>OY288289.1:30572725-31772725 GCA_958450335.1 Hibiscus tridactylites
GATGGTTCTGCGAGGAAGAGAGTTTGTCTGTTGGAGCTCCGGGGCAATGAGGTGATTACAGGTAACCTTGTAAAGTAATCTTCGCCCTAGTTATCTTTGTTTGGTTCCGGTTTGGATTCCCTTGTGTAGTGGGTATGGTCTTATAGCTAGCAAGTCTGGGGTATTAGCTAATGTTGTTTTGAAAACAATGTTAGTGTGAAGAGGGTATTAGTGGAGTATTTTGTGATTAGCGGATTGTTAGAATGGTAGAGCTGGACAAGCTACAAGTGAGGTAAGAGGTTGTTCTTAGGCGGATTCCGAGGTTGTTATTGGTAAGTGTAAACTGACATACATGCACAGTTAAAACCATTTGTTACATATTATATATATAATTGTTGGTACATGCATACATGCGACATGACATTAGAGGTTTTGCATACATGTACATAGGCATTGATAGGGCATATAGGTGACCATGCATACGAACGTTGTAACCCCCTTAACCCGGCCTAGACGGTTGACCCGAATTAAGAAAGTCACACGGGAAAAACCAAAGTCAACCCAAAAGTCAACCTTGATTAACGACCCTTTTTTTTTCTTTTTACTCTTGTCTAGATGCACATTAACCCTAGTTGTGATCACTCAGATAACATGCTCAAAGATCACAAACATCATAGATCAAATAGGGACCCAATTGAACAATTTACAACTTTAGGGACCAAATTGTAAATTCTGTAAATTAAGAGGACTTAACCCAAATTAAAGTTACCATCTTGAAATTAATCAGGTTTCATGTTTCACTGTCAAATTTCAGCTCGAACGGACATCCCAAACTCATACAATTGCACAAACAAGATTCAGGACTAAAATGCAAACATTCCAAAACAATTAACTGCCAATGTCAACCCCCAACGGTCACGTGTTCCGAAATAGGGAGAGCCTGTTTCGAAACACGGGGCCGTTCCGCAACACGTACCGAAATGAGGGCTGGCAGAGAGCTTCCCGTTTCAAAACGGTGCCTCCCATTTCGGACACACAATGCACAAAATGCAGCAATATGCATGCTTAAACACACAATTGATCATCCAAACATGCTTCAAATGCTACCAAACTTTACCAGCAACTCATACAACATATAAGAGACATATTTGCATCAACCAATCAACAATATATCAACATATACGAAAAGCCCCAATTCTAATGGCATACTTCCTACACAAGCAAACCATTCAAGCATAAAGCTTCCAAATCAAGCTTATAATGGCCAAATACATATACCAGCAATCTTAACAACATTCAACACACTTAGGGAGTTCAAAACATCTCCCAAAACATTCACATTGGTCCCCCATTGCCAAATGCCCAAAAGCTAAAATGTGTTTAAGGAAAACCTTCCCATACTTGAGCTTAACTTCTCACTTGGTTGCTTGCCTTCCTTGCTGCCCTTAAGTACCTTAATGATCTGCATTAATGATTTAAGCAAACGAAAGACAGCGTAAGCAAAAGCTTAGTGAGGAATGCTCATTAAAACCATTCAACAATGCATTTATAAAACACTTTATAAATCATGCTTCAAATCATCATTTACTCATGCTCAAAAGCAATTTTAACAAGCATTACATGCTTCCACATCATTTCATATTATATTGGCAACAAGTGATAAGTTCCACCTTTTAAAAACATGTTTCAACTTAAGACTCACACATGGACTTTTAAACACCATTGTGATCTTATAATTTCCAAGAACCACACTAGGACATTTAACCACCTTTGTGTTCTTCCCAAGGACTTTTAAACACCTTGGCCCATGGACTTTTAAACACCATGGCAAGGACCACACAAGGACTTTTAACCACCTTTGTGTCCTTAACAAAAACCATCCAAGGACTTTTAACCACCATGATGTTCTTAGGTAACAATGCTCACTCAAGGACTTTTAACCACCTTAGTGACCTTAACAAGAATCATCATGGACTTTTAACCACCATGAAGTTCTTAGAATCCACAAGGCTCACTCAAGGACTTTTAACCACCTTAGTGACCTCAACCTTTTTCAAAACATCACTTGCCAATATACATCATTATCATCAAATAATCACCTGTTTTAAAGCATTAAACCAAGCCATATTCACCATGCATTTTAAAGCATCAAACCACATTTAATCAATGTTCAAAAACAAGGAACTCTTACCTTGAGCTTCCTTCAACATATGGCTTACAAAATCAGCAATAACCATGCTAAATCATGCTTTCAAAACAGAATTTAAAACATGCAATAAACCACATTGCATAACAACCAAACCATGGCCACCAATAGAGAGTTTTTCCGAAAACTTACACTTGAGCTTAGTAAAGCTGTTTAGACTTAAACTAAGCTCCCAAGACATTGGTTTCAAAGCTGAAAACCCATTTTCACTCACCGATTCCACCTTGCCTCTTGCCGAAACACCACTTCAAGCTTCCGGATCACCAACTCTTGGATCCAAAGATGACTCCCCTGTTTTAAACACATCAAAGCAGAGGATTAATGCATCATCATGCATTAATAGCTTCAATGAAAGCACCTAAACTCGCTGCTCTCATCCACACTCCATTTTCGGCCTCCAAACACAACCGAAAATGCCTCCAAACCACTTCCCAACAAAGCCCAGTCATAAACCATCACAACTAAGCATCCTTAAGCATCATTTAACAACTAAAAAGAACCTAACAACATCCTTATACCTCCAGCAACATCAGATCCACAAGATCACCTCAAAAACAACCAAGAATCACAAGCTAAACTTAGGAAATTCAACCTATCCAGGATTGCATTAATCAAAACTCATTTCCTTATCAAATTAACATTCATTAATCATCAAAAACACATCTCAAATCACTGATTTAACAGATCAAATGAAAATTCATCAAAAATCACCAAATCTTGCATTTTAAGCCAAGATCCATTTCACAACTCAAAAGCCATTTATAAAACATCAATTAAGGATTGAGAACTTAGGAATTTCAGTAAAGAACTTATAGTTTAGAGGAGAAGGACGTTCTTACCTCCAAACTTGAGTTTCTCCTCTTTTAGAACCAAAAACCTTGATGAATCAAGTAGCAAATGGTGAGGTTTTGTTGATGTGATGATTAGAAATCAAAAGAGGATTGAAAAGGAAGATTTAAGTGACAAATTCAGAAAGAATTCTCTGGAGAGAAAGTGTTTGGGTTGAGAGAAAATGAGAGAAAAGGAAATTTGGGAAATATGAGAAAGTTAGTTACAATAGCCAAAATGATTTCCCTCAACTTTTCATTAGCTTTAAAATCAGAATTAAATCTTAAAATAACTTAGAAAAATCTGGAGAAACTCCTTTTGGAATAATAGCTCCTTAAAGATTCAAAGTTTCAATCCTTTCTAAAACAGTCACGCAACTTTCAAAAATTACATTTTGGTCACTAGCCAAAATGTCACCCTTCCAAACCTCATTTTGTAAAATTGATTTCACAGTTCACTTATATATATTAAAAGATGATTTTAGAACATTTTTCCATATTTTTAATGCAACCCGAACTAGGCTTTCCTAATTTCACCTTTTTAGATTCGAACAGCACTTTAACCAAACCGGTCAACGCCTAAACTTCCAAGCCCAAAACCGGGGCGTTACAACTCTCCCCCCTTTAAGAAATTTCGTCCTCGAAATTTACCTGAAGGAAAGAGATAAGGAAACTGCTTCAGCATGTCTTCCTTCCGCTCCCACGTGGCTTCCTCAACACCGCGATGCTTCCACAGCACCTTTACCAACTCAATGGTCTTGCCACGAAGAACCTTGCTATCCGAATCCAGAACCTTCACTGGTCCTCATCATAGGTCAAATCCGGATTCAATTCCACTTCCTCCACAGGCATCACATGCGAAGGATCGGATCTATACTTCTGGAGCATAGAAACATGGAACACATCATGAATCTTCTCCAACTCTTGAGGTAACCTCAACCGATACGCAACAGGACCCACACGCTCAACCACCTCATATGGTCCAATGTACCTAGGGCTCAACTTACCCTTCCGGCCAAACCTCATCACCTTCTTCCAAGGCGAAACCTTCAAGAACACATGGTCACCCACAGTATACTCTATCTCCTTACGCTTCAAATCTGCTTACGACTTTTTCCAATCAAAGGCTGCCTTCAACCGCTCACAAATGAGCTTCACCTTCTCGGTGGTTCCTTTCAACAAAGCTGGCATCGAAACCAACTTTTGACAAGTTTCAGCCCAACAAAGAGGAGTCCTACACTTCCTCCCGTACAAAGCCTCATAAGGTGCCATTTGAATACTCGCCTGATAACTATTGTTATAAGCAAACTCTACCAAAGGCAAAAGCTTCTCACAAGAACCTTGAAACTCAATCACGCAGCACCTCAACATATCCTCCAAAATTTGGATAACACGCTCAGATTGACCATCCGACTGAGGATGATAAGACGTACTGAAATTCAACCTTGTACCCAAAGCTTGATGCAAACACTGCCAGAAACGCGATGTGAACCTCGGATCCCTATCCGACACAATCGACTTAGGCACACCATGCAGCCGCACAATCTCATCAATGTACAGCTCTGCAAGCTTATCCAAAGAAAATGTAGTATGCACAGGCAAGAAATGCGCACACTTCGTCAGGCGATCCACAATCACCGACACAGAATTCTTCTTCGATGGAGACAAAGGTAAACCAGATACAAAATCCATGGTAACCCTTTCCCACTTCCATTCAGGGATTCTCAACGGTTGCAACAAACCTGAAGGAACCTGATGCTCAGCCTTAACTCGCTGACACACCATACATTTGCTCACAAACTCTGCAACATCTTTCTTTAAACCCACCCAATAGTACTCATCACGAAGATCACGGTACATCTTAGTACTACCAGGGTGCATAACAAAAGGACTACTATGACCTTCAGTCAGAATAGCACGCCTCAACTCAACATCATTGGGCACTACTATTCGACTCCCAAAACACAACACACCATCATCATTAAAACAGAAATCCGAAGGTCTACCCTCCGCGATATCCTGAACATGAGACACCAAGGAATCATCCAGCAACTGCTTTTCCTTGATCAACTGAACCATAGATGGTTTCACTTGCAACTCAGCTACAAGACCACCATCACGGGATATACTCAAGCTGGCAAACATAGCCCTCAGCTCAACAGCTACCTTCCTACTCAAGGCATCCGCAACAACATTAGCCTTTCCCGAATTGTACTCAATCGTCAGATCATAATCCTTGAGCAACTCCAACCAACGCCGCTGCCTAAGATTCAACTCCTTCTGAGACATCAGATACCTCAAACACTTGTGATCCGTGTACACAGTACACTTCTCACCATATAGATAATGTCTCCAGATCTTCAGAGCAAAAACCATTGCAGCCAACTCAATATCATGCGTAGGATAATTGCGCTCATGCACCTTCAACTGCCGCAATGCATAAGCCACAACCTTACCCTCTTGCATCAGCACACATCCCAACCCAACATAGGACGCATCACTGTAGACCACAAACTCTTTCCCTGATTCAGGCTGAACCAAGATAGGAGCTTGCGTCAAAGCCGCCTTCAGCTTCTCAAAAGCCTGCTGTCTCGCTTCCGTCTACTCATACCTAACATCCTTTTGCAACAACTTCGTCAAAGGTGTAGCAATCTTAGAAAAACCATCCACAAACCTCCGGTAGTATCCCGCCAAACCAAGGAAACTACGAACCTCATGAACAGCCTTAGGAACCTTCCAGTTCATCACCGCCTCAATCTTCTGAGGATCAACACGAATCCCCTCAACAGAAACCACATGCCCAAGAAACACCACCTCCTTAAGCCAAAACTCACACTTGCTCAGCTTAGCATAAAGCTGATTCTCCAACAAAGCTTGCAAAACAATCCTCAAATGCTCTTCATGCTCCTCCTCAGTACGCGAGTACACGAGGATATCATCAATGAACACCACAACGAACTTGTCCAGGTATTCATGAAACACACGATTCATCATGTCCATGAAAGCAGCAGGAGCATTTGTCAAACCAAACGGCATCACAAGGAACTCATAATGCCCATACCTTGTCCTGAAAGCTGTCTTAGGCACATCCACATCCTTCACCTTCAACTGATAATACCCAGACCTCAAGTCAATCTTAGAGAACACATCAGCTCCCCGAAATTGATCAAAGAGATCATCAATCCTCGGCAAAGGATACCGATTCTTGACAGTCAACTTGTTCAACTGACGGTAATCAATGCACATCCTCATAGTGCCATCCTTCTTCTTCACAAACAAGACCGGTGCTCCCCAAGGTGACACACTTGGCCGAATGAAACCACGATCAAGCAGCTCTTGCAACTGCGTCTTCAGCTCCTTCAGCTCCTTAGGTGCCATTCTATAAGGGGTAATGGACACAGGAGTCGTATTCTCATACAGCTCAATTCCAAACTCCACCTCGCGATTAGGAGGTAAACCAGGCAACTCCTCAGGAAACACACCAGGAAACTCTTTCACAACTCAGATATCTTGAACACGCAACTCCTTAGAGCTAGGATTCATCACAAAAGCTAGGTAAGCTTCACAGCCTTGCCTCAGCATCCTGCTCGCCTCCAAGGTAGACACCACATTGGCAAGAAACTTCACATTCTCACCAACCACAACAACTTCATAATCATCCGCAAGCTTCAGCGAAACTCGCTTATTTTCACAATCCACAACAGCACGATGCTCAGCAAGCCAATCCATACCAAGGATCACATCAAAACCATAGAAAGGCAACTCCATAAGGTCAACATGAAAAACATGTTCTTGAACAACCAAAGGACACCTTCTATACAACTTTCGAGTCACAACAGTCTCACCAAAAGAACTAGTGACACGAACACCAACATCCAAAGACTCAACAGGCAAACCAAGCAATTCAGCATGCTCACGCAAAATGTATGAATGCGTAGATCCAGAATCTATCAAGGAAAGTAATGACAAGGATTGCAAAGTAAAGGTACCTGCAATCACATCCGCGTCATTCCTCCCCTCCCGCTGAGCATACACCCTAGCTTGGCCTCCACCTTCAGGCTGAATAGCCACCACATGGGCCACTCCACGACCACCTTCCTCTCTCCTCTGGAAATTACCACGGCCGCGGCCACGACCTCTCTGCGGTGCAGCAACAACAGGAGCACGCACTTGGCCACCAGCCAACATAGGACAATCTCGCCTCAAATGATCCGCAGATCCACAGTTCCAGCACCCATTACCAGCTGCCACTACAAGAGCTTGCACCTCTCTCACAGCACGAGGACAGTCACGCTTCATGTGACCACGGGAACCACAAATCCAACAAGCTCTCCGATCAGCTCTAGCATTGCCTCCTCTAGCAGGTGCACCACCACCTTTCTTAGCTGAGGACTGATATTTCTGATCACGTCCCCTCTTGTTCCGTCCACCACCGGAACTAAACTCAGCAGCTCGCTTACCAGAACTTGCTCCAGCACCTCTAGCAGATAAACCCAAGATCATCTCAATATCCTTGGCTCGGCCCACCAACACATCAAAATCATCATACTCAGTGGCCAGCACATACATCTTTACATCCGTCACTAATCCATAATGGAATCTTTCGCACCTCGCCCGCTCATCAGGTACCAGCTCAGGTGCATACTGACTGAGTCGCACAAACTGCACTTCATACTCAGCTACAGTCATGCTCCCCTGGGTAAGAGACATGAACTCACGCTTCTTTTCATCAAGATATCTCACACCAAGATACCTCCTCTTGAACACATTCTGAAAGAATGTCCAAGTTATGTCAGCCTCAGCCATCCCAGCAATAGTGGTCGTCCACCACGTATAAGCATCATCCTGTAACAAGGATACAACACAACCAAGCTTTTGCACATCAGTGCAACCCATCTGACCCAAGATCCTCTTGGTACTCTCTATCCAGGATTCAGAACCCTCAGCAGACATACCCCTGAACTCAGTCCCACCAAGACTGCGCAAACGCTCCAAAGGTAGTCTAACACCAGCATCTCCCTGATGCCCAGCTCCTTGAGCTCCAGCTACTGCCGCTCTAAAAGCACCAGCAATAGCTTGCACCAACATCGTCATATCAGGCATAGCTTGCCCCTGACCAACCTCAGGTCCAGTAGCTCCAGCACCAGCTGCAGCTTCAGCTCTTTCACCCTCAGCACCACCACCACTAGGCGGAGGAGGAGGTAACACCACACTACCCGTGTTTTCCTCATTCTCATTCTCTTTAGGATCCCTAGCTCTCACATTACTTCTCAACTCTATACGTGGTGCCATACTTTAACCATGCAATCACAATGCAAATAAACAAAGTCAGGCCCAGCAAGGTAAGCAATCCAAGTACTCAAGCTCAATTTCATTTAAAATCAACATCATTACTTTAGCTTTGATTTGGCAATGGGTACCCACAACATGCTTCATCACAGCATACAACTCAATTGCATCAAAATCACAAGCCACTAAACATGCTTTCAATAAATCAAGCACAAATAGCATACATACATCAATCATGCACACATTCATTCCCAATTACTCGAGAACTCAGCTCTGATACCACCAAATGTAACCCCCTTAACCCGGCCTAGACGGTTGACCCGAATTAAGAAAGTCACACGGGGAAAACCAAAGTCAACCCAAAAGTAAACCTTGATTAACGACCCTTTTTTTTCTTTTTAGTCTTGTCTAGATGCACATTAACCCTAGTTGTGATCACTCAGATAATATGCTCAAAGATCACAAACATCAGAGATCAAACAGGGACCCAATTGAACAATTTACAACTTTAGGGACCAAATTGTAAATTCTGTAATTAAGAGGACTTAACCCAAATTAAAGTTACCATCTTGAAATTAATCAGGTTTCATGCTTCACTGTCAAATTTCAGCTGGAACGGACATCCCAAACTCATACAATTGCACAAACAAGATTCAGGACTAAAATGCAAACATTCCAAAACAATTAACTGCCAATGTCAACCCCCAACGGTCACGTGTTCCGAAATAGGGAGAGCCTGTTTCGAAACACGGGGCCGTTCCGCAACACGTACCGAAATGAGGGCTGGCAGAGAGCTTCCCGTTTCAAAACGGTGCCTCCCATTTCGGACGCCTGGGTTAATTCAAGGCACCCGTTCTGAAACGGTAGCCACTGTTCCGAAACACCCCGCACAAAATGCAGCAATATGCATGCTTAAACACAAAATTGATCATCCAAACATGCTTCAAATGCTACCAAACGTTACCAGCAACTCATACAACATATAAGAGACATATTTGCATCAACCAATCAACAATATATCAACATATACGAAAAGCCCCAACTCTAATGGCATACTTCCTACACAAGCAAACCATTCAAGCATAAAGCTTCCCCCATTGCCGAATGCCCAAAAGCTAAAATGTGTTTAAGGAAAACCTTCCCATACTTGAGCTTAACTTCTCACTTGGTTGCTTGCCTTCCTTGCTGCCCTTAAGTACCTTAATGATCTGCATTAATGATTTAAGAAAACGAAAGAGAGCGTAAGCAAAAGCTTAGTGAGGAATGCTCATTAAAACCATTCAATAATGCATTTATAAAACACTTTATAAATCATGCTTCAAATCATCATTTACTCATGCTCAAAAGCAATTTTAACAAGCATTACATGCTTCCACATCATTTCATATCATATTGGCAACAAGTGATAAGTTCCACCTTTTAAAAACGTGTTTCAACTTAAGACTCACACATGGACTTTTAAACACCATTGTGATCTTATAATTTCCAAGAACCACACAAGGACTTTTAACCACCTTTGTGTTCTTCCCAAGGACTTTTAAACACCTTGGCCCCAAGGACTTTTAAACACCTTGGCCCATGGACTTTTAAACACCATGGCAAGGACCACACAAGGACTTTTAACCACCTTTGTGTCCTTAACAAGAACCATCCAAGGACTTTTAACCACCTTGATGTTCTTAGGTAACAAGGCTCACTCAAGGACTTTTAACCACCTTAGTGACCTTAACAAGAATCATCATGGACTTTTAACCACCATGAAGTTCTTAGAATCCACAAGGCTCATTAAAGGACTTTTAACCACCTTAGTGACCTCAACCTTTTTCAAAACATCACTTGTCAATATACATCATTATCATCAAATAATCCACTGTTTTAAAGCATTAAACCAAGCCATATTCACCATGCATTTTAAAGCATCAAACCACATTTAATCAATGTTCAAAAACAAGGAACTCTTACCTTGAGCTTCCTTCAACATATGGCTTACAAAATCAGCAATAACCATGCTAAATCATGCTTTCAAAACAGAATTTAAAACATGCAATAAACCACATTGCATAACAACCAAACCATGGCCACCAATAGAGAGTTTTTCCGAAAACTTACACTTGAGCTTAGTAAAGTTGTTTAGACTTAAACTAAGCTCCCAAGACATTGGTTTCAAAGTTGAAAACCCATTTTCACTCACCGATTCCACCTTGCCTCTTGCCGAAACACCACTTCAAGCTTCTGTATCACCAACTCTTGGATCCAAAGATGACTCCCCTGTTTTAAACACATCAAAGCAGAGGATTAATGCATCATCATGCATTAATAGCTTCAATGAAAGCACCTAAACTCCCTGCTCTCATCCACACTCCATTTTCGGCCTCCAAACACAACCGAAAATGCCTCCAAACCACTTCCCAACAAAGCCCAGTCATAAACCATCACAACTAAGCATCCTTAAGCATCATTTAACAACTAAAAAGAACCTAACAACATCCTTATACCTCCAGCAACATCAGATCCACAAGATCACCTCAAAAACAACCAAGAATCACAAGCTAAACTTAGGAAATTCAACCTATTCGGGATTGCATTAATCAAAACTCATTTCCTTATGAAATTAACATTCATTAATCATCAAAAACACATCTCAAATCACTGATTTAACAGATCAAACGAAAATTCATCAAAAATCACCAAATCTTGCATTTTTCCATTTCACAACTCAAAAGCCATTTATAAAACATCAATTAAGGATTGAGAACTTAGGAATTTCAGTAAAGAACTTATAGTTTAGAGGAGAAGGACGTTCTTACCTCCAAACTTGAGTTTCTCCTCTTTTAGAACCAAAAACCTTGTTGAATCAAGTAGCAAATGGTGAGGTTTTGTTGATGTGATGATTAGAAATCAAAAGAGGATTGAAAAGGAAGATTTAAGTGACAGAATCAGAAAGAATTCTCTGGAGAGAAAGTGTTTGGGTTGAGAGAAAAGGAAATTTGGGAAATATGAGAAAGTTAGTTACAATAGCCAAAATGATTTCCCTTCACTTTTCATTAGGTTTAAAATCAGAATTAAATCTTAAAATATCTTAGAAAAATCTGGAGAAAATCCTTTTGGAATAATAGCTCCTTAAAGATTCAAAGTTTCAATCCTTTCTAAAACAGTCACGCAACTTTCAAAAATCACATTTTGGTCACTAGCCAAAATGTCACCCTTCCAAACCTCATTTTGTAAAATTGATTTCACAGTTCACTTATATATATTAAAAGATGATTTTAGAACATTTTTCCATATTTTTAATGCAACCCGAACTAGGCTTTCCTAATTTCACCTTTTTAGATTCGAACAACACTTTGACCAAACCGGTCAACGCCTAAACTTCCAAGCCCAAAACCGGGGCGTTACAACTCTCCCCCCTTTAAGAAATTTCGTCCTCGAAATTTACCTGAAGGAAAGAGATAAGGAAACTGCTTCAGCATGTCTTCCTTCTGCTCCCACGTGGCTTCCTCAACACTGCGATGCTTCCACAGCACCTTTACCAACTCAATGGTCTTTCCACGAAGAACCTTGCTATCCGAATCCAGAACCTTCATCGGTTCCTCATCATAGGTCAAATCCGGATTCAATTCCACTTCCTCCACAGGCATCACATGCGAAGGATCAGATCAATACTTCCGGAGCATAGAAACATGGAACACATCATGAATCTTCTCCAACTCTTGAGGTAACCTCAACCGATACGCAACAGGACCCACACGCTCAACCACCTCAT
The DNA here is from genome assembly GCA_958450335.1 of Hibiscus tridactylites. Classification (NCBI taxonomy): domain Eukaryota; kingdom Viridiplantae; phylum Streptophyta; class Magnoliopsida; order Malvales; family Malvaceae; genus Hibiscus; species Hibiscus tridactylites. Next base: position 30,584,790 of record OY288289.1, read on the forward strand.
ATGGTCCAATGTACCTAGGGCTCAACTTACCCTTCCGTCCAAACCTCATCACCTTCTTCCAAGGCGAAACCTTCAAGAACACATGGTCACCCACCGCATACTCTATCTCCTTACGCTTCAAATCCGCGTAAGACTTTTGCCGATCAGAGGCTGCCTTCAACCGCTCACAAATGAGCTTCACCTTCTCGGTGGTTCCTTTCAACAAAGCTGGCATCGAAACCAACTTTTGACCAGTTTCAGCCCAACAAAGAGGAGTCCTACACTTCCTCCCGTACAAAGCCTCATAAGGTGCCATTTGAATACTCGCCTGATAACTATTGTTATAAGCAAACTCTACCAAAGGCAAAAGCTTCTCCCAAGAACCTTGAAACTCAATCACGCAGCACCTCAACATATCCTCCAAAATCTGGATAACACGCTCAGATTGACCATCCGACTGAGGATGATAAGACGTACTGAAATTCAACCTTGTACCCAAAGCTTGATGCAAACACTGCCAGCAACGCGATGTGAACCTCGGATCCCTATCTGACACAATCGACTTAGGCACACCATGCAGCCGCACAATCTCAGCAATGTACAGCTCTGCAAGCTTATCCAAAGAAAACGTAGTATGCACAGGCAAGAAATGCACACACTTCGTCAGGCGATCCACAATCACCCACACAGAATTCTTCTTCGATGGAGACAAAGGTAAACCATATACAAAATCCATGGTAACCCTTTCCCACTTCCATTCAGGGATTCTCAACGGTTGCAACAAACCTGAAGGAACCTGATGCTCAGCCTTAACTCGCTGACACACCATACATTTGCTCACAAACTCTGCAACATCTTTCTTCAAACCCACCCAATAGTACTCATCACGAAGATCACGGTACATCTTAGTACTACCAGGGTGCATAGCAAAAGGACTACTATGACCTTCACTAAGAATAGCACGCCTCAACTCAACATCATTGGGCACTACTATTCGACTCCCAAAACACAACACACCATCATCATTAAAACAGAAATCTGAAGGTCTACCCTCCGCGATATCCTGAACATGAGACACCAAGGAATCATCTAGAACCTGCTTTTCCTTGATCAACTGAACCATAGATGGTTTCACTTGCAACTCAGCTACAAGACCACCATCACGCGATATACTCAAGCTGGCAAACATAGCCCTCAGCTCAACAGCTACCTTCCTACTCAAGGCATCCGCAACAACATTAGCCTTTCCCGGATTGTACTCAATCGTCAAATCATAATCCTTGAGCAACTCCAACCAACGCCGCTGCCTAAGATTCAAACTCCTTCTGAGACATCAGATAACTCAATATCATGCGTAGGATAATTGCGCTCATGCACCTTCAACTGCCGCGATGCATAAGCCACAACCTTACCCTCTTGCATCAGCACACATCCCAACCCAACATAGGACGCATCACTGTAGACCGCAAACTCTTTCCCTGATTCAGGCTGAAGAAAGATAGGAGCTTGCGTCAAAGCCGCCTTCAGCTTCTCAAAAGCCTGCTGTCTCGCTTCCGTCCACTCATACTTAACATTCTTTTGCAACAACTTCGTCAAAGGTGTAGCAATCTTAGAAAAACCATCCACAAACCTCCGGTAGTATCCTGCCAAACCAAGGAAACTACGAACCTCATGAACAGACTTAGGAACCTTCCAGTTCATCACCGCCTCAATCTTCTGAGGATCAACACGAATCCCCTGAGCAGAAACCACATGCCCAAGAAACACCACCTCCTTAAGCCAAAACTCACACTTGCTCAGCTTAGCATAAAGCTGATTCTCCAACAAAGCTTGCAAAACAATCCTCAAATGCTCTTCATGCTCCTCCTCAGTACGCGAGTACACGAAGATATCATCAATGAACACCACAACGAACTTGTCCAGGTATTCATGAAAGACACGATTCATCATGTCCATGAAAGCAGCAGGAGCATTTGTCAAACCAAACGGCATCACAAGGAACTCATAATGCCCATACCTTTTCCTGAAAGCTGTCTTAGGCACATCCACATCCTTCACCTTCAACTGATAATACCCAGACCTCAAGTCAATCTTAGAGAACACAGCAGCTCCCCGAAATTGATCAAAGAGATCATCAATCCTCGGCAAAGGATACCGATTCTTGACAGTCAACTTGTTCAGCTGACGGTAATCAATGCACATCCTCATAGTGCCATCCTTCTTCTTCACAAACAAGACCGGTGCTCCCCAAGGTGACACACTTGGCCGAATGAAACCACGATCAAGCAGCTCTTGCAACTGCGTCTTCAGCTCCTTCAGCTCCTTAGGTGCCGTTCTATAAGGGGTAATGGACACAGGAGTCGTATTCTCATACAACTTAATTCCAAACTCCACCTCGCGATTAGGAGGTAAACCAGGCAACTCCTCAGGAAACACACCAGGAAACTCTTTCACAACTCGGATATCTTGAACACGCAACTCCTTATAGCTAGGATTCATCACAAAAGCTAGGTAAGCTTCACAGCCTTGCCTCAGCATCCTGCTCGCCTCCAAGGTAGACACCACATTGCCAAGAAACTTCACATTCTCACCAACCACAACAACTTCATAATCATCCGCAAGCTTCAGCGAAACTCGCTTATTTTCACAATCCACAACAGCACGATGCTCAGCAAGCCAATCCATACCAAGGATCACATCAAAACCATAGAAAGGCAACTCCATAAGGTCAACATGAAAAACATGTTCTTGAACAACCAAAGGACACCTTCTATACAACTTTCGAGTCACAACAGTCTCACCAAAAGAACTAGTGACACGAACACCAACATCCAAAGACTCAACAGGCAAACCAAGCAATTCAGCATGCTCACGCAAAATGTATGAATGCGTAGATCCAGAATCTATCAAGGAAAGTAATGACAAGGATTGCAAAGTAAAGGTACCTGCAATCACATCCGCATCATTCCTCCCCTCCCGCTGAGCATACACCCTAGATTGGCCTCCACCTTCAGGCTGAATAGCCACTACATGGGCCACTCCACGACCACCTTCCTCTCTCCTCTGGAAATTACCACGGCCGCGCCCACGACCTCTCTGCGGTGCAGCAACAACAGGAGCACGCACTTGGCCACCAGCCAACATAGGACAATCTCGCCTCAAATGATCCGCAGATCCACAGTTCCAGCACCCATTACCAGCTGCCACTACAGGAGCTTGCACCTCTCTCACAGCACGAGGACAGTCACGCTTCATGTGACCACGGGAACCACAAATCCAACAAGCACTCGGATCAGCTCTAGCATTGCCTCCTCTAGCAGGTGCACCACCACCTCTCTTAACTGAGGACTGATATTTCTGATCACGTCCCCTCTTGTTCCGTCCACCACCGGAACTAAACTCAGCAGCTCGCTTACCAGAACTTGCTCCAGCACCTCTAGCAGATAAACCCAAGTTCATCTCAATATCCTTGGCTCGGCCCACCAACACATCAAAATCATCATACTCAGGTGCATACTGACTGAGTCGCACAAACTGCACTTCATACTCAGCTACAGTCATGCTCCCCTGGGTAAGAGACATGAACTCACGCTTCTTTTCATCAAGATATCTCACACCAAGATACCTCCTCTTGAACACATTCTGAAAGAATGTCCAAGTTATGTCAGCCTCAGCCATCCCAGCAATAGTGGTCGTCCACCACGTATAAGCATCATCCTGTAACAAGGATACAACACAACCAAGCTTTTGCACATCAGTGCAACCCATCTGACCCAAGATCCTCTTGGTACTCTCTATCCAGGATTCAGAACCCTCAGCAGACATACCCCTGAACTCAGTCCCACCAAGACTGCGCAAACGCTCCAAAGGTAGTCTAACACCAACATCTCCCTGATGCCCAACTCCTTGAGCTCCAGCTACTGCCGCTCTAAAAGCACCAGCAATAGCTTGCACCAACATCGTCATGTCAGGCATAGCTTGCCCCTGACCAACCTTAGGTCCAGCAGCTCCAGCACCAGCTGCAGCTTCAGCTCTTTCACCCTCAGCACCAACACCACCAGGCGGAGGAGGAGGTAACACCGCACTACCCGCGTTTTCCTCATTCTCATTCTCATTAGGATCCCTAGCTCTCACATTACTTCTCAACTCTCTACGTGGTGCCATACTTTAACCATGCAATCACAATGCAAATAAACAAAGTCAGGCGCAGCAAGGTAAGCAATCCAAGTACTCAAGCTCAATTTCATTTAAAATCAACATCATTACTTTAGCTTTGATTTGGCAATGGGTACCCACAACATGCTTCATCACAGCATACAACTCAATTGCATCAAAATCACAAGTCACTAAACATGCTTTCAATCAATCAAGCACAAATAGCATACATACATCAATCATGAACACATTCATTCCCAATTACTCGAGAACTCAGCTCTGATACCACCAAATGTAACCCCCTTAACCCGGCCTAGACGGTTGACCCGAATTAAGAAAGTCACACGGGGAAAACCAAAGTCAACCCGAAAGTCAACCTTGATTAACGACCTTTTTTTTTCTTTCTTTTTACTCTTTTCTAGATGCACATTAACCCTAGTTGTGATCACTCAGATAACATGCTCAAAGATCACAAACATCAGAGATCAAACAGGGACCCAATTGAACAATTTACAACTTTAGGGACCAAATTGTAAATTCTGTAAATTAAGAGGACTTAACCCAAATTAAAGTTACCATCTTGAAATTAATCAGGTTTCATGCTTCACTGTCAAATTTCAGCTCGACCGGACATCCCAAACTCATACAATTGCACAAACAAGATTCAGGACTAAAATGCAAACATTCCAAAACAATTAACTGCCAATGTCAACCCCCAACGGTCACGTGTTCCGAAATAGGGAGAGCCTGTTTCGAAACACGGGGCCGTTCCGCAACACGTACCGAAATGAGGGCTGGCAGAGAGCTTCCCGTTTCAAAACGGTGCCTCCCATTTCGGACGCCTGGGTTAATTCAAGGCACCCGTTCTGAAACGGTAGCCACTGTTCCGAAACACCCTGCACAAAATGCAGCAATATGCATGCTTAAACACACAATTGATCATCCAAACATGCTTCAAATGCTACCAAACGTTACCAGCAACTCATACAACATATAAGAGACATATTTGCATCAACCAATCAACAATATATCAACATATACGAAAAGCCCCAATTCTAATGGCATACTTCCTACACAAGCAAACCATTCAAGCATAAAGCTTCCAAATCAAGCTTATAATGGCCAAATACATATACCAGCAATCTCAACAACATTCAACACACTTAGGGAGTTCAAAACATCTCCCAAAACATTCACATTGGTCCCCCATTGCCAAATGCCCAAAAGCTGAAATGTGTTTAAGGAAAACCTTCCTATACTTGAGCTTAACTTCTCACTTGGTTGCTTGCCTTCCTTGCTGCCCTTAAGTACCTTAATGATCTGCATTAATGATTTAAGAAAACGAAAGAGAGCGTAAGCAAAAGCTTAGTGAGGAATGCTCATTAAAACCATTCAATAATGCATTTATAAAATACTTTATAAATCATGCTTCAAATCATCATTTACTCATGCTCAAAAGCAATTTTAACAAGCATTACATGCTTCCACATCATTTCATATCATATTGGCAACAAGTGATAAGTTCAACCTTTTAAAAACATGTTTCAACTTAAGACTCACACATGGACTTTTAAACACCATTGTGATCTTATAATTTCCAAGAACCACACAAGGACTTTTAACCACCTTTGTGTTCTTCGCAAGGACTTTTAAACACCTTGGCCCCAAGGACTTTTAAACACCTTGGCCCATGGACTTTTAAACACCATGGCAAGGACCACACAAGGACTTTTAACCACCTTTGTGTCCTTAACAAGAACCATCCAAGGACTTTTAACCACCTTGATGTTCTTAGGTAACAAGGCTCACTCAAGGACTTTTAACCACCTTAGTGACCTTAACAAGAATCATCATGGACTTTTAACCACCATGAAGTTCTTAGAATCCACAAGGCTCACTCAAGGACTTTTAACCACCTTAGTGACCTCAACCTTTTTCAAAACATCACTTGCCAATATACATCATTATCATCAAATAATCCACTGTTTTAAAGCATTAAACCAAGCCATATTCACCATGCATTTTAAAGCATCAAACCACATTTAATCAATGTTCAAAAACAAGGAACTCTTACCTTGAGCTTCCTTCAACATATGGCTTAAAAAATCAGCAATAACCATGCTAAATCATGCTTTCAAAACAGAATTTAAAACATGCAATAAACCACATTGCATAACAACCAAACCATGGCCACCAATAGAGAGTTTTTCCGAAAACTTACACTTGAGCTTAGTAAAGTTGTTTAGACTTAAACTAAGCTCCCAAGACATTGGTTTCAAAGCTGAAAACCCATTTTCACTCACCGATTCCACCTTGCCTCTTGCCGAAACACCACTTCAAGCTTCCAGATCACCAACTCTTGGATCAAAAGATGACTCCCCCGTTTTAAACAAATCAAAGCAGAGGATTAATGCATCATCATGCATTAATAGCTTCAATGAAAGCACCTAAACTCGCTGCTCTCATCCACACTCCATTTTCGACCTCCAAACACAACCGAAAATGCCTCCAAACCACTTCCCAACAAAGCCTAGCCATAAACCATCACAACTAAGCATCCTTAAGCATCATTCAACAACTAAAAAGAACCTAACAACATCCTTATACCTCCAACAACATCAGATCCACAAGATCACCTCAAAAACAACCAATAATCACAAGCTAAACTTAGGAAATTCAACCTATCCGGGATTGCATTAATCAAAACTCATTTCCTTATCAAATTAACATTTATTAATCATCAAAAACACATCTCAAATCACTGATTTAACAGATCAAACGAAAATTCATCAAAAATCACCAAATCTTGCATTTTAAGCCAAGATCCATTTCACAACTCAAAAGCCATTTATAAAACATCAATTAAGGATTGAGAACTTAGGAATTTCAGTACAGAACTGATAGTTTAGAGGAGAAAGGCGTTCTTACCTCCAAACATGAGTTTCTCCTCTTTTAGAACCAAAAACCTTGATGAATCAAGTAGCAAATGGTGAGGTTTTGTTGATGTGATGATTAGAAATCAAAAGAGGATTGAAAAGGAAGATTTAAGTGACAAAATCAAAAAGAATTCTCTGGAGAGAAAGTGTTTGGGTTGAGAGAAAATGAGAGAAAAGGAAATTTGGGAAATATGAGAAAGTTTGTTACAATAGCCAAAATGATTTCCCTCCACTTTTCATTAGCTTTAAAATCAGAATTAAATCTTAAAATATCTTAGAAAAATCTGGAGAAACTCCTTTTCGAATAATAGCTCCTTAAAGATTCAAAGTTTCAATCCTTTCTAAAACAGTCACGCAACTTTCAAAAATTACATTTTGGTCACTAGCCAAAATGTCACCCTTCCAAACCTCATTTTGTAAAATTGATTTCACAGTTCACTTATATATATTAAAAGATGATTTTAGAACATTTTTCCATATTTTTAATGCAACCCGAACTAGGTTTTCCTAATTTCAACTTTTTAGATTCGAACAGCACTTTGACCAAACCGGTCAACGCCTAAACTTCCAAGCCCAAAACCGGGGCGTTACAAACGTTCACACTTGATAATAGCTAGTTGGGTCCGTTAGTGTTGTGGTAGGGTTAGGTTGGATGGTGGGTTTTAAGTGTTGTTTTGGTGCTAGGTGTAGTGGAAGGTAGTAAGCGAGTTGTCAGTAATAGGGAGTGAGATCTACAAGTTGGCAGAAGGAAAGTGTCTTGGTGCTTAAAGAGTTTAGCGGTGTGGTGGTGAGGAGATTACCAGTTGAAGTTGGAATCGGTTGAGGTGGTGGTGAATAGCCAATATGTGTGGTAGTTTCTTAGTGTTAAGTGATGTTGTAGGTTAGTGGATATGTTTCCAGAGTGCTGAGGTGTCTTGGCGTTGATGTTTGCACTAGGAGGGTTGTTTTTGTAGGTGATGGTTCGTAGCAACCTTCGAGGAGTTGAGAGGAGGTTGTGTTGAGGGTTGTAGAAAAGGTTTGTCCTGGAATGAGTAGAGGTTTCGTAATCTTAATATGTTTGTATAGAATGGGCGGTATCCAGCTAAGGTTAGTGTTATGGTCAAAGCTTGAAGTGGAAAGGCAATGTAAGTTCAAGGGCCATTGTTGGTTTGCCGGGTTCTTGTGAGAAGTGGTTTGCTAGTTGTGTATAAGTAAATCTTTTCTAAGTCAGCTAGGGGTACGTGGAACAGCTAGCAGAGTTAAGGTTGGAGTCTTGTGACGTGGATTTCGGATGTTGTGTGAGTGGTTTTGATGAGTTGTTATGGTAGTGATAGTGGCGGATGTGAGGGGATGTCATCAATACATTGAGATGTTTGAGTAAGAAGTTGATGCTTAAGAAATTTTTTCTTGTTGCGGTAATCTTTGAAAGAAGCTGAGCAGTTTTGCAAGGGATTTTGGAAGCAGTGGTTGTGGGTCACATGGTGGCTGAAATTGGATGGGTTGGTGTCACCGTGTGTGCAAGTTTTGGGAGCTATGAGTTAAGGTCTATGTTGTAAAGATTTGAAGGTTCATCAGGTTGTTGGGGCTATGCGCAGTTCGGAAGGGTGAAAGGTTAAGTTGAGGTTAACATTTGAGTGTTTTGGAAGTTTTGAACAGTAAGTAGTGGTGTTGGGTTGATTATAGTGTGAATTTGATTTGAGGATGTGTTGGTTTCGTGGTGTTTTGGGTTGAGGATGTTTTAGTGGTGGTTAAGTCTCCTTTGTTATTTTGTGTATTGCTTTGGGAAGTTTGGTATCATGCTCTTTTTACAGGTTGAAATTTCGAGGACGAAATTTCTTAAGGGGGGAGAGTTGTAACACCCCAATTTTGGGCTTAGAAGTTTAGGGTCTGAACCGGGCCAGTCTGATTTTCGGTTCGAATATAAAAGGAGGTTTTAGAGAAAGCCTAGTTCAGGATGCTATAAAAATATGGAAAAATATCTAAAAATCCTCTTTTAATATATATAAGAGAGTGGTGAAATCAATTTTACAAAATAAGGTATGGACGTACAACATTTTGGAATAGTGACTAAAATGCGATTTTTGAAAAGTTTAGTGGTGACTATTTTGTAGGGATTGAAACTTTGAATCTTTAAGGAGCTAATTTACCCAAGAAGGATTTCTCCAGATTTTTCTTAGATTTTAATGATTTAATTAATTAAATGAAAAGTGGGAAACTACTTTTTAGATTTTCATAACTAACTTTTCTTAAAACTTTCTCATCTCTTTTTCTCTCAAAATTCCCTCATCCAAACACTTTTCTCCAGCAACTTATCCATTGATTTTCACTTCAATTGATGAGGTTTCAATCAAGAATTAATTCATAATCTTTTCTACATCAAATCCTCATGATTTGATTATTGAATTTTCAAGGAATTTTGCTCTAAACAAGGAGAAATCTACATTTAGAGGTAAGGTTCTTCTTCTTCTCTAAATACTCAGTTCTTTACTGAAATTCCCAAGTTATCAATCCTTAATTTAAATTTTACAAAAGGTTTTAATGATATGAACTTGATTTTGGCTTAAAACTCAAGATTTGGAGGAACTCTTGAATAATTTCGTGCTGATTGTTTGGGCTATGTTTTGAGATGATTATTAAATGTATTTTAGATGTCTAATGATGTGTAAATGAGGTTTTATCAATGCAATCCCGAATAGGTTGAATTTCCTAAGTTTTTTCTTATGAAAATGGTGGTTTTTGGGGTGATCTTGGTGTTTTGTTAGTGCTGGAGGTATAAGGACGAGTTTGGGTTCATTTTAGATGTTAATTGATGTTTATAAAAGGTTAGTATTGATGGATCTTGGTTGGGCTTTGTTTTGGGAGAGTTTGGAGGTGATTTCGGTTGTTTTTGGTGGTCGAAATGAGGTTCTTGAGTAGAGCAACGAGTTGAGTTGTATTGCTGGTGATTTTAATGCATGGTGATGCATTAATCATCTGTTGTTATGTGTTTAAAACAAGGGAGAATGATCTGGAAGCAATAGAGGTGGCGTTAGAGGTTTCGGATGCTTGGAAGACTTGTCGGCTAGCATAGTTTTGTGTATCGGTGAGTGGAAAAGAGTTTTCCAGCTTTGAAACATTTTGGACGAGGTTTTGGGAGCTTAGTTTAAGTCTAAACAACTTAGCTAAGCTCAAGAGTAAGTAAATGGTATTTCTCTCTTGGTTTGTGCTATGATTTGGTTTTAAATGCACTTGGGGTGGTTCTATTTTAGTTACTGTTTTTAAACATGTTTAGACATGGGTTAATGTTGATTTATTAATGCTATTATGTTAAAGATGCACTAGGTAAGTGATCTTTGGCTTGCATGTGTTGAATGCATATGATTTTAAGCATGTGATGCTTGTGGAAATGGCATTGTGGTTAAGCTTGTAAAAATAGTGGATTAATGTGGTAAAATGGTTATATTGGCAAGTGATATAAGTGGTTTTTGGTTACTTTAATCGGATATAGTTAGCAGGCTATAGGATTGGGTGCACCGTGAATAAAGTCGCCTTGGATGTTGAGGGGTTGTAATTGTATCGTAAACTCCATCCAAGTATCCTAACGAGAGAGATAAGATCACAATGGTGGTTAAAAGTCCATGTGTGGTTCGTGGTAAGATCACAACGGTTGTTAGAAGTCCGTGTGTGGATCTTTGTATGATCACAACGGTGGTTAAAAGTCCGTGTGTGGATCTTGTGTTATGTGTCCCGTACTCTCGCTAGTGAGTTATACAACTACCGATGAGTGATGTTGAGGGGTTGTGATTGTACCGTTAAACTCCATCACGGGTGTTGAGGGGTTGTTATTGTACCGGTAAACTCCACCTTGTGTTGTTCGATAGTGTGTATGAAGCCTTTCGGACAACGCTTGTAATTCGCGTATCCGATTGTGTCTTGTGTTGTGTTGCATGGGAATATGTAAATGGTGCAAGAATGCATGTGATACTTGTTAAGCATGAGCAAATGTATATCTTTTATTGTGAATGGTGCATATTTGCATAGAATCTCCTAAGTGCATTGAAGTCTTGAGAAGGCTTGTTTTTGAAAAGGCATGTAATGGAAATGTTGCCTTTGTAGTTCATGTGTTTTACATTTGTCGAATGCATGAGATAATTAGAAGGAACAATTGGTTTTCAAAATGTATTTTGCTTTGAAATGATCATCAATCATGAGAAAAGTATGTTGTGAAGTGGAAATGTTTTCCAAGGAAATTGAGTTGAACTTTGCATCAAGTGTTCTTGTATGTAAATGTTTAAATGTTAGTATTTGCAAGAATGTGGTTTGGGGTGAGTTGTTTAGCTTTTCAAAGTTAAAGGTTGGTTTCCATGTTGAGCAATGTATGATTTAAAGCAATGTTGTTTCAAAGGAGGTTTTCAAACAATGCTTTGGTTTATTGAATTGTATCTACATTTAAAGAAGGATTTTATGATTCTCTGTATTGATGATGTTTTGGTTTTGAGCATTCCTCACTAAGCATTAAATGCTTACGCTCCTTTTTGTCCATCAATGCAGATAATTGAAGTTGGGTCAACAAGAAGCAAGGGATTCAAGAAGAGCTCCACTTGAGAAGTATGTCTTGGTTTATATCTATAGATAATAAAGGCAATGGGGGGAAGAGTCTTTTATGTTGTTGTGTAATGAAATTGTGTATGATGACCATGTTCGGTTTATGGTTTGAACCTTGTTGTTGATCGCTTTGCCATACTTGAATCTTCCTCTTCATATTGATATGCTATGCTCTTTGATTAAGCAAGATCATGTGTTGGATGTGATGAATGAGTAGGTATGCCTAATGTTTGATTTGTATCTAGTCTTTGATGGAATTTGGTAGTTATAATGTTTATCTTGTTGATGATGTGTTATGGAATGGTTCTGAGTATGTTTGATGGTGTTTTGAAGTGAAAAACCAGAATTTTCTGCTGTTTCTGGACAGGGTGTATCGAAACACCCTTAGCTGTTTCGAAACGGGTGCAAGAAATGGCCTGGGCGTTTTGGAACGGCTAGAAGTCTTTCGAAACACTTTGACCACTGGAGGTGTCCGTTTCTGAACTGGTTTCGGAACATACCCGTGTATCGAAACGGTCAACATCATTTCGAAATGGGCGTACGACACAGGTGTTTCTATACGGGTGGCAGTGTTTCGGAACGGGTGACAGTTGGACAGATTCTGCATGCTTTACATTTTAGTCCTGAAAAGTTGTAATTGCAATTGATTGAGCTTGGGATGTCTTTTTAAGCTGAAATTTGGCAGAGAGGCTTGGAATATGATTAATTGAGGTTTGGTAAAACTAAAATCTTGAAAGTCCTTTTAATTTCCAAATTTTATATTTTGGTCCCTAAAAGTATATTTCTTGCAATCGAGTCCTTAAACGTTTCCGATCGATGTGCTTTTCTCTTCCAAGGTTCTTGGGCTTTCATATAGGTTTAATGCACATCTAGAGAAGTTTAAAAAGAAAAAAAGGGTCGTTAATCAATGTTGACTTTAGGGTTGACTTTGATTTTCCCCGTGTAATCTTCATAGTTCGGGTCAACTGTCTAGACCGGGCTAAGGGGGTTACATGAGAGATGCCGCCATGAGAGTCTGGTGATGTGAGATTCCATCGGGGTAGGAATTGACGACGTGAGATTCCGTCAAGCAATCCGCATATCCGAGTAATGTTGTTAAAATGCCAATATATGAGATTGATTAAGAGATTCACATGTACCTTGATATAAATCCTTTTTTTTAAATGAGATGCACATGATATCATGTTTTGAGAAATGCTTTTGATAAAATAAGCATGTAAGGTTTTGCCTTGAGACTTTGTATTTTGGCTAATGCATGAGATAGATGGTACATGTGGTGTTTAAATGATGTGGATTTTTCTTTGAAAATGATTTCAAGCTTGAGATGGAAAGAGCATGATGAGATAGAGATTTCTAAATGAGAAATGGTTTTCAAAATGCATTGTTGTTGTTGGTTCGTTTTAAGCATCATTTAGTAGGCATTTTTGCTTACGCTCTCTTTTTCAAACAATGCAAAGAAATAGCTTTTGGGGCAGCAAGAAAGCAAGGATGAATTACCAAGGAGTGACACTTTTCTCAAGTATGGTTTTAGGTTTACACATTAGTAATAAATTGGCATATAAGGAGGATGCTTTGTGTTTTGGAGATTGTGTTTTGGATCTCCCTGTTTTGGGGCATGTTTAGAATGCCCTTAATGACTAATAAATGGACTTTATTTGTTGGATTTTGCTTTGGTTTGAGTTTTGACTCTTGAGTGGCTTATTTGTATATGAAGCATGCCTATAGATTTAAATGATGCATGTCTCTATGCCAAGTTGATGATATCGATATGTTTGATTGAGGATTGATGTTTAAATATGTTGTATACACGCTGGAAGTACATTGGAATGAATTAGAATGGATTAAAGTATGAAAAACTAGTAAAAGAATGCATTTTTGGTACAAAGCGTACCGATACTCGAGGAACTGTATCGGTACGGGTAAGCCAATCTGGGCTTGGCGTACCGGTACGGTGGGGAAGAGTACTAATACGGTCTTTACGAAAATGAAGGGGCACATCGATACATGGGGGCGTACCGATACAGGTTTTAGCCACTAGTTTTTGGTGTATCAGTACGTTTCGAGAGGGTATCGATCTGAAACTTTCATCTTTGAATCTTGGAGATGTTTTGTCATGGGTGTATCGATATTGGCTCTAAGGGTATGGATACGGCCAGCTGATAAGTTGGTTAAAAGTCTCTTTGAATGTTCCGTTTCTTTACGTTTTAGTCCTTGAATGTTATATATGTAATTAAATGAGTTTGGATGATTGTTTGGAGCTGATTATTGACAGAGTGGCATGTAATATGATTAATTAAAAGATGGTAACCTAAATTTTGAAGAAACCCTTATTGTAACCCCCTTCTCCCGGCCTAGACGCCCGACTCGAACTAAAAAGATTACACGGGGAAAATCGAAGCCAACTCGCTAAAGCCAACCTCGATTAACGTCCCTTTTTTTCTCTCTCTTTTTTTCCTAGATGCATTTTAAGTCATATGTGTTCAACAAATCACTTAGAAGAAAACGACACAATGATCAGAGTTCGTTTAGGGGTTCAATTGCGCAAGTTACACATTTAAGAACCAAACTATAGGTTTTGCAAATAACATGGACCAATCCAATTTTAAGATTACCTTCCATTAATTAGTCATGAAACATGTTTCCATGTCAAATTTCATCACAAACGGACAATCCAAACCCATCCAATTGCACATACAACATTCAAGGACCAAAATGTAACTTTTCAGACTTTAAAAGGTACTTTTAACTGAAAACAACGGTCGAGCATCGGTACGCCTGAGGTACATATCGATACACGGGAAGACAATAGCTCAAATTGGAGAGAATGTAACGATACCCTTCCCCTCGTATAGGTACACCCTTCAATGATAGCCCAAGTGTATCGATACACGTGCAAGACGTATCGATACCCCTGTGTTGTTTAGCCTGCAAAACCCTTTGAGTATTGATACTCGAAGCCGAGTATCGATACACATACCAAATAGGTTTCACATACAACTCCAAAATGGATTTTAGTCATCCAAGCATGCTCAAGCATCAGTAGATAAACATCCCTAAGCATATACTACATGTCAATCATGCTTAAATGCAACTACAAGGGTTTTACCAATCCAACACATGTAATTCTAGTAAGCTATAGCATGAATCTCAAGAGCAATACCATGAAATATACGAAAAGCATCATTCTTGCTCAAGCAATATATAATGGCCCTTTTACAAACACAAATAGACAAATCAACTTATATCAACCAGGAAGTTCTAAAACAAATCTCCCAAACCGAGGTTCTTTCCCCATTGCCAATATCTACTTATTTAAAATCACCCAATGCAAATCCACATTAATCCTCACTTGCTTAATTCACATACATAGATTTGTCCTATAGAACATCTCCTTCTCAAGCATCCCATGCACAATAATCCATTATGCATTCATTATAATCATGATACATGGGCAACAATAAACACATATATTGGCTTACAACATCCCGACATAGGCTCACCCCTATCCGTTGTGATACAGTCACCTCTATCACTTTTACAAACAATATCAGATACACATACTTGTATAGGCTGACCCCTATACTCAATGATGGGTTCACCTCCATCTTACTGGCTACGAATGGAATTAGGCCCACCCCTAACCCATACTGATAGACTCACCTCTACCACCTACAATAGGCTCACCCCTATTACGTCACGTAGATAGACACACAAACGATTTATAGATTATAGTGCACTCATGTCCTATTGGTTGACCAACGTATCCGTACATTAAAAATAGACCATTCACTTGCTAATATACCCATAAAACCATGTTAACTCACTGCTTACAATGCATCATTAAAAATCATCTCATATCCCAAAATTAAACATGCTTTTAAATAGCAAATACCATCTCAAACAAGTTCATACCATCTTGTATCAAACCAAACCATTTCATGGGATAAATACAAGCAAAACCATGATTAAATTCATACATAACAATGAGTAACAACCATTATCAAAACATGAACATGATAAACCATGACGTCCATTTCAAACCGAAAACCGAGAGTTCAAGTAACCATAATTACATCCGAGATTAGCTAAGCATTTCAAGCTTACACTAACCTCCCAACACCTCGTATCCTAGCTCAAGAAAGCTTTAAAACACATCCAGTCACCGATAATCAAAACTTCACGTGTCGACGCGAAGATCACTCATCTGAAGCTTCCAAAATCACTTTGCTTGCTCCCGGATCAAATACCCCAGGTTTTAGAGAACCAAAAATAGAGATCCAATGCATCAAAATGCATTCTAACTCCAACAACTAAACATAAACTCGTTGCCTAGCAAAACAACATCAATTTACCCATCTGAAACAACCGAAAACTCATTCGATTGCTTCCTAAACAACACCCAGCCAACAATCAACACTTCCATTCATTAATATTCATCAAATCCCATCCAAAAACAACCTAAACCCTTCCTTATATCTCCGGCAATCATTTAACCATCAAATCACTTCAAAAAACACAATTAAAACTATCATAAAACTCAAGGATCTCAAGGATTTCGAGATCTAAATCATTAAAACTCTTTTTCAACATCATAATCACCTCAAAACTCAATTATAATCCATCTAAAACATAGCTCATCAACAACACTCCGAAAATCAAGAATTAAACCTTAGTTTTGCATGATTTTGATCTTAAATCAAAACTATAATCAAAATTCAGTTAAAAACTACAATTGAGAGTAAAAATATAGGGAATTTCAATAAAGAACCTTGATTAGAGGTTGAGAACGAGATTTACCTTCAATCCTTGTTTTCCTTAAGATTTGACAAGTTTTGCTTCACAATTCTTGAAGAAAATGAGGAGAAATCTTTAAAATGGTTATGAGATCAAAGTGAGAGTGTTTGGGAGAAAAGAAATCTGGAGAAAAGACTTTAGAAAGGTTTTTTGCTTAAATGAAGAGTGAAAAGTTAGTTACGTAAATGAAACTTCCAAATTAATGATTATATTTGATAAATAAATAAAATCCCCTTTTTCAAACAATTACTTAAAATTTATTTAAAACACATGTCAAATTAAGGAAAGCTGTAATTGCAGAAAAGATCCCTAAGTATTCTAAGATTTTGATTCCTCCTTTGAAATTTTCATTTTTCCACAGTTTTAAAACTTTACATTTTTGTCACTGGCCAAAATGTACCACTTTCAAAACTCATTTTGTAAAATTGATTTGACCAACCACTTCAACATGATTTTTAGAGGATTTTAGAAATTTTTATCCTATCCCGAACCTTGATTTCCCTGAACCACCTAATACGATTCGAACCGTTTCCGACCGGCCCGATCTGATGTCTAAAATACCTAGGCCCAAAACTAGGGCATTACAACTCTCCCCCACTTAGGAAATTTCGTCCTCGAAATTTTACCTGATGGGAAAAGGTGCCGGAACTGCTTCAACATGTCTGCTTTGCTTTCTCATGTGGCCTCCTCAACTCCTCGATGTCGCCACAACACCTTCACAAGCTCTATCATTTTGCCACGAAGAACTTTGCTGCTCGAATCTAGGATTTTTACCGGTTCCTCATCATAGGACAAATCTGGTTTTAGCTCTATCTCCTCAACAGGCATCACATACGAAGGATGCAATATATACCTCTGCAACATCGAAACATGAAACATGAAACACATCATGGATCTTTTCCAACACGGGAGGCAACCTCAACCGATAAGCCACAAGACCCACTCACTCCACAACCTTATAAGGTCCAATAAACCTCAAGTTAAGCTTACCCTTACGCCCAAATCCCATCACCTTCTTCCAAGGCGATACTTTCAAAAACACACGTTCGCCAACTGCGAACTCAATCTCCCTACGCTTCAAATGCGCGTCAGACTTTTGTCGATTCGATGCTGCTTTCAAGCGCTCACAAATGAGCTTCACCATCTCAGTGGTTCCACTCATAATGTCCGGTATCGAAACCAACTTTTGCCTTATTTCTGCCCAACAAAGAGGAGTTCTACACTTTTTCCCATACAAAGCCTTGTATGGTGCCATTTTAATGCTTGCCTCGTAACTATTATTGTAAGCAAACTCAACCAAAGGCAAGTGCTTCTCCTAAGAACCTTTGAAATCAATACCACATCATCTCAACATGTCCTCAAGCACTTGGATAACACGCTCCGACTGTCCATCCGTCTGAGTATGATAAGAAGTACTGAAATTCAACCATGTACCCATGTAACACCTTTAGCCCGGCCTAGACGCTTGACCCGAACTACGAAGATTACACGGGGAAAACCAAAGTCAACCCAAAGTCAACCTTGATTAACGACCCTTTTTTATTTTCATCTTGTCTAGATGAATATTAAGCCTAAGTGAGCACTCAAGAATCATGAACAAGAAAGGCACAGCGATCAGATAACATTCAGGGACTCAATTCCTTAAATTACGCATTTAGGGACCAAATTGTAATTTTAGGAAATTAGAGGGACTTTTCTGATATTAAGATTACCAATATAAAATTAATCATGTTACATGCTTCTATGCCAAGTTTCAGCTTAAAAAGACATTCCAACCTCAATCAATTGCATCCATAATATTTAGGACTAAAATGTAAAGCATGAAAACTTAGAAAAATTCAAATCAACATCCAATGGTCGTGTATCGGAACACCTACCCACCGTAACGAAACGCCCATACCGAAACGGTGTTGACCGTTTCGGTACTCGGGTATATTCCAAGACCAGTCTCGAAACAGGTCACTCTAGTAGTCAAACTGTATCGAAACAGCTTCAACCGTTTCGAAACACCAAGACCATTACAGGCCCCCGTTTCGAAACAATTGAGGGTGTTTCGATACATCTTGCCCAGTGAGAGCAGAGATTGCTGGTTTTTGATATTTCAAGACAACCATACATGCCTTAAAGAGCACTTCAACCTACCAGCAACTCATTTTACTATTAAGGAACACATTTAAGACTATTTAACAAGAGCATGACATCAAACACAAAATCACATAGTCTAAAGGCATGCTCCCTAGTCTCAAAACCAATACAAGCAACCAAACCTCAAACCAAACATTGATGACCATTTACAAACCATAAATGCCAACGTAAACATGCCACAAACTTAGGGAGTTCAAAACACATCTCCCGAATACAACCTTGGTTTCCCATTGCCATTTATCAAAACAAAAGTGTACGAAGACATCACCATACATGAGCTTGTACTTCCTTGGATGTTCATATCCTTCTTGATGCCCGGAAACACCTCAATTATGTGCATTATTGGTAAAAGAGAGCGTATGCACAAATGCTTAGTGAGGCATACTCTAAGAAAACATACACAATAATGCATTTCTTGAAAACACTTTCTCAAAAGCTTTAAGCAGCATGCTCATTCTATCTCATGCTTGAAAACCATTCAAAGCAACATCCCATTGGAAACACATGTACCTCAAGTCTATCTCATGCATTTAAACCAATGCAAAACTCATGGCCAAGCCACTCTCATTCTTGTAACACCAAAGCATTTCATATACAATTCTCATATGCATTTCTCATAGCATAAAACATTTCATCAAAGGTACACGTGAGTCAAAAGCATTTTCATATATTATATTGGCATTTCACATCTCATTATTACTCGGATATGCGGACAACTCACTAGACACTTCCTGTGGCATCTACCATCACCGTAGTCACTCGTCTAGTAACATAATTTCTGGTGGAATCTCACATCACCGTACTCACATGGCGGAATCTCTCATCGCCACAAAGCTTGGGTATTTCACCAAGTCCTACCCGATGGAATGTCCATCATCGGTTCATTCCCTTTGGATTAAACCAAAGAGAACGTACGAATTTTTAGTTTATAGTGCACTCTCATCCTATTGAACGATCAATTATATCTGGTAAGTATCTCAACATCTATGCCAATATATTATGTAAAATCATCATCTCACCTACTGTTTTTCATGCAACAATTCTTAAAACATTCTCATCCCATTTCAAAACCATAACATTTGCCATGCTTTAATCCAAAGCTCAAATCTCAACCATGCAACATGTTTCTTCATGAAATCATTTCAAGCATCATCTCATGCTATAAAACATGCATAAAATAGTAGGAATTTTTATATCTCAAACCATGAGCATGTAAAAGCATTTTAGGGGCAACCACCACATTTAAGAGAGCATTCTAGCCAATACTTGCTTCTGGACATAGGAAGGTGTTTCAAACCTTTCCTAAACCCCCAAACTTGATACTTTGTCCCTCAATGACTTCTAAAACCATACACACTCACCAATTACGTTTCGCTTGCTCGCCGAAACGCTTTCTAGGCTTCCGGATCAACACCAAAGGCATCCGAATATGTCTCCCCTGTTTTTAACACATAACAACAGAGGATTAATGCATCATCATGCACTGAAATCATCAACCACACACCTAAACTCGCTGCTCTACTCAAACACCATATTTCGGATACCAAACACAGCCGAAAACATCTCCAAACTCTTCCAAAACAAATCCCAACTAAGATCCATCACTTCTAAACATTTCAAACAACAATTAACATCAAAAACCACTATAAACTCGTCCTTATATCTCCAGCTATAACAGAACACCAAAATCACCCCAAAAACCAACATTCTAGCAAACAAAATTTAGGAAACCAAACCTATTCAGGATTTGATTGATAAAACCTCATTTGTAACATCAATTAACATCCAAAATACATTAGAAAAAACACCTCAAAACAGAGCCCAATCATTCACCACGAAAATCTTCAAGATCTCTTCCAAAATCTTGAGTTTTAAGACAATTTTTTATTTCTAAAATTAAAACCACTCAAAAATCATTAAGAAAGGATTCATAACTTGGGAATTTTAGTAAAAAAAATTATCATTAGAGGAGAAGGACGAAGCTTAACTCTAATGGATGACTTCTCCTTGATTTAGGCAAGTTTTCTTGAAAATTCAATGTAGAAGTCAAGAAGATTTGATGAGGAATTGATTAAGAATAAAAAGAAGATTGAAATCGCATCAAATGAAGTGAAAATCAAAGTATATTTGCTGGAGAGAATGTGTTTGGCTTAAAATAATTTGAGGGAAAATGAAATGAGAGAAAATTTGTGAAAAGTAGTTATGAATAGTCAAAGGTAGTTTTCTTTTAATTAATCTTCATTTTCCTTTTATTTAAACATTAATAAAATCACCCAAATTAAGAAGAAATCTGATTAAAAACATTTTGGTAAAATTAGCTCCTTAAAGATTCAATCATTTACAAAACAGTCGCTATTTCACTTTTGCAAAAACTGTGATTTGGTCACTACACCGAAATGTAGTACTTCCAACCCTTATTTTATAAAATCGATTTAACCATAATCTTTCATATATTAAATGAGGATTTTTAGATATCTTTCTATATTTTTAAAGCATCCCAAACTAGGTGTTCCCTAAAACTCCGCTTAAGATTCGAACTGTTCTCTGACCGGTCCGACTCGGACACTAAAACTTCTAGGCCCAAATATTGGGTGTTACAACTCTCCCCCTCTTAAGAAATTTTGTCCTCGAAATTTACCTGAAGGAAAAAGGTAAGGAAACTACCCCTTCATATCTTCCTTTCTTTCCCACGTGGCTTCCTCAACACCATGATGTCTCCAAAACACCTTAACCAGCTCAACGGTCTTACCACGAAGAACCTTACTATAAGAATCCAAGAACTCAACAAGTTCTTCATCGTATGTTAAATACGGATTCAACTCAACATCCTCCACATGCATAACATGCGAAGGATCCGATCTATACCTCTGAAGCATGAATACATGAAACACATTATGTATCTTTTCTAGCTCTTGTGGTAGTCTCAGCTTATAGGCAACAGGACCAACACGTTCTATCACCTCATATGGTCCAATGTATCTAGGGCTCAACTTGCCCTTTTGGCCAAATCTCATCACCTTCTTCCAAGGTGAAACCTTCAAGAATACACGGTCACCCACTGCAAATTCTATCTACTTACGCTTCAGATCCGCGTAAGACCTTTGCCGATCCGATGTAGCTTTCAACCACTCATAAATGAGCTTCACCTTCTCGGTGGTTCCTTTCAATAAAGCTGGCATCGAGACCAACTTGTGTCCCGTCTCAGCCCAACAAATAGGAGTTATGCACTTCCTCATGTAAAAAGCTTCATAAGGTGCCATTTGAATACTCGCCTGATAGCTATTATTATAAGCAACCTCCACCAAAGGAAAGTGCTTCTCCCAAGAGCCTTGAAACTCAATAACACAACACCTCAATATGTCATCAAGCACTTGGATAACACGCTCCGACTGTCCAGCACTCTGCGGATGATAAGAAGTACTGAAATTTAGTCGCGTACCCAATGCCTGATGTAAACACTCCCAAAACCTTGCAGTGAACCTCAGATCTCTATCCGACACTATAGATTTTGGTACACCATGCAAACGTACATTCTCAGCAATGTACAACACTGCAAGCTTACCCAAGGTGTACGTAGTATGCACAGGTAAAAAATGTGCACACTTCGTAAGGCGGTTGCAACAACCCCAAAGGAAACTGATGCTCAGCCATGGTGATTCTCTCCCATTTACATTCAGGGATCCTCAACGGTAGCAACAACCCCAAAGGAAACTGATGCTCAGCCTTAACCCGCTGACAAACCATGCACTTGCTCACATACTCAGCGACATCTTTCTTCAAACCCACCCAGTAGTACTCATCTCTAAGATCACGGTACATCTTTGTACTACCAGGGTGCATAGCAAAAGGACTACTATGAGCTTCAATCAGAATAGTACGCCTCAACTCAACATCATTCGGCACCACTATCTGACTCCTAAAACATAGAACACTATCATCATTAAAACAGAAATTCGATGGTCTATCCTCAGCAATATCCTGAACACGTGGCACCAAGGAATCATCCAACAACTGCAGATAAAGATAATGTCTCCAGATCTTCAAAGCAAAAACCACCGCAGATAACTCAATATCATGCGTAGGATAATTGCGCTCATGCACCTTCAACTCTTGCGATGCATAAGCCACTACCTTACCCCCTTGCATCAACACACACCCCAAACCAACATAGGATGCATCACTGTACACCACAAACCCTTTCCCTGATTCATGTTGAACCAAGATAGGATCTTGCGTCAAAGATGCTTTAAGCTTCTCAAAATCTTGATGTCTCGCTTCTGTCCACTCATACTCAACATCTTTTT
Organism: Hibiscus tridactylites; assembly: GCA_958450335.1. NCBI lineage: Eukaryota > Viridiplantae > Streptophyta > Magnoliopsida > Malvales > Malvaceae > Hibiscus > Hibiscus tridactylites. The sequence goes on from OY288289.1 coordinate 30,607,666, forward strand.
TGCAACAACTTTGTTAGAGGGGCAGCAATCTTAGAAAATCCATCCACAAACCTCCGGTAGTATCATGCCAACCTAAGGAAACTACGAACCTCATGAACAGACTTAGGAGGCTTCCAATTCATCATCGCCTCTACCTTCTGGGGATCAACTTGAATCCCTTTAGCCGAAACCACATGACCTAGGAAAACAACTTCCTTTAGCCAAAACTCACATTTTCTCAACTTAGTATAAAGATGATATTCCAACAGCGCTTGCAGAACGATTCTCAAATGGCCTTCATGCTCCTCCTTAGTACGAGAGTACACAAGGATATCATCGATGAACACCACAACAAACTTGTCTAAGAATTCATGGAACACCCATGAAAGCAGTAGGAGCATTCTTCAAGCTAAACGACAGGACAAGGAACTCATAATGCCCATACCTCGTTCTAAAGGTTGTTTTCGGCACATCCACATCTTTCACCTTTAACTGATAGTACCCTGACCTCAAGTCAATCTTTGAAAACACAGCCGCTCCTCGAAACTGATCAAAGAGATCATCAATCCTTGGTAAAGGATACTTGTTCTTGACTGTCAACTTATTCAGCTGACAGTCACTACAACAAATTTACTTATTATTAGCGTTGAAACTATTGTCATTAAAACTTATATTTACGTCACTATTAGTGTTTTGTGACAAAAAAATTGACGACACGACGATCGTCACCCTAGGTGTGTCACTAAATGTCTAGTGTGACGATAAATCTTTTTTCGTCACATATTTCTAAACATATAATGACATTTATTTATAAAGTCACATTATCATTTGTATTTAATGACAAATCATTTTGTCATCAAATGATATAAAATTGTGTCATTAATCATTTGTATCGTCACCAATAATACACTAATTTTGTTGTGTAAATGACGAAATAAATATCGTCACAATGTTAGTGACATAGTATATCGTCATAGAATAATAGTATAAATGATGATAATAACAATTGCATTGTTTATAAATTATAAAAATCCCACATGTTTTATAAATTATAATAAAAGCCCAAACTTTTTATAAATTAAAATAAAAGTACAAACTTTTTATAAATTACACTAAAACCCAAACTTTTTATTAATTACAATAACAATCCAAACATTTTATAAATTTACAATAAATTTCCATTCTCTTTACAAATCACAATAAAACCCCTAAATTTGTACAATCATTACAATTTGATCCCTTCCCTCTATTGTAATCTTGTACAATTTTGTTGCTCTAAGAGTTTTTAAAAATGATATTTCTATCCGCAAGAAGAGACTTTGTTCATTCCTAGAAATATTTGCCCATTCCTGATTTCTATTGCAACACAAAGAAACTTGAGACAACGACAAACGCTTCAAGAGAAAGTCATTATCGACCAACAATCAAATGATTCTTCAACAAGATTCTCAGAAAACCTGAATTACACCTACTTTAAATGTGTAAAGGAGCAGTAACATAAGAAAGCATATTGTTAAATTTTTTGAAATAAAGCACAACATATATAGATTTCATGTTACAGGTAAAGTTAATGGCAACATCATAAGTGTGAGAAATCAGATAAATATAAAATAGAAACAAAAACAATGAATTATACCATTGTTGCCTCCGCATATAACAACTATAGAATCCCCAACATTTGCAACAAGAAAACGATCACCAAGTACAGTAGTAGAAGCAGTAGATCCAACATCCTATTCTGTTTTAATTTTTTCTAAATTTAAAAATTCAGAGATTGTATGCATCAACTGTAGTTGGAAACAATTTAAAAAGACAAGTTAGATAAGCCCACTAGAAAAGACACAATTAAAAGATGCAGTCGCAATGTGAATTACCTGTAGCTGATTTTGTGTCAGATATGAATTTTCAATGCACGTTCAAATTATTGAAAGAACATGGACGACTCAGGCTCACGACTGAAAGATTCTTAGAAAGAAAAGGAAGAGCAATGTTTAGTTTTGGGGTTTGTTTTATTAGTTTTGTTATATAATTTTTGATGAAAGCTCATATTCCAAGATAGTTCCTACAAATTTAGTCTTCAAAAAAATCTATGAAATTCTTATGAACCAATACAAGCATTAAAAGCAAACTGCTAAATTCTTGAGAAAAACAAGGTACAAATAACTAGAAACAATAAAAATCCAATAATTCATAAGCATCAATTTAGCTACATTGGCTATAAACTTAGTATCCAATAATCTGATGCATATGTTATGTTGTTCATATTTAGTTCAGAATGTCTGGCATATGTTATCATGCTTTTAAAAAATCACCAAATCAATACCAAATATTAATACAGAAAAAAAACATATAACAAAAGTAGCAGTAATACAACCATTCAACAGAAAGAGAAATTACTTAAACAAAGTTAAAGAGAAAGACACACATATGGAAAGCAAGAATTTGAACAAATATACAATTGACAATTTCAACGAACACCATCCAATTAAAGATTTTATTTAAATGGAGACAAGGGGAAAGACACTCACCTATAATTCATATAATAAAACCTTCAGTGTATCAGAGTTTCCCTACGGTCGATGGTTACATTCAACCTGACAATTTTTTTGAATAGCAACCTGACAAAATTTAACCCTACATAGCGTAATCAAAATCCCAAATGACACGGATTGCAATATCAATTTAACTCAATTAGAACCTTTAATCAAAATCCCATTTACAACAAACCAATAATTACCTGATTATTAAGAACCATTAATTTCACTGACGATTACTCCACTTGCTTATACCAACGATCTTCTAAAGCTATTCAATTAGATGCCAATCGGTGAGGGGCGAACCATGAACTATTGGCTCAAATGATTGCGCTCAAACGACGTAATTCACACAAGGAGGGGAGAGCGATCCGGTGAGCTGGGGTATGCTAAATAGAGCACAATGGGTGCAGTCAAAGGTGACGACAAACATAGAGTGAAAGGAGACTGCTCGGTGGTGGCAAAAAGAAGAGGAATTTGGACCAAAGATCAGATCGATTAAAGTGGTGGCCAAATTTTTGGGGTTTTAACCCTTGTTCCCGATGAAAACAAATTAAAGAAAAGCCCCCCTTTTTTTTATAATTTCCCCCCTTTTTAATATACTTCTAATCTTTGATCAATGAAACCTTAATGCCTAATTAAAGTCACCATTAAACACGGGTGACTCTAACGTGCGACATGTTTAGAGTGCATCTTAAAGACGACAAGTTTCAAAATTTGTCTACAAACTGCAACTGTTAGAGTTATTGATAACATTTTCAGGTGGTTTTTTGAAAATTTTTTCTCCAGTATCGATACTTTGTCCCAAACTGAAAATATATCGATTTTTTTATTAACTTTTTTCAAGTATCAATACTTGAAAAAAATAAAAAATAAAAACAACCGAAAATATTATCAAGAAGTCTAACATCTAACATTTTAAGTTCATGGACAAGTTTCAAAACTTGTTGTCTTTTAGTCGCACCCAATACCTATCCATTAAACACACTGTAAATGGCATGTAATTATTGAGTAGATCCTTAAATTTTAAATCAATATAATTATACTCTTGAGTTTTAAAAATCGTCATATAAATGTAGCGATATAACAATTATCGACAAATAATGATTTTCGTCACATTTAAATATTTTTTGTGACACAAATTAAATGTCACGTTTTATGTATTTTAAAAGACGACAAATCAATTTGTCTCAGAAAAAAAAACTTATTGGTGGTAAATTTGTAATGTCACTAATTAATACTAGATAGTCATAACAATAATTGGTCACAAACACTTTCATTTCATTTGTGATGATTTTAAAACGTCACCTGTTTTATATAAACGTCATCAAAAAATTTCCCTCCAAAATTTTTTGAGGCGCCAAACGTACAATGACAAAAATCGATGACAATTTTTTAAATTGTCAAAAAAGATATATCATTATTCACTAATCATGAAGAAAATAAAAAATTGTCACGCTTATGTTATATTTTGTGACATTATATGTAGCGTCATATAAAAACTTCGTCATAAATTGACAAATTTGTTGTAGTGAGTAATCGATGCACATTCTCATCGTGCCATCTTTCTTTTTCACAAACAAGACCGGTGCACCCCAAGGTAACACACTAGGCCGAATGAAGCCACAATCAAGCAACTCCTAAAGTTGCGTCTTCAACTCCTACAACTCCTTGGGTGTCATGTAATAAGGAGCAATGGACGCCGGAGTTGTGTTCTCATACAGCTCAATGCCAAAATCAACCTCCCGACTAGGCGGTAAACTAGGTAATTCCTCTAGATATACTCCAGGGAACTCACACACGGTTCTTATATCCTGAACGCGCACCTCCTTTGAACTAGGATTCATTACAAAAGCTAGCTAAGCCTCGCAACTTTGCCGCAATATCCGACTTGCTTCCAACGTGGACACCACATTGGCAAGAAACTTCACATTTTCTCCCACCACTAGGGGTGGGCAAAAATTCCCGACCCAATTGACCCGACCTGAAACGAAAATACCGGGTAATTCACGAAAAAAAGTTACCCGACTCGGGAAATTTCCCGGGACACGGGCCGAAAGTTTTCCCTTACCGGTTACTCGAACCGACCCGATAAAATTTAATATATAATTTTTATATTTAAAATTATATTTTTTATTTTATGTTTCTTAATATTTTCACTCTAAATTTAAGTTTAAATCCCTACATTTTTCTATGTTTCTATTATATTCTTTTAAGTTTTAAGTTTAAATTTTTAAAAAATATTTTTATGTTTAACATGTGTTTTTTAATTTTAAAATTAAAAAAATAAAAAGAAATAGGAACCGGGTACCCGGTACCCGATTACCCAGGTACCTGAATCCCGGGTACTCGGATATAATAGGCCGAGACACAGGCCGTTTAATGAGGTACCCGGATGAACCAGGTACCCAGTTTTCCGGGTAGCCGAATCCCGGGTACCTGACAATTCCCACCCATACCCACCACCACCACCTCATAATTATCTGCAAGTTTCAACGAAACTCGCTTGCTTTCGAAATCCACAACGGCTCTATGCTCAACAAGCCGATCCATGCCAAGGATTACATCAAATCCATAGAATGGCAATTCCATGAGATCAACAAGAAAAACATGATTTTATACCTTCAAGGGACATCTCCTATACAACTTCCTTGTTACAATCGTCTCACCAAAGGAACTAGTCACACGTATACCAACATCCAAGGTCTCAACAGGTAAACCAAGCATTTGAGCATGTTCACGCAATATGTACGAGTGTGTAGATCCAGAATCAATCAAAGAAAGTAATGACAAGGATTGCAAAGTAAAGGTACCTGCGATCATGTCCGTGTCATTCCTTCCCTCACGATGGGCATACACTCGAGCCTGACCACCACCCTCAGGTTCAACAGCCACAACATGCGCTACGTTCCTTCCACCATCATCTGTACGCTGAAAATTACCACGACCGCGCCCACGACCTCGCTGTGGCTCAGTTGCTCTCACCAGAGCCTGTCCCTCTCTTAGCGGCTGAGGACAATCTTTCTTCAAATGCCCAGGGTTTCCACAATTCCAACATGTCCCAAGGTTACCCCAACACTCATCGCCGTTTCTCCTACCACAACGGTTACACTCAGGAGACCTAAAGACAACATTAGGTCCTTGCTGACCTCTACCAGAGTTACCACCCCCACGTCTAGCATTGTAGTGTGGCTTCCTATCCTTATGTCTCTTGTTGCGATCTCTACCATAATCGCGTTCAACATCTCGCTTTCCAGAGCTAGATCCACCCACTCTTCTTGCCAAACAAAGGTTAAATTCAATGTCCTTGGCTCTAGTGACCAAGACATCGAAATCTGTATAGTCAGCTGCAAGCATATAGGTCTTCACATCTGCTACCAGCCCATATCGGAATCGCTCACACCTTTCCCTCTTGCATGGAATTAGCAAAGGCGCATACTGGCTAAGGCGAACAAACTGAATCTCATATTCAGCTAAAAACATGTTCCCTTGGATAAGAGACATAAACTCCCTCTTCTTCTCGTCCAGATAGAGAACTCCCAGATATTTACGCTTGAACGCATTCAAGAAGAATGTCCAAGACACCTCATCGTCCTTCATCCCAGAGATAGAGGTAGTCCACCATGTATAAGCATCACCATGCAGCAGCGACACAATGCATCCCAACTTTTGCATATTATTGCAATTCAGCTGACCAAGAATCCACTTGGTGCTCTCCAACCAAGACTCAGATCCTTCTAGTGCCAAACCTTTGAAATTAGTCCCTGCCAGACTGCGGAGACGCTCCAACGACAATCTCACATTAGCACCATCATGAGGTACAACTCCATGAGCTCCAACTACTGCTGCCTGGAAAGCTCCAGCAATAGCCTGAATCAACACGGTCATGTTAGGAAGAGCTTGCCCCTGAATACCCTCGGGTCCAGCAACCCCAACACCAACTCCAGCAGCACCAGCCCCAGCTCCACCACCACCACGTGGTCCACCAGGGGGAGGAGGAGGCAAATCCTCAACATTCTCCGCGTACTCATTATCGGCTATAGATCTAGTATTGATTCTCAGCTCTCTACGTGGTCCCATAATAAAAATAATGCACTGAAAAAAAATTCAATAAACACAATTAGGCATAACAAGGTAAGTAATCCAAGTACTCAGGCTCATTTTCAAAAACAATTCTTCTCATTAGTTCTGATATTGCAATGGGATCCCCAACCACCCTTCAAACATAGCATAGCATCACAAAATCATCTCACTTGAATTACACATCAGCGTTCATGCATCAAGCTTTCACTGAAAAGACGTTTGACCCAAACTATAAAGATTACACAGGGAAAACCAAATTCAACCCGAAAGTCAACCTTGATTAACGACCCATTTTTTATTTTAATCTTGTCTAGATGCATATTAAGCCTAAGTGAGCACTCACGAATCATGAACAAGAAAGGCACGGCGATCGGATAACATTAAGGGTCTCAATTGCTTAAATTACGCGTTTAGGTACCAAATTGTAATTTTAGGAAATTAGAGGGACTTTTCTGATATTAAGATTACCAATATAAAATTAATCATGTTACATGCTTCTCAGCCAAGTTTCAGCTTAAAAAGACATTCCAAGCTCAATCAATTGCATCCACAATATTTAGGACTAAAATGTAAAGCATTAAAACTCAGAACAATTCAAATTAGCATCCAACGGTCAACTGTATCGTAACAACCGTACCAAAATGCCCGTATCGAAATGGTGTTGACCCATTCGGTACTCGGGTATGTTCCGAGACCAGTATCGAAATAGATCACTCAAGTAGCCAAACTGTTTCGAAATAGCTTCAACCATTTCGAAACACCAAGACCATTACAGGCCCCCGTTTCTAAACTATTGAGGGTGTTTCGATACACCCTACCCAGTGACAGTAGAGATTGCTTGTTTTTGATATTTCAAGCCAACCATACATGCCTTAAAGAGCACTTCAACCTACCAGCAATTCATTTTACTATTCAGGAACATATTTAAGACTCTTTAACGAGAGTATGGCATCAAACACAAAATCACATAGTCTAAAGGCATGCTCCCTAGTCCCAAAACCAATACAAGAACCCAAACCTCAAACCAAACATTAAAGACCATTTACAAACCATAAATGCCAACATAAACATGCCACAAACTTAGGGAGTTCAAAACACATCTCCCAAATACAACCTTGGTTTCCCATTGCCATTTATAATAACTAAAGTGTATGAAGACATCACCATACATGAGCTTGTACTTCCTTGGATGTTCTTATCCTTCTTGATGCCCGGAAACACCCCAATTATCTGAATTGTTGGTAAAAGAGAGCGTAAGCACAAATGCTTAGTGAGGCATGCTCTAAGAAAACCAACACAATAATGCATTTCTTGAAAACACTTTCAAAAAAGCTTTTAAGCAACATGCTCATTCTATCTCATGCTTGAAAACCATTCAAAGCAACATCCCATTGGAAAAACATGTACCTCAAGTCTATCTCATGCATTTAAACCAATGCAAAACTAATAGTCAAGCCACTCTCATGATTGTAACACCAAAGCATTTCATATACAATTCTCATATGCATTTCTCATTGCATAAAACATTTCATCAATGGTACACGTGAGTCAAAAGCATTTTCATATAATATATTGGCATTTCACATCTCATTATTACTCGGATATGCGGACAACTCACTAGAAACTTTCGGTGGAATCTACCATCACCGTACTCACTTGTCTAGTAACATAATTTCCTGTGGAATCTCACATCACCGTACTCACATGGCGGAATCTCTCATCGCCACAATACTTGGGTATTTCACCAAGTCCTACCTGATGGAATGCCCATCAATGGTTCTCTCCCTTTGTATTACACCAAAGAGCACGTATGAATTTTTAGTTTATAGTGCACTCTCATCCTATTGATCGATCAATTATATCCGGTAAGTATCTCAACATCTATGCCAATATATTATGTCAAATCATCATCTCACCTACTGTTTTTCATGCAACAATTCTTAAGATATTCTCATCCCATTTCAAAACCATAACATTTTCCATGCTTTAATCAAAAGCTCAAATCTCAACCAAGCAACATGTTACTTCATGAAATCATTTCAATCATCATCTCATTCTATAAAACATGCATAAAAATAGTAGGAATTTATCTATCTCAAACCATGAGCATGTAAAACCATTTTAGGGGCAACCACCACATTTAAGAGAGCAATCTAGCCAATACTTACTTTTGAACTTAGGAAGGTGTTTCAAACCTTTCCTAAATCCCCAAACCTTGATACTTTGTCCCTCAAGGACTCTAAAACCATACGCACTCACCAATTACGTTTCGCTTGCTCGCCAAAACGCTATCTAGGCTTCCAGATCAACACCAAAGGCGTCCGAAAATGTCCCCCCTATTTTTAACACATAAGAGCATAGGATTAATGCATCATCATGCATTGAAATCATCAGCCACACACCTAAACTTGCTGCTCTACTCAAACATAACATTTCGGCTACCAAACACAACCGAAAACATCTCCAAACTCTTCCTAAACAAATCCCAGCCAAGATCCATCACTTCTAAACATTTCTAAACAACAATTAACATCAAAAACCACTATAAATTCGTCCTTATACCTCCAGCTAAAACAGAACACCAAAATCACCCCAAAAACCAACATTCTAGCATACAAAAGTTAGGAAACCAAACCTATTCGTGTTTTGGTTGATAAAACCTCATTTGTAACATCAATTAACATCCAAAATACATTAGAAAAACACCTCAAAACAGAGCCCAATCATTCACCACGAAAATCTTCAAGATCTCTTCCAAAATCTTGAGTTTTAAGACAATTTCTTGTTTCTAACATTAAAACCACTCAAAAATCGTTAACAAAGGATTGATAACTTGGGAATTTCAGTAAAGAACTGATCATTAGAGGAGAAGGACGAAGCTTACCTCTAATGGGCCATTTCTCCTTGATTCAGACAAGTTTTCTTGAAAATTCAATGTAGAAATAAAAAGGATTTGATGAGGAATTTATTAAGAATCAAAAGAAGATTGAAATCTCATTAAATGAAGTGAAAATCAAAGTATATTTGCTGGAGAGAATGTGTTTGGCTGAAAAGAATTTGAGGGAAAATGAAATGAGAGAAAATTTGTGAAAAGTAGTTATGAATAGTCAAAAGTAGTTTTCTTTTAATTAATCTTCATTTTCCTTTTATTAAAACATTAATAAAAACACCCAAATTAAGAAGAAATCTGATTAAAAACATTTTGCTGAAATTAGCTCCTTAAAGATTCAAAGTTTTAATCCTTTTACAAAACAATCACTATTTCACTTTTGCAAAAACTGCGATTTGGTCACTACACCGAAATGTAGTATTTCCAAACCTTATTTTGTAAAATTGATTTCACCATAATCTTTCATATATTAAATGAGGATTTTTAGATATTTTTCTATATTTTTAAAGCATCCCGAACTTGGTGTTCCCTAAAACTCCCCTTAAGATTCGAACCGTTCTTTGACCGGTCCGACTCGAACTCTAAAACATATAGGCCCAAATTTGGGGTGTTACAACCCAAGGCTTGATGCAAAAATTTCGAAATCTTATGTGAACCTTGGATCACTATCCGACATTATAGACTTCGGCACCCCGTGCAAACGCACAATCTCAGCAATATACAACTCAGCTAGCTTATCCAATGTATACGTAGTATGCACATGCAAGAAATGTGCACACTTCTTAAGGCCATCAACAATCACCCAAACAGAATTCTTCTTCGATGGTGATAAAGGCAAACTTGACACGAAATCCATGGCAATCCTTTCCCACTTTCATTCAGGGATTTTCAATGGTTGCAACAACCCAGAAGGAACCTGATGTTCAGCCTTCACTCGCTGACAAGCCATGCATTTGCCAACAATTTCAACAACATCCTTCTTCAACCCCACCCAAAAGTACTCATCCATCAAATCACGATACATCTTCATACTACTAGGGTGCATAGCAAAATGACTACTATGAACTCTAGTCAGAATAGTGGGCCTCAACTCAGCATCATTCGACACCATTATTCGACTCCCAAACCATAGAACACCATCGTCATTAAAACTAAAATCCGAAGGCTTACCATTCGCAATATCCTAAACGTGAGGAACAAGAGAATCATTAAGCAACTTCTTATCCTTGATCAACTGAATCAAGGATGGTTTCACATGTAATACGGCAACAAGACCACCATCTCGCGATATGCTCAAGCGAGCAAACATCGCCCTAAACTCCACCGCTACCTTCCTGCTCAAAGCATCGACCACAACATTGGCATTCCCAAGATAATACTCGATCGACAGATCATAATCCTTAAGAAACTACACCCATTGTCATTGCCTAAGATTCAACTCTTTTTGAGACATAAGATACTTCAAACTCTTATGATCTGTGAATACCACACACTTCTCGCCATAAAGGTAATGCCTCCAAATCTTCAAAGCAAGCACAACAACAGCGAGCTCAAGATCATGAGTAGGGTAGTTACACTCATGCACCTTCAACTGTCTAGATGCATATGCCACTACCTTACCCTCTTGCATCAACACACATCCCAAACCGACATAGGATGCATCACTATAGATTACAAGCTCCTTACCAGACTAAGGTTGAATCAAGACAGGAGCTTGCGTCAAAGTGTTGCGTGTAAAAGATTCTATCGCAATTGTAGTGCGAGTGTACACGACGCAAGTAGTAAAGTGATACGAAGTATCGGATATCGTCTCCATAGGGATTGGGCTAATAGCTTCACCTTGTTTACTGCACGAAAGTAAAGGAAATAGTTGAGAGATTTGTCACGAGAATAATAAGGTAAAACACAAATAAAAGAATTGAGTTTATCAAGATAGAGAGAATGGGTTGGTATTGAATTGCTCGGTAGTGCAGGTATTGGATTGCTTAGGAATTCCAGTTCTGTCGTCGCTGCCGTCGCTGACAGCACCTGTCGCGGCGGCTGTCCGTTAGCTGTCGCGGCAGCGAACACACCAACTCCGTACTTCAAGTTTGGCAAGAATACCAGATCTGTCTTGGCCTATCCCTAGGTCCAAGTCTGTCGATGATCACGTCTTTGATGATACCTCCCGGCGTGAATCGAAGGATGAACACCGATGTGTATGAATTCTTCTTTAGCCACTTAACCTTGCCCTATCCCTAGGCACAAGATAGTTCAACTATAAACTAGAGAACTCGCTCTTATTTCTTTCGTATACTTAACTCTCCCGATGCTAAATAAATGGATAACCTCACAATGCTCTCCCGATGCTCTTGCAAGATGTTAATAACCAAAATAAGAGAACTTGAATTTTATTTTATTGAACTTGGAAAATCCTAAAACAAAACAACCCTTGCAACTACTTTACAAAACAACCCGTAGCCCTAGGGGGATTTTAGAACATGTCGGTGACGGGTAAACGGTAGGGGGGTTTAGGTTATCGGTTATGGGGTAGAATGAGGGATTTTTCTAGGTTAAAACCTATGTCCTTATATAAGCTTTGGGCTCAAGTATTCTAAGTTAGCAAGGATTACAACTTTAATTAAAAGTAAGATTCTAATAAATACTTAATCTCTAAGTATCCTACTTTGCAGCCGCCATCCTTGTTTCTAGGGAATTCCTCTCCTTGAGCTTTGGCTTGACATATCTTTTGATCCGGGGCTTGGAAAAATATTTGGCTTTCACACGACAAACGAGCATATTTTTCTCTATCTATCGAGGTCCACTTTACTTTTCTTCTTCATAAAGCTGCTGTCAGCTTGCTGTCACGACAGGTCCATGGCAGCTTCGTCCTCCTCGTCTGCTAGTCCAGTTCAGCTCTTCTGCTTCTCTGCCCTGCGCTTGCCTTCTTTGTCAACTATGGCAGCTATCTGCAAAATAAGCCGTTTTTAGTAGAATCCGTGCCTTTTACATATTTGTGATGTTTTACTGAATACTAACCTAAATGCAATGCAATGATGCTTGAATGTAGCAGAAATATGGGTTAAAAAGGGTGTAAATAATAGAACTTTTACACACTCAACACACCCCCAAACTCAAGTTTTTGCTTGCCCTCAAGCAATTAAACCTAAAAGAAAAATGAAGATTTTTGTGTTGGCCTTCAAACAGTGAACTGTCCCTTACCCGTCGCTCACTCTCTATGGCGGCAGCAACCTGTCAGAAAGGTTAGGATCTGTCCGGAATCTCCCTATAGCTCTCGTGCAGTGTGTGCATGCTTGTGAACAGTTATATGCTAAGACTCTCTTAGTTTCACTAGAATATTCAACTTCTTAACTTGAATTTTTATGCCAAAGTTTATTTTCTTGAAGACACATTTTCATGCTTCTTTTTCTTCTCTTTTCAAGCTAAATTTTTCTAGAGCCAGTTTCGGGCACCTCTAGTTAGCTTCCTAGAGCCAGTTTCGGGCACCTCTAGGGGCTATTCAAGTACTAAGCTTCCTATTCTAGTTTGGCTAAAAGAAATCTAAGCAATATAACAGTCACAAAGGTGTTTAAGTTTTCAGAACTATAGAAAGGCTCTAAACTTCTCCTTAAACTATCCTAAAGATGCTGCCACGACAAAGCCGTCATGACAGGTAAGTTAACTTCACAGTTTTAAGCCAACAGTTTAATATTTTCTGATTTTTTTAAGAGAACTTAAATAAATAAAAGACACAACAATTAATAAAAAGATATACTTAAGACTCCATTAATGATGGAGGGTTGCCACCTCCAAACTGAGGGTTGCATTGCCCTCAATGAAAAATGACAGAAAAAACAAAAATACGAAGATAAGTACATCACAAATGATAAAAGAAGGCAACAATAAGAGGAAAATAACACTTAAATTTTCAGTCGCTGTCCTCGCTGCTGCTGCTGACACGGATCTGACGGCGGCGTCTAGGCTGTGGAGGAGGCTGGGCAGGTTCAGGGGTAGGTGCAGGGGCAGGTTGCTCCACGAGCTGGACATCGGAACTGCTGCCACTGTCCCAAGTGCTGGTGGTGGTGGTGCTAGCCTTGGGCAACCGTTTCTTGTCTGCCACGCGTTTTATCCTCTTGACCGGCGTAAATTCCCTCTCCAAATTCCTCCTGATCAGCGGGCTGTCATTGGAGGCAGGCCTTTTTGTTCCTCTGGAAGAGGTGTCGGCCGGTGGACTGCTTGCTGCCGCCGGGGCAGGTGATGTGGTGGAAGCAGTAGAGTGGGAATGTGGGGAGGCAGGTGGTGTAGGTGTGTGGACAGGGGTGTGGACAGGAGTGGGGATATGGAAATAATGGGCAGGAAAAGTAGGGAATTGAACATTGGGAAAATTTAAAGTCTGGTAATGTAGTTTACCGTCGAATTCGTAAAGTCCCGGATGAAGGTCATCATTCCCATTTGTTTCTCCTCTACCCGTTGTAGCGCAGCAAGGATGAGGGCGGACTGGTCTGTCGGAGCGGTGGCGGCAGCAGGTTCAGGGGCAGGCTCCTCTGATGATTCTGCTGGGGAGCCGGCTGGGTTGAAGGAAGAGATAGGTGTAGTCACTACCAGCTCCATGAGGCTGTTGATGTTGTTGTGTGTCTAGCCTCTGCCCTTGATTATTTTGTCGGAGGGTTCCTCGGGGAAAGCAGCACAGCGGCATAAAGAGGTTATTGTGAACGGCAGGCAGAGGCGGGAGTCGGTGCGGAAGGTGCAGTCCAGGATGTTGTCCCTCTTATAGCGGCCCACATTAATAGGCATGTCGTGCATGATGGAATGAATAAGGGCGAGCCGCTGCTGGTTAACTGTCGTGTGGTGGGAAGAAGGCATGATGCGCTTTTTGATAAAAGCGTTCCAGAGTTTAGCTTCAGGGAGGAGCTGCCCCCTTTTGACAGAGTGGATGTTCTTTTTGCTGGTTGTCCATGTGGTTCCTTCCTCTGTCACATCCGCCATAACAGCACCATAGGCGGCAGCATCGAGGGTGTCGAGAAATTTCTGGTGGGCATCATCATCGGGGCCAAAGTAGAGGCCAAACATGTGGTTGATGCTGTCGGCGGTGAAGGGCACTCTCACTCCTCGAACGGTGACAGCTGTTGCCGTTCTGCTGTCTATGGCAGCATAAAACTCCCAGACTAATGTGTCGTTTAGCTCTGTCGGTTGTTCCGCGAAGTGCTCCCATAGTTGAGTCGTGATGGCCTTTACAATGAACGGCCGGAGTCCCATGTTGGGTGCCTTTCGGATGTACACGAAACCCCGTTCCTCCCATAACTCCTTTGTGGCGAAGGGCGTTGCTGCTGCCGAAGAAGAGGCTGAGGCAGCACTACGGCGGGTCTGTCTAGACGACATGTTAGTTGCAAGGATTGTGAAAAATGAAGAAAGCAAATAAAACTAGAGGAGAAAGCAAGGAAGAATGATCAGAAGTGAGAAAAATGAAAGTGAAAACGGGGTTTTATAGCGGTCGAGTTGCTGCCCATTTAATGCTGTAACGGCAGGCGTGAATAATAGGGCGACGGATGGGATTTAGCGTGTCTGACACACATTTATGCGTCTGTTACGCGTCTGCCACACACTTCTGCGTCTGTCGTGTCAGTCTGTTGACAGCCTGTCATATCTGTCTGCGGCGGCAGCCGAAACGACAGGCTTCCATAAATGGGCTTTATTGGGCTGAAGGATGGGTGGTGGGCTTGGGTCACTTCTTCTCTTCTTCTTGACTCCTTTATTTCCTAAAAACAAAAATTAAAAAAAAAACATTATTCGAATAAAATAAACCTAATTTCCTAATAAATAATAAGAAATAATAAATAAATAAAAATAAAAATTAGGTTAAATTAGGGATGCCTTGTGGGGCATCTCCTAAAGTAACCACTTCCTGTATTCCTGGGGCTTCAGTCCCCTGATAATGCTTGAGGCGCTTTCCATTAACTTTAAATTGGTGCCCGTCTTTTAATGATCGTATAGTGAGGGCTCCATGGGGAAAAACTTGTACTACTTGGAATGGGCCAGACCATCTAGATTTTAGCTTCCCTAGGAAAAGTTTCAACCTAGAATTAAACAACAACACGAGCTGCCCTGGGCAGAACTGTCGTGGCAGCAACTTCTTGTCATGCCACTTCTTAGTCTTTTCCTTGTAAATTCTCGCATTGTCGTAAGCCATTGTATGTAATTCTTCAATCTCGTTCAGATGTAATAACCTTTTCTGGCCTTCCTTGTCCAAGTCCATATTCACTACCTTGATTGCCCAATATGCTTTGTGTTCGATTTCGACAGGCAGATAACATGTTTTCCCATAAATTAAACGGTATGGAGACATGCCCAATGGAGTCTTAAAAGCTGTCCTATATGCGCATAATGCATCGTTCAGAAGTAAAGACCAATTTTTCCTAGTTGGTTTAACCATCTTCTCAAGAATGTTCTTCACTTCCCTATTGGAAATCTCAGCCTGTCCATTGGTCTGTGGGTGGTATGCTGTCGCGATCCTGTGCTTGACACCATATTTCTTCAAGGCGGCAGCAATTACCCTATTATCAAAATGTCTCCCTTCATCACTAATAATCGCCCTAGGGATGCCAAATCTAGAAAAAATGTTTTTGTGCAAAAACTTTTGGACTGTCTTGGCATCATTCTTTTGAGTGGCGATGGCTTCAACCCACTTGGAGACATAATCCACTGCTAGGAGGATGTACAAATTTCCACATGAAGATGGAAAAGGTCCCATAAAATCAATCCCCCAAACGTCAAAGATCTCGACTTCTAAAATGTTCTGCAGTGGCATCTCGTTTCTCCTCGAGATGTTGCCTGTCCGCTGGCACCTGTCACAGTTCTTATAAAAGTCCTGTGCATCTTTATATAGTGTCGGCCAGTAGAACCCTGACTGCAGCACCTTGGCAGTAGTTTTATTGCCTCCTAAGTGACCTCCATATTGTGAAGCATGGCAGTGATGGAGAATGTCTTCTTGTTCTTCTTGTGGTACACACCTCCTTATAACCTGATCTGCGCACATTTTGAAAAGAAGAGGTTCGTCCCAATAATAATGCTTAACATCATTTTGGAACCTCTTCCTGGCTTGATAATTAAGATCAGAAGGTAATATTCCGCTAACTATAAAATTAACGAAATCAGCATACCAGGGAAGGTCAGAAGACTTACCTGTCGCCATGGCTGTCGCGACAGCGATTGCGGCAACAAAGAGCTGCTCATCAGGGAAGGTCTCCAGTATGTGTGTCTCATCTATTGGTAGACTTTGTCCCTTCTCCAACCTTGACAAGTGATCTGCCACTTGATTTTCTGTCCCCTTTTTGTCCTTGATCTCAAGGTCGAATTCTTGTAATAGTAAGATCCACCGTATCAATCTAGGTTTTGCATCCTTCTTTGCGAACAAATACTTTAGGGCAGAATGGTCGGTGTGTATTATTACTTTCGTCCCAAGTATGTAAGAACGAAACTTGTTGATGGAGAACACCACAGCTAACAACTCTTTTTCTGTGGTGGTGTAATTCACTTGGGCGTCATTCAACGTTTTGCTGGCATAGTATATGACGTGAAACAGCTTATTTCTGCGCTGCCCAAGTGCTTCCCCGACAGCATAGTCACTAGCATCACACATTATCTCAAATGGTTGTGTCCAGTCTGGTGGCTGTACTATGGGGGTTGTCACTAGTTTTTCTTTCAAAATCTTGAATGCTTCAGTACATTCATCATTAAAGTCAAAGGGTCGGTTCTGCTCTAAGAGATGGCATAGGGGCTTGGTGATTTCTGAGAAATTTGCAATGAATCTCCGATAAAAACCAGCATGCCCTAAAACACTTCTAATGCCCTTGACTGTGGTTGGCGGCGGCAGCTTTTCTATGACTTCTATTTTAGCCCTGTCGACTTCTATCCCACGGCAGCTAATCTTATGGCCTAGGACTATCCCTTCATCCACCATAAAATGGCATTTTTCCCAATTTAGAATAAGATTAGCTTTTTCACATCTTTCAAGTACCTTTTGAAGATTGCCGAGGCAGCTCTCAAAATCATATCCAAAGACGGAAAAATCATCCATGAAAATCTCAAGGAAGTCCTCTACCATGTCGGAGAATATTGCCATCATGCACCTTTGGAAGGTGGCAGGTGCATTACAGAGTCCAAACGGCATCCTCCTAAACGCGTATGTTCCGTAGGGGCATGTGAAAGTCGTCTTTTCTTGATCCTCCGGTGCAATAGCAATTTGATTGTAACCTGAATAACCATCAAGAAAACAATAGTGAGGTTTACCCGCTAATCTATCAAGCATTTGATCAATAAAGGGTAAAGGAAAGTTGTCTTTTCGGGTAGCTTTATTAATCTTCCGATAGTCCATACAAACCCTCCAACCGGTCACAGTCCTGGTTGGGATTAACTCATTGTTCTCGTTGGTTATTATGGTCATTCCTCCTTTCTTAGGACCGCATTGCACTGGGCTCACCCATTTGCTGTCGGAGATGGCGTAAATAATACCAGCATCTAACCATTTAATTATCTCTTTACGCACTACCTCTTTCATCGCAAGGTTTAACCGCCTTTGGGCATCAATAGTCGGCTTATGATCTTCCTCTAGGAGAATTTTGTGCATGCATAACGCCGGACTAATGCCTTGTATGTCTGCTATCGTCCATCCAATCGCCTTTTTGTGCTGCCTTAGCATGTCGATTAGCTGTCGTTCCTGTTCCTGTGGCAGCTTAGTAGAGATGATTATGGGAAGTGTGTCATTGGAACCAAGATAAGCATATTTTAACTTCCCTGGTAGGGGCTTAAGTTCTAAGACAGGTGGTTCAACAATAGATGGCTTTTGGATTACATGGTTATCCGAAGTATAATTCAAGGGTTCGAATAACTTACCTGGACGATTGCCTAACCAGTTTACCTCCTCCTGACCTTCAGTATCAGATGTATCGGATTCAAAGGAGTCGTTGTTGTCGGTGCTGTCGTCGTTACTGTCGTGGCAGTTCTGTAGGTGGCTATCACGACAGTGACCAAATTTTATATCACGGCAGTCCGACCTGATGCAGGGTTGATCAAAGGTCACCTCAATAATGGCCTTGCATTCCTCGTCCACATCAGCATGTTTCATCGCTTGGAGAACATTCAACTTAATCTCTTGATCATTTACTCGCATGGTGAGTTCTCCTTTCTCCACATCAATCAATGATCTTCCCGTGGCTAAGAAGGGTCGCCCAAGGATGACTGGTGCGTTTTCGTCTGCCTCACAATCTAAGATAAGAAAGTCAGCAGGAAAAATAAGCTTGTCCACTCTTACCAGAATATCTTCAATTTTCCCTCGGGGTGAACGTAAGAGCGGTCGGCCAGCTGCAGAGTTATTGTCGTGGGCCGCGCCTTGCCAATACCTAGTTTCTGAAAAACAGATTTGGGCATTAGATTAACAATGGCACCAAGATCACAAAGTGCCTTACCCACAAATTTGTCGCCGATTACACAAGGTATGATGAAGCTCCCCAGATCCTTCTTTTTCTGGGGCGGCTGCCTTTGAAGAATACTCATGCAACCTTCTGTCATCTTTACCGTTTCAAATTCCCCAAGTTTAGATTTTTTTGACATAACATCCTTGAAAAATTTAGCATAACCGGGCATTTCCCTAACAGCATCTAACAACGGAATATTAATATGAACCTGCTTAAAAATATCATAAATCTTTTTAAGTTGAGATTCATGCTTAGCTTGCTGTATCCGTTGAGGAAAGGGTGGTGGGGGACGATAATCAGCAATACGCCCTTCCCACTGCATGCAAATCTGAGGACGATAATCATCTTTTTTCTCCTCTATCGCTTCTGCTGTCGTGACAGGCTTATCGGCAGCAGTCTGTTTATCACCTGTCGGGGCAGCTTCCTCGACAGGTTTATCCAAGGCAGGTTCCTTTTTTGTTTCAGCTTCATTTTCCGGCCCTGGTAGTTTCTTCCCACTCCTAGTAGTAATTGCCTTACATTGCTCATGTGGGGGCGGTCTAGCATTTTCAGTATTGCTAGGGAATCCTCCATTCTGCCTTGGCTTAATATGTTGAGAAACCTTACCCATTTGTGTCTCTAGAGATTTCAACGTTGCCTCATGATTTGTCATTCTCATCTCGGTTTTATCCATAAAGGTTTTCATCTTCTTGACAAACTAATTCATATTCTCCATATACGTACCGGTCTGAGACATAAAGGTGGCCAGAGTCTGTTCCAATATACTGCTCGTGGCAGGTGGTGTCTGCTGTTGCTGCTGCGGCGGCAGTTGCAGCGGCAGCTGCTGTCGCGTCAGCAATCTAGGTCCTCCCTGATTCTGATTAAGTGCTTGCGGATTCAGGGCATTGTTAGGATTACTCCAGGAAAATTTGGGATCCTTCCTCCAATTGGGATTATAATTGTTGGAATTGTAATTCGGCTTGTAATTTCCAACATATTTTCCCTCTTCTATTTGTATTGGGCACTCATCCCTACTATGATTTCCCTCACAGATAGTACAAACTTCCTCGACAGCAAATCCTTCTAATTCATCTTCATTCAATAACCGTTTCATTGCTTTAGTAAGGAATGCTACCTGTGATTTCATAGTGCTGTCGGCCTCATAGTCCTTGACAGCAAGTACTCGTTTACCCCCTCTTCTTGCAGTCGGAAACTGCTCCTCATTCTTGGCTAGATTTTTCAAAACTTGTAATGCCTCGTCTGGATCTTTATCCAATAATAGTCCATTTGCTGCAGAATCAATTCGAATGCGAGTTTGTAAGTTAGCAGCATTATAGACATTAGTTACCTGATTCCAGACAGGGAATCCATGCATTGGGCAGTTCCGTTGAAGAGTAGTAAATCTGTCCCAGGCCTCGTGCATTGGCTCGTCGTCTTCCTATTGAAAAGTAGCAATTTCATTACGTAATCGCTCAGATAAATGCGAAGGATTAAAACGATATAAAAATTCACGAGATAAATTTGCCCAAGTTATGATTGAACCCGGTGTAAGTTTATTCCACCAAGTTTTAGCTCTGTCCCTCAATGAATGGGGGAATAACCGAAGCCTCAGTATCTCCGGACTAACTCCTGGCAGTCTAAACGAACCACAGATCTCCTGGAACTTCTTGAGATGCTCCCTAGCATCTTGTGTCACAGCACCACTAAACTGCCCGGCATTGTTGATCATACTAAACATGACAGGTTTAAGCTCGAAGTTATCAACATCAATATCCGGCAGCGTGGTCTCCATCTCTACATGATCATTCAGCATGTAGTCACGACATGACCGTCGTCCATCTGCCCCAGGCGGGTCACCGACAGGCGGGTGGTTATCGCCAAGGGGTGGTATACGACCACCGGAAGGTTGGTTATGGCCCATCTTCTCTAGCTGTTCCTCGAGGTATTTGTTTCTGTCTAAAAGTTGGCGAAGTTGTTTCTTGAGACTGAAGGAACGTTCGATTTCTGGATCTAATGGATACTCAGGATCTTCACCTCTTTTAGATCTGCGCATAAACAAGAAAACCTCGTGAAAAGCGAGAGTTGAAAGCACAAAAGAAAAATTAAAGAAAAATAAAAACGAAAGCAAAAATAAAAGTAAAAACGAAAAGTGCAATAAAAGAAAGATGTAGTTATGTTGCCAATCCCCGGCAACAGCGCCAAAAACTTGTTGCATGTAAAAGAGTCTATCGCAATTGTAGTGCAAGTGTACACGACGCAAGTAGTAAAGTGATACGAAGTATCGGATATCGTCTCCACAGGGCTTGGGCTAATAGCTTCACCTTGTTTACTGCACGAAAGTAAAGGAAATAGTTGAGAGATTTGTCACGAGAATAATAAGGTAAAATGCAAATAAAAGAATTGAGTTTATCAAGATAGAGAGAATGGGCTGGTATTGAATTGCTCGGTAGTGCAGGTATTGGATTGCTTAGGAATTCCAGTTCTGTCGTCGCTCCCGTCGCTGACAGCACCTGTCGCGGCGGCTGTCCGTTAGCTGTCGCGGCAGCGAACACACCAACTCCGTACTTCAAGTTTGGCAAGAATCCCATATCTGTCTTGGCCTATCCCTAGGTCCAAGTCTGTCGATGATCACGTCTTGATGATACCTCTCGGCGTGAATCGAAGGATGAACACCGATGTGTATGAATTCTTCTTTAGCCACTTAACCTTGCCCTATCCCTAGGCACAAGATAGTTCAACTATAAACTAGAGAACTCGCTCTTATTTCTTTCGTATACTTAACTCTCTCGATGCTAAGTAAATGGATAACCTCACAATGCTCTCCCGATGCTCTTGCAAGATGTTAATAACCAAAATAAGAGAACTTGAATTTTATTTTATTGAACTTGGAAAATCCTAAAACAAAACAACCCTTGCAACTACTTTACAAAACAACCCGTAGCCCTAGGGGGATTTTAGAACATGTCGGTGACGGGTAAACGGCAGGGGGGTTTAGGTTACCGGTTATGGGGTAGAATGAGGGATTTTTCTAGGTTAAAACCTATGCCATTATATAAGCTTTGGGCTCAAGTATTCTAAGTTAGCAAGGATTACAACATTAATTAAAAGTAAGATTCTAATAAAGACTTAATCTCTAAGTATCCTACTTTGCAGCCGCCATCCTTGTTTCTAGGGAATTCCTCTCCTTGAGCTTTGGCTTGACATATCTTTTGATCCGGGGCTTGGAAAAATATTTGGCTTTCACACGACAGACGAGCAGATTTTTTTCTATCTATCGAGGTCCACTTTACTTTTCCTCTTCATAAAGCTGTTGTCACCTTGCTGTCACGACAGGTCCATGGCAGCTTCGTCCTCCTCGTCTGCTAGTCCAGTTCAGCTCTTCTGCTTCTCTGCTCTGCGCCTGCCTTCTTTGTCAACTATGGCAGCTACTTGCAAAATAAGCCGTTTTTAGTAGAATCCGTGCCTTTTACATATTTGTGATGTTTTACTGAAAACTAACCTAAATGCAATGCAATGATGCTTGAATGTAGCAGAAATATGGGTTAAAAAGGGTGTAAATAATAGAACTTTTACACACTCAACACAAAGCTTCCTTCAGCTTCTCAAAAGCTTGTTGCCTCACATCTGTCCACTCAAAGCGAACATTCTTCTGCATCAACTTGGTCAAACGCGCAGCAATATTCGAGAAACCCTCGACAACCCTATGGTAATATCTAGCCAAGCCAAGAAAAATTCGCACCTCTGTCACCGACTTACGCACTTTCCAATTCATCACTGCCTCTATCTTATGTTGATCAACACGAATACCCTCGGCTGATACAACATGTCCAAGGAAGACTACCTCTCTAAGCCAAAACTCACACTTGCTCAGCTTAGCATAAAGTTGGTTCTCCAATAACACTTGCAACACTATCCTTAAATGTCTATCATGATCCTCCTCGGTACGAGAGTACATAAGAATGTCCATGAAAGCAGCATGTACGTTGCTTAATCCAAAAGGCATCATTAAGAACTCATAATGCCTGTACCTTGTCCAAAAAGCTGGCTTAGGTACGTTCACTTCTTTTACCTTCAACTGGTAATACCTTGACCTCAAATCAATCTTAGAAAACAGCAAGGCTCCTCGAAACTGATCAAAGAGATCATCAATCCTTGGCAAGGGATACTTGTTCTTGATCGTCAAATTGTTTAGTTGCCGATAATCTATATACATCCGCATTGTCCCAGCTTTCTTCTTTATAAACAACACCAGTGCACCCCAAGGTTATACACTTCGCTGGATGAATCCTCAATCAAGCAACTCCTGAAGTTGCGTCTTCAACTCTTTCAATGCCATTCGATAAAGAGAAATGGACACCAGAGTCGTATTCTCTTACAACTCGATACCAAACTCAACTTCCCTGTTTGGTGGTAATCCATGCAACTCCTTAGGAAAGACACCCAGAAAATCGCAAACGGTTCTGATGTCTTGCACACGTGCATCCTTTGCACCAGGATTCATCACATAGGCAAGATAAGCATCATAGCCCATCCTTAGCATACGACTTGCTTCCAAAGCCGAAACAACATTAGATAAGAATTTCGCATTCTCACCTAATATTGAAATCAACAACAACCCTATGCTTAGTGTAAAGTGTTCATAAGTCCTATATTTCATGCACATCCCATATCTTATTATAACTGTTTTAAGCACATTTTAAACATAAGTAGGTGCATGCATAGCATTTTACAGTATTTCATTGTTTTGGCTTGCTTTTATGAATTATCATTTATTTGGTGAACAAGAGATACTGTTTTAGTGTAGGTACTAACGGCTGAAAGAGGGAACCAAGGAGTTAAGAGCACAAAGCTAAAAAAGCATACCTAGGAGCAATACTGAAGTAGTTCCAGCAGAAGACAATTGTTGTCGAGTACATGCCGAGTAGAGTTGTCGCCGACCTTAATGCCCACGATAGTTGACTAGGGAAGTTGGAAGAACCAGAGCGCGATCTGTAGAGCTAAAAATCCTGAATCTATCGCTGGTATCCATTTGATTTTCTGACATTTGTAGCAGCTACCAGGGCTATTGAAAAAAAATCTCAAGATTACTTGCACGCTAAGGAAAACGGGATAAAGTCCATATTCCACGAAAAGAAGTCAGAATTTAATGTCATATTAAAGAAGGAAAGCTACTTTCGAGGACTTCTACTTTAAAAAGGACTTAACCTAGTCTTGAGTCTATATATACCCATTGCACTACTAGTTCAAATCATCATAGGTTTTCTATAGACATTTCTAGTGTTCTCTGCTGCCGCCATGTTCTAAACTCTACTTGGGATAGGGTTATGTTGTAAACTAGTTGTGAAATGGTTGTTCTAGGTTTTGAGTTAATTTTTTTATAAAATATTCCAAATTTGTTCAATTTATTGCTCTTCATTCTTTCATTTATTTTTCATCGGTTAGTAGAGAGAATTCATTTGTCGAGCACAGAAGTGCAAGGCTCACGAAAGGGTTAAGTACGGTCACAACGTGTTGAGGCGTGACTAACTTGGTTCTACAGAAGTCCACATGTTTCAGTGGCTAAAAGGGATTACCAACTGAGTTGACTAGCCTGTGGTAGGTTTACGCTGAGATAGCTAGGTATTGCCTACGTCACATTAGCTCTCGAGCATCCTAACCTAGAAATAGGAGGGATCACTTTCGACTATCCTACCGAACTTGGAGTATCTGCCAGACTTGCCGCCAGGACTTCTTTCTATTCCACCTACCAAGACAGTACACTCATGTAGTGGTAGTGACCCGCTGTGACCGTGTGACAGAGTCGTAGCCTGCCGCCCGCCATATCCATCGAGGCAGCATATCATGGTAGCACAAGATAACTCAATCCTTTTACAACGCAATTTTCACACTAAGTGGTAGCCTAACGTTGTCTGCTCTATCAACATGCTTCTCTCCTTTATTACTTGTGTTTTTGTTTAGCTTTCATCTCAACCAACCATTCATTTTTGCTTTTATTTTACCTTATGCAGAGATTATGAAACGAGACAAGCTGTCCAATCGTGATGGGATTCGTAATCCTTTATACTATAACTTGGTAGGAGTGTGCACTTTCGCTCTCACAAAAATGGAGCACCTACACGCCCTACAATTTTTTGGAGCCGTTGCTGGGGATTAGTAACAGCGAATTTCGTTTTTCAATTTCTGCACGTTTTATTTACTTTTTATTTTATTTTTCTTTTTAATCGAAATTTTATTTGCCGTGTCCTTTTGATGTGCATGACCAGGGCCAACCCGAAGGGAAACCTTATCATTTAATACGATCTCGAACGTGAAACAAAAGGATTAAAAGGGAGCTGAGGGAAATTCTAAAGAACATAGAAGATAAGGGCAAAGCAAAGGAAGAAACCATGGTAAAATAGGACCCACCAAACGATGCCATACATGCAAGGGGCGGGTAGCACGACTTGCCACCTAGAGTTTTACAAAAGCAACAAAGGCATGAACCCATGATCCGCCCAGGCTGCCCCAGGTTTGAAAAACTAGAGATTACTTGGAACATGACTTCCAAAGGCTCGAACCAATCGTGAGAGAACTGGACATAGGGGCAGACCATTTCGAGCTAAAACTCGTCATGTTCAACATTATAAATACATTAGGGCACTCCGGAGGGTCTTCCACAGAAGATGTGTGACAGCTTTTATGAGGATTCCTCGACATATGCCGAGCATTCAAATTACATGGGGATCACCAGGACGTACTACGGCTGAGGCTATTTACCAATTCACTGAGGGATAGGGCGAAACTGTGGTTGAATAACCAGCCAGTCGGATCTTTTAGCACATGGACGGAACTCTGGAAAGACATTCTAGACTGTTTTAGCTCGACCAATGTAACTGTTAGTCTGTGGAACGAAATCACAGCCTTTAGATTAGGGGATTACGAGCCAATGTACGAGACATGGGAGCGGTACCAACATTTGCTGAATAACTGTCCCCTACATGGTCTACCGGCTTGGACTCAAGTATCTATATTCTATAACGGGGTTAACTACTCAACTCGGATGATGATAGATGCCTCGGTCAATGGGGTCATCCTATACAGACCTTAAGAGGAAGCACTACGGCTGTTGAACATAGCCGCTAAAAAAGATTACAAGTACCCGACAGCCCGCCGAGGCGACACAAGGCGACCAACAACTGCAAATGAGGTAGAAGCCTCAGAATCTGTCAACGCCCGCCTCGATACACTGACGAAGCTTGTGATGAAGATTGTGCAACCTCCTGGAAAGGTCGTTGAAGTAAAAGTTGTTGAGCCATTTTGTGAAGAATGTGGTGGCAACCAAGATTCCACCGACTGTGCCGAATCTACTAATTATATGGAAGGATATGAGAGGAATAGCAGACCCGCTTAGAATAACTACAACCCAGGATGGAAGATCCATCCTAGCTGCTCGTAGAGCAACCCCAGAATTGCTACTGGATAGACAATCAACAAGTAAAACTGAATGTTTAGCAATCCATGAGATAGGTTGAAGATCCAAAAGAATTCCAGCTACTGGATGCTGTCTCAAAGTTAATCCTTGAAGAATATAGACCCTGCCTATAGCAAGACTGCCCAGGCAACAAACTTGGCAGCTGCCACGACAACCATTTAGAAAGATGCCCGAAAGATGAGCAATACAATGAGTGGACAGAACATGAAATAGAGGAATATGAAGAAGCCCACTAGATAACAAACGGACCAGGTAAGTACTTTGAAACTTTGAATTACACAAAAAAAGGGGTCAAGATGTTCAAACCATCCATTGAACTACCTCCTACTCTCGAGTTAAAAGCCTTACATGCACAACTTAAATATGTTTTCCTGGGACCTAATGATACACTAACAGATATAATTTCATCCAAGTTGCAGCCTAAATAGGAACAAAAATTAACAGCACTGATGCAGCAACATAAGAAGGCGATAGGCTGGACCATTGTAGACAAAAAGGTAATCAACCCTTTCATTTGCATGCATAAAATTATGCTGGATTAGGACCAAATACAAACTGTGGACGCCCAAAGGAGATTAAATGAAGCAATGAGAGAAGTTGTCAAAAAGGAAATCATCAAGTGGCTAGATGTTGGAATCATATATCCAATTGCAGACAGTGAATGGTAAGCCCGGTACAATGTGTACCAAAGAAAGGTGGAATAATTGTGGTAAGCAATGATAATAAGGAATTAATCACAACTCGAACAATAATTGGTTGGCGAATATGCGTGGATTACCGCAAGTTAAATAAAACAACAAAAAAAGATCACTTTTCATTACCTTTTATTGATCAAATGCTTAACCACCTTGCTCGCAAACACTTCTATTGCTTTTTGGATGGATATTCAGAGTACAACCAAATCGCCATTGCACCGGATGACCAGGTTAAAACAACGTTCACTTGACCATATGTCATCTATGCTTTTCAAAGAATGCCATTCAGTTTGTGCAATGCCCATCCACATTCCAGCGATGCATGATGGCTATCTTCTCCGACATGATAGAAGATTTCATGGAAATCTTCATGGACGACTTCTCTATATTCCGCAGCAGCTTCGACAGCTGCCTCGATAACCTTGAGAAAGTACTGACCAAATGTGTGGAAACAGATCTTGTGCTTAACTAGGAAAAATGCCACTTTATGGTCGGCGAAGGCATAATATTGGGGAATAAAATTTTCGCACAAGGAATAGAAGTAGACAAAGCGAAGATCAAAGTCATAGCCAACCTGTCGCCGCCAACCACTATCAAGGGCATACGAAGTTTTCTGGGACACACAGGTTTCTATCGTAGATTCATTGAAAACTTTTCTAAAATTTCTAAACCGATGTGTACCTTGCTTGAACAGGACATGTGGTATTCCCCCTGACTAGAGTCAACCCTTCGAACTTCTGTGTCATGCTAGTGACACTTCTGTTGGCGCTGC
This sequence comes from Hibiscus tridactylites, assembly GCA_958450335.1. NCBI lineage: Eukaryota > Viridiplantae > Streptophyta > Magnoliopsida > Malvales > Malvaceae > Hibiscus > Hibiscus tridactylites. The sequence continues at coordinate 30,635,518 of OY288289.1, forward strand.
CCTAGGGCAACGTAGAGATAAGATCTTTCACGTCATATACTACGCTAGGAAAACACTAAATACTACCCAAACTAAGTACACCACCACATAAAAAGAATTGCTGGTAGTAGTATTTGCTTTTGATAAGTTCCGACCCCACATGATTGGCACAAAAGTGATAGCTCACACATGCCATTCTACCTTAAGGTACCTGTTTGCAAAGAAAGACGCAAAGCCCCACATAATTCGGTGGATCCTACTGATGCAAGAATTTGACGTAGAAATCCGAGACAGAAAGAGCACAGAAAATCAAGTGGTGGATCATCTCTATCGGCTTGAGAATAGGCAAGAGAACACCTCCCACGATGAAATTCAGGGTGAATTCCCTAACGAAAAACTACTACTAGTATCTTCCCTGGTGGCGCCCTAAAAGCTGAAGGACTATTATTTTGCCTTACAGACTAAACTATCAAGGAAATAAATGATTCCAACATGATGCTAAGCATTATTTTTGGGACGAGCCTTTCTTGTTTAAAAACTGTGCAGACTAGGTTATCAGACGGTGTGTACCAGAGGATGAACAACATGCCATTTTGGAGGGCAGCGCACAACAAAAATGGTGTTGTAATCAAAATTCTTTTGGCCGACACTGCATAAAGACACTCATGCATTATACAAATAGTGTTACAACTGCCAAAGAACAGGAAACATATCGAGAAGGAATGAAATGCCCCTTCAAACAATCCTAGAGGTCCAGTTATTCGATGTTTTGCGGATAGATTTTCTGGGACCATTCCCATCTTCGTGCGGAAACATGTATATCCTTCTCGCAGTTGATTATGTTTCTAAGTGGGTAGAAGCCATTGCCACCCCTCACAATGATTCAAAGACCATTCATATGCTCTTACGAAAGAACATCTTCACAAGGTTCGGAGTACCAAGAGTAATCATTAGCGATGAAGGCACCCATTTTGATAACAAATTAATTTCGAAGGTACTTCAAAAAGTGGGGGTCAAGCACAAGATTGTTGCAGCCTATCATCTACAAAAAAATGGGCAGACAAAAATTTCGAATGGGGAAGTCAAGACCATATTGGAAAAGGTTGTAAAGCCTAATAGAAAATATTGGTCATTGAAACTAGACGACGCTTTGTGGGCATATCGAACAACATACAGAACACCACTAGGAATGTCTCCATATCCTCTAGTATATGGAAAGGCATGACATCTCACTATCGAAATAGAACACAAGGCATATTGGGCAGTCAAGGCAGTTAACATGGAATGCAAACAGGCTGGGAAAAGAGACTACTTAATTTGACAGAAATGGAAGAATTTCGGCGGAAGGCATACGAGAACGCCAAGTTGTACAAGGCAAAAATCAAAAAATGGCACGACAACAAGATTTAGCGGCGACAGTTCCTGCCGGGGCAGCAAGTGCTGCTGTTCAATTCATGTCTTAGAATGTTTCCTGGGAAACTAAAATCTAGATGGTTAGGACCCTACGAAGTAGTGGAAGCCTTTCCACATGGTTTTGTGACGATAAAATAAACAAAAGGAGGGACATAGTTCAGGGTCAATGGGCAGTGACTAAAGCACTATATAGGGGACTCTGTCATAAAAGAATAGGAAGTATTCACATTGGGGATGGCCACCCCACTGTGACATAACCTTATCATGGGCTTTATTTACCGTTTTTTGTAGGAGTGGTTTTTAGGATTAGGTTTCATTTGTTTTAATTTTTCTTTATACCCGTCTCCCAATCAGTTTTGTAGATCCAAACCGAAGAACAGTGGAACACAAGGCAAGAATACCAAGGTCGCTGCTAGCACCCCCTATTAGTAGCAAACTTAGGCGTTTTCCCCTTCTTCTTACTCTAGTCCAGTTTCTTTTCTATTTTGTGCATTGAGAGCAATGCCCATCTCGAGTTTGGGGGGGGGGGATATCTCACGCATCATTTGTCTAGGCATCTTTAGTTTCATTTATGTTGCATTGTACTTCCCGTAGTAATAATCGTAAAAGAAAAGTTTATTATTACTTGTGCCTATGATATGATAGGATAGGCGATTAATTTATTTTCGCACCTAACTAAAATTTGAACTTAATCTTGGGAAAAAAGCATGAAATATGACTTAGATTTTTTTTTTCTTTTTGCCTAAAAATGTAAACATCTATGTTACTTGTTGAATGTGTTAGAATATTTGATGAACATTGCCTGTTTGTTTTTAGAATTCTTTGCAAAATTCTAAACGATGATTACAGGTAGCCGTTGAGGCAGGCAAAATAAACAGAAAAATGAAGTACTACCACAACAGCAAGATAAAAAACAAAGAACAAAGCTGTGATACCCTAGAGGTGCCCGCAATAGGCTCTAGGAAGAATCATGTCTGAGGACACTCTGCTGCTATCAAAGTCCATATATTGAAAGCCCTCTCTGCCATGATTAAAATTATTGTGCTTAAATTGTACTACTTTGGCAGCAACCTTTAAATCACAACAACATCTTTGTTTAATTATTTATTATGTGTATTCAACTTGTTTACAGATATGCACACACCACACAAGAATGAGAAATTTAATTTCTGAGTTATTTTTCTGCTTATTTCACTCTACTAATTTAATATAGGAGACACGACCTTGAGGCAGAAAATCGGGTTAAAAACAAGTTTTTATTTTTGATTATTATTAGAGCAAGTATTTTTAGGTTGCATTGCTTGAGGACAAGCAATAGTTCGTGTTTGGGGTGTGTAAAGTGTCCATAAGTCTTATAATTCAAGAACATCCAAGCTCTTATTATTACTGTTTGTAAGCATATTTTAGCCATAAGCAGGTCCATGCATAGCATTTTACAGTATTTCATTGTTCTTCCTTGCTTTTATGAATTATCATTTATTTGGTGAACAAGAGATATTGTTTTAGTGTATTCTTGTATGTAGGTACTAACGGCAGAAAGAGGGAACCGAGGAGCTGAGGGCACAAAGCTGAAGAAGCAAACCAATGAGTTGTACTGATGCAGTTCCAGTAGATGACAGTTGCTGCCAAGTACCTGTCGAGTAGAGTTGCCGCCGACCTTACGGCCCACGGCAGCTAACTAGAGAAGTTGGAAGAACCTGAGCTTGATCTGTAGAGCTAAAAATCCTGAATCTATCGCCGGTATCAATTTCATTTTCCTACATCTGTAGTAGCGGCCATGGCTGCCGAAGCAAAAATCTCAAGATTACTTGCAGGCTAAGGCAAACATGATGAAGTCCATATTACATGCAAAGAAGTCAGAATTTAATGTCATATTAAAGATGAAAAGCTATTTTCGAGGACTTCTACTTTAAGGAGGACTTAACCTAGTCTTGAGTATATAAATACCCATTGTACTCCTAGTTCAAATCATCCTAGCTTTTCTATAGACTTTTCTAGTGTTCTTTGTCGCCGCCATGTTCTAAACTCAACTTGGGTTAGGGTTATGTTGTAAACTAGTTGTGAAACAGTTTGTTTAGGTTTTGTGTTATTTTTTTTTATAAAATATTCCAAGTTTTCTTAATCCATTTCTCTTCATTCTTTCAATTATTCTACACCAGTCAGTTGAGAGAATCCATTTATCGGGCACGAAAGTGCAAGTCTCACGAAAGGGTTAAGTATGGTCACAACGTGCTGAGGCGTGACTAACTTGGTTCTACACCAGTCCACATATTTCAGCGGCTAAAAGGGATTACCACCTGAGTTGACTAGTCTGGGTTAGTTTTAAGATGAGATTGCTAGGTATTGTCTAAGTCACGTTAGCTCTCGAACATCCTAACCTAGAAATAGAAGGGATCACTATCGACTATCCTGTCGAACTTGGAGTATCTTCCAGACTTTCTGTCAGGACTTCTTTCCGTTCAACTTGCCGAGAAACTACACTCCTACAATGGTAGTGACCCGCTGCGGCTCCGTGACAGGGTCGTAGCCTCCCGCCTGCCATACCCGCCGAGGTAGCATATCGTGGCAGCACAAGATAACTCAATCCTTTTACAACGCAATTTTCACACTAAGTGGCAGCATCCTTTATTACTTGTGTTTTCATTTACTTTTCATCTCAACCAACCATTCATTTGTGATTTTATTTTACCTTGTGCAAAGATTATGAAACGAGACAAGTTGTCCAATCATGATGGGATGCCTCATCTTTTATACTATAACTTGACAGAAGTGTGCACTTGCTCTCTTACAAAAAGGGAACACCTACACGCCCTACACTCAGACAACCAATCCATCCCAAGAATCAGATGAAAGATATAAAAAGGTAATTCAATCAAATCCACATGAAAAACATGATCATGCACAGATAAAGGGCATCTCCTATATAATTTTCTTGTGACCACAATCTCACCAAAGGATCTAGTCACTTCCATTCCTACTCTCAACATGTAACATCCAAGATTAGGGTCTAGGAGATCTGATGAGTTTCTGAAGTCCGAAAGACTGGTGTTGGATGTTTTGAGTAATTTCAGGGAATGAGGTCTTCTAGGGTTGAGAAAAATATGGAATAAATCTTTAAAATCCTTTTTAAATATATAAAAGATTTTGGTAAAAACAATTTTGGAAAAATGCTTTTTGAACCGTGACATTTTGGTTGGTTAACATTTCCTAGCTATTAACACCAAATGTGCACATTTCCTAGCTGTTAACACTACTGATTATTTGGATGAGTTGGCTGATCTTTATATTCGCAATATAGTGAGATTACACGATGTACCGAAGTCAATTGTATCGGATCGAGATCCAAAGTTCACATCTAGATTTTGAGATTGCATGCATAGTGCTTTGGGTAGCCGATTGAATTTCAGTACATCATATCATCCTCAGTTAGATGGTCAGTCAGAATGAGTTATACAAGTGCTTGAAGATATGTTACGTTGTTGTATTATCGATTTTCAGGGTTCGTGGGACAAACACCTACCGTTGGTTGAGTTTGCTTATAACAACATTTATCAGGCTAGCAATCAGATGGCACCGTTTGAGGCTTTGTATGGTAGGAGGTTCAGAACTCCGGTATGTTGGGCAGAAGCTGGTCAGAAGTTGGTATCCTTACCTGATATGCTTAAGGGCACTATTGAGAAGGTTAAGCTGATATGAGAATGCTTGAAAGCTGCAACTGATCAACATAAATCGTATAAAAACTTGAAACATCATGAGATTGAGTATGTTGTGGGTGAGAAAGTCTTTCTGAAAGCATCGCCATAGAAGAAAGTGATGAGATTCGGAAGAAAAGGTAAACTGAGTCCGAGATTCATTTTTCTATATGAGATCGTTGGACAAGTTTGTCTTGTCGCTTATAAATTGAGTTTGCCTCCGGAATTAGAGAAGATAAATGATGTATTCAATGTTTCTATGCTACGGAAGTATATGTCTAATCCATCACACGTAATGCCCGTTGAGGAAATTGAATTGAACCCAGATTTGTCCTACGATGAAGAACCGATTGAGGTATTGGCTACGAACAACATGGTTTTGCGAGGTAGATCTATAGAGTTAGTCAAAGTGAAGTGGCGACACGGAGGTGTTGAAGAAGCCACTTAGGAGAGGAAAGATGATATGAAGCGTCAGTACCCGCATCTTTTTCCTTTAGGTAAATTTCGAGGACGAAATTCCTTAAGTCAGAGAGAGTTGTAACATCCTGGATTCGGGTCTAGGAGATCCGATGAGTTTTTGAAGTCTGAAATATCGGTGTTGGATGTTTTGAGTAAGTTCAGGGAATGAGGTCTTCGAAGGTTGAGAAAAATATGGAATAAATCTTTAAAATCCTTTTTAAATATGTAAAAGGTTTTGGTCAATACAATTTTGGATAAATGCTTTTCGAACCGTGTCATTTTTGTTGGTGACCAAAATGTAATGTTTGTAAAATCTTTTTTAGTGACCATTTTGTAAAAGAGTCAAAAGAATGAATCTTTAAGGAGCTATCTTGGCTGGGCCAAATAGGTTATTACCCCCTTTTATTTTTTCTATTCAAATATTTTAAAATATCTTTTAAGATTTAATTAAAACAAGGGTTCATCCAAAATCTTATTTCACGTTAAAATCCATTTCCAAGCTTCCTCATCTCCTCTTTTCAACAAAACAACAATTGATCTTGATTTCCTCAAGCTAAAAGTGTTTTCTTATTAATCTTTTATTGCTAAATAGTTTTCCTACCTTGATTTCCTAAAACCCAAGTCTATTTCATTATTTTCATCAAGGATTTTTGCCAAACAAGGGGTAATAGTTAGCATTGGGGGTGTGCAACGTGATTCTCCTCTAATGTAAGGTTCTTTAATGAAATGCACATGCTTTGATTCTTTTAAATACCATGGTTTTAATCTCTTGTCTTAATCTTAATGTAAATTGACTAAAAGTTGGTTTTTTTGTGGAATTTGAAGTGAATCAATAGCTGGTGTTTATATGATGATTGGATGACGTTTTTAGATGTTTATCTATGTGTTTTGATGTTAATTAATGTTGGGCTTTGCGGGAGATTATCAGAATTGGGTCTTTTTGTTGGTTACGGCTTGTATCAAATTTATTCGATAAGTGTTTTGGTTGAGTTGTTGAAATATCTGCTTCTAGCAAATTTGTTTATTGTAAATATCACTAAATACTCTGTTTTTGGTTGGTTAGAGGCAAGGATTGAAGATCCGGATTTGTTGAACGAATTTGTGGGCGGACTGGAAAGCTAGAAAATGGGTTTTGGCTTGTTGTGGTAATCACTGGTGAGTGGAAATGATTTTTATAGTTTTATCAAGGTTGAAGAGTTATTTTAAGGGTTTGGGTTGAGCCTTTGGGCCAATCCAAGCTCAAGGGTAAGATTTGGTTTTGTTTCGGCTTTTCGCTTTCTTATTTTGATCATGTTTTGGATCATGTGCATATCATTTTTAAATGATGTTTCCTCTGTTGTTGTTATGCATTAAATGCATGTTGTTGTTGTCCCATATGAATGTCATGTTGTGTTTTGGATGTTGGTTGAGCTCATGCTATCCTTGAGCTTGTGATCATGGTTTTTGGGATGTGTTTTGGGGAGCTGGTTATCCCCGGTGAAAATCAATGGTTTATGATGTTGCGGTGAGTATATTGACACATGGGTTATATCGGATAGATTGATCGATCAATAAGATGTGAAGTTCACTATAATTAAAAAATATGTGTGTGAGAAATCCTTTTGTTTCACAATAGAGGTTGTGCTATTGTGATGCGAGTGGTAGGGGTTGTTCTATCACCAACGGGCAATGCGAGTTGTGGCATCTCGACCGAAGTCTGTTTGTGGTGAGGGTTGTTTCACCATGCGACTTGATGGGGGTTGTGCCATCAAGGGGTCCGCTTATCCGAGCAACATGTCAATGATGTCGATATACTCAATCGCCTATGGTTCCATTTTGAGCTTGGTAAACTCAAATGGTTTTGCTTATGTTGAAGCATGTGCATGGTAAAAGAGCTAGAGAGCTTGGTTAGCATTTATTGTTCATGTAAAGCTTATGCATGGTTGTTGCGCGTTCTTTACCTATGACATGTATGGTTGATTTGCTTGATCTTGTTTCAAGATAGCATGTTGTTTTGGAAATGGTTTGTAAAAAGGGATTTCATGAAATGGTTTTGATTTCCAAAATGATGGTTGTTTTCCAAAACTGCATTGTTGTAGTTGGTTTTGAGCTCCGCTCACTAAGCTTTATAGCTTACGTTCTCTTTTTCTAGCAATGCAGATCCGTAGACCATTTGGAAAGCAACTGTGCAAGGGAGGTGATCCAAGTGTTCGCTCTTAGCTCAAGTATGCCTTTGCTTAGATATTAGTGAGTGTGGCAAAGAGGGTGGTCTTTGTTTATGTCCTTGGAGTGTTTGTAAATTCTTGTTTGAGGACATGTTGATGTTTGGATGGTTTGTTTTTACCTTTTGTCTTGTGATCTTATTTTGGACCTTGTTTCCTCTTGTGTTGGATCTTGAAGCTTCTTTATATATGTATGTAAAGCTTGTTTGTGTTTCTCTTGATCTTAAGCATGTTGGATGGTTGATGTTATTGTGTTTACATTGATCTTGATGCTTACCTATTGTATGTGGTGATTGGAACCAAGTAAAATACCTTAAAGATGCTTAAAAATGTTGTTTTTTTTTGTTTCTGCAGTAGGGTGTTTCAGAACGGGCTCGACCATTTTAGAACAACCCTTATTTTCCTTTAAATTTTGCCTTGGTGTTTCGGAACGGGTACGGAAACGGGCTAAGAAGGACCAGAACGGTCTCAAGCCGTTTCAGAACGGTTTTGGCTACTGTGAAACATCGTTGCGATACCAGTTTCGAAACGGGGGTCGTTGGAGTTAGTTAAAAGCATCTTGGAAGTTATTTTTCTTGTGTTTTTGTCCTAGTTTATGCTGTTATCGATTGTGGTTGATTGTGTGCATGTTTAAAGTTTTTTTTCATCATGGAAGCATGAAATGAATTAAATTTCTCAGACATCACCTTAATTGTAGTTTAGGTCCTCATATTATGCTAGTTTTGCATTTTGGTCCCTGGTTGCTCTTTTGGTTCGAATCGATGCTTGTTTGTTGTTTCGTCTTCTGTTGTGTGTTCGATAACCTAAGTTTAACCTAGAGCATCTAGTAAAGATATTAAGCAATGCGTCTTGGGTTGCTAATCGGAGGGAAATCTTCCGATCTTTCTTCGATTAGTCCCGTGTGATCCACTCGATACGGTCTGGTGGCTAGGCCTGGTCGTGGGGGTTACATCTATTGGTATCAGAGCCTAGGTTTTCCTTCGGAAAGGCTTGCGTTGGAGGTCGTGCAACCGAAAAGTTAAGTGAGGTAAATGTGTTGAGGTGGTGCATGTTTGTGTGTTGTGGTTGTTTTGGTGTGTACGGTACTCATTGCGACATACTATTATCGTGAAACTCATATAATACTTGAGCACCTCGAACCCTTGACGTTGCTGGCCCGAATCATTTCCATCTGTTTATTTTGTTTTGTTTGTAACATTGAATTTGTTGTTATGGCTAGACCTAGAAGAGGTCAGGCGAGTGGTGAGACGCGTGAGGATCTTGTTGAGGGTGCTGGGGGTCTATTAGAGGGAGAGTTACCTCCTCCACCTTCTCCTGGTGGTGAGGCTAATGTGCGAGGCGAGGAACCTCGTGGTGGCCAGGGTCAAGCAAGAGTTGATATGAGACCGTTGATTCAAGCTACTACTAGGGCTTTTCAGTATGCGTTGGCTGGGTTACAGGCAGCTGCACCGCAGCATCTGTAAATGAGATGAGACAGATCGTGAGCTAGTCGAGCTCGACTCGGTCAAAGCTCGGTCAACACTCGACTCGATTAGGCTCGACTTGCGCTCGAACTCGACTCGAGTTCTTATCGAGTCGAGCTGAGCTACTTGATACCCGACTCAAGAAGCTCCCGAGCTACTCGAAATTATAATAAACTGTTTTAAAATTTTTAAAATTAAAGTGAACTAAAATGTAGGTTTCGTGTTTTTGGTTGTTATGTTATGTTAGTTTAACTTTCTTTATATTTTCATGTGTACGTTTTTTCTCCTACTAGGATTTGGGGTTTTTAATGAGTCACATAGAAATATTTCTTTTGTATGATTATTATCATTATTATTACGAACAATGTTGTAAATAAAATGATATAGATCGCGAGCTACTCGAGCTCGAATCAGTCAAAGCTCGATCAATACTCGACTCGATTGGACTCGACTCGAACTCGAGCTCGACTCGAATTCTTAACGAGTCGAGTCAAGCTCAACATACTAAATCTCAAGTCAAGCTTTAACTCGACTCGAATTTTTAACGAGTCGAGCCGAGTTTATCACTACTCGAGCTCGACTCGTTTACACCCCTAGGTTACCCCTCGAGAGGCTCCGTAGCTTGGGTGGAGTAGAGTATCGTGGGTTATCGCCCGAGGGAACTGAGACTTGGTTAGCTAGTACTACCAGGATTCTGAGTCAGATGGAGTCGAATGATGCACGTAAGCTCAGTTGTGTGGAATCTCTGCATCAGGGTGACGCGTATGTCTGGTGGACTACGATCACCGCGAGTATGGCTGCTGCTGATATCACTTGAAATTTCTTCCGTTCTACCTTTCGGAAGAAGTACTTGGGGATGAGGTACCAAGATGAGAAGAAGCGCGAATTCATCGCCTTAGTTCAGGGGAGTATGACCGTTTCAGAGTACGAGGTATAGTTTGTTAAACTGAATCAGTATGTTGCTTAGCTGGTTTGACCGAGGGACGTTGTGAGAGGTTTCAGTATGGTTTGACCGAGGGAGTGAAGACCTATATGTTAGCTACTGATTATACAGATTTTGATGTGCTAGTATCTTGAGCAAAAGACATAGAGCATAGTCTTGGTTTGTCTTCTCGAGGAAGCGGGTCTAGTTTAGGGAATCGACCTACGGAGTGGAATCGCGATTGTGCAAAGGGGCAAAAGGACAAGAAGCAACATTTTGATCATAGACGTGGGGGTGGCAACCCCGGACGTGGCCATCAAGGCCAAGGTCTTGCTCATCGTGCACCCGAGTGCACCAAGTGTGGTAGGTCTCATCCAAGGGAGTGGTGGGGAATCTATGGTAAATGCTGGCAGTGCGGATCCAAAGATCATCTCAAGAGAGATTCTCCTCAGCTAGCGAGAGGTGGTCAGGCGCCGGTCTAAGCTATCGAGTACCAGCGGGGCCGTGGGCGCGACCGAGGGAACATTTAGCCACGAAACGAAGGAAAGAGAAATGTGGCACATGTGGTTGTAGTCCATCTTGAGGGAGGTGGACCAGAGAGAGTGTATGCACACAGAGAGGGCATGAACGACACCGATGTTAGTGCAGGTAATTTCATGTTACAGTCTTTGACATTGCTTTCGTTGATTGATTCTGGTTCTACACATTCCTATATTCTGAGTGAGCATGCTAAGATGTTGGATGTGCCATGCGAGATACTTGATGTGGGTATGAATGTGACTAGTTCGTTTGGTGAGATAGTTGTGGTTAGAAAGATGTATCGCAGATGTCCGTTGATGGTTCAGAGTCATGTATTCCCAGTTGATATGATGGAATTGCCTTTCTATGAGTTTGATGTGATTTTAGGAATGGATTGGGTGGTAGAGCACAAAGAAAAGGTAGATTTTGAGACTAAGCGAGTGAGCTTGAGATTGTCAGACGATTCTGAGGTAATAGTGGTTGGTGAGAACGTTAAATTCTTATCCAACGTAGTTTCTGCTTTAGAGGCTCAGAAGTTGTTAGATTAGGAATGTTAGGCGTACCTAGCTTATGCGATGAATGCTGATATGAGTGAGGTTTGACCAAAAGATATTAAAGCAGTTAGTGATTTTCTTGAGGTGTTTCCTGAAGAATTGCCTGGCTTACCACCGGATAGAAAAGTTGAGTTCGCTATTGAGTTATATTCTGATTCAGCTCTTGTATCGATTGCTCCGTATCGGATGGCTCCAAAAGATTTGAAACAACTGAAGACTCAACTTAAAGAATTATTAGATCATGGTTTTAATCTTCCGAGTATATCACCTTGTGGTGCGCCAGTGTTGTTTGTTAAGAAGAAAGACAGAAGTATGTGTATGTGTATTGATTATCGGTAGTTGAATAAGTTAACTTTGAAGAACAAGTATCTATTGCCAAGGATAGATGATTTGTTTGATCAGTTGAGGGATGCATCATTGTTTTCGAAGACAGACTTGAGGTCTGGGTATTTTTAGCTGAAAGTGAAGGAACAAGACATACCAAAAACGGCTTTCCGGACACGTTATGGCCATTATGAGTTCCTAGTTATGCCGTTTGGGTTGACTAATGCACCGGACACATTAATGGACATGACGAACTGTGTTTTTCATGAGTTCCTAGATCAATTTGTTGTGGTGTTCATTGACGATATATTGATTTGTTCGCGCACCGAGGAAGACCATGATAGACATTTAGGGCTTCTGTTGAACACCTTGTTAGATAATTAGTTGTATGTGAAGTTGAGTAAATGCGAATTTTGGATTAGAGAGGTAGTCTTTCTAGGGCATGTTGTGTCAGCGGATGGCATTAGAGTTGATCATAAGAAAGTGGAACTTGTTGTGAATTGGAAGCAACCGAAGTATATGACTGAAGTTAGTAGTTTTCTAGGGTAAGAAGGCTACTATCGTCGGTTTGTGGAAGGATTTTCTAAAATAGCTGCTCCGTTGATGAAATTGTTGCAAAAGGATGTTAGATATGAGTGGACAGAAGCGAGACAGTTCGATTTTGATCGTTTAAGAGATGCCTTGACTAAAGCACCTGTGTTAGTGCAACCGGTAACAGGGAGGGACTATGTAATTTATAGTGATGCTTCGTATATAGGCTTATGTTATGTTCTGATGCAAGACGGGAGAGTTGTTGCATATGCCTCAAGACAGTTGAAGACTCATGAAAAGAACTAACCCACGCATGATATCTCATTGGCCGCTGTTGTGTTTGCTTTGAAGGTGTGGAGACACTATTTCTATGGTGAGAAATGTACAGTGTATAACGATCACAAAGGCTTAAAGTATTTGATGTCTTAGAATGATGTGAATCGTTGACAGCGTAGATGGGTTGAATTGTTGAAAGACTATGATCTTACTATTGAATACCATCGCGGTAAAGCTAATGTGGTAGCTGATGCGTTGAGTAGGAAAGTAGCAGCTGAGCTTCGAGCGATGTTTGCTAGGTTGAGTTTGTCGCATGATGGAGGGTTAATTGCAGAACTGCATGTGAAACCATCTCTTGAACAGTTTATCCATGAGAAACTGTTGCAAGATGGTTCTTTAGCTTCACATGTTCAAGATGTTGCGGAAGGTAAACCAACCAAATATAGTTTCAGTGATTGTAATGTTTTGTGTTACAAAAATAGAGTTGTTGTACCTGAAGATGCTGTTTTGAGACGTACCATTTTGAATGAAGCACATACTAGTCTGTTTGCTATGCACCCAGGTAGCACGAAGATGTATCAAGATTTAAAGAATGATTATTTCTGGGTTGGTTTGAAAAGGGATGTGGCCGAATTTGTTAGTAAGTGAATGGTTTGTCAGCGAGTGAAGGCCGAACATCAGTTTCTATCAGGATTGTTACTGCCTTTACGGATTTCGGAATGGAAATGGGAGAGGATAGCCATGGATTTCGTTTCAGGTTTATCATTCTCTCCTTCATGAAAGAATATAATTTGGGTGATAGTCGACCGACTCACCAAATGTGAACATTTCCTTGCTGTTAACACGACTGATTCTTTGGATGAGTTGGCTGATCTGTATATCCGTGAGATAGTGAGATTACACGGTGTACCGAAGTCAATTGTATCAGATCGATATCCGAAGTTCACATCTAGATTATTGGATTGCTTTCATAGTGCTTTGGGTAGCCTATTGAATTTCAGTACATCATATAATCCTCAGTCAGATGGTCAGTCAGAACGAGTTATACAAGTGCTTGAAGATATGCTACGTTGTTGTATTATCGATTTTCAGGGTTCGTGGGACAAACACCTACCGTTGGTTGAGTTTGCTTATAAAAACAGTTATCAGGCTAGCATTCAGATGGCACTGTTTGAGGCTTTGTATGGTAGGAGGTGCAGAACTCCGGTTTGTTGGGCAGAAGCTGGTCAGAAGTTGGTATCCTTACCTACTATGCTTAAGGGCACTACTGAGAAGGTTAAGCTGATATGTGAACGCTTGAAAGCAGCAACTGATCGACATAAATCGTATACAAACTTGAAGCGTCATGAGATTGAGTATGATGTGGGTGAAAAAGTCTTTTTGAAAGTATCACCATGGAAGAAAGTGATGAGATTCGGAAGAAAAGGTAAACTGAGTCCGAGATTCATTGCTCTGTATGAGATCGTTGGACGAGTTGGTCCTCTAGCTTATAAATTGAGTTTGCCTCCGGAATTAGAGAAGATAAATCATGTATTCCATGTCTCTATTCTACAGAAGTATAGGTCTGATCCATCGCACGTAATTCCCGTTGAGGAAATTGAATTGAACCCAGATTTGTCCTACGATGAAGAACCGATTGAGGTATTGGCTACAAACAACAATGTTTTGTGAGGTAGATCTATAGAGTTGGTTAAAGTGAAGTGGCGACACCGAGGTGTTGAAGAAGCCACTTGGGAGAGGAAAGATGACATGAAGCATCAGTTCCCGCATCTTTTTCCTTCAGGTAAATTTGGAGGACAAAATTCCTAAAGTGGGGGAGAGTTGTAACATCATGGATTTGGGTTTAGGAGATTCGATGAGTTTTTGAAGTCCGAAAGACCGGTGTTGGATGTTTTGTGTAAGTTCAGGGAATGAGGTCTTCGAGGGTTGAGAAAAATATGGAATAAATCTTTAAAATCCTTTTTAAATGTTTAAAAGGTTTTGGTAAAAACAATTTTGAAAAAATGCTTTCCGAACCGTGACATTTTTGTTGGTGACCAAAATGTAAAGTTTGTAAAATCTATTTTAGTGACCATTTTGTAAAAGAGTCAAAACATTAAATCTTTAAGGAGCTATCTTTGCTGGGCCAAATAGGTTATTATCCCCTTTTATTTTTACTATTCATATTTTAAAATAGCTTTTATGATATAGTTAAAATCTTATTTCATGTTAAAAACCATTTCCAAGCTTGCTCATCTCCTATTTTCAACAAAACAGCAATTGAGCTTGATTTCCTCAAGGTAAAAGTGTGTTCTTATTAATCTTTTATTTCTAAATAGTTGTCATACCTTGATTTCCTAAAACCCAAGCCATTTTCATTGTTTTCTTCAAGGATTTTTGCCAAACAAGGGGTAATAGCTAGCATTGGGGGTGAGCAACGTGATTCTCCTCTGATGTAAGGTTCTTTAATGAAATTCCCATGCTTTGATTCTTTTAAATACCAAGGTTTTAATCTATTGTCTTAATGTAAATTGGCTAAAATTGATGAAAATGAGCTTTTGGTAAGATTTTTGGGTAAGATCTCTTAATGCTGGTTTGTTGATGTTGTTACCTTAATTTTGGTGTGATTATTGTGTTGAGATGATGGGAGAAAGGCAAGGATCCCGATATAGGGTTGAGTGTTGATTTTTTAAGTATGAAAAAGTGGGTTTTTGGGTGGATTTTGAAGTAAATCAATAGTTGGTGTTGATCTGATGATTGGATAATGTTTTTAGATGTTTATCTATGTGTTTTGATGTTAATTAATGTTGAGCTTTGTGGGAGACTATCCGAATTGGGTCTTTTTGTTGGTTACAGCTTGTATCAGAATTAATCGATAGGTGTTTTGGTTGAGTTGTTGAAATCTCTGCTTTCAGCAAATTTGTGTGTTGTAAATATCACTAAATCCTCTATTTTGGGTTGGTTAGAGGCAAGGATTGAAGATCCGGATTTGTTGAACGCATTTGTGGGCGGACCGAAAAGCCAGAAAAGAGGTTTCGGCTTGTTGTGGTAGTCGCTGGTGAGTGGAAATGATTTTTACAGTTTTATCAAGGTTGAAGAGTTGTTTTAAGGGTTTGGGTTGAGCCTTTGGGCCAATCCAAGCTCAAGGGTAAGATTTGGTTTTGTTTCGGCTTTTCGCCATCTTATTTTGATCATGTTTTGGATCATGTGCATATCATTTTTAAATGATGTTTCCCCTGCTGTTGTTATGCATTAAATGCATGTTGTTGTTGTCCCATATGAATTTCATTGTTGGTTTTGGATGTTGGTTGAGCTCATGCTATCCGTGAGATTGTGATCATGGTTTTTGGGATGTGTTTTGGGGAGGTGGTTATCCAAGGTGAAAATCAATGATTTATGATGTTGCGGCGAGTATAATGACACATGGGTTATATCGGATAGATTGATCGATCAATAGGATGTGAAGTGCACTATAATTATAAAATTCGCGCGTGAGAAATCCTTCAGTTTCACAATAGGGATTGTTCTATTGTGATGCGAGTGGTAGGGGTTGTGCTATCACCAACTGGCAATACGGGTTGTGGCATCCCGGTCGAAGTGTGTTTGTGGTGAGGGTTGTTTCACCATGTGACTTGATGGTGGTTGTGCCGTCAAGGTGTCCACTTATCCGAGCAACGTGTCAATGATGCCGATATACTCAATCGCTTATGGTTCCATTATGAGCTTGGTAAACTCAAATGATTTTTCTTATGTTGAAGCATGTGCATGGTAAAAGAGCTGGTGAGCTTGGTTAGCATTTATGGTTCATGTAAAACTTATGCACGGTTGTTACGCGTTCTTTACCTATGACATGTATGGTTGCCTTGTTGATCTTGTTTCAAGATAGCATGTTGTTTTGGAAATGGTTTGTAAAAGGGGATTTTATGAAATGGTTTTGATTTCGTAAATGGTGGTTGTTTTCCAAAACTGCATTGTTGTAGTTGGTTTTGAGCTCTGCTCACTAAGCTTTATAGCTTACGCTCTTTTTTTCAAACAATGGAGATCCATAGACGCTTTGGAAAGCAACGGTGCAAGGGAGGTATCCAAGTGTCTGCTCTTAGCTCAAGTATGCTTTTGCTTAGATAATAGTGTGTGTGGCAATAAGGGTGATCTTTGTTTATGTCTTTGGAGTGTTTGTAAACTCTTGTTTGGGGACATGTTGATGTTTGGGTGGTTTGTTTTTACCTTTTGTCTTGTGATCTTGTTTTGGACCTTGTTTCCTCTTATGTTGGATCTTGAAGCTTCTTTATATATGTATGTAAAGCATGTTTGTGTTTCTCTTGATCTTAACAATGTTGGATGGTTGATGTTAGTGTGTTTATGTTGATCTTGATGCTTACCTGTTGTATGTGGTGATTGGAACCAAGTAAAATACCTTAAGGATGCTTAAAACTGTTGTTTTGTTGTTTCTGCAGAAGGGTGTTTCGGAACGGGCTCGGCCGTTCCGGAACATCCCTTATTTTCCTTTAAATTTTGCCTTGGCGTTTCGAAATGGGTACTGAAACGGGCTAAGAAGGACCGGAACGGTCTCAAGCCGTTTCGGAACGGTTTGGCTACTGTGAAGCACCGTTTCGATACTAGTTTCGAAATGGGGGTCGTTAGAGTTAGTTAAAAGCATCTTGGAAGTTATTTTCTTGCGTTTTTGTCCTAGTTTATGTTGTTATCAATTGTGGTTGATTGTGTGCATGTTTAAAGTTTTTTTTCATCATGGAAGCATGAAATGAATTAAATTTCTCAGAGATCACCTTAATTGCATTTTAGGTCCTCATATTATGCTAGTTTTACATTTTGGTCCCTGATTGTTTTTTTGGTTCAAAACGATGCTTGTTTGTTGTTTCATCTTCCGTTATGTGTTCGATAACCTAGGTTTAACCTAGAGCATCTAGAAAAGATATTAAGCAACGCGTCTTGGGTTGCTAATCGGAGGGAAATCTTCGGATATTTCTTCGATTAGTCCCGTTTGATCCACTCCATACGGTCTGGTGGCTAGGCCGGGTCTAGGGTGTTACACAACAACTCAGCAGGTATATCAAGCAAATATGCATGCTCACTCAACATATAAGAGTGCGTGGATCCAGAATCGATCAATGCTAACAAAGATAAAGACTATTGAGGAAAAGTACCTGCGATCACATCCGTATCGTTGCACCCCTCGCGCTGAGCATAAACTTTTCCAGGACCACCTCCCTCTAGCTGAACAGCTACCACGTGAGAAACTACTCGTTGTCCTTCCTCTCTCCTCTGAAAGTTACCTCGGCCGCCCCTACGACCTCTTTGAGATTCCACAGCACATACTGGTCCTTGCCTAGCCAACTGCGGACAGTCACGCTTCACGTGACCCTACACCCCATAGTGCCAACAAGTCCCTGAGACACCCTAACACTCCCCAGTGTGATGTCAAAAACAACAGTTGCAAATTAAAGCTCGAGCACCAACATTCTGACCATGCTGCCCACGGCCTGATCCACCACCACCACCCCGACGATGATCTCTCTGATAACCTCTATCACGTGGCCTTTTCCCACGATCACGCCCACATTCATGGTCTGCACTCGTCTTCCCTGAACTAGAGCCTCCAGACTGAGTCATCATCCCTAGACTCAGCTCTATATCCTTAACTCGTGAGACCAGTACATCAAAGTCAGTGTACTCAGCCGCTAGCATGTATGTCTTAACTTCCCTTATCAACCCATAGCGGAAACGATCACACCTCACCCGCTCTTCTGGTACTAACTGAGATGCATACAGGCTCAACCTCAGAAATTGCACCTCATACTCAGCAACCGACATACTGCCCTACGCTAGAGCCATGAATTCACGCTTCTTCTCGACCAGATATTGGACCCCCAATAACTTTTTCTTCAATGCAATCATGAAAAAGGTCCACTCAATTTCATCCTGCTCCATGCCAACCGTGATAGTAGTCCACCATGTATACGCATCGCCATGCAACAGCGACACTACACAGCCCAACTTCTGGACATTATTACATTTCATCTTTCCCAAGATTCGCTTGGTACTCTCAAACCATGCCTCGGACCCCTCAGGAGTCAACCCTCTAAACTCAGCACCGCCCAAGCTACGTAAACGCTCTAGAGGCAACCTAGGATTGGCACCCTGTTGTGGTGCAGCTACATGTAAACCGCCTACTGGCACCTAATAGACTCCAGCAATAGCTTGTACTAGTACTGTCATATCTGAAACTCCTTGTCCCGGTGCTCCATCAGGTGCAACACCTCTAGCACTAGCTCCTGCCTCAACTCCTATCTCACCACCTGCAGGTTGTCCACCCGGAGGAAGAGGCTGTAGATTCTCTACTCGCTCTTTCGGCCCATCCTCGGACACAACTCGGGCATTGAACCTCGTCTCTTGTATCAGACCCATTGTGAAAGAAATGTACTATAATGCAAATACAACAATAAAATCAATTAGGCTTTCGGTAGCAAGGACCTAAGGCACTCAAATCATTTGCTCAAAACAAAATTTCCTTTATCAGTAGCTTTGGTAATGGGTACCCCAACCATACCTCAATTATCACACAAAATCAACTTACAATGCCATCATATCATCAACATACGATCATATTTAACTCACATATATTTCACAACATCCAAGCATGGCATAACATCCACATTTAACTAAAATCATGCTTTTCTCACCCAACATGTCATTACTACCAATATAAGCATAAAAAAATCATCAAATAACTTACCATCATCCCTAATTCTTTCGAAAACTGGCTCTGATACCAACATATGTAACCCCCTTAGCCCGACCTAGATGACCAACTCGAACAAAGAAGATTACATAGGGAAAACCGAAGCCAACTCGCTAAAGTCGACCTCGATTAACGACCCTTTTTTTCTCTCTCTCTCTCTCTTTTTCCTAGATGCATTTTAAGTCCTATGTGTTCAACAAATCTCTTAGAAGAAAACAACACATCTACCGGAGTTCGTTTAGGGGTTCAATTGTGCAAGTTACACATTTAAGGACTAAACTGTAATTTTAGCAAATTACAGGGACCAATCCAATTTGAATATTACCGTCCATTAATTAGTCGTGAAAAATGTTTACATTTCAAATTTCATCACAAACGGACCATCCAAACACATCCAACTTGCACATACAACATTTAGGGACCAAAATGTAACTTTTCAGACTTTAAAAGGTACTTTTAACTGAAAACAACGGTCGAGCATCAGTACCCCTGAGGCCAGTATCGATACGCAGAAAGACAATAACACAAATTGAAAATAAGGTATCGATACCCTTCCCCGTGTATCGGTACGCCCTTCAAAGATAGCCCAAGTGTATCGATACGCGGACAAGTCGTATCAATACCCCTTTGTTGTTTATCCTGCAAAAAGCCTTTGAGTTTCGATACTCGAAACCCAGTATCGATACACGTACCAGATAGGCTTCACATACAACTCCAAAATGCATTTTAATTAGCCAATCATGCCAAAGAATCAATTGATAAACATCCCTAAGCATATACTACATGTCAATCATGCTTAAATGCAACTACAAGGGTTTTACCAATCCAACACATGTAATTCTAGTAAGCTATAGCATGCATCTCATGAGCAATACCATAAAACATACGAAAACCATCATTCTTCCTCAAGCAACATATAATAGCCCTTTTACAAACCCAAATAGACAAATCAACTTATCTCAACCAAGAAGTTCTAAAACAAATCTCCCAAACCGAGGTTCTTTCCCTATTGCCAATGTCTACTTATTTAAAATTTCCCAAGTTTATACTTGAGTCTGAGTGACGAATTAGGTGCTCTCACTTGCTACTCCTCATCCCTCAAGCTTAGTTATTTGCATTGTTGAAAAAAAGGAGCGTAAGCACTCTTGCTTAGCGAGGGAAAGCTCAAAACACATCAGCAATGCAGTTTTTAAAACACAAGTTGAAACCATATCACGCTCAATCTCAATTCAAGCTATCAAAAAACAAAGCAAACCATTATTTAACCACATTCCACATGTATCATTAACCACATGCATTGTTAACAATGCAAATCCACATTAAGCCTCACTTGCTTAATTCACATGCATAGATTTGTCCTATGCAACATCTCATCCTCAAGCATCTCATGCACAGTAATCCATTATGCATTCATTATAATCATGACACATAGGCAACAATAAACACATATATTGGCTTACAACATCACTGCATAAGCTCACCCCTATCCGTTGTGATAGACTCACCTCTATCACTTTTACAAACAATATCGGATACACAAACTTGTATAGGCTCACCCTTACACTCAACGATGGGCTCACCTCCATCTTAATGGCTACGAATGGAATTAGACCCACCCCTAAACCATAGTGATAGACTCACCTCTACCACCAGCAATAGGCTCACCCCTATTACGTCACATAGCTAGACACACATACGATTTATAGATTATAGTACACTCACATCCTATTGGTCGACCAACGTATCTGTTTATGAAAAATAGATCATTCACTTTCCAATATACCCATAAAACCCTATTAACTCAATTGCCTACAATGCATCATTAAAAATCATCTCATATCCCAAAATTAAACATGCTTTTAAATAGAAAATACCATCTCAAACAAGATTATACCATCTTGTATCAAACCAAACCATTTCATGGGATAAATTCAAGCAAAATCATGCTTAAATCCATGCATAATAGTGAGTAACAACCATTATCAAAACATGAACATGATAAATATGGAGTCTATTTCAAACCGAAAACCGAGAGTTCCAGTAACCATACTTACATTCGAGATTAGCTAAGCGTTTTAGGCTTACACTAACCTCACAACACCTCGTATCCAAGATTAACAACGCTTTAAAACACATCCACTTACCGATACACGAAACTTCACGTGACGATGTGAAGATCACTCGTCTGAAGCTTCCAAAATTGCTTCACTTGCTCCTGGATCAATGACCCTTGCTTTTAGAGGACCAAAAATAGAGATCCAATGCATCAAAATGCTTTCTAACTCCAGCAACTAAACACAAACTCGTTGCCCAGCAAAACAATATCAATTTACCCATCTGAAACAACCGAAAAACTCATTTGATTGCTTCCTAAACCTCGCCTAGAAAACAATCAACACTTCCAATCATTAATATTCATCAAATCACATCAAAAACAACGTAAATCCTTATCTATATCTCCAACAATCATTTAACCATCAAATCACTTCAAAAACACAATTTTCCTTTACCACATATTGACACTTTAGTGTAACAGAAGCTCAGGAGAATGAGAACCGATATGCTATTAAAGATCAAAGAAGAAGTCAGAAAGCAATTTGATGCCGACTTTCTAAAAGTTGCCAAATACACAGAATGGGTAGCAAACATAGTCCCAGTACCAAAAAAGGACGGAAAGGTTCGCATGTGTGTATATTATAGAGATCTCAATAGAGCTAGCACAAAGGACAATTTTCCTTTACCTCATATTGACACTTTAGTTGACATTATGTGTAGAGCGTTTAGGTGTTCTCCTTTTATGAGCGCAAGTGGAGACTCTTGTCAAGTTATAGTATAAAAGATATCGTCTCCACAGGGATTGGAGCAGCTCCTATGAATGATTTCATGCACAAAGATTTAATAAATACGCCATTAAATCTCTAGATGTGGAAATATAAAAACACAAGCAAAGAAAAAGATAGTGATAAGAGGAATGATAGGGGGATATTGGGCGATTAGCTGGGTAAGACAAGTGAAGCTCAGTAGCTTGTGGACTGCATTGCAAAGTCTTGAGTATGTTTTGCGCTGCCATGAAATGTTGCCGCGGCGGGTAAGGTTGGCGGCAAACTACAACCTTGTCACACGATCGCAACAGATCACTGCCATGGAAAACGTGTGTACTGCCTCGACAAGTGGAACAGAGAGAAGTCATGGCGGCAAGTCTGGCAGTCATTCCAAGTTCGGAAAGATAGTGGACTATGATCCCTCCTATTTCTAGGTTAGGATGCTCGAGATTGCTTAACTTGAATACTTGTGTGGAACCAAATTAGACAACTCGGCTGGTAATCCCGTTTAGCTGCTAAAACTTGAGGACTTCTGTGGAACAAAGTTAGTCATGCCTTTGTGAGTTGTGACTGTGCTTAACCCTTTCGTGAGCCTTGCACTTCTGTGCCCGACAAATAGATTTTCTGTTCAACTGACTGGTGTGGACTAGTTGATCGAACAAGAAGCATGGATTAAGCAAACTTAGAACTTTATTGAAAACTACTCAAAACTATACAATAGTTTCCAAAATTACCTTAAATACACGCGCCTAAACCCTAGGAGCGTTGGGCTGCGACCCCCAACACTCCAACGTATCTAGCTAACCCCCCATCTACACTCTTATCAGCATATGTCGTCAATTCCTCACGACATGCATGACCCTATACCCTTACATACATTTGGTATATATAGGGCTCTCGACCTAAGTTGAGTCCTTCTTGAAGTAGGAGTCCTAAAAGTAAATTACATTAAATATAGTCTCCTTTGTGCTTTAAATACAAACTCTTTGGACGTTGCCTTCTTCAGCAAGTAAGGATAAGTGATCCTACTTATCGATCTTGAATTAACACTACCGGCCTCTACAGGCTTCAGGAAGTTGCAAGACTGGGCTCATTGAGCTTAGGAAATTGTTCTCTTGAAATCACAACCCATCTTGGCTATGTCGGTGTATCTCCTGCCCGGGCGGCTCTTGGCGTCAAAGCTGCTTCGACAGTGTCCTTGGCGGAAACTTGAGTTGCTTCAGTACAGCTTCTTCGGTTCCAGCTTTCTTGTTTTGTCCTACCCTCTCCTGTACTTTCATAGCTATTAGAACCTGCAAACATAAACTAAACTAAAACAGAAACTTCTCTTCACCAATCATAAAATATTCAACGAAAGCATGATACAAGAGAAGGTGTTGTTATAATGCATGCAATACTCCTAAATATGCCTAAATGAGTTCAAGAACAACAATAATAAGGGCAGGAATGTGTACAAAATATAGGACTCATGGACACTCTACACACCCCCAAACATAAACTATTGCTTGTCCTCAAGCTATGCAACCTAACTAGTAAAACTTCCCTTAGCACAAAATTAATAGGACATTAGCTTTACAACTTGATTTCTTGCTTCAAGGCCGTGGCATCTGTATAATGTTAGTGATAGGGAATAACATGAAATAACTCAGATTAATTTTTCTTAATGCAGTGCAGTGTGTGCAGGTCTGTGTTCATGCTAAACATGCTAAGGTTACCAAGCAAACACAATATGCCTAAAAATAATTAAATCTCTTAAAGGGGTACAGGTTGCTGCCTTGGCAGCACAACTCGTCACTTTTGTTTTCTTGTTCTGATCATGGCTTTAAGGGCTTCAGCTTATCACAACTATTCTCCGGTTTTGAAGCTAAGGTAGGTGCACTCTACAAACTTTGAACCCTTTGAATAGAGTCATCCCATGAATACTTTCATTCACTCTTGCTAATATGTCCGTCACTTGGTTTAGATTCGTGGAATTTGATAGCAGCGGAGTGTCCTTGCTTATGATCCTTCCTAAAGCCTATTCCGGGCACCTCTAGGGTCTTTATTCTTCCTACAGCCTATTTCGGGCACCTCTAGGTTTTTATTATTTCCGTCTAGAGCCTGTTTCGGGCACCTTTAAGTTTTTCATCAGTTTTTTTGTTCTGCCCCGTGCTGTCGTGACGGCGAACCTGTATTCAATCAAGAAACTTTTATTAAGTAAGTCAGACGATGTTAAACTTAGAACTTAAACAAAAATTCAGCATTTAACAAACAAGTGTAAAGCATAATTGGCAAAAAGAAAATTTTCTAAGTATTTTCACGCTTCTTCCGAAAGTTAGGTTAGAATTTTTAGAATGGTGCGAATATAAGTAGTTGGCTAAGCTATCATAGGCACAATTTTTGAACTAATGATTCTATTTTATTAAGTACTAGTGGCAGAATTGACAAATGCATACATCTATATGCTATGAATCTAAAACAAAGAGGACTAATTTCCCCCAAACTCAAGGTTGGCATTGTCCTCAATGCCTCTAAAAAATAGGGATTAAAGACATATATAAAGAAAATAAAAAGAGAAGTAAAAAACAGAAAACATAAAAAAATAAAAAGAAAAGGGAAAAAGTGCTATAAAGTAGGGGAGTTCCCCTCTGTTGTTATCGCATCAGTAGAGGAATATTAAGAGGCAAGAAGGACAAGGCGGCGTGTAACGGTTGGTACTTCTATTGGGATCTTCTTCGAGCTACGCGACGACTAGGTGTGGCTTTCTTGATTTCTCTATCAGCTTCAACAACCAAGGTTTTGTTGCTAGTCGCTTTCCCTTTCGTGCTACCTCGGTCGATGCATCTTCAAAGGAGTCTGAAATCTCTATTTCTGTGTATCCGGAGTCCTAGGTAGGAGTGGCATTGGCTATGAGGGAGGCAGCAGTGGTCTCTTCCTCCTTCTTGGATTTTGGGGAAGACGTGAGGTCATATGGCTGGATGGGGTCAGGGAGGTTCTTCTCTTAGGGCAATAGTGCGGCCCTTCGTTGTCGTCGGCGGTAGGAGTAGCAACAGGTCTTAGAGTTATGTGTACTAGTTTGGATGATTCTAGCTCTGTTGAAAAGGAGGGAAATTGTGGTCCAACATCCTGGTATTTGTCCAACAGGTAGGCCACAAAGGCCTCCTGCACGTCTGCTACATATTTGGTGAAGATCACCTGCTTGTGCTCGATCCGCTGGCAGCTTTCCACTAGGGTGCGTAGTAAGCGAATTGCGGCAGACGTAAAGGTAGCATCAGTACTGCCTACTGCTGCTGGGGTGGCGACAGCTTGGGACGTCGGCTGGGCGGTGGAAGGTGTCTCTGACTCTGCACTGTGCATCATTTGTTGGCATGCCCTTCTTGTCCATCTTTCCTTGGCAGGAAGAATTTTATCTTTTGGGTGTAGCGGCACGCCAAAATTGGCACAAAGGCCAGTGATGAGTGCAAGAAAGAAGAGTGGGCCTTTGACGGTTGGTTTTTCTACGTGGGTGTAGATCTCCTTTAGTATTATATCTCCAACGTTCATTTGTCACCCTTTCATGACGCTGCTGTTGAGGGCCAACCGCAGCCTGTTGACTCTCGATCCGTGCGAGGTTGGCATCAAGCGGCGCTGGACGAAGTAACTCCATAGGGCGACCTCTCGCAGCAAGTCTCTACTGTTGACTGACCCATTATTTTTTCCTGTCAACCATTTGGTGTTCGGCCGGGAGAGCTCTTTCTTGATTTTGTAGTAGTCAGCCACTATCAGATATGACTCCAACTCTCCATGATGGTCGCCGCTGTAGAAGCTGTTGATCATGTCAGCAGTCAACTTAGCACCTTCTCCCCTCACTTAGACGAAAAGGCCCTCTGGGTTTGGCCAGTGGGCATTGAACTCTCGCACGTGGTTGCTGTTAATTCCCTCTGGCTGTCGTGGGAATTGGTCCTAGCCCATATTATTGATCGTCTCGAAAAGGGAAGGTTTCAACCCGAAGTCACCATCAGCCTGGGTGTAGTGGAATCCCATCTCTTCCCATAGTTGTTTGTCTTTGTAGAACTGGTTGTAGGTCTCCTCCACAATAGGTTTCAAGAACCTCTTGAATTGGGTTTTGAAGGTGGCGGTGAGTTTCTTTGATGAGGCCATTGTTTAGGGAACCACTGTTGTCCTAAAGAAAGTAAAAAGAATGTGAAAGAATATAAAGCAAAGAAATATTGGAAGCAAAGGTTGTAGAAATAATTCTGAGAAAAGAGAGAGCAAAGTGATGAACGGGTGGTAGAATAGTTGGCTTTATATAGTCGTTTCTCCCCACTGCCTTGGCGCGTGCGCTGTCAACGGGCGACAATTATTGCGTTGTGTATAACAGGACTCTAGCCGTTACGCAGATATCTGTTCCGCTCGCTGAGGCAATAATTGCCGTTGCGGCAAGCTGTTATGAAGCCACTAGCCGTTATGCTCCTCTACATTGGGCTGTCGTGGCCGCTCGTTGGGCCTCTCCTTTATTCTTTCATCTTTCATGGTTCTTTCTTCCTTCCTAACCTGAAATAAAATAAATACGAAAATTAAATAAAAATTAAATCTATTCCTAAGAAATAAAATTAAATTAAAAAATTAAAATTAAAACTAAAATAATAATTGGGTTATGTTGGGCTGCGCTTTTCCCAAGCATAACCCCTTTTTGAGGGTCTTTGTGTTTGGCTATTCATCTGGGCACGTCCTTCCCCTCCCCAGGTGGATGTTGTTGCCAACCTTGCTGCCCTGGCGGGACATACACCAAGAAAACAAAGAGTATTTTTTTAAAAAAGAAATAAATAAAAAGAGATTAAATGTGCAAAAACTAAATAGAATAGAAATTCAAACGTAGTTGTTGTTGCCAATCCCCAGCAACAACGCCAAAAACTTGTAGAGCGTTTAGGTGTTCTTCTTTTATGAGCGCAAGTGCACACTCTTATGAAGTTATAGTATAAAAGATATCATCTCCACAGGGATTGGAGCAGGTCCTATTATGGTTTTCTTGCACAAAGATTTAATAAATACACCATTAATCTCAAGATGTGGAAATATAAAAACACAAGTAAAGATAAAGATAGTGATAAGATGAATGATAGTGAGATTGGGCGATAAGCTGGCTAAGACAAGTGCAACTCGGTAGCTTGTGCACTGCATTGCAAAGTCTTGAGTATGTTTTGTGATGCCATTAGATGATGCCACGACAGGTAAGGTGGGCGGCAAACTACGACCTTCTCACATGATCGCAGTAGATCACTGCCATGATAGGGGTGTGTACTGCCTCGGCAGGTGGAACGGAGAGAAGTCTTGGCGGCAAGTCTGGCAGTCATTCCATGTTCGGCAGGATAGTCGAATCTGATCCATCCTATTTCTAGGTTAGGATGCTCGAGAATGCTTAACCTGAGGACTAGTGTGGAACCAAATTAGACAACTCGGCTGGTAATCCCTTTAGCCACTGAAACTTGAGGACTTGTGTGGAACCAAGTTAGTCACGCCTTTGTGAGTTGTGACCGTGCTTAACCTTTCGTGAGCCTTGCAGTTTCGTGCCCAACAAATAGATTTTCTCTTCAACTTACTGGTGTGGGCTAGTTGATCGAACAAGAAGCATGGATTAAGAAAACTCAAAACTTTATTGAAAACAACTCAAAATTATACAACCGTTTCCCAAATTACCTTACATACATGCGCCTAAACACTATGATAGTTGGGTTGCGACTCCAACACTCCAACTTATCTAGCGAACCCCCCATCTAAACTCTTATCGGTAGATGTCAATTCCTCGCGACATGCATGCCCCTATACCCTTACATACATTGGGTATATATAGGGCTCTTGACCTAAGTTGAGTCCTTGAAGTAGGAGTCCTAAAAGTAAATTACATTAAATATAGACTCTTTTATGCTTTAGATACAGAATATTTGGATGTTGCCTTCTTCAGCAAGTAAGGATAAGTGCTTCTACTTATATTGTAACCCCCTTAGCCCGGCCTAGACGGTTGACCCGAACTACGAAGATTACACGGGGAAAACCAAAGTCAACCCGAAAGTCAACCTTGATTAACAACCCTTTTTTTTCTTTTTAAACTTGTCTAGATGCACATTAATCCTAGGCATACTCTTGAGATAAGCATACTAAAAAATCACAGCATTCGGAAAACAATAAGGGACTCAATTGCACAACATACGAATTTAGGGACCAAAATGTAAAATCTGGAAATTAAGAGGACTTTACTAATTTTTAAGATACCATTATGATATTAGTTAGGTTACATGCTTCTCTGTCAAATTTCACCTTAAACGGACATCTCGAACTCAAGCAATTGCACATACAAAAATCGGGACTAAAACGTAAAGCTTGCAAACCTCAAAACCATTCAAATCAGTGCCCAACGGTCAAGTGTTTCGAAACGGGAATTGACCGTTCAGAAACGCGGCTTGGAAGTAGCCAAAGTGTTTCAAAACACCTCTACCCGTTTCGAAACGCCGAAACAGGCAAGTGTGTTTCGAAACACCCTGCCTAGAAATAGCAGAAAAGCCTTTTTTTACACATCTAATCACCATCAAACATACTCTAAATCAATCCTCAACATAACAACAACAAGCCAAGCATCATATCTACCAAATTGCATGAAAATCTAAATGCAAGACGAACCTTAGGTGCTCCAACTCTTTCAACACATCCAACACTTGATCATGCCTTTAAAACAAGAAGCATAGCTTAACAACTTATGAATAAGAGGATTCAAATGTTGCAAAGCGATAACAATAAGATTCAAACCACCAACCAAATACGGTCAACATACTCAATCTCATTACACATCAATATAAAGGACTTTCCCCCATTGGCTTTATTATCTATAGCTATTAACCGAGACATACTTCTCAAGTGGAGCTCTCCTTGAATCCCTTGCTTCTTGCCGTCCCATCTTCAATTATCAGCATTGATGGACACAAAGGAGCGTAAGCACATAATGCTTAGTGAGGGATGCTCAAATCCAAAACACCATCAATGCAACAAATCATAAAACCTTCTTAAAAAGTAAATACAATTCAATAATCCAAAGAATTGTTTGAAAACACCTTTTTAAAGCAACATGCTTCAAACCATGCATTGCTCAACATGAAAACCAACCTTTAGCTTAGAAAAGCTAAACAACTCACCCCAAAACACATTCTTGCAAACTATCATTTAAACCCTTTTCATGCATGAACATCACAAGCAAAGTTAAACACAAATTCCCTGGAAAGCACTTCCAATTCACAACATACTTTCCTCATTCTTGATGAACATCTCAAAACAAGAAACCCTTTGAAAACCAATGCAACACATGAACCACAATAACAACATTTTCATTACATGCCTTCTAAAATAAGCCCTCACAAGACTTCAATGCATTTATGAGATTCTATGCACATATACACCATTCACATTAGCAAAATATACTAGTGCTCAAGCTTAACAAGCATCGCATGCATTCTTGCATCATTTACATATTTCCCTTGCACCTTGCATCATTTCCGAGCAACTCTTGCTTCATTACATTCAAACACATTATATTGGCATTCAAGCGACAATTCACAAAACATCACAACACAAGACACAATCGGATACGCGGATTACAAGCGTTGTCCCACACGCTTCATACACACTACCGAACAACACAAGGTGGAGTTTACCGGTACAATCTCAACCCCTCAACACCCGTGATGGAGTTTAACGGAACAATCCCAACCCCTCAACATCACTCATCGGAAGTTGTATAACTCACTAGCGAGAGCCGGGACACACCACAAGGCATACACATGAAAGCTACCTCAACCATTGTAATCACCTTAACCAAGCTCACACACGGGAGCAACCCTCCACCGTTGTGGTGCTATCAAGGTCAACCCACGAGAGTCATCCTCCATCGAGGTGACACTTAACAAAGTCCACCCACGAGAGCCATCATCCATCGTGGTGACGCTTAACAAGCCCACCCACGAGAGCCATCCTCCATCGCGGTGACACTAAATTCCTCGATCGCTAGGGTACTTGGATGGAGTCTACGGTACAATCACAACCCCTCAACATCCAAGGTGACTCAATTCACGGTGCACCCAATCCTATAGCCGGCTAACTATATCCGATTAAAGCACCAAGAACCACTTACATCACTTGCCAATATAACCATTTTACCACATTAATCCACTGTTTTTACAAGTATAACCAAAATGCCAAATCCACAAGCATCACATGCTTAGAATCATATGCACACAACACAAGCAAGTCAAGGTTTACTTACCTCATGCATCTTTAACATAATGGCATTAATAACCGACAATAAACCATGTTCAAACATGCTTAAAAACAGTAATTTAAACACAATCATCCCAAGTGCATTTAAAAACCAAAGCATAGCCCAAACCAAGAGAGAAATTCCATTTACTTACTCTTGAGCTTATCTAAGTTGTTTAGACTTAAACTAAGCTCCCAAAGTCTCATCCAAAATGTTTCAAAGCTGGAAAACTCTTTACCACTCACCGATACACAAAACTACGGTAGCCGTCAAGCCTTCCAAGCATCCGAAACCTCCAACGCCATCTCTATTGCCTCCAGATCATTCTCCCCTGTTTTAAACACGTAACAACATAGGATTAATGCATCGTTATGCATTAAAATCACCAGCAACACACCTAAACTCGCTGCTCTACACAAATCCAACATTTCGACTACCAAACACAACCGAAATCACCTCCAAACTCTTTCAAAACTTAACCCAGCCAAGATCCATCACTTGTAACCATTATTAAACATCAATAAACATCCAAAATGAACCCAAACTCGTCCTTATACCTCCAGCATTAACAAAACACCAAAATCACCCCAAAAACCACCATTTTCACATGTAAAAACTTAGGAAAATCAACCTATTCGGGATTGCATTGATTAAACCTCCATTTCACATCATTTAAACATCCAAAATACAACAAAAAGACATCTCAAAATAGAGCCCAATCATCTATCACGAATTTCTTCAAAATTAAATCCAAATCTTGCATTTTAAGCCAAAATCAAGATCACAACATTAAAACCTTTAATAAAACTCAATTTAAGGATTGAGAACTTGGGAATTTCAGTAAAGAACTGATTATTTAGAGGAGAAGGACGTTCATACCTCTAAATGTGGATTTCTCCTTGTTTAGAGCCAAAATCCTTGAAAATTCATTAAGCAAATGGTGAGGATTTGATGTAGAAATGATTAGGAATCATTTCGAGATTGAAAACTCTTCTTCAGGTGTGAAAATCAAAAGGAAAGTTGCTGTGGAAATGTGTTTGGCTGATGGAATTTTGATAGAAAATGAAATGGGAAAATTTTGGCAAAAGTTAGTTATGAAACCCAAATGTGACTTTTCCCTCTTTTCTTTTTATTAATTAAATATTAAATGAGTCTTTAAAATTTAAGAAAAATTTGGAGAAATTCTCCCTTGGGTAAATTAGCTCCTTAAATATTCAAAGTTTCAATCCTTTTAAAACAGTCACGAACTTTTCAAAAATTACATTTTTGTTACTAACTTGAAATGTCATATTTCCAAAACTCATTTTGTGAAATTGATTTCACCACTCTCTTATAAATAATAAAAGAGAATTTTTATATATTTTTCCATATTTTTAATACATCTTGTAACACCCCAATTTTGGGCTTAGAAGTTTTGGGTTTGGACCGGGCCGGTCAGACTGCGGTTCGAATATAAAAGGTGATTTTTAGGAAAGCCTAGTTCGGGTTGCATTAAAAATATGGAAAAATGTCTTAAAATCCTCTTTTATTATATATAAGAGAAAGGTGAAATCAATTTTACAAAATGAGGTTTGGGAGAGTGACATTTTGGGTTAGGGACCAAAATGTAATTTTTTAAAACTGGGTGACTGTTTTAAAAAGGATTGAAACTTTGAATCTTTAAGGAGCTATTTACCCAAAAGAGTTTCTCGAGATTTTTCTGAATATTAATCAATTTAATTAATGGTTTTAATTAAGTGTAAAAAGGAGGGAAAATATATTTTGGCATTTTAACTAACTTTTCTCTAAATTTCCATTTTCTTTTCTCTCAACTTTTCTCTCAACCCAAACGCATTTCTCCAGAAAAATTTCCTCTGATTTTGATAACTAAAGATGAGATATTAATCCTCATTTGATCTCTAATCAATTCTACAACAAAACCTTGGCATTTGCTTATTGGATTTTCAAGAATCTTGGTTCCAAAAAGGGAGAAACTCAAGTTTAGAGGTATGAACGTCCTTCTCCTCTAAATTCTCAGTTCTTTACTGAAATTCCCAAGTTCTCAATCCTTGATTTGTGTTTTATTAAAGGTTTTACAATTGTGTTCTTGATCTTGGCTTTAAAATGCAAGATTTGGTTAATTTTGATGAATTTCGTGTGATCTGATTGGGCATTGTTTTGAGATGTCATTTTGATGTTAAATGAATGTATAATTGATGAGAAATTGAGGTTTAATCAATGCAATCCCGGATAGGTTGATTTTCCTAAGTTTTTACTTGTGAAAATGATGGTTTTTGGGGTGATCTTGGTGTTTTGTTAATGCTGGAGGTATAAGGACGTGGTTGGGATCATTTTGGATGTTAATTGATGTTTAAAAATGGTTATAAGTGATGGATCTTGGCTGGGTTAATTCTTGGAAGTGTTTGGAGGTGATTTCGGTTGTGTTTGGTAGCCGAAATGTTGGATTTGCAAAGAGCAGCGAGTTTAGGTGTGTTGCTGGTGTTTTTAATGCATTATGATGCATTAATCCTCTGTTGTTATGTGCTTGAAACAGGGGAGAATGATCCGTGAGCAATAGAGGTGGCGTTGAAGGTTTCGGATGCTTGGAAGGCTTGTTGGCTAGCCTTGTTTTGTGTATCGGTGAGTGAAGTTGGGTTTTCAGCTTTAAAACCAAGGTTTGAAGGTTTTGGGAGCTTAGTTTAAGTCTAAACAACTTAGCTAAGCTCAAGAGTAAGTAAATGGAATTTCTCTCTTGGTTGTGTTATGAATTGGTTTTTAAAGCACTTGTGATTGTTAGATGCAATGCATGTGATTTGCATGTTTTAAATTCTATTTTGAAAGCATATTTTAGCATGGTTTAATGCTGGTTTTGAAAGCCATGTGTGAGGGATGCTCAAGGTAAGAGATCCTTGGTTTGTACATTGGAATTGTGGAATTGATGCATAGTTTTGCATGATGTTTAATGGCTTTGTGTAATGCTTCAAAAACAGTGGATTGATGATGGTAATTGGTGGTTTTGGCATTTTGGTTATGCTTGTAAAACAATGGATTAATGTGGTAAAATGGTTATATTGGCAAGTGCTGTAAGTGGTTCTTGGTTACTTGAATCGGATATAGTTAGCCGGCTATAGGATTGGGTGCACCATGAATAAAGTCGCCTTGGATGTGGAGTGGTTGTGATTGTACTGGTAACTCCATCCAAGTACACTAACGAGATGGTTAAGAACACCATGGTGGTTAAAATTCCATGGGTGGGTCTTGTGTTAAGGTCATAATTGTGGTTAAAATTCCATTTGAGGACCTTGTGTATGTTAAGGTCATAATGGTGGTTAAAATTCCATTTGAGGACCTTGTGTTTGTTAAGAACACAATGGTGGTGTAAAGTCCATGTGTGGATCTTGTGTTGTATGTCCCGTAATCTCGTTAGTGATGTTATACAACTACCAATGGGTGATGGTAAGGTCGTAATGGTGGTTAAAATTCCATTTGAGGACCTTGTGAATGTTAAGGTCATATGGTGGTTAAAAGTCCATATGAGGACCTTGTGTATGGTAAGGTCATAATGGTGGTTAAAATTCCATTTGGGGACCTTGAGATTGGTAGTGTGTATGAAGCGTGGGGACAACGCTTGTAATCCGCGTATCCGATTGTGTCTTGCGTTATGATGGTTTGTGAATTATCACTTGGAAGGCAATATAAAGTTCTTGAATATGATGAAGCATGAGATGCTTGAAATAATGCATGGTTGCGTGGGAAGTGTGTAATGTACCAAGAATGCATGTGTTACTTGTTAGCTTGAACAAGTGTTTATTTTCTATTGAGAATGGTGCATGTGTGCATGAAATCTATTTAGTGCATTGAAGTCTTGCGAAGACTTGTTTTTAAAGGCATGTAATGCAAATATTGATTTTGTGGTTCCTATGTTGCATTTGTTTAATGCATGAGATAGATTGAATGAGTAAGTGGTTTTTAAAGGTTTCTTGCTTTGAAATGATTTTCAATGTATGAGAAAAGTATGATGTGAAGTGGAAGTGTTTTCCAAGGATCTTGTATTTAACTTTGCATATGATGTTCATGCATGGAATGGTTAAATTGATGGTTTTGCAAGGTTGTGCTTTGAAGTGAATTACTTATCTTTTCGAAGCTAAGGGTTGGTTTTCATGTTTGAGCAATGCATGATTTAAAGCATGTTGCTAAAAAGGGTTTTCAAACATTGCTTTGGATTATCGAGTTGTGTGGCTTTTAAAAGAGGTTTTATGACTCGCTGCGTTGATGGTGTTTTGGTTTTGAGCATTCCTCACTAAGCATTATGTGCTTACGCTCCTTTTTGTCCATCAATGCAGATATTTGAAGTTGGAACAGCGGGAAGCAAGGGATTCAAGCAGAGCTCCACTTGAGATGTATGTCTCGGTTAATAGCTATAGATAATAAAGGCAATGGGGGGAGAATCTCTTACGTTGATGTTTAATGAGATTGTGTATGTTGGAAAAGTTTGGTTTATGTTCTTGAACTATGTGGTTTAACTTTTGCAACGTTTGAATCTTCTTATTCTTAAGTCGTTATGTTATGCTTCTTGTTTTAAAAGCATGATTAAGTGTTAAATGTGTTGGATGAGTTGGTGCACCTAGGGGTGGTTTTGTATCTAGATTTTGATGCATTTTGGTAGGTATGATGTTTAGCATGTTGTTGATTTATGGTGGAATGGTTTGGAGCATGTTTGATGGGGTTTAAAGGTGTTAAAGCATGCCAATCTGCTGTTTCTGGGCAGGGTGTTTCGAAACACCCTGGCCTGTTTCGAAACAGGCCCTTATTTTGGCTTGGGTGTTCCTGAACGGCCTAGCCCGTTTCTGAACACTTTGGCTACTGCCAAGGGGTGTTCCTGAACGGCCTAGACCCGTTTCGGAACACCTGAACGTTGGGCATAAAATTTGAATTGTTTTGAGGTTTGCAAGCTTTACGTTTTAGTCCTGATTCTTGTATGTGCAATTGCTTGAGTTTGAGATGTCCGTTTGAGTTGAAATTTGGCAGAGAGGCATGAAACATGACTAATTTCATAATGGTAACTTAAAAATTGGTAAAGTCTTTTAATTTTCAGAATTTACAAATTGGTCCCTAAATTCGTATTTTGTGCAATTGGGTCCCTTATTGTTTTCCGATTGCTGTGATTTTTGAGTATGCTTATCTCAAGAGTATGCCTAGGTTTAATGTGCATCTAGAAAAGTTTAAAAAGAAAAAAAGGGTCGTTAATCAAGGTTGACTTTCGGGTTGACTTTGGTTTTCCCCGTGTAATCTTCTTAGTTCGAGTCAACCGTCTAGGCCGGGCTAAGGGGGTTACATTTGGTGGTTTCAGAGCTGAGTTGCGAATGCTTGGGGAAATGGTAAATTGTTGTAATATGTGTTTAATGCTTATTCTGATGTGAGGTTGAAAGCTTGTTGAAATGTGTGTCTGTGAGCGAATTGTTGATGTTTTTGTCGTGCTTTTTGATTGTGAATCTTCATTGAGCTAATGTGGATTTGTGCTGATGTTATGCTGGTGTTGTGAGCTGATTTTATGAATGATGAAAGTGTGATGGGTATGATATGTTGATATTATGTTGTTACGAGTGAATGTTGTTTGATGAGAGCATGATCGAAATATGTTGATTGATATGCTTGATGTTGTGATATCCATGTTTTTTTATTGACTATTATGTCATGTAAAAAGGGGAGAATTCGGGATACCCATTGCCTTATTATTATAGCTATTGTGTTACGTTGTTAATGGAGTCTTGAATCCTTGCTTGAAGCTAGCCTGATCGTTTTGTTTGTTTTGTTATGATTATTTGTTGTTAATAGCATGGTGAATTCGATGAGAGAATGGCAGTTAGGTGAGATGGTTGCTGCTTTAGAGCAGGTTGTTAAGGCGTGGAATTCACCTTATAATGGAGGTGTTTCGTCTCAGTCTTCAGTGCCTGGAGTTGAGGTAGTAAGGCAGGAGGAAGAAGTTGGTTCTATGATGAAGAGTTCATCACCTATAGTTCAAGAGGTGTTGGGAACATCTCAGGCTTTGGAAAAGGTAAGGTTTGTAGACGTGCCGGCTGTGGAATGTGCAGGTTTGTCGAAACAGCGTTTACATGATTTGGGAGCTGTGGAGTATCATGGTTCGACACCTGAGACGTTCGAGGCCTGGTTAGCCAGTGTAGTTCTGATTTTGGATCGGGAAGGTTGTGACTATGCCTGTAAGCTGGGAAGCGTTGTCTCATTGATGTTGGAGGACGTTTGTGCCTGGTGGACATCTGTGGCGGGGGCATCGCACATCCACGATATAGATTGGGACTTCTTTGTGTCTACCTTTTATGAAAGGTACCTTGGAGAGAAATTCCCAAGGGTTAAGCAATTTGAGGGTGTGGTTTCAGTTTATGAAGCTGAGAAAAGTTTAGGCAAGAGAGCTGTGAGTACTGACCTCCGGAGCGGTCAGCGTAAGAGGCTATGTGATGGAAGGTTTTGCTTGAAACGAAGCCTGGATGGTAGTGCAAATGTGGGGAAAGTGATGCTTGATCAAGGAGGGATAGCTCGGTTGCCGATGTGTGACCGATGTGGGAAGTGTCATATTGGAGGTTGTTGGGGCGCAGGAGTTTGTTGGAACTGTGCTTCTAAAGAGCATGTGAAGCGGAATTGTCCTCATGTGGTAAGATCAGCTTCAGTGGTAGCAAAAGGGTCTCTGAAGGGTAGTGGGTGCAGCCGAGACAAAGTTCGAAGGTGGCAGGAAGGGCAGAAAGGTGTGAGGAGCTTGGAGAATGAAGTCTGTTGGAATTGTGGGTCTGTTGGACATTTGAGACGTAATTGTTTGAAGTTGGCTCGGGGTAGTCAGGGTTCTTTACCGCAGGGAGATGGTGATGACCTTAATGTGTTAGCTGATGCTGCAGCGGTGCGGCTGGAGAATGATGGTTCTGCGAGGAAGAGAGCTTGTCTGTTGAAGCTCCGGGGCAGTGAGGTGTTTACAGGTAACCTTTGCCCTAGTTATCTTAGTTTGGTTTCGGTTTGGTTTTTCCTTGCGTTGTGGGTATGGTCTCGTTGCTAGCATGTTTGGGGTAGTAGTTGGTGTTGTTTTGGAAACAACTTTAGTGTGAAGAGGGCATTAGTGAGTATCTTGTGGTTAATGGGTTGTTAGAACGATGGAGTTGGTCAAGTTGGAAGTGAGATAGGAGGTTGTTTTTAGGCGGATTCTGAGGATGTTATTGGTGGGTGTGAACCGCCATACATGCACAGTTAAAATCATTTGTTATATGCTATATTATATATGTACTGGTCCATGCATACATGTGACATGACATTAGAGGTTTTGCATGCATATACATTAGGCATTGATAGGGCATATAAGTGACCATGCATACGAACGTTCACACTCGCTAATAACTAATCAGGTCTGTTAGTGTTGTGATAGTGTTAGGTTGGATGATGGGTTTTAAAAGTTGTTTTGGTGCTAGGAGAATGTTAGAAGTAATGGAGGGTATTAAGCGAGCTATTAGTAATAGTGAGTGCGATATAGCATGTTGGCAGAAGGAAAGTGTTTTGGCACATAAAGAGTTTAGTGGTGTGGTGGTGAAGAGATTACCGGTTGAAGTTAGAACCGGTCAGGTGGTTCTGAATAGCTAGTAGAAGTGGTAGTTCCTTGGTGTTAAGTAATGTTGCAGGTTAGTGGATGTGTTTCCA
The DNA here is from genome assembly GCA_958450335.1 of Hibiscus tridactylites. Lineage (NCBI taxonomy): Eukaryota > Viridiplantae > Streptophyta > Magnoliopsida > Malvales > Malvaceae > Hibiscus > Hibiscus tridactylites. Next base: position 30,673,340 of record OY288289.1, read on the forward strand.
AAGTGCTGAGGTAACTTGGCATTGATGGAGTAGTAGAAGGGTTGTTTATGTAGGTGATGGTTCATAGCAACCTTCGAAGAGCTGAGAAGATGTTGTGTTGTGGGTTGTAGAAAAGGGTTAGCCTGGGAGAATAGGAGTTTCGTAACCTAAATATGTATGTATAGGTTGGGCGATGTTCTAGTAAGGCAAGTGTTGTAGTCAAAACTTGAAGTGGAAAGGCAATGTAAGATCGAAGGCCATTGTTGGTTGGACGGGTTCTTGTGAGAAGTGGTTTGCTGGTTGTGAATAAGTAAATTCCGTCTGAAGTCAGCTGGTGGTGTGTGGAACGGCTGGGGGAGTCAAGGTTGGGGTTTTGTAATGTAATTTTCGGATGTTAGGTGAGTAGTCCTGGTGAGTCGTTACGGTGATGATAGTGGCGGATGTGAAGGAATGTCAGCAATACGTTGAGAAGTTTGAGTAAGCAGTTGATGCTTAAGAATTTTTGCTGGTTGTGGTAGTCTTTGAAAGAGGTTGAGTAGTTTTGCAGGGAGTTTTAGAAGCAGTGAAGGTTGTGGGTCACATGGTGGCTGAACTGGATTGGTTGGTGTCACAGTGTGAACAAGTTTTGGAAGTTATGAGTTAAGGTGGTGTATTCTGTAAAAGTTGGAGGTTCTTCAGGTTGTTGTTGGGGCTATGTGCAGTCCGGAAGTGTGAAAGGTTAAGATGTGGTTAACATCTGAGTGTTCTGGAATTCGTGAACAGTATGTGGTGGTGTTGAGTTTGGGTGGAGTTTTGTGAGGAGAGTGTTCAGTGGTGGTTAAGTCTCCTGTGTTGCCTTGTGGGTTGCTTTGAGAAGTTTGGTTGTGCTCTTTTCGCCGGTTGAAATTTTGAGGACGAAATTTCCTAAGAGGGGGAGAGTTGTAACACCCCAATTTTGGGCTTAGAAGTTTTGGGTTTGGACCGGGCCGGTCAGAGTGCGGTTCGAATATAAAAGGTGATTTTTAGGAAATCCTAGTTCGGGTTGCATTAAAAATATGGAAAAATGTCTTAAAATCCTCTTTTATTATATATAATAGAAAGGTGAAATCAATTTAACAAAATGAGGTTTGGAAGAGTGACAATTTGGGTTAGTGACCAAAATGAAATTTTTGAAAACTGGGTGACTGTTTTAAAAAGGATTGAAACTTTGAATCTTTAAGGAGCTATTTACCCAAAAGAGTTTCTCGAGATTTTTCTGAATTTTAATCAATTTAATTAATGGTTTTAATTAAGTGTAAAAAGGAGGGAAAAGATATTTTGGCATTTTAACTAACTTTTCTCTAAATTTCCATGTTCTTATCGGTAGATGTCAATTCCTCGCGACATGCATGCCCCTATACCCTTACATACATTGGGTATATATAGGGCTCTTGACCTAAGTTGAGTCTTTGAAGTAGGAGTCCTAAAAGTAAATTACATTAAATATAGACTCTTTTATGCTTTAGATACAGAATATTTGGATGTTGCCTTCTTCAGCAAGTAAGGATAAGTTCTTCTACTTATATTGTAACCCCCTTAGCCCGGCCTAGATGGTTGACCCGAACTACGAAGATTACACGGGGAAAACCAAAGACAACCCGAAAGTCAACCTTGATTAACGACCCTTTTTTTCTTTTTAAACTTGTCTAGATGCACATTAATCCTAGGCATACTCTTGAGATAAGCATACTAAAAAATCACAGCATTCGGAAAACAATAAGGGACTCAATTGCACAACATACGAAATTAGGGACCAAAATGTAAAATCTTGAAATTAAGAGGACTTTACTAATTTTTAAGATACCATTATGATATTAGTTAGGTTACATGCTTCCCTGTCAAATTTCACCTTAAACGGACATCTCGAACTCAAGCAATTGCACATACAAAAATCGGGACTAAAACGTAAAGCTTGCAAACCTCAAAACCATTCAAATCAGTGCCCAACGGTCAAGTGTTTCGAAACGGGAATTGACCGTTCAGAAACGCGGCTTGGAAGTAGCCAAAGTGTTTCAAAACACCTCTACCCGTTTCGAAACGCCCAGGCCAAAACATGCACATGTTTCGAAACAGGCAAGTGTGTTTCGAAACACCCTGCCCAGAAATAGCAGAAAAGCCTTTTTTTACACATCTAATCACCATCAAACATACTCTAAATCAATCCTCAACATAACAACAACAAGCCGAGCATCATATCTACCAAATTGCATGAAAATCTAAATGCAAGACGAACCTTAGGTGCTCCAACTCTTTCAACACATCCAACACATGATCATGCCTTTAAAACAAGAAGCATAGCTTAACAACTTATGAATAAGAGGATTCAAATGTTGCAAAGCGATAACAATAAGATTCAAACCACCAACCAAATACGGTCAACATACTCAATCTCATTACACATCAATATAAAGGACTTTCCCCCATTGCCTTTATTATCTATAGCTATTAACCGAGACATACTTCTCAAGTGGAGCTCTCCTTGAATCCCTTGCTTCTTGCCGTCCCATCTTCAATTATCAGCATTGATGGACACAAAGGAGCGTAAGCACATAATGCTTAGTGAGGGATGCTCAAATCCAAAACACCATCAATGCAACAAATCATAAAACCTTCTTAAAAAGTAAATACAATTCAATAATCCAAAGAATTGTTTGAAAACACCTTTTTAAAGCAACATGCTTCAAACCATGCATTGCTCAACATGAAAACCAACCTTTAGCTTAGAAAAGCTAAACAACTCACCCCAAAACACATTCTTGCAAACTATCATTTAAACCCTTTTCATGCATGAACATCACAAGCAAAGTTAAACACAAATTCCTTGGAAAGCACTTCCAATTCACAACATACTTTCCTCATTCTTGATGAACATCTCAAAACAAGAAACCCTTTGAAAACCAATGCAACACATGAACCACAATAACAACACTTTCATTACATGCCTTCTAAAATAAGCCCTCACAAGACTTCAATGCATTTATGAGATTCTATGCACATATACACCATTCACATAAGCAAAATATACTAGTGCTCAAGCTTAACAAGAATCACATGCATTCTTGCATCATTTACATATTTCCCTTGCACCTTGCATCATTTCCGAGCAACTCTTGCTTCATTACATTCAAACACATTATATTGGCATTCAAGCAACAATTCACAAACCATCACAACACAAGACACAATCGGATACGCGGATTACAAGCGTTGTCCCACACGCTTCATACACACTACCGAACAACACAAGGTGGAGTTTACTGGTAAAATCTCAACCCCTCAACACCCGTGATGGAGTTTAACGGAACAATCACAACCCCTCAACATCACTCATCGGAAGTTGTATAACTCACTAGCGAGAGCCGGGACACACCACAAGGCATACACATAAAAGCTACCTCAACCATTGTAATCACCTTATCCAAGCTCACACACGGGAGCAACCCTCCACCGTTGTGGTGCTATCAAGGTCCACCAACGAGAGTCATCCTCCATCGAGGTGACACTTAACAAAGTCCACCCACGAGAGCCATCATCCATCGTGGTGACGCTTAACAAGCCCACCCACGAGAGCCATCCTCCATCGCGGTGACACTAAATTCCTCGATCGCTAGGGTACTTGGATGGAGTCTACGGTACAATCACAACCCCTCAACATCCAAGGTGACTCAATTCACGGTGCACCCAATCCTATAGCCGGCTAACTATATCCGATTAAAGCACCAAGAACCACTTACATCACTTGCCAATATAACCATTTTACCACATTAATCCACTGTTTTTACAAGTATAACCAAAATGCCAAATCCACAAGCATCACATGCTTAGAATCATATACACACAACACAAGCAAGTCAAGGTTTACTTACCTCATGCATCTTTAACATAATGGCATTAATAACCGACAATAAACCATGTCCAAACATGCTTAAAAACAGTAATTTAAACACAATCATCCCAAGTGCATTTAAAAACCAAAGCATAGCCCAAACCAAGAGAGAAATTCCATTTACTTACTCTTGAGCTTATCTAAGTTGTTTAGACTTAAACTAAGCTCCCAAAGTCTCATCCAAAATGTTTCAAAGCTGGAAAACTCTTTACCACTCACCGATACACAAAACTATGGTAGCCGTTAAGCCTTCCAAGCATCCGAAACCTCCAACGCCATCTCTATTGCCTCCAGATCATTCTCCCCTGTTTTAAACACATAACAACATAGGATTAATGCATCGTTATGCATTAAAATCACCAGCAACACACCTAAACTCGATGCTCTACACAAATCCAACATTTCGATTACCAAACACAACCGAAATCACCTCCAAACTCTTTCAAAACTTAACCCAGCCAAGATCCATCACTTGTAACCATTATTAAACATCAATAATCATCCAAAATGAACCCAAACTCGTCCTTATACCTCCAGCATTAACAAAACACCAAAATCACCCCAAAAACCACCATTTTCACATGTAAAAACTTAGGAAAATCAACCTATTCGGGATTGCATTGATTAAACCTCCATTTCACATTATTTAAACATCCAAAATACATCAAAAAGACATCTCAAAATAGAGCCCAATCATCTATCACGAATTTCTTCAAAATTAAATCCAAATCTTGCATTTTAAGAAAAAATCAAGATCACAACATTAAAACCTTTAAGAAAACTCAATTTAAGGATTGAGAACTTGGGAATTTCAGTAAAGAACTGATTATTTAGAGGAGAAGAACGTTCATACCTCTAAATGTGGATTTCTCCTTGTTTAGAGCCAAAATCCTTGAAAATTCATTAAGCAAATGGTGAGGATTTGATGTAGAAATGATTAGGAATCATTTCGAGATTGAAAACTCTTCTTCAGGTGTGAAAATCAAAAGGAAAGTTGCTGTGGAAATGTGTTTGGCTGAGGGAATTTTGATAGAAAATGAAATGGGAAAATTTTGGCAAAAGTTTGTTATGAAACCCAAATGTGACTTTTCCCTCTTTTCTTTTTATTAATTAAATATTAAATGAGTCTTTAAAATTTAAGAAAAATCTGGAGAAATTCTCCCTTGGGTAAATTAGCTCCTTAAATATTCAAAGTTTCAATCCTTTTAAAACAGTCACGAACTTTTCAAAAATTACATTTTTGTCACTAACTTGAAATGTCATATTTCCAAACCTCATTTTGTAAAATTGATTTCACCACTCTCTTATAAATAATAAAAGAGGATTTTTAGATATTTTTCCATATTTTTAATACATCCTGTAACACCCCAATTTTGGGCTTAGAAGTTTTGGGTTTGGACCGGGCCGGTCAGAGTGCGGTTCGAATATAAAAGGTGATTTGTAGGAAAGCCTAGTTCGGGTTGCATTAAAAATATGGAAAAATGTCTTAAAATCCTCTTTTATTATATATAAGAGAAAGGTGAAATCAATTTTACAAAATGAGGTTTGGAAGAGTGACATTTTGGGTTAGTGACCAAAATGTAATTTTTTAAAACTGGGTGACTGTTTTAAAAAGGATTGAAACTTTGAATCTTTAAGGAGCTATTTACCCAAAAGAGTTTCTCTAGATTTTTCTGAATATTAATCAATTTAATTAATGGTTTTAATTAAGTGTAAAAAGGAGGGAAAATATATTTTGGCATTTTAACTAACTTTTCTCTAAATTTCCATTTTCTTTTCTCTCAACTTTTCTCTCAACCCAAACACATTTCTCCAGCAAAATTTCCTCTGATTTTGATAACTAAAGATGAGATTTTAATCCTCATTTGATCTCTAATCAATTCTACAACAAAACCTTGCCATTTGCTTATTGGATTTTCAAGAATCTTGGTTCCAAAAAGGGAGAAACTCAAGTTTAGAGGTATGAACGTCCTTCTCCTCTAAATTCTCAGTTCTTTACTGAAATTCCCAAGTTCTCAATCCTTGATTTGTGTTTTATTAAAGGTTTTACAATTGTGTTCTTGATCTTGGCTTTAAAATGCAAGATTTGGTTAATTTTGATGAATTTCGTGTGATCTGATTGGGCATTGTTTTGAGATTTCATTTTGATGTTAAATGAATGTATACTTGATGAGAAATTGAGGTTTAATCAATGCAATCCTGGATAGGTTGATTTTCCTAAGTTTTTACTTGTGAAAATGGTGGTTTTTGGGGTGATCTTGGTGTTTTGTTAATGTTGGAGGTATAAGGACGTGGTTGGGATCATTTTGGATGTTAATTGATGTTTAAAAATGGTTAGAAGTGATGGATCTTGGCTGGGTTAAGTCTTGGAAGTGTTTGGAGGTGATTTCGGTTGTGTTTAGTAGCCGAAATGTTGGATTTGCAAAGAGCAGCGACTTTAGGTGTGTTGCTTGTGTTTTTAATGCATTATGATGCATTAATCCTATGTTGTTATGTGCTTTAAATAGGGGAGAATGATCCGTGAGCAATAGAGGTGGCGTTGAAGGTTTCAGATGCTTGGAAGGCTTGTTGGCTAGCCTTGTTCTGTGTATCGGTAAGTGAAGTTGGGTTTTCAGCTTTAAAACCAAGGTTTGAAGGTTTTGGGAGCTTAGTTTAAGTCTAAACAAGTTAGCTAAGCTCAAGAGTAAGTAAATGGAATTTCTCTCTTGGTTGTGTTATGAATTGGTTTTTAAAGCACTTGTGATTGTTGGATGCAATGCATGTGATTTGCATGTTTTAAATTCTGTTTTGAAAGCATATTTTAGCATGGTTTAATGCTGGTTTTGAAAGCCATGTGTGAGGGATGCTCAAGGTAAGAGATCCTTGGTTTGTACATTGGAATTGTGGAATTGATGCATAGTTTTGCATGTTGTTTAATGGCTTTGTGTAATGCTTGAAAAACAGTGGATTGATGATGGTAATAGGTGGTTTTGGCATTTTGGTTATGCTTGTAAAACAAGGGATTAATGTGGTAAAATGGTTATATTGGCAAGTGATGTAAGTGGTTCTTGGTTACTTGAATCAGATATAGTTAGCCGGCTATAGGATTGGGTGCATCTTGAATAAAGTCGCCTTGGATGTGGAGTGGTTGTGATTGTACCGGTAACTCCATCCAAGTACACTAACGAGATGGTTAAGAACACCATGGTGGTTAAAATTCCATGGGTGGGTCTTGTGTTAAGGTCATAATGGTGGTTAAAATTCCATTTGAGGACCTTGTGTATGTTAAGGTCATAATGGTGGTTAAAATTCCATTTGAGGACATTGTGTTTGTTAAGATCACAATGGTGGTGTAAAGTCCATGTGTGGATCTTGTGTTGTATGTCCCGTGATCTCGTTAGTGATGTTATACAACTACCAATGGGTGATGGTAAGGTCGTAATGGTGGTTAAAATTCCATTTGAGGACCTTGTGAATGTTAAGGTCATATGGTGGTTAAAAGTCCATATGATGACCTTGTGTATGGTAAGTTCATAATGGTGGTTAAAATTCCATTTGGGGACCTTGAGATTGGTAGTGTGTATGAAGCGTGGGGACAACGCTTGTAATCCGCGTATCCGATTGTGTCTTGCGTTATGATGGTTTGTGAATTATCACTTGGAAGCCAATATAAAGTTCTTGAATATGATGAAGCATGAGATGCTTGAAATAATGCATGGTTGCATGGGAAGTGTGTAATGTACCAAGAATGCATGTGTTACTTGTTAGCTTGAACAAGTGTTTATTTTCTATTGAGAATGGTGCATGTGTGCATGAAATCTATTTAGTGCATTGAAGTCTTGCGAAGACTTGTATTTAAAGGCATGTAATGCAAATATTGATTTTGTGGTTCCTATGTTGCATTTGTTTAATGCATGAGATAGATTGAATGAGTAAGTGGTTTTTAAAGGTTTCTTGCTTTGAAATGATTTTCAATGTATGAGAAAAGTATGATGTGAAGTGGAAGTGTTTTCCAAGGATCTTGTATTTAACTTTGCATATGATGTTCATGCTTGGAATGGTTAAATTGATGGTTTTGCAAGGTTGTGCTTTGAAGTGAATTACTTATCTTTTCGAAGCTAAGGGTTGGTTTTCATGTTTGAGCAATGCATGATTTAAAGCATGTTGCAAAAAAGGGTTTTCAAACATTGCTTTGGATTATCGAGTTGTGTGGCTTTTAAAAGAGGTTTTATGACTCGCTGCATTGATGGTGTTTTTGTTTTGAGCATTTCTCACTAAGCATTATGTGCTTACGCTCCTTTTTGTCCATCAATGCAGATATTTGAAGTTGGAATAGCGGGAAGCAAGGGATTCAAGGAGAGCTCCACTTGAGATGTATGTCTCGGTTAATAGCTATAGATAATAAAGGCAATGGGGGGGAGAATCACTTATGTTGATGTTTAATTAGATTGTGTATGTTGGAAAAGTTTGGTTTATGTTCTTGAACTATGTGGTTTAACGCTTGCAACGTTTGAATCTTCTTATTCTTAAGTCGTTATGCTATGCTTTTTGTTTTAAAAGCATGATTAAGTGTTAAATGTGTTGGATGAGTTGGTGCACCTATGGGTGGTATTGTATCTAGATTTTGATGCATTTTGGTAGGTATGATGTTTGGCATGTTGTTGATTTATGGTGGAATGGTTTGGAGCATGGTTGATGGGGTTTAAAGGTGTTAAAGCAGGCCAATCTGTTGTTTCTGGGCAGGGTGTTTCGAAACAGGCCCTTATTTTGGCTTGGGTGTTCCTGAACGGCCTAGCCCGTTTCTGAACACTTTGGCTACTGCCAAGGGGTGTTCCTGAACGGCCTAGACCCGTTTCGGAACACCTGACTGTTGGGCATAAAATTTGAATTGTTTTGAGGTTTGCAAGCTTTACGTTTTAGTCCTGATTCTTGTATGTGCAATTGCTTGAGTTTGAGATGTCCGTTTGAGTTGAAATTTGGCAGAGAGGCATGAAACATGACTAATTTCATAATGGTAACTTAAAAATTGGTAAAGTCCTTTTAATTTTCAGAATTTACAAATTGGTCCCTAAATTCGTATTTTGTGCAATTGGGTCCTTTATTGTTTTCCGATTGCTGTGATTTTTGAGTATGCTTATCTCAAGAGTATGCCTAGGTTTAATGTGCATCTAGAAAAATTTAAAAAGTAATAAAGGGTCGTTAATCAAGGTTGACTTTGGTTTTCCCCGTGTAATCTTCGTAGTTCGGGTCAACCGTCTAGGCCGGGCTAAGTGGGTTACTCATCCCGAACTAGGCTCTCCCCTAAAACCACCTTTTATGTTCGAACCGAAAATTCGATCGGTCCGGTTCAAACCCAAAACTTCTAAGCCCAAAATTGGGGTGTTACATATATATATTGAATTAACTCTACCGACCGCTACAAGCTTCAGAAAGTTGTAAGACTCAGCTCATTGGGCTTAGGAAATTGTCCTCTTGAAATCGCAACCCATTTTGGCTAAGTCGGTGTAACTCCTGCCCGGGGGGTTCTTGGTGGCTGTAACGCCCCGGTTTTGGGCTTAGGAGTTTTAGGCGTTGACCGGTTTGGTCAAAGTGCTGTTCGAATCTAAAGAGGTGAAATTAGGAAAGCCTAGTTCGGGTTGCATTAAAAATATGGAAAAATTTTCTAAAATCATCTTTTAATATAATTAAGTGAACTGTGAAATCAATTTTGGAAAATGAGTTTTGGAAGGGTGACATTTTGGCTAGTGACCAAAATGTAATTTTCGAAAGTTTGGTGACTGTTTTATAAAGGGTTGGAACTTTGAATCTTTAAGGAGCTATTATTCCAAAGGGAGTTTCTCCAGATTTTTCTAAGATATTTTAAGCTATATTCTGATTTTAAATCATATTAAAAGTGGAGGGAAAGCCATTTGGCTATTTTGGATAACTAACTTTCCTATTTTCTTTCTCTCATTTTCTCTCAACCCAAACACTTTCTCTCCAGAGAATTTGATCTGATTTTCTCACCTAAATCCCTCCTTTCAAATCTCTTTTGATTCATAATCATAGTATCTACAAAACCTCTTCATTTGCTACTTGATTCAACAAGGTTTTTGATTCCAAAAAGAGGAGAAACTCAAGTTTGGAGGTAAGAACGTCCTTCTCCTCTAAACTATCAGTTCTTTACTGAAATTCCTAAGTTTTCAATCCTTAATTGATGTTTTATTAATGGTTTTTAAGTGGTGAAATGGATCTTGGCTTATAATGCAAGATTTGGTGATTTTTGATGATTTTCGTTAGATCTGATTAATCTGTGATTTGAGATGTGTTTTTGATGTTAAATGAACTCTAAATTGATAAGGAATTGAGTTTTGATTAATGCAATCCCGGATAGGTTGAGTTTCCTAAGTTTAGCTTGTGATTCAAGGTTGTTTTTGAGGTGATCTTGTGGATCTGATGTTGCTGGAGGTATAAGGATGTTAATAGGTTGTTTTTAGATGTTATATGATGTTAAAGGATGTGTGGTTTTGCTGGTTTATGGCTGGGCTTTGTTTAGAAGTGGTTTGGATGCATTTTCGGTTGTGTTTGGTGGCCGAAAATGGAGGTTGGATGAGAGCAGCGAGTTTAGGTGCTTTCATTGAAGCAATTAATGCATGATGATTCATTAATCCTCTGCTTTGATGTGTTGAAACAGGGGAGACATCTTTGGATCCAAGAGTTGTTGATCCGGAAGCTTGATTTGGTGCTCTGGCTTGAAGCAAAGTGGAATCGGTGAGTGCGTGTGAAATTGGGTTTTCGGCTTTGAAACCAATATCTTGGGAGCTTAGTTTAAGTCTAAACAACTTTGCTAAGCTCAAGTGTAAGTTTTCGGAATTACTCTCTAGTGGTGGCCATGATTTTGTTGTGATGCAAAGTGGTTTATTGCATGTTTTAATTACTGTTTTGAAAGCATGATTTAGCATGGTATTTGCTGATGTTGTAAGCCATATGTTGAAGGAAACTCTAGGTAGGAGTTCCTTGTTTTTGTACATTGATTAAATGTGGTTTGATGCTTTTAAATGCATGATGAATATGGCTTGGTTTAATGCTTAAAAACAGTGGATTAAATGATGAAAATGATGTATATTGGAAAGTGATGTTTTAAAAAAGTTAAGGTCACTAAGGTGGTTAAAAGTCCTTGAGTTAGCCTTGTTACTTAAGAACATGAAGGTGGTTAAAAGTCCTTGGATGGTTCTTGTTGCGGACACTAAGGTGGTTAAAAGTCCTTAGGTGATCCTTTCCATGGTGTTTAAAAGTCCATGGGGCCATGGTGTTTAAAAGTCCATGGGGCCAAGGTGTTTAAAAGTCCTTGGGGCCAAGGTGTTTAAAAGTCTTTGGGGTGATTCAAGCTATGGACACAAAGGTGGTTAAAAGTCCTTGTGTGGTCCTCTTTCATGGTGGTTAAAAGTCCATGGCCAAGGTGTTTAAAAGTCCTTGGGGCCAAGGTGTTTAAAAGTCCTTGGGAAAGTTGATGAACTTGTTTTAAAGAAATGGAATCTATCACTTGAGCCAATATGACATGTTATGTTATGAAGCATGAGATGCTTGTTTTAAGTATGCTTTTGAGCATGTGCAAAGGTTGATTTAAAGCATGTTTTATAAATGTTTTTAAATGCATTATTGAATGGTTTTTAAGAGCATTCCTCACTAAGCTTTTGCTTATGCTCTCTTTCGTCTTCTTAATTCAATAATGCAGAAGATTAGGGAACCTTGAGGGCAGCAAGGAGGGCAAGCATTCAAGTGAAAGTAGAGCTCAATGTATGGAAGGTTTTGTTAGTACATTTAAGCTTTTGGTAATTTGGCAATGGGGGACCAATGTGTATGTTTTGGGAGGTGTTTGGAACTCCCTAAGTATGTTGAATGATGATAAGAATGCTGGTTTTTGTATTGGATCATTACATGCTTGTCTTGGAAGTTTGTGCTTGAATAGTTAGCTTGTGTAGGAAGCATGCCTATAGATTTGGGGCTTTTTGCATATGATGTTGTTTTGATGAATTGATGATGCTAGTATGTCTTATATATGTTGAATTGCATGCTGGTAAAGTTTGGTGGCATTTGGAGCATGTTTGGATGATTAATTGCATGTTTAAGAATGCATTTTGCTGCAGTCTGTGCAGGGCGTTTCGGAACAGTGCACACCGTTTCGGAACGGGTGCCTTGAATGAACCCAGGCGTCCGAAACGGTAGGCACTGTTTCGAAACGGTTTGGCCACTGCAAGCCCGTGTTCCGGTACGCGTTGCGGAACGGCCCGTGTTACGAAACGGGGTCTGCCTGTTCCGGAATGGTCGACCGTTGGGGGCTGACATTGGCAATTAAATGTTTTGAAATGTTTGCGTTTTAGTCCTAAAACTTGTTTGTGCAATTGTATGAGTTTGGGAAGTCCTTTTGAGCTGAAATTTCACAGAGAAGCATGAAACCTGATTAATTTCAAGTTGGTAACTTTAATTTGGGTTAAGTCCTCCTAATTATCAGAAATTACAATTTGGTCCCTAAAGTTGTAATTTGTTCAATTGGGTCCCTGTTTGATATCTGATGCTTGTGATCTTTGTGTATGATGTTTGTGTGATCACAATTAGGACTAATGTGCATCTAGACAAGATTAAAAAGAAAAAAAAGGGTCGTTAATCAAGGTTGACTTTCGGGTTGACTTTGGTTTTCCCCGTGTGACTTTCTTAATTCGGGTCAACCGTCTAGGCCGGGTTAAGGGGGTTACAGTGGCAAAGCTGCTTCGGCAGTGTCCTTGGCGGCAACTTGAGCTGCTTCAGTACAACTTCTTCGGTTCATGCTTTCTTATCCTGTCTTGTCCTCTCCTCTACTTTCCTAGTTATTAGCACCTGAAAACTTAAACTAAACTAAAACAGTAACTTTTCTTCACCAATCATAAAATATTCAATGAAAGAATGGTACAAGAGAAGATGATATTATAATGCATGCAATTCTCCTAAATATGCCTAAATGAATTCAAGAACATCAATAATAAGGGCAGGAATGTGTACAAAATATAAGACTCATGGACACTCTACAATATGACGGAGCATTCATGGTTCTTTTTCATGGATGGATTTTCGGGATACAATCAAGTAAAACAAGGCTTGTAAAATAACTAAACGAATACGAACGAGGGTGTGTTCATGTTCCTTCGTTTAAATTTAATCGAACAAATGAACGAACATGAACATAAACGGCAAAAAAAAAATCTTGTTCATGTTCATTCATTAAGGAATACTTTGCCTCGTATCGGTACGAGTTGACTACCTTTGACCTTGACTTTGACCCGCTTTAATACGCTATAGACCCGTATCGAAACAATGAATTTCAGTAGTTCTGATATGGGTATATACCATATCTATACGCTTTGTTCCCTAGTTTCAATTATGCTTACCAATATCAATTCGCCATTACCCGTATCGATACGGCCTGACTTGTAATGACAAATTTTTGCTGTTTTTTATTCGATTTGGCCTACTAGATTATGTTCAAACACAACGAAATTTTACACACAGCATTTCAATTATATAGACTATTAACATGCCGAATTTCACGATCATACGAATTGGTTTACTATGTTTTGACCTTTAGGAGCTAAATATGCAAATTTAGACCACTTTAAGCCAAAACAAAAAACCATTTAGGGCCATCAACCACATTACACCATAGGCATCTCACAACATATCAAAAATGGCATAAACGGCTAGTTTGAATACTTTGCCACCTTCCTAGGAGTTCATAAGGTCAAAATACATTACACTAGGGCTTGTACTGACTTGTCCTGTCTTGACTAATCGATCTTCAACCACGCGATCTTTCATCCTGAAATGCATGAGATGAGATACGTTAGGCATACATTGCCTGGTGAGGTAGTCATAAAGAATATGATAAACAATGTAGCAAGTATTTATATATATATATATATATATATATATGTTCTCATGATCTTCAATGTCAATACTGTAACCCCCTTAGCCCGGCCTAGACGCTTGACCTGAACTACGAAGATTACACGGGGAAAACCAAAGTCAACCAGAAAGTCAACCTTGATTAACGACTTTATTTTCTTTTTATCTTTTCTAGATGCACATTAAGCCTATGTGATTACTCAAGAATCATATAAGAGAAAAGCACAGCGATCAGAAATCAATTATGGATTCAATTGTAAGAATTACACTTTTAGGGTCCAAAATGTAAATTTAGGAAAATATAAGGACCTTGCAGATTTTAAGCTTACCAATATATACTTAGTCATTTTACATGCATCTCTGCCAAATATCAGTTGAAAAGGTCATTTCAAGCTCAATCAATTGCATCCACAACATCAATGACTAAAATGTAAGACATGTGAACTTAAAATAATTCAAAAACACAGTCCAATGGTCATCCGTTTCGAAATGCTGACCCTAGTATCGAAACGGTGTTGACTGTTTCGGTACTTGGGTGCGTTCCGAGACCAGTATCGAAACAGGCCTCTCCGGTAGCTAAAGTGTTCCGAAACACTATGGCCATTTCAGACCCCTGTTCGAAACAGGCAAGGGTGTTTCGATACACCCTACCCTGCAACCTTACAAATTTCTGGTTTTTTCACATCTTTTCACATTCAATCATATCTCCAAACATACCATAACATACCAACAACATGATTAAACATTAAATAACATATTTAAGAAGCTTAAACTAAAGCATGGCATCAAACACATGAACATTTAGTCTATAGGCATGCTTCCTAACCACAAAACCAAATATAGACCTCAAACCAAACCAAATAGGACCATTTACAAACTTCAAAAGCCATAACAAAATTGATACAAACATAGGGAGTTCAAAATACATCTCCCAAAAACACCCTTGAAGCCCCATTATCAAATATCAATACTAAAGTATGCAAAAACAGCACCATACATGAGCTTTTCACTTCCTTGGATGTTCTTAGCCTTCTCGCTGCCCAAATTTGTCACAATTATATGCATTGTTGGTAAAAGAGAGCGTAAGCATATTATCTTAGTGAGGCAAGCTCTAAAGAAAACCAACTCAACAATGCATCATTCAAAACTCTTTCTCAAAAGCCATTTTCAACAATATGCTCTTTCTATCTCATGCTTGAAAACCATTTCAAAGAAAATCTCCATTTGAAAACACATGTACCTCTATTCTATCTCATGCATTTAAACCAATGCAAATCTCATGGCAAAGCCATACACATGATTGTGAAAACTAAAGCATTTCATATACAAATCTCATATGCATTTCTCATAGCATAAATCATCTCAACAATTTGGTATATGTGAATCAAATAAATTTTCATATATTAAATTGGCATTTCACATTTCATTTTTACTTGGATATGCGGATTAGCTTGACTCAAGGTCAAGTCCTACCCCGGTGGAATCTCTCATCATTGGACTCTCATGGCGGTATCTATCATCATCACAAAGCTTGGGTATTTCACCAAGTCCTACCCCGATGGTATCTCTCATCATCGGATTCTCACTTTGGATCGGGATGGCACTACCCGCATAACCCGACTCCAAAGAGCACGCACGAATTTTTAGTTTATAGTGCACTCTCATCCTATTGATCGATCAATTATATTCGATAAGTATCTCATCTTCTCTGCCAATATATTATGTAAAAATATCATCTCACCTACTGTTTTAATGCAACATTTCTCAAATCTTTCTCATCTCATTTGAAAATCTTATCTCATGCTTTTTCATGGAATCTCTACAAAGAATCATCTCATACTACAAATCATGCATAGAACAGTAGGAATTTGTCTATCTCAAAACAAGAGCATGTAAAAGCATTTAGGGGCATCAACCACATATTTGAGAGCAAATCTAGCCATACTTACTTCGGAAATTAGGATGGTGTTTTGAACCAATTCTAAATCCCCAAACCTTGTTTCTTTGTCCCTCAAAGACTTCTAAAACCATTCGCACTCACCGATTACGTTTCACTTGCTTGCTGAAACGATATCTAAGCTCCCGGCACTTTCGGATCAACACAAAAGCGCCCGAAGATGTCTCCCTTGTTTCTTACACATAAGAGCAGAGGATTAATGCATCATCATGCATTGAAATCACAAGCCAACTAAACAAACTCGCTGCTCTACTCAAAAGCACCATTCCGGCTACCCAAAACAACTGAAATCATCTTCGAACTCTTCCAGAACAAAGTTCAGCCAAGATCTATCACTTATAATAATTTATAAACCTCAATCAACAACAAAAATTACCATAAACTCGTCCTTATATCTCCAGCAACAACAGAACACCAAAACTACCCCAAAAACCACCAATCTAGCATGAAAAACTTAGGAATCCAAACCTATTCGGGATTTTTTTGATAAAACCTCATTTATAACATCAATTACCATCCAAAATACATTAGAAATCAACCTCAAAACAGAGCTTAACCAATAGTTATGAAAAATCATCAAGATCACTCCAAGAATCTTGAGTTTTAACACAATTTCATGTTTCAAACATTAAAGAAACTCAAAAATCATTAACAAAGGATTGATAACTTGGGAATTTCAGTAAAGATCTGATCATTAGAGGAGAAGGATGAAGCTTACATCTAATGGCTGATTTCTCCTTAATTTGGGCAAATTTTCATGTTTCAGGAAATTGCTTCTTCATGTCTTCCTTCCTTTCCCACGTGGCTTCCTCAACACCACGATGTCTCCACAAGACTTACACCAGCTCGATGGCCTTACCTCAGAGAACCTTACTATCCGAATCCAGAATCTCAACAGGTTCCTAATCATACGTCATGTCTGGATTCATCTCAACCTCTTCCACATGCATAACATGCGACAGATCTAATCTGTATCTCTGAAGCATGGATACATGAAACACATTATGTATCTTTTCTAACTCTTGAGGTAGTCTCAGCTTGTAGGCAACAGGACCCACACGTTCTACCACCTTGTATGGCCCAATGAACCTCAGGCTCAACTTGCCCTTCCGGCCAAATCTCATCACCTTCTTCCTAGGTGAAACTTTCAAAAACACACGCTCGCCCACAGCAAATTCCATCTCCTTACGCTTCATATCCGCGTAAGACTTTTACCGATCCGATGCTGCTTTCAACCGCTCACAAATGAGCTTCACCTTCTCGGCGGTTCCTTTTAACAAAGCCGGCATTGAGACCAACTTTTGTCCCGTTTCAGCCCAACAAAGAGGAGTTCTGCACTTCCTCCCGTATAGAGCTTCATAAGGTGCCATTTGAATACTTTCCTGGTAATTGTTATTATAAGAAAACTCCGCCAAAGGCAAGTGCTTCTCCCAACAGCCTTGAAATTCAATAACACAGCACCTCAACATATCATCAAGCACTTGGATAACAAGCTCCGACTGTCCATCCGTCTGCGGATGATAAGAAGTACTGAAATTCAGCCGCGTACCCAATGCTTGATGCAAACACTCCCAAAACCTTGCGGTGAACCTCGGATCTCTATCTGACAATATAGATTTTGGAACTCCATGCAATCATACAACCTCAACAATGTACAACTCTGCAAGCTTATCCAAGGTGTACGTAGCATGCACAGGAAAGAAATGCGTACACTTCGTAAGGTGATCAACAATCACCCAAACATAATTCTTCTTTGATGGAGATAAAGGCAAACCAGACACAAAATCCATGGTGATCCTCTCCCGCTTCTTTTCAGGAATCCTAAATGGCAGCAACAACCCTAGAGGAAATTGATGTTTAGCCTTAACCCGCTGACAAACCATGCATTTGCTAACATACTCAGCGACATCTTTCTTCAATCCCACCCAATAGTACTCATCCTTCAGATCACGATACATCTTTGTACTATGAGCTTCAATCAGAATAGTGTGCCTCAATTCAACATCATTCGGGATTACTATCTAATGGCTTACCTTCTGCGATATCCTGAACATCTGGCACCAAAGAATCATCCAACAATTTTTTATCCTTAATCAACTGAATTAGAGATGGTTTCACTTACAATTCAGCAACAAGACAACCATCTCACGATATGCTCAAGGTAGCAAACATCGCCCGCAGTTCCACCGCCACTTTTATGCTCAAAGAATCGACCACAACATTGGCCTTCCCCGGATGATACTCGATCGTTAGATCGTAATCCTTAAGCAACTCCACCCAACGTCATTGCCTAAGATTTAACTCCTTATGAGACATCAGGTACTTCAAGCTTTTATGATCCGTGTACACAATACACTTCTCACCATAGAGATAATGTCTCCAAATCATTAGAGCAAAAACCACTATAGCCAACTCAATGTCATGCGTAGGGTAATTGCGCTCATGCACTTTTCAATTGTCGCGATGCATAAGCCACTACCCTACCCTCTTGCATCAACACCCACCCCAAACCAACATAAGATGCGTCAATATACACTACAAACTCTTTTTCCTGATTCAGGTTGAACCAAGATAGGAGCTTGCGCCAAAGCTGCCTTTAGCTTCTCAAAAGCTTGTTGTCTCACTTCCGTCCATTCATACATAACATCCTTCTGCAACAACTTCGTCAAAGAGGTAGCAATATTAGAAAATCCTTCCACGATCCTCCGGTAGTAACCTGCCAACCCAAGAAAACTACGAACTTCATGAACAGACCTAGGAGGCTTCTAATTCACCACCGCCTCAATCTTCTGAGGATCAACTCGAATCCCTTCAGCCGAATCCATATGGCCAAGAAAAACAACTTCCTTTAACCAAAACTCACATTTGCTCAGCTTAGCATAAAGCTGATTCTCTAACAGCGCTTGCAAAACGATCCTCAAATGACTCTTATGCTCCTCCTCGGTACGAGAGTACACAAGGATATCATCGATAAACACCACAACCAACTTATCTAAGAATTCATGGAACACCTTGTTCATCATGTTCATGAAAGCAGTAGAAGCAGTTGTCAATCCGAACGGCATCACTAGAAATTCATAATACCCATATCTCGTTTGAAAGGCTGTTTTTGGTACATCCACATCCTTCACCTCTAACTAATAGTACCCTAACCTTAAATCTATCTTTGAAAACACAACCGCTCCTCGAAAATGGTCAAAAAGATCATCAATCCTCGACAATGGATACTTGTTCTTGATGGTCAACTTATTCAGCTGACGATAATCAATGCACATCCTCATTGTGCCATCTTTCTTTTTAACAAACAAAATCGGTGCACCCCAAGGTGACACACTAGGCCGAATAAAGCCTCGGTCAAGCAACTTCAAGAGTTGTGTTCTCATACAACTCAATTCCAAATTCCAAATTCAACTCCTTCAACTCTTTGGGTGCCATGTGATAGGGAGCAATGGACACCAGAGTTGTGTTCTCATACAACTCAATTCCAAATTCAACCTCCCGACTAGGCGGAAACCCAGGTAATTCCTCCAGAAACACTCAAGGGAACTCACACACGGTCCTTATATCATGTACATGAACCTCCTTTGTACTAAGATTCATTACAAAGGCTAGATAAGCCTCACATCCTTGACGCAACATCCGACTTGCTTCAAGCGTCGACACCATATTAGATAGAAACTTCACATTTTCTCCCACCAACACAACCTCATAATCATCTACAAGTTTCAGCGAAACTCGCTTGCTTTCAAAATCCACAACGACTCTATGCTCAAAAGCCAATCCATACCAAGAATTTCATCGAATACATAAAATGGTAATTCCATATGATCGACAAGAAACACATGATCTTGCACCTTTAAGGGGTATCTTCCATACAATGTTCTTGTTACAACCGTCTTACCAAAGGAACTTGTCACACACATACCCACATCCAAAGACTCAACAGGAAAACCAAGCATTTGAGCATGTTCACGCAATATGTACAGGTGTGTAGATCCAAAATCAATCAAAGAAAGTAATGACAAGGATTGCAAAGTAAATGTACCTGCGATCACGTCTGTGTCATTCCTTCCTTCTTGATGGGCATACACTCTAGCCTGGCCCCCACCTTCAGGCTAAATAACCACCTCATGCGCTACATTCCTTCCACCTTCATCCATGCGATGGAAGTTACCACGACCGCCCCCACGACCTCTTTGTGGCTCAGCTGCTCTCACCGTAGCCTGACCTTCTCTTAACGGCTGACGACAATCCTTCCTCATGTGTCCACGAGTACCACATTTCCAGCATGTACCAAGATTTCCCAACACTCACTAGTGTGCCTCCTACCACACCGATTACACTCAGGAGACCGCATGAAATCATTTGGTCCTTGTTGACCTCTCCCACGGTTACCACTCCCATGTCTAGCATCAACATGTGACCTTCTATCCTTATGCCTCTTTTACCGATCTCTACCAAGATCACGCTCGGCAGCTCGCTTCCCTGAGCTAGATCCTCCCGCTCTACTTGCCATACCAAGATTCAGCTCAATGTTCCTAGCTCTAGTGACCAAGACTTCGAAATCAGTATAGTCTGCTATGAGTATTAAGGTTTTCACATCGACCACCAGCCTATAACGGAAAGGTTCACATCTTTCCCGCTCACTAGGAATCAGCTGAGGTGCATATTGGCTAAGGCGTACAAATTGCACCTCATATTCCGCCACCGTTAGACTCCCTTGCACAAGGGACATGAATTCCCTCTTTTTCTAATCAAGGTAACGAACTCCCAAGTACTTTCGCTTGAATGCATTCAAGAAGAATGTCCAACTCACATCATCATCATCCATCCCTGCCACTGTGGTTGTCCACCACGTATATGCATCACCATGCAACAAGGACACAATACATCCCAACTTCTGATCATTATTACAATTCAGCTGTCTGAGAATCCTCTTGGTACTCTCTATCCAAGACTCGGAACCTTCCGGGGTCAACCCTCTGAACTCAGTCCCTCCAAGACTACGAAGTCGCTCCAACGACAACCTCACATTAGCACCATCCTGAGGTGCAGCTCCATGAGCTCCAGCTACTACTGCCTGAAAAGCTCCAACAATAGCTTGTATCAACACAGACATATCAAGAGCAGCTTGCCCCTGAACTCCCTCTGGTCCAGCAACCCTGACACCAGCTCCCGCAACACCAACCCTAGCTCAACTACTACTGGGTGGTCCACCAGGGGAGGAGGAGGTAGATCCTCGGCATTCTCAACATTCTCATTCTCGGTCGTAGCAGGAGCATTAATTTTAAGCTCCCTACGTGGCCCCATAATAAAACAATGCAACTGACAAAATACAATCAATTCAATTAGGCATAATAATGCAAGTAATCCAAGTATTCAAGCTCATTTTTTAAAACAATTCTTCTCAATAGTAATGATATGGAAATGGGATCCCCAACTATATTCCAAACACAACAGAGCTTCACAAATTCATCTCATTAGAACAAACTATCAACAATCAAACATCATACTTTAACCAAAAAGTCACAAACATTCTTAACCACACACATTAACCACTTACCAAGCCCCAAATATTCTCTAACCTGGCTCTGATACCAATAAATGTAACCTCTTTAGCCCGACCTAGACGCTTGACCCGAACTACGAAGATTACACGGGGAAAACCAAAGTCAACCCGAAAGTCAACCTTGATTAACGACCATTTTTTCCTTTTTATCTTTTCTAGATGCACATTAAGCCTATGTGATTACTCAAGAATCATAGAAGAGAAAAGCACAATGATCGGAAATCAATTAGTGATTCAATTGTAAGAATTACACTTTTAGGGACCAAAATGTAAATTTTGGAAAATATAAGGACATTGCAGATTTTAAGCTTATCAATATGTACTTAATCATTTTACATGCATCTTTGTCAAATATTCGTTTAAAAGGACATTCCAAGCTCAATCAATTGCATCTACAACATCAAGGACTAATATGTAAGACATGAGAACTTGAAACAATTCAAAAACATAGTACAACGGTCATCCGTTTCAAAACGCTGACCCTGGTATCAAAACGGTGTTGACCGTTTCGGTACTCGGGTGCGTTCCGAGACCTGTATCGAAACAGGCCACTCCAGTAGCTAAAGTGTTCCGAAACACCTTCACTCGTTGCTAAACACTATGGCCATTTCAGACCACTATTTCGAAAGAGACAAGGGTGTTTCGATACACCCTGCCCTGTGTCATGGCCATGCCGTCCCAGCCTGATTGGCATGTCGTGCGGCACTTGAAAGAGAACATATCCCACTCAAGAAGCCTTACTCGATGTCCAATTCCCACGGTCTTTACTCGGAAGCGTCGTCTCATAATATGTCAGGCAACCCGCCTATCTAATATCACATCCCGCAGGGCCTAGCGAATGCTAGGAGCCAACCCTTGGGATCCACCCAGAGTGCGATACGGGGCCCTTAGGCCCCGAACCGTCCCTAGGGCAGCACCAAAGGAGACATCGTGCCATCCGCTTGGGCCCGATGCCCGCACACCTAGGCCCCACTAGGGCCTAGGAGAGGGTCGCTTACACCAAAGCCGCTGGGGTGCTAGCACATGGCGAGGGGGATGGTGCAGACCCGACACCTAACCACTTCCCCCTAAAGAGCTAATAAAACTTACCAAGAATGCCCGTAGTAGACGTTGGATTGTCCGAAACGAGGACACTTTCTGAACAGGGCCCTCATCGCCTTCGAAAAGCACCTCGACTCACACCCGTGGACTAGATAGCTCCTTAGGGATTGCTCGTATCATCACTTCATCCGCATCTCCTCGGTCCGCGATAGACTTGTAAAAGCAGCATCGCAACACAAGAAGGGTTGGCCTTGACATCCTCCCACACTCCCTGTAATAACGGATGGTCTTGACATTCTCCCGCACTTCCTCTATCAATGTCCTCATCGATGCACTGTGATAATGGATTGTCCTGACATTCTCCCGCACTTCCTCTATTGATGTCCTCATCGATGTTTACGCCAACTCTTCGTCACCTGATCCGTCGATATGGACATCTGTGGTAGCTCGCCCCTAGACCTTGCCTGATCTCAAACGCTTCTTTAGTTCCATCATTTGAACTTCTCAGCGAATCAACCAAGCCCTGATCGTGTATTCCCTCGATCTCTTCATGACCATGTTTCATCTATGTAACCATAAAGACCCATCATGAACCCAATTGCCATGTTTCCACTCTCTCAATCTCGAATGTCGGACCCATGCTCCCACACTCTTACTCTGATTATGGCTTGACCAAAATAGAAGTAACGAACCGCTAAACCACTTGAACATGTGCCTTGTAGTTTCTGTGCAGAACACAATCTTGGCAGTAGTCCTACAAGACACAGTAACATTCCTGGCCATATGCAAGTGAACTATGACTCGTCACGCAAAGATCTACTCCTCAATGCTGAACATAATTGCCAACCATGTCGAATTACATAGTGAGACCTTCGAAACTCGAATATGTCAGCATAAACCATTACCCAAACGCACAAGTACAAACTCAAAGTCGCTTAATGATGTAGCGAGATCTCTAGTTGCCACCAATGTACATAAATGTACTTTGTCTCTTTACATTTGTTTGTATTTTCTGTACTACATGATATACAGGCGAATCCATCAGTGATAAACCATATTCAAACAAGTCTAGTATGATACCTGGTTGGTACACGTTGCCTTGTGCCACCACCAATCCTTAGTGTGTTTCTTGTATGAACCCCTCATGTGATACTTGGAAACATCACAAGGAATTCACCGCCTTTCCTCACCAGGAATTACCATCTGCTTGAGAGGCTTTCTTTCTCACTCAGCTCGCCTTCGCCACTTGCCGACTGTTTTGATGCTATCCAGCTTTACAAACTTACCTTTGGCATCCTCCCCCACTCTATTTGTCGATGTCCCCATCGACGGATTAGAGCGAGCTGTCTGATCAAGCACAACCCACACACACTAATTTATTTGAATGATTTGAAAGCCAACGCGACTTGCTCATTTTTCTCTGAATTCACCACCGTACCCTAAAAACACATATAGGCACCACCATGCCACTATAGAAGGAGCACCACAGTGCTCTTGAGTCCCACTGCGTCACCGCACTAAAAGAAGATAGATTAAGCACCACCGTTTATGTTGTTCACCATTAAGCACACAACTTGTCTCGTTTCCCCTCCGTTAACTAAAGGCACCATTGTAACCCACAACATAAACTCTTATCCTTGTCACAATTATCCTACACTCCCTACTCTCTCCCCAAGAGCGCTTGGTGTAGAGTTACAACACTTTTCCTACCCTGTCTACTCCTCCCCGGAGCACTTGGTGTAGAGTCTCAACACTTTTCCTACCCTGCCTACTCCTCCCCAGAGCGCTAGGCTTAGAGTCAACACAAGAAATCATTGCTAAACACACAAATAAGTCATAAGCACCATTGTGCAACATATCACAAACACCACTGCATTAAAGAGAGCAACACCATGCTCCAAATTGCAATTTGGGAACCTTTAAGCCAGCTACAAAACGGGCACAACTGTGTCTCACGTCACAAACGCCGTTGCGTCACATCACAAATGAGCACCTCTGTGCTTTGAGAAGATTAGGTACCTCTGTGCTTTGAGAAGATTAGGCACCTCTGTGCACTGATTACCATGGGAGCACCAATGTGATGCCTTCACTGGGCACCTCTGTGCCAAAATCACTGAGCACGACTGTGCTAAAGAATAATGAGTGCCTATGCACCAAATAGCCATAGTGATTAACGTCAGACACCTATGTGTACTGATTTCACTATGACAACTCGCACGCACCACATCTCGAAATCCACCAACACGCACACATGTCCTCAACTAACCCTCGACCAAACGTTATCATGGTTAGTCATCTTGCCTACTGCACGTTCGGAAGTGCTTGGTGTAGCTTTTAGCCACCCTCCCTACCCTCTTGTGGGCGATTGGCATGAAACTAAGCCACCCTGCCTACTTTGTTTTGTGAAAGCGTTTGGCGTAATGTTACACCACCCTGCCTACTCTATCTTGAGATTATTAGGATTGATAAAACGACATCAAAATCAATACAACGATATTAAAATCCACGAGTGGCTAAAACCCTATCTTGAGATTAAGCTTAGTTTATCCATGGAATTCAATGATTGTTTGAGGATGATTGCTTACCCGAACGATAGCAACGATTTGATAACACTAACTTGAAGAAAAACTAAACGTGAACCCTAGCTTCAATAGAGGTGTGTGCTTCCAAGAAGAAGATGATGATAAGGCGGTGCTTGTTTTCTTTTGCAATCGGGTAAGCTTAATTTTGGCTATTCAATGGCTTTTTAATTGGAGTGGCTTTCCTTCAAATGAAGGATGCTCTTTTGGTGATTCTACATAGGGAAATTATAAAGGAAGAGGGGCTATCGCAAGATTAGTCCCTCAAATCTCAATACCATTAAGTTTTTCTCTCAAGTTTTCTAACGACTATATGTTAGTCACTAAATTGTTTTCGATGCTATTCAATAAAGTCCATTTTCAATAATTTGGCTCGGTTAGGCTCCACTGTCAATATTTAACTAGCCGATGCTATGTTTAGACTTTACCGATGTGAAATTTCCGATCACCATAACCCAATTCCTACTAGACCAGATTTTGGGGTCTTACAACACCCCCCCTTAAGAAAAATTTGTCCTCAAACTTTTACGTGTACTGAAGAGATGTGGATATTGTTGTTTCATGGTCTCTTCAAGTTCCCAAGTAGCTTCTTCAACGGCGTGGCTCCTCTAGAGCACTTTAACTAATGGTACGGTTTTGTGGCAAAGCCTCTTGACTTCTCTTGCTAGAATTTGAACCGGTTCCTCTTCGTAGGATAGATTTGGTCGAATTTCTACCTATTCAGGTTCCAAAATATGCGAAGGATCAGAATGATATTTCCGAAGCATCGATACATGAAAAACATCGTGTATTTTACTTAATTCAGAGGGCAACAATAGTCGATTTTCCACGGGGCCAAATCTTTTTAATGACTTAAAAGAAAAGAATGAATCGGGGACTCAATTTTCCCCTCTTGCCAGACGTTAAAACCTTTTTCCACGGTGATACTTTGAGGAAGGCTTTTTCACTAACTTCATACTCGATGTCTCTTCTCTTGAGATGAGCATAATCCATTTGTCGATCAAATGAAGCCTTTAAATGATCATGAATGATGGCAACATGTTCTTCGGTTTCTCGTAGCAAGTCAGGGCCTAACATCTTGCCCTCACCAAGCTAGGACCAACACAGTGGAGTTCAACGTCGCCTACCATACAATGCTTCATATGGGGCCATTTGGATTGATGCTTGGTAACTATTATTGTAGGCAAAGTGAACAAGGGGTAAAGATTTCTCCCATGTTCCACCAAAGTCTATGATGCATGCTCGAAGCTTATCTTCCATGATCTGGATTACCCTTTCTGACTGGCCGTCAGATTGAGGGTGATAGGCTGTGCTAAGATTAAATTCGGTACCCAGAGCTCCTAGTAAGGTTCTTCAAAACCGGGATGCGAATCGAGGATCTCGATCGAATATAATAGACTTAGATACTCAGTGGAGTCGGATAACTTCTTTGATGTACAAATCAGCTAATTTAGGAAGACCATAGTCCATTTTGATCGTTATGAAATAAGATGACTTTGTGCAATGATCTACAATGATCTATAGAACATCATGCTTTGCTGGAGTTAACGGTAGACCGCTAAAAAATCCATAGTTATCTTTTCCCACTTCCATTTCGGTGGATTGAAAGGCTACAATAATCTGGTAGGAGCACAATGTTCTACCATGACACGTGAGACATTTGGAAATGTAATCAACTATGGCCTGCTTCATGCCTGGCCAACAATAAAGTTCACGTAGGTCCTTATACATCTTCACAAACCCAAGGTAAATGGAGAAAGAACTCGAATGAGCTTAACAGATAATATCAGTGTGAAGAGATTCATTATTAGGCATACAAACCCGATCATGAAAACACAAGAGTCATTTAGAATTAATTCTGAAGCGGAGTTGTCCGATAACTTAGAGACAATGGATTAAAGCTTAAGACCTTGTTCTTGCAAATCCTTGATTCGCGAAACGATGGTTGACTGAACTTGAAGTTCAGCTACAAGACAACGATGCTTCCGAAGTCAGAAGTGAATGTTAATTGCTCGGGGGGGGGGGGGGGGGGGGGCTACAATACAATGATATTACAATGAATTAATGTACCATATAATACATACAACTCCATATTCGCTATCAAGGCTTACCAGGAAAAGGTTTGCGGCTGAGTGTATCAGCTACAACGTTGTCCTTGCCCGGATGGTAATCAATGACAAGATCATAATCTTTAAGGAGTTCCATCCACCTCCGTTGCTGAAGGTTCAACTCCTTTTCAGTCAATAGGTACTTAAGGCTTTTATGATCGGTGAAGAGATAACATTTTTTTTCCGTAGAGGTAATGTCTCCAGATTTTCAATGCAAAGACACATGTAGCCAATTCAAGGTCATGGGTGGGATAGTTTATTTCGTGGGGCTTAATTTGTCTCGAAGCATAAGCGATGACTTTGACTTCTTGAATCAATACACATCCTAACCCGATGTGCTATGCCTCACTATAAACTGTGTAGTCCTTTCCGTACTCGGGTTTGGTTAGGACAAGTTTATGGGTCAATACTTGCTTCAACTGATCGAAACTCCGTTGTCGAACCTCGGTCCAAACAAAAGGAGCTTCTTTCCTAAATAACTTGGTTAAAGGAGCAGCAATCATAGAGAACCCTTCACAAATCTCCTATAATAGCTAGCAAGCCCAAGGAAGCTTCTAACTTCGCCAATGTTCTTTGGTGGGTGCCAATCTACAATAGCTTGGATTTTCTTTAGGTCTACTTGAATACCCGGAGCTAACACAATGTGTCCCAGACAGGCAACTTCAGTGAGCCAAAACGCAGACTTAGAGAACTTCGCGTACTACTGCTTTTCTCTTAAGGTCTAAATCACGATACAAAGATGATCTCAGTGTTCCGCTTCATTCATGGAGTACATCAATATGTCATCTATAAACACCACTATGAATGTATCAAGATAAGGTTTAAAACCTGATTCATCAAATCCATAAAGGTTGCTGGTTCATTGGTTAACCCGAAGGGCATCACCAAGAATTTGCAGTGTCTGTATCTTGTACGAAAAGTGGTCATCAGTACATCGCACTCCTTAACTGTCATTTTATAATAGCATGATCTTAAATCGATCTTGTAAAACACAGAGGCATCCTTTTGTTGATCGAACAAGTCATCTATTCTAGGCAATGGATATTTGTTCTTGATGGTTACATTATTCAATTGTCTGTAGTCAATACACAATTGCATAGAACCATGTTTCTTCTTAACAAAGAGAACCGGAGCTCCCCAAGGCGAAGAGCTCGGTTGAATAAAACCCTTGCTTAACAACTCTTGAATCTGAGCCTTTAATTCTTTTAATTCCACAACTGCCACGAGATATGGTGCAAAAGAAATTGGAGCAGTCACATGTTCTACCTCGATGCCAAACTCAACTTCACGGGTTGAGGGAAAATCCCAGAAGTTCATTAGGGAAGACGTACGAAAATTCCTTTACAGTGTCAATGTCTCACAGCTGAGATTCACCTTTGGTTTCCAACGTCAAAGTATACAATGATGAGTTCTTGGCATTCATCAATACAACATTTTCCTTACCCAAACCCCGAAGGTACAATTTCCTCTTACAACAATCTACCCAGGCTTGATGCTCACTAAGCCAATCTAAGCCCAAGATGACATCAAACTCATGGAAATGTAAAGCCAACAAATTGGCCAGAAAAGGAATCCACTGGATCATTAAGGGGTAGTTTTTGCACACTACCCTGACGGTGACACATTCTCCTAAGAGATCGGTTACATAGATTCTCGATGATATTGGTTCGTAACACATATTATACTTCTTAACTACAATTGTACTTATAAAAGAGTGAGTAGAACCAGGGTGAATCAATGCACATAAAGGATGTGAATATAGCTCAATGGTACCTGCAACGACATCAGACTCGTCCTCCTCTTCCTTGCTCCTTACATGATACATCTGGGCAGGAGCTTTAGAATCTTGCGTATTGAATGGTTTCCCCAGACCACTCAATCTTCCATAAGTTCTCGATGATCCCTATTTCGATCCCTTACCTCGAAAGGATTGAGCAGGAGAAGTAGTAGTGGTTGGAGAAGCTGTAGATTTAGTTACATTCAAGGGGCAATCACGTATAAAGTGACCCTGCTAACCACAATAGTAACAAGCTCCAGTCTGCTTATGACATTGACTTGATGGGTGCCTATTCTGACAATAATTGCAAACTAGATGTTGGTTGCCTTGGTTTGAACCTCCGGTGCTATCAGCGGATGCTACCTTGGCAAAGGAATACATTACAGACTGAGGCCTCTCAATATTTCTAGAGCGGGAGTGTTGTGGATAGACATTCTGCTTGGAGCCTTGATATCTCCCATTCTTATTCCATCTCGGAGGTCGAGAATCATCCCTGAACCTCTTCTCAAACTTTCTAAACCCACCAGCTCGTTGAGCTTTCTGCGTAGCTGTAAAGTGTCCATAAGTTCTAAATTTTGTGCACATTCCATCTCATATTATTGTTGTTTTTAAGTAAATTTTAGGCATAATTATATCCATGCATTGCATTTTATAGTATTCTTTACTTTGCCATGCTTTTATTGATTATTTATTATTTGGTAAGGAAAAGATGTTTTAGTTTAGTTTTAGTTTCAGATACTAGAAGCTGACAGAAGAAAAGATGAGCTGAGGACATGATGTAGAGGCAGTAGACCTAGGAGTTGTACTGACGCAGTTCCAGATAGAGACAGCAGCTGCCGAGTAGCTGTCGACACCATAACTACCACCCAGGGCAGCAAGCTAAGGAATTGGAGAACTGGAGTGCAATCTATAGAGCATAAAATCTTGATTCTAACGAGGCCATCCACCTTATTTTTTGATGCTTGTAGCAGTAGACAGAGCCGCCGAAGGATGAGAACGAGATAAATTGTGAAGCAAGGCAACGTGAAGAAGTCCACATTCAACTCAAAGAAGTCAGAATTAAAGGTTGCTTTTAATGCAAAAAGCTGCTTTAAAGACTTCTACCCCGAAGAGGACTTGACTTAGCCAATGCCTATATATACTCGATGTATTTTTACTTCAAAACAACTTAGGTTTTCCCTTAGGCATAGTTTAGGTTTTCTTGTTGCCATTATGTTCTAAATTCTCTTTGGTTTTGGGTTATGTTGTAAACTAGTGTGAAAACAGTTGTTTAGGAATTAAGTTTGTTTTTGTAATAAAACGTCAAGGTTTGCTTATTCCATGTTCTTCATATTTTTCAATTAAGTCTAGAGATTAGTTGTTACTATCCATTTGTTCGATATCGAAAGAGTCGAGAACACGAAAGGAGTAAGTACGATCCTCACCTTAATATAGTGTTGATCAATCCAGCCTAGACATAGGTTAGGGTTTAAGGCGGATAAAGAAGAACGAACCAAACATTGATATATGTGCAGGATTCACGTTGCGACTGGTATTATCTGCAGTGGGCAACAACAACATTCTGATTTAAACATAAGTGAGATCACTTTCGAAGCGTTCTGCCGAGCCTTGAAGTACTGCCGATTTTTCCACCAAGACATGCATATGTTCTACTGCCAAGGTAGCAAAAACGTCTAAGCAGCCAATCTGCCATCCTCGGCCGTGGTAGCAAAGCCTGGCAGCGCAAAGCATCTTATCCTATTTAACGTAGTTTCACACTACTCAACAGCATAACCTGACCCTTTCCCATCAAATATGATCTCTTCTTATTATTTGCTTGTGTTTTATTTACTTTACATTCTTAAAAAAAAATCAACTTATCTGTGCACTTACTTTTCCTTTTTGCAAGAATTTCGATTCTAGTTAAGCTGTCCAATCCCTGTGGGATATGATATATTTTATACTAGAACTTGACAGGAGTGTGCACTTGCGCTTATATTTAGAGAACACATAAACGCTCTACAGCCACTTCGGTGGCCTTAACTCTATTCACGCGGTCTTGAAAATCAGAAATACTTAGTGCAGTAAACATAAGGCGTAGTTCATCATTGAGCCCTACAATGATTATCCAACACCTCTCTTCCTCCTTCTTTATATACTCAGCACCAAATCTATAGTACTTGAAGAAATCATGGATGTATTGTTCGATCGGTCGTCCACCTTGTTTGAGGTGGAGGAAGATACTTCGCCTCTCGGCAAGGTAGAACTCACTTATATATTTCTTCCGGAATTCTTTAAGAAAGAACTCCCAAGTTACAATGTATTCAGAGACCGTCAATATGGTAGTTTCCCACCAGTGAAGTGCTTATCAACCAACAACACGATGGCACACTCGATTTTGTGCTCGTCTGGACACTGAAGTTGCTTATCCAAAATCCACAAAGTGTTATCCAACCACTATTTTGATAACTCTAGGGTTGTCATCATCTTGTCCTGTAAAAGTGTAAGCTCGATACTGTGAGAGCTTATCAATGGGTGCTCAGGTGTGTTGGACAGCCAGTGCGATAGATTGCACGACTTGTCCAACCCTCATAGCAGTCATGAATTGCTTGAACATGTCAGCCATGTTCTTGTAACATTCAGCTTGAGCAAGAGGTGCTACAGGCTCGGTACCTTGAGCAGGAGGATCTTGCGGGTGCGGTGGGTTCAGAGGATTTCCTCCTCTAATCTCCTTGCCATGCGTCGAGAAGCCGATGGTAAGCTCATCAATGTGAGCTTCATTAGTTTCAGACATATCTCTATGAAAGATCGGATTAGTCGAGAAGTCACAATATGCACAATATATAACTCCAAGGTGGCTAAGTAACACAATAATAATGCAAAAGCTTCGGTTTAGTCCTAAATTCGACTAAACTCTAGCTTTGATACCACAAATGTAACACCCCCTTCCTAGTCTGGTCGTGAACCGGGTCGAAAGGTGATACCGGTGATCTATATAGTGATCGGTGCAATAAAATTTCATTTTATTGTCAGCATTTAAAACAATAAAATATGCAACACATTACCACAAATCGTCTTAGTCCAATTAATCGATATGAAGCAATAATTAATCAATTAGGGCTAACTCTTAACTATTACACGTTTTAGGGACCAAACTGAAAATTTGATAAATTAGGGGTCCTTAGATGCTATTTATTATACTACAATGAAATTCAATACTATATTAACAAGCCTGTAATATTTCATACAATTTGGAGTTCATTTATTCATTAAATTAAATCTTTCAAAATTCAGTGACTAATCTATGAACATTGTAAACAGTCAAATTATGCCTTTAACTAACCATGTATCGAAACACCTTAGGGTTGTTTCAAAATGGTTCTAAGATGGTCAACCTAGGTTGACTTCAACCTTTTAAACTGTATTGATACGGGAAAGCCATGTATCAGTACGGGTTGAGTACCTTTGACCTTGACTTTGACACGTTTCGATACGCTATAGACCCGTATAGAAATAATAAATTCCAGTAGCAAAATGTTCCAATACGGCTATAGACCGTATCGATACGCTCTGTTCCATAGTTTCAATTAGGCTTACTCGTATTGATACGCCATCACCCGTATCGATACGGCCTGACCTGTAATAACAGATTTTTGCTGCTTTTATTCGATTTGACCTACCAAACAATGTTCAAACACAACGAAATTTTACACACAAAATTTCAATGATATAAACTACTAGCATGCCAAATTTCATGATCATACGAATAGGTTTACTATGTTTTGCCTTTAGGAGCTAAATATGCAACTTTAAACCACTTTAAGCCAAAACAAAAAGCCATTTAGGGCCATCAACCACATTACTCCATAGGCATCTCACAACATATCGCATAAACGACAAGTTCTACTACTTTGACACCTTCCTAGGAGTTCATAAGGTCAAAATACATTACTCTAGGGCTTGTAGTGACTTGTCCTGCCTTGACAAACCGATCTTCAACCACATGATCTTTCAACCTGAAATGTATGAGATTAAATACGTTAGGCATACATTGCCTAGTGAGGTAGTCATAAACAATATGGACAACAATGTAGCAAGTATTTATATATATGTTCTCATGCTCATCAATGTCAATATTATGCATCAATATACAATGTTTAACATATTAATTTCATCATTAACCCTTGGATTGAATCAAGATAGTGGATACGTGAATTCCTACACCTCGTCAAATCAATGAATGGTCTACTCCCTCCGCCTCTCCAATATGACCAATATCAATACACATCTCTACGCCACACCAAGTCAACATAGGTTGTAGCCTTAGGATCGCAATCCACTCGTACACTGAGCTCATGAATTCTATGGCATGCCAATTGTATCCATTGTCCATTCAAATCCAAGTTTTCAATGTCTGTATCCATATTCAATGTTCAATGAGAATTTCGATGGCCAATTACTTCAATGTTATCAATAGTAAACATGTTTCATTTACAATATGTCATGTTTCGATGTCAATGTCAATATCAATATCCGATGATTTCTTTACAATATTTCAATAACACTAATCAAGTCAATGACAATGCATAATATAGATGCCAATAACTATGTTCGATACTCAATAACAACTTACCGGCACTTATCAATGAATACGATTAACAATCCAATGCAACTTCTTCAACGATATCGTTAGCAATATGATCGAAAATAACAATAAGAGATTCAGGAAGGCTCCTTACCTAATCCCGAGACTCAGACTACACTCACGTTACTAATCCGATGTTCATACAGCTCTCGGATGACAACTTCCTTGTTCCTAGCCTTCAGTGATTTTGATGAACACTCCTTTTCGTATTAGGATTGATAATACGACATCAAAATCAATACAGCAATATAAAAATCGATATCCAAATTCAATATAAGCATTAACGACGAATTATCCATTAGTGGCTAAAACCCTAGCTTGAGATTAAGCTTAGTTTATCCATGTAATTCAATGTTTGTTTGAGGATTATTGCTTAATGGAACGATAGCAACGATTCGGTAACAATAACTTGAAGAAAAACTAAACTTGAACAATAGCTTCAATGGAGGTGTGTGCTTCCATGAAGAAGATGACGATAAGGTGGTTCTTGTTTTCTTTTGCAATCGGGTAAGCTTAATTTTGTCTATTCAATGGATTTTTAATTGGAGTGGCTTTCCTTCAAATGAAGGATGCTCTCTCGGTGATTTCGCATAGGAAAATTATAAAGAAAGAGGGCTAATCGCAATATTAGTCCTTCGAATCTCAATACCTTTAAGTTTTTCTCTCAAGGTTTCTAACGACTATATGTTAGTCACTAAATTGTTTCCGATGCTATTCAATAAAGTCCATTTTCAATTATTTGGCTCGGTTAGGGTCCACTGTCAATATTTAACTATCCGATGCTCTGTTTAGACTTTATCGATGTGAAAATTTCAATCACCGGAACCCAATTCCAACTAGACCAGATTTTGAGGTGTTACACTAAGGAATTTATAGCTTCTGATAATATTGTTGCTATTTCATCTTTGACTCCTAAGGGAACTATGTTTTTGGGAGCTAACACTTGTGGTCCCAAAATGGTTTGGGTACCAAAATCAAAGAACTAATCTTAGTTTGTAGGGAGAGTATTGCTACAAGGCCAAAGCATCAAGTCAAAACACACGGTACCTTGATAGTGGATGCTCAAGACATATGATTGGAGACAAGAGTAGTTTCATAAAGCTCAAGCCAAATTATGAGGAGTGGTAACTTTCGGTGACAACTCCAAAGGCCATATTAAGGGTATAGGCTCTATTGGTAACATCTCATCCATTCTTATTAAAAACGTATTACTTGTCAATGGTCTTGATCATAATCTATTGAGCATTAGTCAACTTTGTGACAAAGGCTTTGATTTTCATTTTGATAAAAATGGGTGTAAAACTCTAACACTCCGAAAACCGGTCTAGTCGGAATTTGATTCTTATGATCGGGGCATTGATATTAAATATTGACACATCGAATCCTTGATATAGATCATATTGTTATATGACCTTAATTGAACCAAGTCTTTAGTTAATATTGCCTTTAAAATAGATTAAGATGATGTTTTGTGCTAGGCGTTTCGATACATTCGGACCCGTACCTAAATTGCCTAGGTAAGGCGTTTCAAACCGGTTAAGGGGATTTTTGATACGGTGTAACTGAATTAATTAAAATTTGGACTTTTTCTCAACCGTTTCAATGCGATTTCACTCGTTTCGAAATGGGTCCTATAACCCCCTTAGCCCGGCCTAGACGGTTGACCCGAACTACGAAGATTACACGGGGAAAACCAAAGTCAACCCAAAAGTCAAAAGGATTTGATGCATGATTGATTAGGGCCAATCTTACCTCTAAATGATGATTTCTCCTTGATTTCTTACCTCTAAATGATTGAAAACTTGGGAATTTCAGTAAAGAACTGAATATTTAGAGAAGAAGAATAATCTTACCTCTAAATGATGATTTCTCCTTGATTTGGTCCAAATTCCATGAAAATTCAATTTGGAAATCAAAAGAATTTGATGCAAGATTGATTAGGAACCAATAGATGATAGAAATCTCATCAATTGAAGTGAAGATCAATGTGAATTTTGCTGGAGAAAATGTGTTTGGATGATGGGATTTTGGGAGAAAAAGGAATGAGAGAAAATTAGGAAAAGGTAGTTATGAAAATCCTAAAAGTAGTTTCCCTTTTCTTTTTATTTAATTAAAACATTAATTAAATCACCCAAATTAAGGAACAATCTGGAGAAATAACATTTTGGGTAAATTAGCTCCTTAAATATTCAAAGTTTCAATCCTTTACAAAACAGTCGCTACTAAACTTTGCAAAAATCGCATTTTGGTCACTACACCGAAATGTAGTATTTCCAAACCTAATTTTGTTAAATTGATTTCACCACTCTTTTATATATATTAAATGAGGAGTTTTAGATATTTTTCTATATTTTTAAAGCATCCTGAACTAGGCTTTCCCTAAAACCTCCTTTTATATTCGAACTATATAACATTCCAGTCTGGTTCAAACCTTAAACTTCTAAGCCCAAAATTGGGGTGTTACAACTCTCCCCCTCTTAAGAAATTTTGACCTCGAAATTTACCTGGAGGAAAAAGGTAAGGGAACAACTTCTTCATGTCATCATTTCTTTCCCAAGTGGCTTCCTCATCACCACAATGCCTCCACAACACCTTAACCAACTCAATGGTCTTACCTCGAAGAACTTTATTGTCCGAATCCAGAATCTCAACCAGCTCCTCATCATAGGTCAAATCTGGATTCAACTCTACTTCTTCCACAGGCATAACATGCAAAGGATCCGATCTATACCTCCGAAGCATAGAGACATGACACACATCATGTATCTTTTAAAACTCTTGCGGTAACCTCAACTTATAAGTAACAAGACCCACACGTTCAATCACCTCGTATGGTCTAATATACCTAGAGCAAAACTTACCCTTCCGGCCAAACCTCATCACCTTCTTCCAACGTGAAACCTTCAAAAACACACGGTCACCCACCACAAACTCAATCTCCTTACGCTTTAAATCCGCGTAAGACTTCTGTCGATCAGAAGCTGCCTTCAATCGCTCACAAGTGAGCTTCACCTTCTCGGTGGTTCCTTTCAACAAAGCCGACATTGAAACCAACTTCTGAACTGTTTTAGCCCAGCAAAGAGGAGTTCTGCACTTCCTCCCATACAAGGTTTCATAAGGTGCCATTTGAATACATGCCTGGAAGCTATTATTATAAGAAAACTCTACCAAAGGCAAATGCTTCTCCCAAGAGCCTTGAAACTCAATCACACATCACCTCATCATATCCTCAAGCAGTTGGATAACACGTTCAGACTATCCATCCGACTGTGGATGATAAGAAGTACTGAAATTCAGCCGCGTACCCAAAGCTTGATGCAAACACTCCCAAAAACGCGATGTGACCCTCATATCTCTATCCGACACTATAGACTTTGGCACACCATGCAGTCGCAAAATCTCAGCAATGTACAGCTCTGCAAGCTTATCCAAATGATACGTAGTATGCATAGGTAAGAAATGCGCACACTTCGTAAGGCGATCCACAATCACCCACACCGAATTCTTCTTCGATGGCGACAAAGGCAAACCAGACACAAAGTCTATGGTAATCCTTTCCCACTTCCATTCAGGAATCCTCAACGGTTGCAACAACCCTGAAGGAAACTGGTGCTCAGCCTTAACCCACTGACAAACAATACACTTATTCACATACTCTGCAACATCTTTCTTCAGACCCACCCAATAGTACTCATCCTTCAAATCACTATACATCTTTGTACTACCAGGATGCATAGCAAAAGGACTAATATGAGCTTCAGCCATAATGGTACGCCTCGAATCCGCATAACTCGGCACTACTATTCGACTACCAAAACATAAAACCCCTTCATCATTAAAACACAAATCCGATGGCCTATTCTCAGCAATATTCTGTACATGTGGCACCAAAGAATCATCCAACAACTGCTTATCATTCATCAACAGAACCAAAGATGGTTTTACTTGCAATTCAGCCACAAGACCTCCATCTTGCGAAATGCTCAAGCTAGCAAACATAGCCTTTAGCTCTACCGCTACCTTTCTACTCAAGGCATCCGCTACAACCTTAGATTTTCTCGAATGATACTCGATCGCCAGATCGTAATATTTAAGCAACTTCACCCAACGTCGTTGCCTAAGATTCAACTCCTTCTGAGAAATCAGATACTTCAAACTTTTATGATCCGTGTACACAGTACACTTCTCACCATACAGATAATGTCTCCAGATCTTCAAAGCAAAAACCACCGCATCTAACTCAATATCATGCGTAGGATAATTGCGTTCATGCACCTTCAACTCTAGCGATGCATAAGCCACCACCTTACCCTCCTACATTAGCACACACCCCAAACCAACATAGGATGTGTCGCTGTACACCACAAACTCTTTTCTTGATTCAGGTTGAACCAAGATAGGAGCTTGCATCAATGCTGCCTTAAGCTTCTCAAAAGCTTGTTGTCTCGCTTCCGTACACTCATAATTAACATCCTTTTGCAACAACTTTGTCAAAGGGCAGCAATCTTTGAAAATTCATCCACAAACCTCCGATATCCTGCCAACCCAAGGAAACTACGGACTTCATGAACGGACTTAGGAGGCTTCCAATTCATCATCGCATCAACCTTCTGAGGATCAACACGAATCCCCTCAGCCGAAACCACATGACCATGGAAAACAACTTCTTTAAGCCAGAATTCGCACTTGCTCAACTTAGCATAAAGTTGAATCTCCAGAAGCGCTTGCAAAACAACCCTCAAATGACCTTCATGCTCCTCCTCAGTACGAGAGTACACAAGGATATCGTCAATGAACACTACAACAAACTTATCAAAGTATTCATGGAACACTCTATTCATCATGTCCATAAAAGCTGCAGGAGCATTCGTCAAACCAAACGGCATTACAAGGAACTCATAATGCCCATACCTCGTCCTAAAGGCTGTTTTTGGCACGTCCACATCTTTCACCTTAAGTTATGTAACACCCCAATTTTGGGCTTAGATGTTTTGGGTTTTGACCGGACCGGTCGGAGTGCGGTTCAAATATAAAAGGTGATTCTTAGGAAACCCTAGTTCGGGTTGCATTAAAAACATGGAAAAATATCTTAAAATCCTCTTTTATTATATATAAGAGAGTGGTGAAATCAATTTTACAAAATGAGGTTTGGAAGTTTGACATTTTGGGTTAGTGACTAAAATGTAATTTTTGAAAACTTTGTGACTGTTTTAAAAGGATTGAAACTTTGAATCTTTAAGGAGCTAATTTACCCAAGAAGAGTTTCTCCAGATTTTTCTTAATATTAAACAATTTATTAATGGTTTTTAATTAAAGGTAAAAGGAGGGAAAAAGCTATTTTGGTTCTTATAACTAACTTTTCTCAAATTTTCCATTTCTTTTCTCTCAACTTTTCTCTCAACCCAAACACTTTTCTCCAGCAAATTTCCCTCTTATTTTGACCTCTAAAGATGAGATTTCAATCTTCATTTGATCTCTAATCATTTCTACATCAAAACCTTAACATTTGCTTATTGAATTTTCAAGAATCTTGGTTCCAAAAAGGGAGAAACTCACATTTAGAGGTATGAACGTCCTTCTCCTCTAAATACTCGGTTCTTTACTGAAATTCCCAAGTTTTCAATCCTTGATTTGTGTTTTATTAAAGGTTTTGTTGTTGTGTTCTTGATCTTGGCTTTAAAATGCAAGATTTGGTTTAATTTTGATGAAATTCGTATGAAATGTTTGGGCAATGTTTTGAGGTGTCTTTTTGATGATTTTTGGGTGTATAATTGATGTGAAATTGAGGTTTAATCAATGCAATCCCGAATAGGTTGATTTTCCTAAGTTTTGGCTTGTGTTAATGATGGTTTTTGGGGTGATCTTGATGTTCTGCTATAGCTAGAGGTATAAGGGCGTGATTAGATCCTTTTTGGATGTTAATTGAGGTTTATGAATGATTGAAATTGATGGATCTTCGCTGGGTAGTGTTGTAGAGATGTTTGGATGTGATTTTGGTAGCCGAAATGTGAGTGTTGATGAGAGCAGCGAGTTTAGGTGTTTTGGTTGAAGATATTAATGCATGATGATGCATTAATCCTCTGCTTTGATGTGTTTAAAACAGGGGAGACATCTTCAGATCCTTGTGGTGTTGATCCGGATGCTTGATTGGTGTTTCGGCAAGCTTGCGAAACGGAATCAGTGAGTGAAGTTTTGTTTTCAGCTTTGAAACCAATGTTTTGAAGGTTTGGGAGCTTAGTTAAAGTCTAAACAACTTAGCTAAGCTCAAGAGTAAGTTTTCGGAAAAACTCTCTTGTTGATGAGCCATGAGTTGGTTGAATGCAAAATGATTTGTTGCATGTTTTAATTCTGTTTTGAAAGCATATTTTAGCATGTTTATTGTTGGTTTTATGAGCCATGTGTTGAAGGATGCTCAAGGTAAGAGATCCTTGGTTTTACATTGATAAATGTGATTTCAATGCATAGTGATGCATGTGGATTTGATGGCTTTGTTGAATGCTTTAAAACAGTGGATTAATGTTGTTAAATGATGTATATTGGCAAGTGATGTGGTTGGTCTAAAAGTACTTGAATCGGATATAGTTAGCCGGCTATAGGATTGGGTGCACCGTGAATAAAGTCGCCTTGGAAGTTGAGGGGTTGTGATTGTACCATGCTCCATCCAAGTACACTAACGAGATGGTTAAGAACAACATGATGGTTAAAAGTCCATGGGTGGTTCTTGTTTTAAGGTTACAATGGTGGTTAAAAGTCCATGTGTGGATCTTGTGTATTGTTAAGGTCACAATGGTGGTTAAAAGTCCATGTGTGGAACTTGTGTTTGGTAAGATCACAATGGTGGTTAAAAGTCCATGTGTGGATCTTGTGTTGTATGTCCCGTGATCTCGTTAGTGATGTTATACAACTACCAATGAGTGATGTGGAGGGGTTGTCATTGTACCATGGTCTCCATCACGGGTGTTGAGGGGTTGTGATTGTACCATTTGATCCACCTTGATATTGGTAGTGTGTATGAAGCGTAAGGGACAATGCTTGTAATCCGCGTATCCGATTGTCGATTGTGTTTTGAGTTGAGAAAGTTTATGATTATCACTTGTAAGCCAATATGACATGTTAATGATTTGAAGCATGAAATGCTTGGTTTATATACATATGTGCATGATCATATGATGTTTGAACTAAAGGTTTTGAAAAGGAGTTTTAATAATGCATTATTGAGATGTTTTTAATGAGCATTCCTCACTAAGCTATGTGCTTACGCTCTTTCTTTTCTTAAACCAATAATGCAGAGCATTGAAGTGCATTAAGGGCAGCAAGGAGGTCAAGAATCCAAGTGAAGAACTAAGCTCATGTATGGTGAATGTTTTCCTAACACTATTAGCTTTTGGGCATTTGGCAATGGGGAACCTATATTGTTGTTTTGGGAGATGTTTTAGACTGCCTAAGTTGGTTTTATGATTTTGACAATGATGGAACATGTAAATGGCCCTTTTGAGTTTGGTTTGGTGTTTTGATGTTTGTATGGTTTTCAATATAGGATGCATACCTATAGAATTGGGTTTTTCCTTAATTGATGTCATGTTTGTGAATGGATGATGCTTTTATGTTCCTTAAGTATATGATGACTTGCTGGAATGATTTGGTTGACTTTGAAGCATGTTTGATGGGTCAATTGCGCATTTAACCAGCAAAATTTCTGCAATCTGGGCAGCACGTTTCGGAACAGGTGCTACCATTTCGGAACAGAGGGCCTGAAATGGCCTTGGCGTTTCGAAACGGGTGGAACTGTTCCGGAACGGTTTTGCCACTGCCAAGCCCTGTTCCGGAACTTGTTTCGGAACGGTCCCGCGTTTCGGAACGGATCATCCCCGTTTCGGAACACTCGACCGTTGGGCACTGAAATTGACGGTTATATGTTTTGGAATCATTGCGTTTTGGTCCTGAACTTGGTTTATGCAATTGAATGAGTTTGAGATGTCCGTTTGAGTTGAATTTTGGCAGAGAGGCATGTAACATGACTAATTGCATAGTGGTAACTTAAAAGTTGGCTAAGACCTTATAATTTTCAGAATTTGCATTTTGGTCCCTAAATGTGTATGTTGTGCAATTGAGTCCCTAAATGTTATCCGAATGTTGTGGTTTTTGAATATGTTTGTCTCAGGTGTTCACCTAGGGTTAATATGCATTTAGATAAGATTAGAAAGAAAAGAAAAAAGGGTCGTTAATCAAGGTTAACTTTCGGGTTGACTTTGGTTTTCCCCGTGTAAACTTCTTAATTCGGGTCAATCGTCTAGACCGGGTTAAGGGGGTTACATTTGGTGGTATCAGAGCTGAGTTCTCGAGTATTTGGGAATGGTTATGTGGGTGATGAGTGTATGTATGCTTTGTATGCTTGTTGAATGAAAATATGTTGTGTGATTTGTAAGTATGTTACAATTGTGATGTATGTTGTGGTGAAGCGTGTTAGAGGGACCCATTACCAAATCAAAGCTAATGAAATGATTTGTTTTTAATTGGAAATGAGCTTGAGTACTTGGTTTGCTTACCATGCTGAGCCTGACTTTGTTTATTTGCATTGTGATTGTATTGTTAGTGAATGGCACCTCGTAGAGAAACGAGGATTAATATGCGAGCCATGGCTCAAAATGAGAATGAGGAGAATGTTGAAAACGTAGTGGATTTACCTCCTTTGCCTTGTGGTGGTGGTGGTTTTGGGGGTGAAGGAGCTGGGGCTGGTGCTGGGGTCGCGGGACCTGAAGCTTGTCAGGGGCAAGCTGTTCCTGACATGACAATGCTGGTACAAGCCATTGCTGGAGCTTTTCGAGCAGCAGTAGCTGGAGCTCAAAGAGCTGGGCATCAGGGAGATGCTAGTGCTAGACTACCTTTAGAACGTTTGCGCAGTCTGGGAGGGACTGAGTTCAGGGGTTTGTCTGTTGAAGGTTTTGACTCTTGGCTGGAAAGTACCAAGAGAATCTTGGGGCAAATAAATTGTACTGATGTGCAGAAGCTGGGCTATGTGGTATCGTTGCTGCAGGACGATGCATACACTTGGTGGACAACCACTATCTCTGGGATGGCAGATGCTGATGTGACATGGACGTTCTTTCAGAACATTTTCAAGAGAAGGTATCTAGGTGTGCGATACCTTGATGAGAAGAAAAGGGAATTCATGTCTCTTACCCAAGGGAGCATGTCTGTAGCTGAGTACGAGGTTCAGTTTGTCCGACTGAGTCAGTACGCACCTGAGCTTATCCCTGATGAGCGGGAGAGGTGTGAACGGTTCCGTTATAGTTTGGTGACGGAAGTAAAGACTTATATGTTGGCTGCTGAGTATAATGATTTAGATGTGCTGGTTGGTAGAGCAAAAGACATTGAGATGAATTTGGGTTTATCTTCTAGAAGTGCTGGTTCTAGTGCTGGTAAACGAGTTGCTGAGTATAGTTCTGGTGGTGGACGGAACAAGAGGGGACGTGATCGAAAGTATCAGTCTTCAGTTAAGCGAGGTGGTGGGCAAGGTGCGCCTACTCAGGGAGACAAGGCAAGAGCTGATCCGAACACATGTTGGACATGTGGGTCGCGTGGCCATCTGAGGCGTGATTGTCCTCGAGCGGCGAGGGAGGTGCAGGCTCCTGTTGTGACAGCTGGTAACTCGTGCTGGAACTGTGGATCAGCGGATCACATGAGGAGGGAGTGTCCTCTGTTGGCCGGTGGTGGTCAAGGACGTGCTCCTGGAGTTGTTGCACCACAGAGAGGTCGTGGGCGCGGCCGTGGTAACTTCCAGCGGAGAGAGGATGGTGGACGGAATGTGGCTCATGTTGTAGCTGTTCAGCCTGAGGGTGGTGGCCAGGCCAGAGTGTATGCTTAGAGGGAGGGGAGAAATGACACGGATGTGATCGTAGGTACTTTCACTTTGCAATCCTTGTCATTACTTTCCTTGATTGATTCTGGATCTACACACTCATACATATTGCGTGAGCATGCTGAATTGCTTGGTTTGCATGTTGAGTCTTTGGATGTTGGTATTCGTGTCACTAGTTCTTTTGGTGAGACTGTTGTGACTCGAAAGCTTTATAGAAGATGTCCTTTGGTTGTGCAAGATCATGTTTTTCATGTTGATCTTATGGAATTGCCTTTCTATGGTTTTGATGTAATCCTTGGTATGGATTGGCTTGTTGAGCACCGAGCAGTAGTAGATTGTGAGAATAAGCGAGTTTCGTTGAAACTTACGGATGATTATGAGGTAGTTGTGGTTGGTGAGAATGTGAAGTTTCTTGCCAATGTGGTGTCTACATTGGAGGCGAGCCGGATGCTGAGGCAAGGTTGTGAAGCTTATCTCGCTTTTGTGATGAATCCTAGCTCTAAGGAGTTGCGTGTGCAAGATATC
This sequence comes from Hibiscus tridactylites, assembly GCA_958450335.1. Lineage (NCBI taxonomy): Eukaryota > Viridiplantae > Streptophyta > Magnoliopsida > Malvales > Malvaceae > Hibiscus > Hibiscus tridactylites. The sequence goes on from OY288289.1 coordinate 30,717,156, forward strand.
AGGACTGTGCGAGAGTTTCCTGGTGTGTTTCCTGAGGAGTTGTCTGGATTGCCTCCTAATCGCAAAGTGGAGGTTGGGATTGAGTTGTATGAAAACAGGACTCCAGTGTCCATTACCCCTTATAGAATGGCACCTAAGGAGTTGAAAGAGTTGAAGACGCAACTGCAGGAGTTGCTTGATCGTGGTTTCATTCGGCCGAGTGTGTCACCTTGGGGTGCACCGGTCTTGTTTGTGAAGAAGAAGAAGGATGGCACTATGAGAATGTGCATTGATTACCGTCAGCTTAACAAGTTGACTAGCAAGAATCGGTATCCATTGCCGAGAATTGATGATCTTTTTGATCAATTTCGGGGAGCAGTCGTGTTCTCTAAGATTGACTTAAGTCCATGGTATTACCAGTTGAAGGTGAAGGATGTGGATGTGCCAAAGACAGCTTTCAGAACGAGGTATGGGCATTATGAGTTCCTTGTGATGCCATTTGGGTTGACGAATGCTGCTGCAGCTTTCATGGACATGATGAATCGAGTATTTCATGAATACCTGGATAAATTTGTTGTGGTTAGAGAATGAAGGGCATCTGAGAATTGTGTTGCAAGCTTTGGAGAGAATGAAGGGCATCTGAGAATTGTGTTGCAAGCTTTGTTGGAGAATCAGCTATATGCCAAGCTGAGCAAGTGTGAGTTCTGGCTTAGAGAAGTGGTGTTTCTTGGTCATGTGGTTTCTGCTGAAGGGATTCGTGTTGATGCTTAGAAGATTGAGGCAGTGATGAATTGGAAGTGAAACGCCCCAGTTTTGGGCTCAGAAGTTTTGGGCGTTGACCGGTTCGGTCAAAGTGCTGATCGAATATATAAGGGTGAATTTAGGAAAGCCTAGTTCGGGTTGCATTAAAAATATGGAAAAATGTAAGCTGGGGAGTGTGATTCTGATTTTGGATCAGGAAGGTTGTGATTATGCCTGTAAGCTGGGGAGTGTTGTTTCTCTGATGTTGGAGGATGCGTGTGTCTGGTGGACATCTGTGGCGGTGGCGTCACATATCCCTGATATTGATTGGGATTTCTTTGTATCTGCTTTTTGTGAAAGGTATCTTGGAAGGGAATTTCCAAGGGTTAAGCAATGTGAAGATAGTGCTGTTGTGGAGCAAGTGTTGCTTGAGCAAGGGGTGGAAGCTCAGCCACCGGTGTGCGACCGTTGTGAAAGGCGCCATGTTGGAGGTTGTTGGGGCGCGAGTGCTTGTTGGAATTGTGGTTCTAAAATGCATGTTAAGCGTGATTGTCCTCTTGGAGTGAAGTCATCTTTGGTGTTAGCCAAAGGGTCTCTGAAAGGTCGTGGGCACGGCCGAGGCAAGGTTCAGAGGTGGCAGAAAGAGCAGAAGGTTGTGAAGAATTTGGGAAAAGAGAATTGCTGGAAATGTGGGTCTGCTGGTCACATGAGGCGTGATTGTTTGATGTTGGCTCGGAATAGCCAAGGTTCTTTACCGCAAGGAGTTGGTGGTGATCTCAGTGTGTTAGCTGGTGCTGTAGTGGTGCGGCAGGAGGATGATGGTTTCGCAAGGAAGAGAGCTCGTCTGATGAAGCTTCAGGGTGGTGTTGTGTTTTCAGGTAACCTTGTTAAGTAATCTTTGCTCTAGTTACCTTAGTATGGTTTCGGTTGGTTTTTCTTGCGTGGTAAGTTTAGTCTTGTTGCTAGCATGTTGGGGTAATGGTAGTTGTTTGGAAACATCTTTGGTGTGAAGAAGGCTTAGTGAGAATCTCGTGGTTAATGGTTGTTGGTATGATGGAGTTAGATAAGTTAGAAGTGAGGTAGGAGGTTGTCCTTAGACGGATTCTGAGGATGTTATTGGAGGGTGTGAACTGACATTCATGCACAGTTAAAATCATTGTTATATGCTATATTATATATGTGGGTCCATGTATACATGTGGCATGACATTAGAGGTTTTGCATACATGTACATCAGGCATTGATAGGGCATGTTGGTGATCATGCATACGATGTTCACACTCGTTAATAATTAATCGAATCTGTTAGTGTGGTGGTTGGGTCAGGTTGGATGATGGGTTTTTAGAGGTTGTTTTGGTGCTGGGTGAGAGCTAAGAGTATTGGAGTTTGTTAAACTAGTTGCTAGTGATAGTGAGAGTGGTATAGCCTGTTGGTAGAAGGATAGTGTTTGATGCTCAGAGAGTTTAGTGGCTTGGTGGTGAGGAGTACCGGTTGAAGTAGAATCGGTTAAGTGGTTTGTATAGCTAAAAGGAAGTGGTAGTTCCTTGGTGCTAGGGATGTTGCAGTTTAGTGGTTGTGTTCCCAAGTGCTGAAGTAGCCTAGTATTAAAGTTGTTGTGGAAGGGTTGTGTTTGTAAGTGGTGGTTCTTAGCAACCTTTGAGGAGTTGAGGAGTTGGTATGTATGGCAGGTTGGGCGATGTCCTAGTAAGACAAGTGTTATGGTTGAAGTTTGAAGTGGAAGGATTATGAAAGATCGAAGGCTTTTGTTGGTTGTTTGGGTTCTTGTGAGAAGTGGTTGGCTGGTTGTGGTTAAGAAAGTTCCGTTTGAAGTCAGCTGGTGGTGTGTGGAACGGCTGACGGATTCAAGTTGGGGTTATGTTGTAATTCTTGGAATCTGGGTGAGTAATCCTGGTGAGCTGTTATGGTAATGTTAGCGGCGGATGTGAAGGATTGTCAGCTTCGTTGAAGAGTTTGAGTAACTAGTTGATGTTTAAGGATTTTTGCTTGTTGGGAAATCCTTGGAAGAGGTTTGGGAGTTTGCAAGAGTTTTAGAAGCAGAGAAGTTTGCATAGTGGCTGAATTGGATTGGTTGTTGTCTCTGTGTAAACAAGTCTTGGGAGTTATGTGTTGCAGTGTTGTGTGCTGTAGGAGCTGAGGTTCTTCATGGTTGAAGTTGGGGCTGTGTACAGCCCGGAAATGTGAAAGATCAAGTTGTGGTTATCTTTGAGTGTTTTGGATTTTGTGAACAGTGTGCGGTGGTGCTAAGTTTGGTGGAGGGTTTTGTGTGGAAAGTGTTCAGTGTTCAGTGTTGGTTGAAATTTCGAGGACGAAATTTCCTAAGGGGGGGAGAGTTGTAACGCCCCGGTTTTGGGCTCAGAAGTTTTGGGCGTTGACCGGTTCGGTCAAAGTGCTGATCGAATATATAAGGGTGAATTTAGGAAAGCCTAGTTCGGGTTGCATTAAAAATATGGAAAAATGTTCTAAAATCATCTTTTAATATATTTAATGAACTGTGGAATCAATTTTTGAAAATGAGGTTCGGAAGGTTGACATTTTGGCTAATGACCAAAATGTAATTTTTGAAAGTTGCGTGACAGTTTTATAAAGGATTGAAACTTTGAATCTTTAAGGAGCTATTATTCCAAAAAGAGTTTCTCCAGATTTTTCTAAGATATTTTAAGGCTTTATTCTGATTTTAAAGTTTATGAAATGTGGAGGGAAATCATTTTACCATTTCATAACTAACTTTTCTATTTTCTTCCAATTTTCCTTTTCTTTCATTTTCTCTCAACCCAAACACATTTCTCCAGATTTTCTTCTCTGATTTTGTCATCTAAATCACTCATTTCAACTCTCTTTTGATTCCTAATCATCTCATCAACAAAACCTCTCAATTTGCAAGTTGTTTCATCAAGCTTTTTGGTTCTAAAAAGGAGAAACTCAAGTTTGGAGGTAAGAACGTCCTTCTCCTCTAAACTATCAGTTCTTTACTGAAATTCCTAAGTTCTCAATCCTTGATTTGTGATTTGTTAAAGGCTTTTCAATTGAAATCTTGATTTTTGGCTTAAAATGCAAGATTTGGTGATTTTGGTGGAATTTTCGTGTGATCTGTTTGGGCAGTGTTTTGAAGTGTCAAAATGATGTTAAATGAATGTTAAATTGATTAGAAGTTGAGGTTTAATTAATGCAATCCCAGATAGGTTGAATTTCCTAAGTTTTGCTTGAGTTTTTGGTTGTTTTTGGAGTGTTTTTGATGATCTGTTATACCTGGAGGTATAAGGACGTGTTTGTAATCATTTTGGATGTTAATTGATGTTTAAAAATGGTTAGAAGTGATGGATCTTGGCTGGGTTAAGTTTTGGAAGTGTTTGGAGGTGATTTCGGTTGTGTTTGGTAGCCGAAATGTTGGATTTGTGATGACCAGCGAGTTGAGTCTTGTTGCTGGTGTTCTTAATGCATAATGATGCATTAATGCTCTGTTTTTGTGTGCTTGAAACAGGGGAGTTTGATCCGTGAGCTTTGAAGGTGTTGCGGAAGGTTTTCGGATGCTTGGAAGGCTTGTTGGCTAGCCTTGTTTTGTGTATCGGTGAGTGAAGTTGGGTTTTCAGCTTTTAAACCAAGGTTTGAAGGTTTTGGGAGCTTAGTTTAAGTCTAAACAACTTTGCTAAGCTCAAGAGTAAGTGAATGGATTTTCGCTCTTGATTTGTGTTGTGATTTTGTTTTAAAAGTAATTGTGGTTGATGATTGAAATGCATGTGTTTTGCATGGTTTAAATCTGTTTTGAAAGCATATTTTAGCATGGTTTAATGCTGGTTTTGAAAGCCATTTGAGAAGGATGCTCAAGGTAAGAGATCCTTGGTTTTGTAAATGGAAATTGTGGTTTTGATGCATAGTGTTGCGTGTTGTTTAATGGCTTTTGTGTGATGCTTAAAAACAGTGGATTATTGTTGTTAATGATGTACATTGGTAAGTGATGCTTAAGGTTACAAAGGTGGTTGAAAGTCCTTGTGTAAGCCTTGTTTATTTAAGAACAACATGGTGTTTGTAAGTCCATGGTTGGTTATTGGTTAAGATAAATGATGGTTTTTTCATTATGATTATGCATGTGAATCTTTGGATTATCATGGTAAGATGGTTATATTGGCAAGTGATGAAAGTGGTTCTTGGTTCATTGATCGGATATAGTTAGCCGGCTATAAGATTGGGTGCACCGTGAATTAAGTCGCATTGGAGGTGGAGTGGTCAAGAGTGGACCGGTAAACTCCCTTCAAGTATCCTAACGAGATGGTTAAGGTCATAATGGAGGTTGAATGCCCATTCGAGGGCCTTGGTTGAGCAAAGGTTATATGGTGTTTAAAAGTCCATATATGGGAACCTTGTGCTTGTTAAGATCACAATGGCGGTGTAAGTCCATGTGTGGATCTTGTGTGGGGTGTCCCGGATCTCGTTAGTGATGTTATACAACTACCAATCGGTGATGCAAAGGTTGTATGGTGTTTAAAAGTCCATACATAGGAACCTTGTGCATGTTGAGGTTGTATGGTGTTTAAAAGTCCATGCATGGGAACCTCGGGAAAAGCTAAGGTTGTATGGTGTTTAAAAGTCCATACATGGGAACCTTAGGCTTGTAAGGTCAAATGGTGTTTAAAAGTCCATTTGGGAGACCTTGGATTGGTAGGGTGTATGGAGCGTGGGGACAACGCTTGTGATCCGCGTATCCGATCGGGTATTGAGTTGAAAAGTGGATGTGGTTGATCACTTGGAAGCCAATGTAATGTTCTTGATTATTAAAGAAGCATGAGATGCTTGAAAAGATGCATGGTTGCATGAAAAGTGTATAATGCTTGTGAATGCATGTTTACTTGTTAAGTTGAACAAGTGTTGATTATCATTTGGTAAATGATGCATGTGAGCATGAAATCTCTTTAATGCATTGGAGTCTTGCTAAAACTTGTTTTTAAAGGCATGTGATGATGATGTTGTGGTTCATATAAGTTGCCTTTGGTTTAATGCATGTGTTGGTTTGTTTGAGTAATGGTTTTAAAAGGTTTCTTGCTAGAAATGGCTTTCAAGTTTAAGAAAGGTATGTTGTGAAATGGGTGTGTTTTCCAAGGTTTTGATTTAACTTTGCATATGGTGTTTATGCATGGAATGGTTAAATGGATGATTTTGTAAGTTGTGCTTTGAAAAGGTTTTCTTAGCTTGCTAAGCTAAGGGTTGGTTTTCATGTATGTGCAATGCATGGTTTAAGCATGTTGTTGAAAAGGGTTTTCAAACATGGCTTTGGTTTGTCAAATCGGGTTTGTTTAAAAAGTGATTTAATGACCCGCTGCATTGATGGTGTTTTGGTTTTGAGCATTCCTCACTAAGCATTATGTGCTTACGCTCCTTTTTGTCCATCAATGCAGATTCGTGAAGTTTAGACAGCGAGAGGCAAGGGATTCAAGGAAGACTCCAATTGAGATGTATGTCTCGGTGAATAGCTATAGTTAATAAAGGCAATGGGGGTAGAATCTCTCGGGTTAATGTGTATGTGTTCGTTTATGTTTGGACAAGGATGTTTTTATGTTGATGATGTTGTTGGAACATGAATTGGCTTTAATGAGATTGATTTGGAAAGTTTGTGCTTAAATGGTTGCTTGTGTAGGAAGCATGCCTTTAGATTTGGGGCTTTTCATATATGATGTTATTTGGATGAATTGTTGATGCAAGTATGTCTCATTTATGTTGAATTGCATGTTGGTAAAGTTTGGTGGCTTTTGGAGCATGATTGGATGGTTAATTGTGTGTTTGAGTGAGCAAAATGCTGCAATCTGGGAAGGGCGTTTCGGAACAGTTGACACCGTTTCGGAACGGGTGCTCTGCATAAACCCAGGCGTCCGAAACGGGTGCCACCGTTCCGGAACGGTTTGGCTACTGCCAGTCCCCCGTTGCGGTACGCGTTGCGGAACGGCCCCGTGTTTCGAAACGGGCTCTGCCGATTTCGGAACGGGTGACCGTTGGGAGCTGACATGGGCGGTTAAATGTTTCAGAATGTTTGCATTTTGGTCCTGAAACTTGTTTGTGCAATTGTATGAGTTTGGGATGTCCGTTTGAGCTGAAATTTGGCAGAGAAGCATGAAACCTAATTAATTTTAAGTTGGTAACTTATAATCTGGTTAAGTCCTTAAAGTTTTCAGAATTTACAATTTGGTCCCTAAAGTTGTAAATTGTTCAATTGGGTCCTTGTTTAATCTCTGATGTTTGTGATCTTTGAGTATGCTGTTTGCATGATCACATCTAAGGTTAATATGCATCTAGACAAGATTAAAAAGAAAAAAAAGGGTCGTTAATCAAGGTTGACTTTCGGGTTGACTTTGGTTTTCCCCGTGTGACTTTCTTAATTCAGGTCAACCGTCTGGGCCGGGTTAAGGGGGTTACAGGAAGCCTCCTAAGTCTGTTCATGAAATCCATAGTTTCCTGGGTTTGGCATGATATTATCGGAGATTCGTGGATGATTTTTCAAAGATTGTTGCACCTTTGACGAAGTTGTTGCAGAAGGATGTTAAGTATGAGTGGACGGAAGCGAGACAACAGGCTTTTGAGAAGCTTAAGGCAGCTTTAACGCAAGCTCCTATCTTGGTTCAACCTGAATCAGGGAAAGAGTTTGTAGTGTATAGTGATGCGTCCTATGTTGGTTTGGGATGTGTGTTAATGCAAGAGGGTAAGGTGGTGGCTTATGCATCACGATAGTTGAAGGTGCATGAATGCAATTATCCTACGCATGACATTGAGTGGGCTGCAATGGTTTTTGCTTTGAAAATCTGGAGACATTACATGTATGGTGAGAAGTGTACTGTGTACACGGATCACAAGAGTTTGAAGTATCTGATGTCTCAGAAGGAGTTGAATCTTAGGCAGCGACGTTGGGTGGAGTTGCTCAAGGATTATGCTTTGACGATTGAGTATCACCCGGGTAAAGCTAATGTCGTAGCAGATGCTTTGAGTAGAAAAGTAGTTGTTGAGTTGAGGGCTATGTTTGCCAGTTTGAGTATTTCGCGTGATGGATGATTCCTTGGTTGAATTGCGGAGGATAGGCCTTCGGAATTCTGTTTTAATGATGATGGAGTGTTATGTTTTGGGAGTCGGATAGTTGTGCCCAATGATGCTGAGTTGAGGCGTGCTATTCTGACTGAAGGTCATAGTAGTCCTTTTGCTATGCACCCTGGTAGTACCAAGATGTATCATGATCTTCGTGATGAGTACTATTGGGTGGGTTTAAAGAAAGATGTTGCTGAGTTTGTAAGCAAGTGCTTGGTGTGCCAGCGAGTAAAGGCTGAGCATCAGTTTCCTTCAGGGTTGTTGCAACCGTTGCGGATTCCTGAGTGGAAGTGGGAAAGGATTACCGTGGATTTTGTGTCTGGTTTGCCTTTGTCGCCATCGAAGAAGAATTCAGTGTGGGTGATTGTGGATCACCTGACGAAGTGTGTGCATTTCTTGCCTGTGCATACTACGTACACTTTGGATAAGCTTGTGGAGCTGTACATTGCTGAGATTGTGCGGCTGCATGGTGTGCCAAAGTCGATTCTGTCGGATAGGGATCTGCGGTTTACATCGCGTTTCTGGTAGTGTTTGCATCAGGCTTTGGGTACACGGTTGAATTTCAGTACGTCTTATCATCCGCAGTCGGATGGACAGTCAAAGCGTGTTATACAGGTTTTGGAGGATATGTTGAGGTGCTGCGTGATTGAGTTTCAGGGTTCTTGGGAGAAACATTTGCCTTTGGTGGAGTTTGCCTATAATAATAGTTATCAGGCAAGTATTTAAAAGGCACCTTATGAAGCTTTGTACGGGAGGAAGTGTAGGACTCCTCTTTGTTGGGCTGAAACGGGTCAGAAGTTGGTTTCGATGCCAGCTTTGTTGAAAGGGACCACCGAGAAGGTGAAGCTCATTTGTGAGCGCTTGAAGGCAGCTTCTGATCGGCAAAAGTCTTAGGCGGATCTAAAGCGTAAGGAGATTGAGTATGCGGTGGGTGACCGTGTGTTTTTGAAGGTTTCGCCTTGGAAAAAGGTGATGAGGTTTGGCCGAAAGTGTAAGTTGAGCCCTAGGTACATTGGACCATACGAGGTGATTGAGCGTGTGGGTCCTGTTGCGTACAAGTTGAGGTTACCGCAAGAGTTGGAGAAGATTCATGATGTGTTTCATGTTTCTATGCTTCGGAAGTATAGATCGGATCCTTCACATGTGATGCCTGTGGAAGAAGTGGAATTGAATCCGGATTTGACCTATGATGAGGAACCGGTGAAGATTTTGGATTCGAATTGTAACGCCCCGGTTTTGGGCTTAGAAGTTTTGGGCTTGGACCGGTTCGGTCAAAGTGCTATTCGAATATAAAAAGGTGAAATTAGGGAAGCCTAGTTCGGGTTGCATTAAAAATATGGAAAAATGTTCTAAAATCCTCTTTTAATATATATAAGTGAACTGTGAAATCAATTTTACAAAATGAGGTTGGGAAGGGCGACATTTTGGCTAGTGACCAAAATGTAATTTTTGAAAACTGCGTGACTGTTTTTGAAAAGTGCTGTTCGAATATAAAAAGGAGCTATTTACCCGAAGGGAGTTTCTCCAGATTTTTCTAAGATATTTTATGATTTAATTCTGAGTTTTAAACAAAAGAAAAGTGGAGGGAAGTTATTTTCCATTTTCAACTAATTTTTCCAATTTTCCTTTTCTCTCATTTTCTCTCAACCCAAACATTCTCTCCTTTTCAATTCTCTTTGGATTCCTAATCATCTCATCAAAAAAACCTCACCAATTGCTAATTGGATTTTCAAGATTCTGGTTCTAAAAAGGGAGAAACTCAAGTTTGGAGGTAAGAACGTCCTTCTGCTCTAAACTCTCAGTTCTTTACTGAAATTACTAAGTTCTCAATCCTTAATTGATGATTTATAAATGGTTTTAAAGTTGAGTGATGGATCTTGGCTTAAAATGCAAGATTTGGTGATTTTGGATGAATTTTCGTTTGATCTGTTAAAGCTGTGATTTGAGGTGTGTTTTTGATGTTAAATGAATGTTAATTTGCTAAGGAATTGAGTTTTGATTAATGCAATCCCGGATAGGTTGAATTTCCTAAGTTTAGCTTGTGATTCTTGGTTGTTTTTGGTGTGATCTTGTGGATCTGTTGTTGCTGGAGCTATAAGGATGTTGTTAGGTCCTTTTTAGATGTTAAATGATGTTAAAGGATGTTTAGTTTTGATGATTCTTGGCTGGGCATTGTTGAGGAGTTGTTTGGATGCATTTTCGGTTGTGTTTGGTAGCCGAAAATGGAGTGTGGATGAGAGCAGCGAGTTTAGGTGCTTTCATTGAAGCTATTAATGCATGATGATGCATTAATCCTCTGCTTGGATGTGTTTAAAACAGGGGAGTCATCCTTGGATCCAAGTGGTGGTGATCCGGAAGCTTGATTTGTGCTTCGGCAAGAGGCGAAGTGGAATTGGTGAGTGAAATTGGGTTTTCGGCTTTGAAACCAATGTCTTGGGAGCTTAGTCTAAGTCTAAACAACTTTACTAAGCTCAAGTGTAAGTTTTCGGAAAAACTCTCTAGTGGTGGCCATGGTTTGGTTGTTATGCACTGTGGTTTATTGCATGTTTTAAATTCTGTTTTGAAAGCATGACTTAGCATGGTTATTGCTGATTTTGTAAGCCATATGTTGAAGGAAGCTCAAGGTAAGAGTTCCTTGTTTTTGAACATTGTTTAAATGTGGTTTGATGCTTAAAAATGCATGATGAATATGGCTTGGTTAAATGCTTTAAAACAGTGGATTATTTGATGATAATGATGTATATTGGCAAGTGATGTTTTGAAAAAGGTTAAGGTCACTAAGGTGGTTAAAAGTCCTTGAGTGAGCCTTGTGGATTCTAAGAACTTCATGGTGGTTAAAAGTCCATGAGTGATTCTTGTTAAGGTCACTAAGGTGGTTAAAAGTCCTTGAGTGAGCCTTCTTACTTAAGAACATCAAGGTGGTTAAAAGTCCTTGGATGGTTCTTGTTAAGGACACAAAGGTGGTTAAAAGTCCTTGTGTGGTCCTTGCCATGGTGTTTAAAAGTCCATGGGCCAAGGTCTTTAAAAGTCCTTGGGGCCAAGGTGTTTAAAAGTCCATGGGCCAAGGTGTTTAAAAGTCCTTGGGGCCAACGTGTTTAAAAGTCCTTGGGGTGAAACTTGAAAAGGACACAAAGGTGGTTAAAAGTCCTTGTGTGGTCCTTGTGAATTATAAGATCACAATGGTGTTTAAAAGTCCATGTGTGAGTCTTATGTTGATCTTGTTTTAAAAAGATGGAATTTGTCACTTGTGGCCAATATGACATGTATTATATGGAAGCATGTATTGCTTGTTTAAGAATGCTTGTAAGCATGTATAAATGATGTTTTGAAGTATGATTTATAAAGTGTTTTTATAAATGCATTATTGAATGGTTTTAAATGAGCATTCCTCACTAAGCTTTTGCTTACGCTCTCTTTCGTTTTTTCTTAAACCAATAATGCAGAGCATTAAAGTGCATTGAGGACAGCAAGGAAGGAAGACAATCAAGTAGAAATTAAGCTCAGTATGGAAAGGTTTCTTAACACTTTTAGCTTCTGGCATTTTGCAATGGGGGACCTATGTGGATGTTTTGGGAGATGTTTGTACTCCCTAAGTTTGCTTAATGTTGTTAATAATGCTGGATTTTGTAATTGGCCATTATGTGTTGATTTGGAGGTTTTATGCTTGAATGGTTTGCTTGTGTAGGAAGCATGCCTTTAGATTTGGGGCTTTTCATATATGATGATATAATGATAAATGGTTGATGCAAATCTGTCTCTTGTATGTTGTATGAGTTGCTGGTAAAGTTTGGTAGCAATTGGAGCATGATTGGTTGGTCAATTGTGTGTTTAAGCAAGCAATTTTCTGCAATCGGTGCAGGCCGTATCGGAACAGTGGCTACCGTTTCGGAACGGGTGCCTTGTAGTAGCCCAGGCGTCCGAAACGGGAGACACCGTTTTGAAACGGAAAGCCCTCTGCCAGCCCTAGTTTCGGAACCCGTTGCAGAACGGTCCCGCGTTTCGAAACAGGCTCTCCCTGTTTCGGAACATCCGACCGTTGGGGGCTGACATTGGCAGTTAAATGTTTTGGAATGTTTGCATTTTGGTCCTGAATCTTGTTTGTGCAATTGTATGAGTTTGGGATGCCCGTTTGAGCTGAAATTTGGCAGTGAAGCATGAAACCTGATTAATTTCAAGATGGTAACTTTAAGTTGGGTTAAGATCTCATAATTTACAGAATTTACATTTTGGTCCCTAAAGTTGTAAATTGTTCAATTGGGTCCATGTTTGATCTATGATGTTTATGATCTTTGAGCATGTTGTTTGAGTGATCATAACTAGGGTTAATGTGCATCTAGACAAGTTTAAAAAGAAAAAAAGGTCGTTAATCAAGGTTGACTTTCGGGTTGACTTTGGTTTTCCCCGTGTGACTTTCTTAATTCGGGTCAACCGTCTAGGCCGGGTTAAGGGGATTACATTTGGTGGTATCAGAGCTGAGTTCTCGAGTAATTGGGAATGAATGTGTGCATGATTGAAGTATGTATGCTATGTATGCTTGTTGAGTGAAAGCATGATGAGTGGCTTGTAAATTTGATGCAATTGAGTTGTATGTTGTGGTGAAGCATGTTATGGGTACCCATTCCCAAATCAAAGCTAATGTAATGATGTTGATTTTAAATGAAAATGAGCTTGAGTACTTGGGTTGCTTACCTTGCTGGACCTGACTTTGTTTATTTGCATTGTGATTGCATGGTTAAAGTATGACACCACGTAGAGAGTTGAGAAGTAATGTGCGAGCTACGGCTCCGAATGAGAATGAGAATGAGGAAAATGCGGGAAGTGCGGTATTACCTCCTCCTCCACCTGGTGGTGGTGGTGCTGAGGGTGAAAGAGCTGAAGCTGCAGCTGGTGCTAGGGTCGCTGAACCTGAGGCTGGTCAGGGGCAAGCTATGCCTGACATGAAGATGTTGGTGCAAGCTATTACTGGTGCTTTTCGAGCGGCAATAGCTGGAGCTCAAGGAGCTGGGCATCAGGGAGCTGGTGTTAGACTACCCTTGGAGCGCTTACACAGTCTTGGTGGGACTGAGTTTAGGGGTATGTCTGCTGAAGGTTCTGAATCCTGGATGGAGAGTACCAAGAGGATCTTGGGTCAGATGGGTTGCACTGATGTGCAAAAGCTGGGTTGTGTAGAATCTTTACTACTGGATGATGCTTATACGTGGTGGACGACCACTATAGCTGGGATGGCTGAAGCTGACATAACTTGGACATTCTTTCAGAATGTGTTCAAGAGAAGGTATCTTGGTGTGAGGTACCTGGATGAAAAGAAACGTGAGTTCATGTCTCTTACCCAAGGGAGCATGACTGTGGCTGAGTATGAAGTGCAGTTTGTTAGACTCAGTCAGTATGCACCTGAGCTGGTACCTGATGAGCGGGCGAGGTGCGAAAGATTTTGTTATGGTTTAGTGACAGATGTGAAGATGTATGTGCTGGCTACCGAGTATGATGATTTTGATGTGTTGGTAGCCGAGCCAAGGATATTGAGATGAACTTAGGTTTATCTGCTAGAGGTGCTGGAGCAAGTTCTGGTAAGCGAGCTGCTGAGTATAGTTCTGGTGGTGGACGGAACAAGAGGGGACGTGATCAGAAGTATCAGTCCTCAGCTAAGAGAGATGGTGGTGCACCCACGCGGGGAGGCAATGCTAGAGCTGATCCGAGTGCTTGTTGGATTTGTGGTTCACGTGGTCACATGAAGCGTGACTGTCCTCGTGCTGTGAGGGAGGTGCAAGCTCCTGTTGCGGCAGCTGGTAATGGGTGCTGGAATTGTGGATCTGCGGATCACTTGAGGCGAGAGTGTCCTATGTTGGCTGGTGGCCAAGTGCGTGCTCCTGTTGTTGCTGCACCGCAGAGAGGTCGTGGGCGCGGCCGTGGTAATTTCCAGCGAAGAGAGGAAGGTGGTCGTGGAGTGGCCTATGTTGTGGCTATTCAGCCTGAGGGTGGCAGTCAAGCTAGGGTGTATGCTCAACGGGAGGGGAGGAATGACGCGGATGTGATTGCAGGTACCTTTACTTTGCAATCCTTGTCATTACTTTCCTTGATAGATTCTGGATCTACGCATTCATATATTTTGCGTGAGCATGCTGAATTGCTTGGTTTGCCTGTTGAGTCTTTGGATGTTGGTGTTCGTGTCACTAGTTCTTTTGGTGAGACTGTTGTGACTCGAAAGCTTTATAGAAGGTGTCCTTTGGTTGTTCAAGATCATGTTTTTCATGTTGACCTTATGGAGTTGCCTTTCTATGGTTTTGATATAATCCTTGGTATGGATTGGCTTGCTGAGCATCGTGCTGTTGTGGATTGTGAAAATAAGCGAGTTTCGCTGAAGCTTGCGGATGATTATGAAGTGGTTGTGGTTGGTGAGGATGTGAAGTTTCTTGCCAATGTGGTGTCTACCTTGGAGGCGAGCAGGATGCTGAGGCAAGGTTGTGAAGCTTATCTAGCTTTTGTGACGAATCCTAGCTCTAAGGAGTTGCAGGTGCAAGATATCAGAGTTGTGAAGGAGTTTCCTGGAGTGTTTCCTGAGGAGTTGCCTGGGTTACCTCCTAATCGCGAGGTAGAGTTTGGAATTGAGCTGTATGAGAATACAACTCCTGTGTCCATTACCCCTTATAGAATGGCACCTAAGGAGCTGAAGGAGCTGAAGACGCAGTTGCAAGAGTTGCTTGATCGTGGTTTCATTCGGCCGAGTGTGTCGCCTTGGGGTTCATCGGTCTTGTTTTTGAAAAAGAAGGATGGCACTATGAGAATGTGCATTGATTACCGTCAGCTGAACAAGTTGACTATCAAGAATCGGTATCCTTTACCGAGAATTGATGATCTCTTTGATCAATTTCGGGGAGCTGTTGTGTTCTCTAAGATTGACTTGAGGTCAGGGTATTACCAGTTGAAGGTGAAGGATGTGGATGTGCCTAAGACAGCTTTCAGGACAAGGTATGGGCATTATGAGTTCCTTGTGATGCCGTTTGGTTTGACAAATGCTCCTGCTGCTTTCATGGACATGATGAATCGCGTGTTTCATGAATACCTGGACAAGTTCGTTGTGGTGTTCATTGATGATATCCTCGTGTACTCGCTTACTGAGGAGGATGTTGCGTGTAAAATAGTCTATCGCAAATGTAGTGCAAGTGTACACAACGCAAGTAGTAAAGTGATACTAAGTATCGGATATCGTCTCCACAGGGATTGGGCTAATGACTTCACCTCAAATTACTGCACGAAAGTAAAAGAAATATTTGAGAGTTGTCACGAGAATAATAAATTAAAGACGTAAATAAAAGGATTGAGTTATCAAGATAGAGAGAATAGGCTGGTATTGAATTGCTCGGTAGTGCAGGTATTGAATTGCTTAGGATCTCCAGTTCTTTCGTCGCTCCCGTCGTCGACAGCACCTGTCGTGGCATCTGTCCGTTGGCTGTCGCGGCAGCAGACACACCAACTCCGTACTTCAAGTTTGGCAAGAATCCCATATTTGCCTTGCCCTATCCCTAGGCACAAGTCTGTCGATGAACACGTCTTTGATGATACCTCCCGGCGTGAATCGAAGGATGAACACCGATGTGTATAAATTCTTCCTTAGCTACTTAACCTCGCCCTATCCCTAGGCACGAGATGGTTCAACTATAAACTAGAGAACGCGCTCTTATTTCTTTCGTATACTTAACTCTCCCGATGCTAAGTAAATGGATAACCTCACAATGCTCTCCCGATGCTCTTGCAAGATATTAAAACCAAAATAAAAGAACTTGAAGTTTATTTTATTGAACTGAAAAATCCTAAAACAAAGCAACCCTTGCAACTACTTTACAAAACAACCCGTAGCCCTAGGGGGAATTTAGAACATGTCGGTGACGGGTGGACGGCAGGGGTTTGGTTTCGATTCTGGGGTAATCGGTTCTGCCTCCTAGGTTAAATCTATGCCCTTATATAAGCTTTGGGCTCAAGTCTTCTAAGGTAACAAGGATTACAACTTTAATTAAAAGTAAGATTCTAATAAAGACTAAATCTCTAAAGACTCCTACTTTCCAGCCGCATCCTTGCTTTTAGGAATTTCCTCTCCTTGAGCTTTGGCTTGACATATCTTTTGATCCGGGGCTTGGAAAAATATGTGGCTTTCACACGACAGACGAGCAGATTTTTCTCTATCAATCGAGGTCCACTTTGCTTTTCACCTTCATAAGTCTGCTGTCACCATGCTGTCACGACAGGTCCATGGCAGCTTCGTCTTCTTCATCTGCTTGTCCAGTTCAGCTCTCCTGCTTCTCTGCCCTGCGCATGCCTTCAACATCTACTATGGCAGATACCTACAAAAATAGCCATCTTTAAGTAGAATCCGTGCTTTTAATCCTTTTGTGATGTTTTACTAAAAACTAACCTAAATGCAATGCAATGATGCTTGAATGCAGCAGAAATATGGGTTAAAAAGGGTGTAAATAATAGAAATTTTACACACTCAACACACCCCAAACTCAAGTTTTTGCTTGCCCTCAAGCAATGAAGAAAGAAAAAATGAAAATTTTTGTGTTGGCCTTCAAACAGTGAACTGTCCCTTACCCGTCGCTCAATCTCTATGGCGGCAGCAACCTGTCGGAAAGGTTAGGATCTGTCCGGAATCTCCCTATAGCTCTCGTGTAGTGGGTGCATGCTTGTGAACAGTTATATGCTAAGACTCTCTTAGTTTCACTAGAATATTCAACTTCTTCACTCGAATTTTTATGCCAAAGTTTATTTTTTTAGAAGGCACATTTTCATGCTTCTTTTTCTTCTATTTTCAAGCTAAATTTTCTAGAGCCAGTTTTTGGGCACCTCTAGTTAGCTTCCTAGAGCCGGTTTCGGGCACCTCTAGGTTTTTGATTTTCTTTTACTAAACTTGTTTCCTAGAGCCAGTGTTAGGCACCTCTAGGGGCTATTCAAGTTCTAAGCTTCCTATTCTAGTTTGGCTAAAAGAAATCTAAGCAATATAACATTCACAAAAGTGTTTAAGTTTTTCAGAACTATAGAAAGGCTCTAAACTTTTCCTTAACCTGTCCTAAAGATGCTGCCACGACAGAGCTGTCATGACAGGTATGCTAACTTAACAGTTTTATGCCAACAGTTTTAATTTTCTGATTTTTTTAAGAGAAAATAAATAAATAATAAGACACAACAAATAATAAAGAGATGTGCTAAAGACTTCATTAAAGATGGAGTGTTGCCACCCCCAAACTCAAGGGTTGCATTGCCCTCAATGCAAAATGACATGGAAATTAAAAGAAAGAGAAAAAAAAGTACATCACAAAATATAATGGCAGGCAGCAATAAGAGGAAAGAAAATAGAAACTTAAATTTTAGTCGCTGTCCTCGCTGCTGAGGACAGGTGCTGTGGCATGTTGCTCTACAAGTTGGACATCAGAACTGCTGCCAGTGTCCCAGCTGCTGCTGGTGGTTGTGCTAGCCTTGGGCAGCCGTTTCTTGTCTGCCACGTGCTTAATTCTCTTAACCCTCGTGAAGTCACTCTCTAAATTCCTCCGGATAAGAGGGCTGTCATCAGTGGCAGGTCTCTTTGTTCCTCGAGGGGAGGTGTCTGCCGGTGGGCTGCCGGCTGCCGTCGGGGCAGGAGATGGTGTGGAGGTGGCAGAATGTGTATGGGGAGAGACAGGTGGTGTAAGTGTGGGGGAGGGGATATGGAAATAATGGTCGGGGAAGGTGGGGAAGATGACATCCGAATAATGTAAAGTATTAGTAATGAAATTTACCGTTGCATTTGAGAAATCGCGGATGAAAGTCATCAAACCCATTTGTCGCTCCTCGACCCGTAGGATTGCAGCAAGGATAAGTGCTGACTAGTCTGTCGGAGCGGTGGCGGTGGCAGCTTCAGGGGCAGGCTCGGTGGCAGGTTCCTCATCCGAGTCTGCAGGTGGTGCATTTGGATCAAAGGCGTTGATGGGTGTTGCAGCTACAACCTCCATGAGGCTGGAGATGTTATTGTCGGTCCAGCCATGACCTTGGTGTAATTTTTCGGAGGGCTCCTCTGGTACAGCAGCACATCGACAGAGGGCGGTGATGGTGAACGGCAGACAAAGTTGTGAGTCTGAGCGGAAGGCACAATCAATGATGCTGTCCCTCATGTACCTGCCCACATTGATGGGCCTGTCATGCATAATAGAGTGAATGAGTGACAGCCGCTGTCGGTTGACTGTCGTGTGGTGGGACGAGGGCATGATACGCTTTTTGATGAAAGCGTTCCACAGTTTTGCTTCGGGGAGGAGCTGCCCCCTATTGACAGAGTGGGGGTTCTTCTTGCTGGTAGTCCATGTTGTACCAGCCTCTGTCAGCTCCACCATGACAGCATCATAGGCAGCAGCGTCGAGGGTGTCCAGAAATTGTTGGTGAGCATCATCATCGGGGCCAAAGAAGAGGCCGAACATATGGTTGATGCTGTTGGCGGTAAAGGGCACTTCCACTCCTCGGACAGTGACAGATGTCGCTGTTTTGCTGTCGATGGCCTCGTAAAACTCCCGGACCAAAGTATCATTTAGCTCTGCCGGCTGTTGGGCAAAGTCCTCCCATAGCTGTGCCGTTATGGCCTTCACAATGAACGGCCGGAGTCCCATATAGGGAGCGTTTCTGTTGTATATGAAGCCACGCTCCTCCCATAATTCCTTGTTGGCGAAGGGTGACGCTGCTGCTGAAGAAGAAGCGGCAGCAGTGTTATGACGGGTCTGTCTCGACGACATTTTGGTTGCAAGGGCTGTGAAAGAGAGAAAACAAATAAAACTAGAGGAGAAAACAAGAGAGAAAAAACAGAAGTGATGAGAAAATGAAAGGGGAAAACGGGGTTATATAGCTGTTGGGTATCTGCCCATTTAATGCCGCAACGGCAGGCGGGAATAACGGGGCGGCAGATTGGATGTAGCGTGTCTGACGCGTCTGACACGCATTTATGCGTCTGCCGCACGCTTCTGCGTCTGCAGTGTCAGTCTGTTGACAGCCTGTCAAGTCCGTCTGCGGCGGCAGCCGAAACGACAGGTTATCATAAATGGGCTTAATTGGGCTGATGGATGGGCGGTGGGTTTGGGCCACTTCTTCTTTCCTTCTTGACTCCTTTATTTCCTAAAAACTGAAATTATGAAAACAAAACATTATTGAAATAAAATAAACCTAATTCCTAATAAATAATAATAATAATAAAATAAAAATAAAACTTAGGTTAAATTAGAGGTGCCTTGTGGGGCATCTCCCAAAGTAACCACTTCCTGAATTCCTGGGGCTTCACTCCCCTGATAGTGCTTGAGGCGCTGTCCATTGACTTTGAATTGGTGCCCGTCTTTTAATGATTGAATGGTGATGGCACCATAGGGAAAAACTTGAACTACTTGAAACGGGCCAGACCATCTAGACTTTAGCTTTCCTGGGAAGAGTTTAAGTCTAGAATTAAATAACAACACAAGCTGCCCTGGGCAGAACTGTCGTGGCAGCAGTTTCTTGTCATGCCACTTCTTAGTCTTTTCCTTGTAGATCCTTGCGTTGTCGTAGGCCATTGTCTGTAATTCTTCAATCTCGTTCAGATCTAATAACCTTTTCTGGCCGGCCTTGTCCAAGTCCATATTCACTGCCTTGATTGCCCAATATGCTTTGTGCTCGATCTCGACAGGCAAGTGACAGGTTTTCCCATAAATCAGTCGGAATGGAGACATGCCCAATGGAGTCTTGAAAGCTGTCATGTATGCCCATAATGCATCATTCAGAAGTAAGGACCGATCTTTCCTAGTTGGTTTAACCATCTTCTCAAGAATGTTCTTTACTTCCCTATTGGATATCTCAGCCTGTCCATTGGTCTGTGGGTGGTATGTTGTCGCGATCCTGTGCTTGACACCATATTTCTTCAAAGCGGCAGCAATTACCCTATTATCGAAGTGTCTCCCTTCATCACTGATAATCGCCCTAGGGATGCCAAATCTAGAAAAAATGTTTTTGTGCAAAAACTTTTGGACCGTTTTGGCATCATTCTTTTGAGTTGCGATTGCTTCTACCCACTTGGAGACATAATCCACTGCTACGAGAATGTAAAGATTTCCACACGACGATGGAAAAGGTCCCATAAAATCAATCCCCCAAACGTCGAAGATCTCGACTTCTAAAATATTCTGCAGTGGCATCTCGTTTCTCCTCGAGATGTTACCTGTCCGCTGGCACATGTCACAGTTTTTGTAAAATTCCTGTGCATCTTTATATAATGTCGGCCTGTAAAACCCTGACTGTAGCACCTTGGCAGCAGTCTTATTGCCTCCTAAGTGACCTCCATATTGTGAAGCATGACAGTGATGGAGAATGTCTTCTTGTTCTTCTTGTGGTACACACCATCTTATAACCTGATCTGCGCACATTTTGAAAAGAAGAGGTTCGTCCCAATAATAATGCTTAACATCATTTTGGAACCTCTTCATGGCTTGATAATTAAGATCAGTAGGTAATATTCCGCTAACTATAAAATTAACGAAATCAGCATACCACGGAAGGTTAGAAGACTTACCTGCTGCCATGGCTGTCGCGACAGCGATTGCGGCAACAAAGAGCTGCTCATCTGGGAAGGTCTCCAGTATATGTGTCTCATCTAACGGTAGACTCTGTCCCGTTTCCAACCTCGACAAGTGGTCTTCCACCTGATTTTCTGTCCCCTTTTTGTCCTTAATTTCAAGGTCGAACTCTTGTAATAGCAATATCCATCGTATCAACCTAGGCTTTGCATCCTTCTTTGCGAACAAATACTTGAGGGCGGAATGGTCGGTGTGTATTATTACCTTCGTTCCAAGTATGTAAGAACGAAACTTATCGATGGAGAACACCACAGCTAACAGCTCCTTTTCTGTGGTGGTGTAGTTCACTTGGGCGTCATTTAACGTCTTGCTGGCATAGTATATGACATGAAACAGCTTGTCTTTGCGCTGCCCAAGTGCTGCCCCGACAACATAGTCACTGGCATCACACATGATCTCGAATGGTTGTGTCCAGTCTGGTGGTTGTACTATGGGGGCTGTCTTCATTAAAGTCAAAGGGTCAGTTCTGTTCTAAGAGAGGGCATAGGGGCTTTGTGATTTTCGAGAAATTTGCAATGAATCTTCTGTAAAAACCAGCATGCCCTAAAAAACTCCTAATGCCCTTGACAGTGGTTGGCGGCGGCAGCTTCTCAATGACTTCAATCTTTGCCCTGTCGACTTCTATCCCACGGCAACTAATCTTATGGCCTAGAACTATTCCTTCATCTACCATAAAATGGCATTTTTCCCAATTAAGAACAAGATTAGCTTTTTCACATCTTTCAAGTACCTTTTTAAGGTTGCTGAGACAGCTCTCAAAATCGTGTCCAAAGACGGAAAAATCATCCATGAAAATCTCAAGGAAGTCCTCTACCATGTCGGAGAATATAGCCATCATGCACCTTTGGAAGGTGGCAGGTGCGTTACAGAGGCCGAACGGCATCCTCCTAAATGCGTATGTTCCGTAGGGGCATGTGAAAGTCGTTTTCTCTTGATCCTCCGGTGCAATAGCGATTTGGTTATAACCTAAATAACCATCAAGAAAACAATAATAAGATTTACCCGCTAATTTATCAAGCATTTGATCAATAAAGGGTAAAGGAAAGTGGTCCTTTCGGGTAGCTTTGTTAAGCTTCCGATAGTCCATACAATCCCTC
The DNA here is from genome assembly GCA_958450335.1 of Hibiscus tridactylites. NCBI lineage: Eukaryota > Viridiplantae > Streptophyta > Magnoliopsida > Malvales > Malvaceae > Hibiscus > Hibiscus tridactylites. The sequence goes on from OY288289.1 coordinate 30,738,660, forward strand.
CAACCGGTCACAGTCCTGGTTGGGATTAGCTCATTGTTCTCGTTGGTTATCACTGTCATTCCTCCTTTCTTTGGAACACATTGCACCGGGCTTACCCATTTGCTGTCGGAGATGGCGTAAATAATACCAGCATCTAACCATTTAATTATCTCTTTACGCACTACCTCCTTCATCGCAAGGTTTAACCTCCTTTGGGCATCAATAGTCGACTTATGATCTTCCTCTAGGAGGATTTTGTGCATGCATATTGCCGGACTAATGCCCTGAATGTCTGCTATCGTCCATCCAATCGCCTTCTTGTGCTGCCTTAACATGTCGATCAGCTGTCGTTCCTGTTCCTGCGGCAGCTTAGCAGAGATGATTACGGGCAGTGTGTCATCACAACCAAGATAAGCATATTTAAGCTGCCCTGGCAGGGGCTTAAGTTCTAAGACAGGTGGTTCAACAGTAGAGGGCTTTTGGATTAAATGGTTATCCGAAGTGTAATTCAAGGGTTCGAATAACTTACCTGGACGATGATATAACCAGTTTACCTCCTCATGACCTTCAGTATCAGATGTATCAGATTCAGAGGAGTTGCTGTCGTCGGTGCTGTCGTCATCGCTGTCGTCGTTACAGTCATGGCAGGCCTTTAAGTGGCTGTCGCAGCAGTGACCAAATTTTATATCACGGCAGCCCGACCTGATGCAGGGGTAATAAAAGGTCACGTCAATGATGGCTTTGCATTCCTCGTCCACATCGGCATGTTTCATTGCTTGGAGAACATTCAACTTAATTTCTTGATCGTTCACGCGCATGGTGAGTTTTACTTTCTCCACATCAATCAATGATCTTCCCGTGGCTAAGAAGGGTCGCCCGAGGATGACTGGTGCGTTCTCATCTGCCTCACAATCTAAAATAAGAAAGTCAGCAGGAAAAATAAGCTTATCCACTCTTACCAAAATATCTTCAATTTTTCCCTCGGGGTGAACGTAAGAGCGGTCGGCTAGCTGTAGGGTAACTGTCGTGGGCTGCACCTTCGCAATACCTAATTTCTGAAAAACAGATTTGGGCATTAGATTAACACTAGCTCCAAGATCACAAAGTGCCTTACCCACAAATTTGTCGCCGATTACGCAAGGTATGATGAAGCTCCCTGGATCCCTCTTTTTCTGGGGTGGCTGCCGATGAAGAATACTCATGCAACCTTCTTGCATCCTTACCGTTTCAAATTCCCCAAGTTTAGATTTTTTCGACATGACATCCTTGAGAAATTTAGCGTAACCGGGCATCTCCCTAACAACATTTTACAACGGAATATTAATATGAACCTGTTTAAAAATATCATAAATCTTTTTAAGTTGAGATTCATGCTTAGCTTGCTGTATCCGTTGAGGGAAGGGTGGTGGGGGAAGATAATCAGCAATGCGTCCTTCCCACTGCATGCGAATCTGAGGACGATAATCATCTTTTTTCTCCTCTGTCGCTTCTGCTGTCGTGACAGGCTCATCGACAGCAGTCTGTTTATCACCGGTCGGGGCAGCTTCCTCGGCAGGTTTTTCCAAGGCAGGGTCCTTTTCTGTTTCAGCTTCTTTTTCCGGCCCTGGTAGTTTCTTCCCACACCTAGTAGTAATCGCCTTACATTGCTCATGTGGGGGTGGTCTAGCATTTTCAGTATTGCTAGGGAAACCTCCATTCTGCCTCGGCTTAATATGCTGCGACACCTGACCCATTTGTGTCTCTAAAGACTTCAATGTAGCTTCATGGTTTGTCATCCTCATCTCGGTTTTATCTATAAAATTTTCCGTCTTCTTGACAAACTGATTTATATTCTCCATATACGTACCAGTCTGAGACATAAAAGTGGCCAGAGTCTATTCCAATACACTACTCGTGGCAGGTGGTGGTTGCTGCTGCTGCTGCGGCGGTAGGTTCTGCGGCAGGTTCTGCGGCTGTAGTTGCTGTCGCGTCAACAATCTAGGACCCCCTTGATTCTGATTATATGCTTGCGGATTCAGGGCATTGTTAGGGTTACTCCAGGAAAATTTGGGATCCTTCCTCCAATTAGGGTTGTAGTTGTTGGAATTGTAGTTTGGCTTGTAATTTCCAACATGTTTTCCCTCTTCTATATTTCTAGGGCACTCATCCCTACTATGATTTCCCTCACAGATAGTACAAACTTCCTCGACAGCAAATCCTTGTAATTCATCTTCATTCAATAATCGTTTCATTGCTTTAGTAAGGAATGCTACCTGTGATTTCATAGTGTTGTCGGCCTCATAGTCCTTGACAGCAAGTACCCGTTTACCCCCTCTTCTAGCGGTTGGGAACTGCTCCTCGTTCTTGGCTAGATTTTTCAAAACTTGCAATGCCTCATCCGGATCTTTATCCAATAGTAGTCCATTTGCTGCAGAATCAATGCGAATGCGAGTTTGTAAGTTAGCAGCATTATAGAACTTAGTTACCTGATTCTAGACAGGGAATCCATGCATTGGGCAGTTCCGTAGAAGAGTAGTAAATATGTCCCAGGCCTCGTGCATCGGCTCGTCATCTTCCTGTTGAAAAGTAGCAATTTCATTACGTAATCGCTCAGATAAATGTGAAGGATTAAAACGAGATAAAAATTCACGAGTTAGATCTGCCCAAGTCATAATGGAACCCGGTGTAAGTTTATTCCACCAAGTTTTAGCTCTGTCCCTCAATGAATGGGGGAATAACCGAAGCCTCAGTATCTCCGGACTAACTCCTAGAAGTCTAAACGAACCACAGATCTCCTGGAACGTTTTGAGATGCTCCCTAGCATCTTCTGTCGCAGAACCACTAAACTGCCCGGCGTTGTTGATCATACTAAACATGACAGGTTTAAGCTCAAAGTTGTCAACATCAATATCCGGCAGCGTGGTCTCCAGCTCTACATGATCGTTCAGCATGTAGTCACGACATGACCGTCGTCCACCTACTGCGGCTGGGTCATCGACAGGCGGTACACCGCCACCAACAGGCTGGTTACGTGCCATCTGCTCTATCTGTTCCTCGAGGTATTCGTTCTGGTCTAAAAGGCGGCGAAGTTGTTTCTTGAGATTGAAGGAACGTTCGATCTCCGGATCTAATTTATACTCAGGATCTTCACCTCTTTTGGATCTGCGCATAAACAAGAAAACCTCGTGAAAAGCGAGAGTTGAAAGCACAAAAGAAAAATTAAAGAAAAAAAATAAAAACGAAAACAAAAATAAAATAAAAATAAAAGAAAAAAGTGCAATAAAAGAAAGATGTAGTTATGTTGCCAATCCCCGGCAACGGCGCCAAAAACTTGTTTCATGTAAAATAGTCTATCACAAATGTAGTCCAAGTGTACACGACGCAAGTAGTAAAGTGATACTAAGTATCGGATATCGTCTCCACAGAGATTGGGCTAATGACTTCACCTCGAATTACTGCACGAAAGTAAAAGAAATATTTGAGAGTTGTCACGAGAATAATAAAGTAAAGACGTAAATAAAAGGATTGAGTTATCAAGATAGAGAGAATAGGCTGGTATTGAATTGCTCGGTAGTGCAGGTATTGAATTGCTTAGGATCTCCAGTTCTGTCGTCGCTCCCGTCGTCGACAGCACCTGTCGCGACGTCTGTCCGTTGGCTGTCGCGGCAGCAGACACACCAACTCCGTACTTCAAGTTTGGCAAGAATCCCAGATCTGCCTTGCCCTATCCCTAGGCACAAGTCTGTCGATGAACACGTCTTTGATGATACCTCCCGGCGTGAATCGAAGGATGAACACCGATGTGTATGAATTCTTCCTTAGCCACTTAACCTCGCCCTATCCATAGGCACGAGATGGTTCAACTATAAACTAGAGAACGCGCTCTTATTTCTTTCGTATACTTAACTCTCCCGATGCTAAGTAAATGGATAACCTCACAATGCTCTCCCGATGCTCTTGCAAGATATTAAAACCAAAATAAGAGAACTTGAAGTTTATTTTATTGAACTGAAAAATCCTAAAACAAAGCAACCCTTGCAACTACTTTACAAAATAACCCGTAGCCCTAGGGGGAATTTAGAACATGTCGGTGACGGGTGGACGGCAGGGGTTTGGTTTCGGTTCTGGGGTAATCGGTTCTGCCTCCTAGGTTAAATCTATGCCCTTATATAAGCTTTGGGCTCAAGTCTTCTAAGGTAACAAGGATTACAACTTTAATTAAATGTAAGATTCTAATAAAGACTAAATCTCTAAAGACTACTACTTTCCAGCCGCATCCTTGCTTTTAGGAATTTCCTCTCCTTGAGCTTTGGCTTGACATATCTTTTGATCCGGGGCTTGGAAAAATATGTGGCTTTCACATGACAGACGAGCAGATTTTTCTCTATCAATCGAGGTCCACTTTGCTTTTCACCTTCATAAGTCTGCTGTCACCATGCTGTCACGACAGGTCCATGGCAGCTTCTTCTTCTTCATCTGCTTGTCCAGTTCAGCTCTCCTGCTTCTCTGCCCTGCGCCTGCCTTCAACATCTACTACGGCAGATACGTACAAAAACATCCATCTTTAAGTAGAATCCGTGCTTTTAATCCTTTTGTGATGTTTTACTAAAAACTAACCTAAATGCAATGCAATGATGCTTGAATGCAGCAAAAATATAGGTTAAAAGGGGTGTAAATAATAGAACTTTTACACACTCAACAGAGGAGCATGAAGAGCATTTGAGGATTGTGTTGCAAGCTTTGTTAGAAAATCATCTTTATGCTAAGCTGAGCAAGTGTGAGTTCTGGCTTAAGGAGGTGATGTTTCTTTGGCATGTAGTTTTTGCTGAGGGGATTCGTGTTGATCCTCAGAAGATTGAGGCGGTGATGAATTGGAAGGTTCCTAAGTCTGTTCATGAGGTTCGTAGTTTCCTTGGTCTGGCGGGATACTACCGGAGGTTTGTGGATGGGTTTTCTAAGATTGCTGCACCTTTGACGAAGTTGTTGCAAAAGGATGTTAAGTATGAGTGGACGGAGGCGAGACAGCAAGCTTTTGAGAAACTCAAGGCGGCTTTGACGCAAGCTCCTATTTTGGTTCAGCCTGAATCAGGGAAAGAGTTTGTGGTCTATAGTGATGCGTCCTATGTTGGTTTGGGATGTGTGCTAATGCAAGAGGGTAAGGTTGTGGCTTATGCATCGCGGCAGTTGAAGGTGCATGAGCGCAATTATCCTACGCATGATATTGAGTTGGCTGCAGTGGTTTTTGCTCTGAAGATCTGGAGACATTATCTGTATGGTGAGAAGTGTACTGTGTACACGGATCACCAGAGTTTGAGGTATCTGATGTCTCAGAAGGAGTTGAATCTTAGGCAGCGGCGTTGGTTGGAGTTGCTCAAGGATTATGATTTGACGATTGAGTACAATCCTGGAAAGGCTAATGTTTTAGCGGATGCCTTGAGTAGGAAGGTAGCTGTTGAGCTGAGGGCTATGTTTGCCAGTTTGAGTATTTCGCGTGATGGTGGTCTTGTGGCTGAGTTGCAAGTGAAACCATCTATGGTTCAGTTGATCAAGGAAAAGCAGTTGCTGGATGATTCCTTGGTGTCTCATGTTCAGGATATCGCAGAGGGTAGGCATTCGGATTTCTGTTTTAATGATGATGGTGTGTTGTGTTTTGGGAGTCGAATAGTAGTGCCCAATGATGTTGAGTTGAGGCGTGCTATTCTGACTGAAGGTCATAGTAGTCCTTTTGCTATGCACCCTGGTAGTACTAAGATGTATCGTGATCTTCGGGATGAGTACTATTGGGTGGGTTTAAAGAAGGATGTTGCGGAGTTTGTGAGCAAGTGTTTGGTGTGTCAGCGAGTTAAGGCTGAGCATCAGGTTCCTTCAGGTTTGTTGCAACCGTTGAGAATCCCTGAATGGAAGTGGGAAAGGGTTACCATGGATTTTGTATCTGGTTTACCTTTGTCTCCATCGAAGAAGAATTCGGTGTGGGTGATTATGGATCGCCTGACAAAGTGTGCGCATTTCTTGCCTGTGCATACTACGTTTTCTTTGGGTAAGCTTGCGGAGCTGTACATTGCTGAGATTGTGCGGCTGCATGGTGTGCCTAAGTCGATTGTGTCGGATAGGGATCCGAGGTTTACATCGCGTTTCTGGCAGTGTTTGCATCAAGCTTTGGGTACAAGGTTGAATTTCAGTACGTCTTATCATCCTCAGTCGGATGGTCAGTCAGAGCGTGTTATCCAGATTTTGGAGGATATGTTGAGGTGCTGCGTGATTGAGTTCCAAGGCTCTTGGGAGAAGCATTTGCCTTTTGTAGAGTTTGCTTATAACAATAGTTATCAGGCAAGTATACAAATGGCACCTTATGAGGCTTTGTACAGGAGGAAGTGTAGGACTCCTCTTTGTTGGGCTGAAATGTGTCAGAAGTTGGTTTCGATGCCAGCTTTGTTGAAGGGAACCACCGAGAAGGTGAAGCTCATTTGTGAGTGGTTGAAGGCAGCTTCTGATCGGCAAAAGTCTTATGCGGATTTGAAGCGTAAGGAGATTGAGTATGTGGTGGGTGACTGTGTGTTCTTGAAGGTTTCGCCTTGGAAGAAGGTGATGAGGTTTGGCCGTAAGGGTAAGTTGAGCCCTAGGTACATTGGACCATACGAGGTGGTTGAGCGTGTGGGTCCTGTTGCGTATCGGTTGAGGTTACCTCAAGAGTTGGAGAAGATTCATGATGTGTTTCATGTTTCTATGCTCCGGAAGTACCGATCTGATCCTTCGCATGTGATGCCTGTGGAGGAAGTGGAATTGAATCCGGATTTGACCTATGATGAGGAACCGGTGAGGGTTCTGGATTCGGATAGCAAGGTTCTTCGTGGCAAGACCATTGAATTGGTGAAGGTGCTGTGGAAGCATCGTGGTGTTGAGGAAGCCACGTGGGAACAGAAGGATGACATGCTGAAGCAGTTTCCTTATCTCTTTCCTTCAGGTAAATTTCGGGGACGAAATTTCTTAAGGGGGGAGAGTTGTAACGCCCCGGTTTTGGGCTTAGAAGTTTTGGGCTTGGACCGGTTCGGTCAAAGTGTTGTTCGAATATAAAAAGGTGAAATTAGGGAAGCCTAGTTCGGGTTGCATTAAAAATATGGAAAAATGTTCTAAACTCCTCTTTTAATATATATAAGTGAACTGTGAAATCAATTTTACAAAATGAGGTTGTGATGGGCGACATTTTGGCTAGTGACCAAAATGTAATTTTTGAAAACTGTGTGACTGTTTTAGAAAGGATTGAAACTTTGAATCTTTAAGGAGCTATTTACCCAAAGGGAGTTTCTCCTGATTTTTCTAAGATATTTTATGATTTAATTCTGAGTTTTAAACAAAAGAAAAGTGGAGGGAAGTTATTTTCCACTTTCAACTAATTTTTCCAATTTTCCTTTTCTCTCATTTTCTCTCAACCCAAACATTCTCTCCAGAGCTTTTTCCTCTGATTTTGTAACCTAAATACCTTTTTTCAATTCTCTTTGGATTCCTAATCATCTCATCAACAAAACCTCACCAATTGCTAATTGGATTTTCAAGATTTTGGTTCTAAAAAGGGAGAAACTCAAGTTTCAAGATCTTGTGGATCTGTTGTTGCTGGAGCTATAAGGATGTTGTTAGGTCCTTTTTATATGTTAAATGATGTTAAAGTATGTTTAGTTTTGATGATTCTTGGCTGGGCATTGTTGAGGAGTTGTTTGGATGCATTTTCGGTTGTGTTTGGTAGCCGAAAATGGAGTGTGGATGAGAGCAACGAGTTTAGGTGCTTTCATTGAAGCTATTAATGCATGATGATGCATTAATCCTCTGCTTGGATGTGTTTAAAACAGGGGAGTCATCTTTGGATCCAAGTGGTGGTGATCCGGAAGCTTGATTTGTGCTTCGGCAAGAGGCGAAGTGGAATCGGTGAGTGAAATTGGGTTTTCGGCTTTGAAACCAATGTCTTGGGAGCTTAGTCTAAGTCTAAACAACTTTACTAAGCTCAAGTGTAAGTTTTCGGAAAAACTCTCTAGTGGTGGCCATGGTTTGGTTGTTATGCAATGTGGTTTATTGCATGTTTTAAATTCTGTTTTGAAAGCATGACTTAGCATGGTTATTGCAGATTTTGTAAGCCATATGTTGAAGGAAGCTCAAGGTAAGAGTTCCTTGTTTTTGAACATTGTTTAAATGTGGTTTGATGCTTAAAAATGCATGATGAATATGGCTTGGTTAAATGCTTTAAAACAGTGGATTATTTGATGATAATGATGTATATTGGCAAGTGATGTTTTGAAAAAGGTTAAGGTCACTAAGGTGGTTAGAAGTCCTTGAGTGAGCCTTGTGGATTCTAAGAACTTCATGGTGGTTAAAAGTCCATGAGTGATTCTTGTTAAGGTCACTATGGTGGTTAAAAGTCCTTGAGTGAGCCTTGTTACTTAAGAACATCAAGGTGGTTAAAAGTCCTTGGATGGTTCTTGTTAAGGACACAAAGGTGGTTAAAAGTCCTTGTGTGGTCCTTTCCATGGTGTTTAAAAGTCCATGGGCCAAGGTGTTTAAAAGTCCTTGGGGCCAAGGTGTTTAAAAGTCCTTGGGGTGAAACTTGAAAAGGATACAAAGGTGGTTAAAAGTCCTTGTGTGGTCCTTGTGAATTATAAGATCACAATGGTGTTTAAAAGTCCATGTGTGAGTCTTATGTTGATCTTGTTTGAAAAATATGGAATTTGTCACTTGTGGCCAATATGACATGTTTTGATATGGAAGCATGTATTGCTTGTTTAAGAATGCTTGTAAGCATGTATAAATGATGTTTTGAAGTATGATTTATAAAGTGTTTTTATAAATGCATTATTGAATGGTTTTAAATGAGCATTCCTCACTAAGCTTTTGCTTACGCTCTCTTTCGTTTTTTCTTAAACCAATAATGCAGAGCATTAAAGTGCATTGAGGACAGCAAGGAAGGAAGACAATCAAGTAGAAATTAAGCTCAAGTATGGAAAGGTTTCTTAACACTTTTAGCTTTTGGCATTTGGCAATGGGGGACCTATGTGGATGTTTTGGGAGATGTTTGTACCCCCTAAGTTTGCTTAATGTTGTTAATAATGCTGAATTTTGTAATTGGCCATTATGTGTTGTTTTGGAGGTTTTATGCCTGAATGGTTTGCTTGTGTAGGAAGCATGCCTTTAGATTTGGGGCTTTTCATATATGATGATATAATGATAAATGGTTGAAGCAAATATGTCTCTTGTATGTTGTATGAGTTGCTTGTAAAGTTTGGTAGCAATTGGAGCATGATCGGTTGGTCAATTGTGTGTTTAAGCAAGCAATTTTCTGCAATCTGTGCAGGCCGTATCGGAACAGTGGCTACCGTTTCGGAACGGGTGCCTTGTAGTAGCCCAGGCGTCCGAAACGGGAGACACCGTTTCGAAACGGAAAGCCCTCTGCCAGCCCTAGTTTCGGAACCCGTTGCGGAACGGTCCCGCGTTTCGAAACAGGCTCTCCCTGTTTCGGAACATCCGACCGTTGGGGGCTGACATTGGCAGTTAAATGTTTTGGAATGTTTGCATTTTGGTCCGGAATCTTGTTTGTGCAATTGTATGAGTTTGGGATGCCCGTTTGAGCTGAAATTTGGCAGTGAAGCATGAAACCTGATTAATTTCAAGATGGTAACTTTAAGTTGGGTTAAGATCTCATAATTTACAGAATTTACATTTTGGTCCCTAAAGTTGTAAATTGTTCAATTGGGTCCCTGTTTGATCTCTGATGTTTATGATCTTTGAGCATGTTGTTTGAGTGATCATAACTAGGGTTAATGTGCATCTAGACAAGTTTAAAAAGAAAAAAAAAAGGTCGTTAATCAAGGTTGACTTTCGGGTTGACTTTGGTTTTCCCCGTGTGACTTTCTTAATTCGGGTCAACCGTCTAGGCCGGGTTAAGGGGGTTACACGAATAGTAAGGTTCTTCGGGGCAAGACCATTGAGATGGTAAAGGTGTTGTGGAAACATCGTGGTGTTGAAGAAGCCACGTGGGAGCGGAAGGATGACATGTTGAAGCAGTTTCCGTACCTCTTTCCTTCAGGTAAATTTCGAGGAAGAAATTTCTTAAGGGGGGAGAGTTGTAACACCCCAATTTTGGGCTTAGAAGTTTTGGGTTTGGACCGGACCGGTCGGAGTGCGGTTCGAATATAAAAGGTGATTCTTAGGAAAACCTAGTTCGGGTTGCATTAAAAATATGGAAAAATATCTTAAAATCCTCTTTTATTATATATAAGAGAGTGGTGAAATCAATTTTACAAAATGAGGTTTGGAAGTGTGACATTTTCGGTTAGTGACTAAAATGTAATTTTTGAAAACTTGGTGACTGTTTTAAAAGGATTGAAACTTTGAATCTTTAAGGAGCTAATTTACCCAAGAAGAGTTTCTCCAGATTTTTCTTAATATTAAACAATTTATTAATGGTTTTTAATTAAAGGTAAAAGGAGGGAAAAAGCTATTTTGGTTCTCATAACTAACTTTTCTCAAATTTTCCATTTCTTTTCTCTCAACTTTTCTCTCAACCCAAACACTTTCCTCCAGCAAATTTCCCTCTAATTTTTACCTCTAAAGATGAGATTTCAATCTTCAATTGATCTCTAATCATTTCTACATCAAAACCTTAGCATTTGCTTATTGAATTTTCAAGAATCTTAGTTCCAAAAAGGGAGAAACTCACATTTAGAGGTATGAACGTCCTTCTCCTCTAAATACTCAGTTCTTTACTGAAATTCCCAAGTTTTCAATCCTTGATTTGTGTTTTATTAAAGGTTTTGTAGTTGTGTTCTTAATCTTGGCTTTAAAATGCAAGATTTGGTTTAATTTTGATGAAATTCGTATGAAATGTTTGGGCACTGTTTTGAGGTGTCTTTTTGATGATTTTTGGATGTATAATTGATGTGAAATTGAGGTTTAATCAATGCAATCCCGAATAGGTTGATTTTCCTAAGTTTTGGCATGTGTTAATGATGGTTTTTGGGGTGATCTTGATTTTCTGCTATAGCTGGAGGTATAAGGGCGTGATTAGATCCTTTTTGGATGTTAATTGAGGTTTATGAATGATTGGAATTGATGGATCTTGGCTGGGTTGTGTTGTAGAGATGTTTGGATGTGATTTTGGTTGTGTTTGGTAGCCGAAATGTGAGTGTTGATGAGAGCAGCGAGTTTAGGTGTTTTGGTTGAAGATATTAATGCATGATGATGCATTAATCCTCTGCTTTGATGTGTTTAAAACAGGGGAGACATCTTCGCATCCTTGTGGTGTTGATCCGGAAGCTTGATTGGTGTTTCGGCAAGCTTGCGAAACAGAATCGGTGAGTGAAGTTTGGTTTTCAGCTTTGAAACCAATGTTTTGAAGGTTTGGGAGCTTAGTTAAAGTCTAAACAACTTAGCTAAGCTCAGGAGTAAGTTTTCGGAAAAACTCTCTTGTTGATGAGCCATGAGTTGGTTGAATGCAAAGTGATTTGTTGCATGTTTTAATTCTGTTTTTGAAAGCATATTTTAGCATGTTTATTGCTGGTTTTATGAGCCATGTGTTGAAGGATGCTCAAGGTAAGAGATCATTGGTTTTACATTGATAAATGTGATTTCAATGCATAGTGATGCATGTGGATTTGATGGCTTTGTTGAATGCTTTAAAACAGTGGATTAATGTTGTTAAATGATGTATATTGGCAAGTGATGTGGTTGGTCTAAAAGTACTTGAATCGGATATAGTTAGCCGGCTATAGGATTGGGTGCACCGTGAATAAAGTCGCCTTGGATGTCGAGGGGTTGTGATTGTACCATGCTCCATCCAAGTACACTAACGAGATGGTTAAGAACAACATGGTGGTTAAAAGTCCATGGGTGGTTCTTGTTTTAAGGTCACAATGGTGATTAAAAGTCCATGTGTGGATCTTGTGTATTGTTAAGGTCAAAATGGTGGTTAAAAGTCCATGTGTGAACCTTGTGTTTGGTAAGATCACAATGGTGGTTAAAAGTCCATGTGTGGATCTTGTTTTGTATGTCCCGTGATCTCGTTAGTGATGTTATACAACTACCAATGAGTGATGTGGAGGGGTTGTGATTGTACCATTGTCTCCATCACGGGTGTTGAGGGGTTGTGATTGTACCATTTGCTCCACCTTGATATTGGTAGTGTGTATGAAGCGTAAGGGACAACGCTTGTATTCCGCGTATCCGATTGTCGATGTTGTTTTGAGTTGAGAAAGTTTATGATTATCACTTGTAAGCCAATATGACATGTTAATGATTTGAAGCATGAAATGCTTGGTTTATATACATATGTGCATGCTCAAATGATGTTTGAACTAAAGGTTTTGAAAAGGAGTTTTAATAATGCATTATTGAGATGTTTTTAATGAGCATTCCTCACTAAGCTATGAGCTTACGCTCTTTTTTTCTTAAACGAATAATGCAGATCATTGAAGTGCATTAAGGGCAGCAAGGAGGTCAAGAATCCAAGTGAAGAACTAAGCTCATGTATGGTGAATGTTTTCCTAACACTATTAGCTTTTGGGCATTTGGCAATGGGGAACCTATATTGTTGTTTTGGGAGATGTTTTGGACTCCCTAAGTTGGTTTTATGCTTTTGACAATGATGGAACATGTAAATGGCCCTTTTGAGTTTGGTTTGGTGTTTTGATGTTTGTATGGTTTTCAATATAGGATGCATGCCTATAGAATTGGGTTTTTCCTTAATTGATGCCATGTTTGTGAATGGATGAGGCTTTTATGTTCCTTAAGTATATGATGACTTGCTGGAATGATTTGGTTGACTTTGAAGCATGTTTGATGGGTCAATTGTGCATTTAACCAGCAAAATTTCTGCAATCTGTGCAGCACGTTTCGGAACAGGTGCTACCGTTTCGGAACAGAAGGCCTGAAATGGCCTTGGCGTTCCGAAACGGGTGTAACCATTCCGGAACGGTTTTGCCACTGCCAAGCCCTGTTCTAGAACTTGTTTCGGAACGGTCTCGCGTTTCGGAACGGATCATCCCCGTTTCGAAACACTCGACCGTTGGGCACTGAAATTGACGGTTATATGTTTTGGAATCTTTGCGTTTTGGTCCTGAACTTGGTTTATGCAATTGAATGAGTTTGAGACGTCCGTTTGAGTTGAATTTTGGCAGAGAGGCATGTAACATGACTAATTGCATAGTGGTTTTGGTCCTGCGATCACATCTGTATCATTCCTTCCCTCACGCTGAGCATACTCTCGAGCCTGACCACCACTCTCAGGTTGAGCAGCCACAACATGCGCTACATTCCTCCCACCATCATCTCTGCGTTGAAAGTTACCACGGCCACGCCCACGGCCTCTCTGAGGTGCAACTACCCCAAGAGCACGTCCCTGACCACCATCGGCCAACAATGGACACTCTCTTCTCATGTGGTCTGCCGAACCACAATTCCAACATGAGTTAGTTGTCACTGCAACAGGAGCCTGAACCTCCCTCGCTGCTCGAGGACAATCTCGCCTCAAATGGCCACGAGATCCACACATCCAGCATGTGTTATGATCAACCCTCATCCTATCTCCCTGAACAGCCGTACAATGTCCTCCACCACCACGCTTAGCAGTAGGCCGATACCTCCTATCTCTTCCTCTCTTATTCCATCCACCACTAGAACTATGATCAGCGACTCTTTTTCCAGAGCCAGAACTAACGCCTCTCGAAGACAAACCCAAGTTCTACTCGATATCCTTCGCTCGACACACAAGCACATCAAAATTGTATAATCAGTCGCAAGCATATATGGCTTCACGTCCGTCACCAATCCATAACGGAAACGTTCACACCTCTCCCTCTCATCAGGGATCAGCTCAGGTGCATATTGACTAAGGCGAACAAACTGGATCTCATACTCAGCTACCATCATGTTGCCTTGCACAAGAGACATAAATTCTCTTTTCTTCTCATCCAGGTATCGTACACCCAGATACTTTCGCTTGAACGCATTCAGGAAAAACGTCCAAGTTACATCATTGTTCTCCATTCCAGAGATAGTGGTCGTCCACCACGTATAAGCATCACCATGCAGCAGTGACACCACACATCCCAACTTCTGCACATTATTGCAGTTCATTTGCCCCAAAATCCTCTTGGTGCTTTCCAACCAAGACTCCGATCCCTCCGGAGACAAACCGTTGAACTCAGTCCCTCCGAGACTGCGAAGACACTCCAAAGGCAATCTCACATTAGCATCATTCTGATGCGCAGCTCCATGAGCTCCACCTACCGCTGCCCAAAAGGCTCCAGCAATAGCCTGAACCAACACAGTCATGTAAGGAGCAGCTTGCCCCTGCACAACTTCAGGTCCAACGACCCCCGCATCAGCACCTGCACCAGCATTACTAGCTCCAGCACCACCAGCACCGCCAGGTCGTCCACCACCAGAAGGAGGAGGTAAATCCAAAACATTCTCAGCATTCTCTTCATTTTCATTCTGAGCCATAGCTCTTGTATTAATCCTCGTTTCTCTACGTGGCCCCATTTACAAAGAAAACAATGCACTGACACAAATGCAATAAACATAATTAGGCTCAACAAGGTAAGTAATCCAAGTACTCAAGCTCATTTTCCAAAAACAATTTCTTTCATTAGTTTCGATATGGCAATGGGTTCCCCTAACACGCTTCAACATAGCATAACATCACAATTGCAACCATGCATCACGATTCATAAAACATTCTTTTACCTAAAAGACACATCATGCAAAGACACATACATCACCCGCATAACAATTTCCAATTACATGAGAACCAAGCACTGATACCAACAAATGTAACCCCCTTAGCCCGACCTATACGGTTGACCCGAACTACGAAGATTAAACGGGGAAACCCAAAGTCAACCCGAAAGTCAACCTTGATTCACAACCCTTTTTTCTCTTTAATCTTGTCTAGATGCACATTAACCCTAACTGTGTTCCCATAAAAATTATTTGAGAAAGGCACAGCGATCGGATAACAAACAGGGACTCAATTGCACTTATTACAAGAATAAGGACCAAAATGTAAATTCTGTAAATTAGAGGGTCTTTACTATTTTTATGTTACCAATATGAAATTAGTCGTGTTACATGCTTCCCTGCAAAAGTTCACCATAAATGGACATCTCAAACTCATACAATTGCAAACTCAACTTTCGGGACTAAAATGTAAAGCTTGCAAACTTCTGCACCATTCAAATCAGTGCCCAACGGTCACCTGTTTCGAAACACTTACAATCTGTATCGAAACGCGGGGCATCACTCTTCCGTTTCAATACTTGTTCCGAAACACGGCTCTCTAGTAGCCAAAACGTATCGGAACCGGCCCTAATCGTTTCGAAACACAAAGGCCATTACAGGCCCCCGTTTCGAAACGCCAGAGGGTGTTTCGATACGGTTTGCCCAGAAACTGCATCAAAATCTTGTTTTTCATGTATAAACCCATTCAAACACCATCTAATGACTCCCTAATCATGTCAAAAAGTCATCATACATAAATGGTACATGTTTAGGACACCCTAACACATTCATATCATCAAACATGAAATTTCATAAGACTAAAGGCATGCTTCCTATTATCAAACCTAAAGGGCAAACAAACTTCAAATCAAGCATTTAAAGGCGATTTACAATTCAAACCAACAAAGGCAAACATGCCACAACCTTAGGGAGTTCAACACATCTCCCAAAACAAACCTTAGGTTCCCATTGCCATTTTATCAAAACTAATAGTGTATGAAAACTTCACCATACGTGAGCTTGGATTTCCTTGGATGAACTTAGCTTCCTTGATTCCCAAAGCACCTCAATTATCTGCATTATTGGTAAGAGAGAGCGTAAGCACAAATGCTTAGTGAGGCATGTTCTAAACAAAATCATTACAATAATGCATGTTTAGAAAACACTTTTAACAAAGCTTTCAAACCACATGCACATCTCTTTCTCATGCTACCTTGCATCCTTTCCAAGCATCTCATGCTTTGTTACATTCAAATACAATATATTGGCTTTCAAGTGATAGTTCATAACCATTTCAACACAAAACACAATCGGATACGCGGATTACAAGTGTTGTCCCACACGCTTCATACACACTACCGGACTACACAAGGTTCACACTCAAGAGCAATCCCTTCAATGATGTGACACCCATGGTGGAGTATAACGGTACAATCTCTACCCTTCAACACCACTCACCGGTAGTTGTATAATTCCACTAACGAGAGTAAGGGACACATAACATAAGATCCACACACGGATTTACAACCACCGTTGTGATCTTACCTCAATCGTTAGGTACTTGGATTGAGTTTACGGTACAATCACAACCCCTCAACATCCAAGGCGACTTCACTTACGGTGCACCCAATCCTATAGCCGGCTAACTATATCCGATTCAAGTACTTTAAAACTATTTCATCACTTGCCAATATACATCAAATACCATCATCATTTCATTGTTTTAAAGCATAAATCAAAGCCATTTATCATCATGCATCACTATGATTCAAAACCATATTAATAACATGTCAAACCAAGGATCTCTTACCTTGAGCAACCGTCAATACAAGGCTTTCAAAACCAGCATTAATCATGCTAAAATATGCTTTCAAAACAGTAACTAAACATGCATTTCATAACTAATGCATCAAACCATAACTTGGCACATCCGAGGGAGTTTTTCCGAAAACTTACTCTTGAGCTTATCTAAGTTGTTTAGACTTAAACTAAGCTCCCAACACCTCCAAATAATTGTTTCAAAGCTGGAAACCAACTCCACTCACCAATTTCGTTTCGCATGCTTGTTGAAACGCCAATTAAGCTTCCGGATCAACTCCAAAAGTGTCCGAAGATGTCTCCCCTATTTTAGACACATCAAAGAAGAGGATTAATGCATCATCATGCATTGAAATCTTCAGCCAACACTCCTAAACTCACTGCTCTACCCAAAACCAACATTTCGGCTACCAAACACAACTGAAAACACCTCCAAACTGTTCCAAAACTTAACCCAGTCAAGATCCATCACTTCTAACCATTTCTAAACATCAATTAACATCCAAAATAAACCTGAACTCGTCCCTATACCTCCAGCTATAACAAAACACCAAGAACACCTCAAAAACCACCATTTTCATAAGCAAAAACTTAGGAAAAACAACCTATTCGGGTATCGGTACTCGGTTCCTATTTTTTATATTTTTTTATTCTAAAATTAAAACAAATCACATGTTAAACACAAAAATATTTTAAAAAAATTAAACTTAAAACTTAAAAGAATATAATACAAACATAGAAAAAAATTAGGGATTTAAACTTAATTTTAGAGTGAAAATATTAAAAAACATAAAATAAAAATATAATTTTAAATATAAAAAATATATATTATTTTTAATCGGGTCGGGTACCCGGTAAGGGGAAACTTCCGGCCCGTGTCCTGACTCGTGTCCCGGTAAATTTGTAGGGTCGTTTAATTTTTTTTCGGGAATTACCCGACATTTTAGGTTCTGGTCGTCGGGTTTTCGGGTCGGGTCAATCGGGTCGGGTATTTTTGCCAACCCCTAATACCAGCAACCTGTTATGATACTAAAGAACACATTTAAGGACCTTAAGTTAGAGCATGGCATCAACCACAAAAACATTCAATCTAAAGACATGCTTCCTAGTAAAAAATCAGAATATGAGCACTCAAACCTCAAACAAATCAATAGGACCATTTACAACTCATACAAGCCAACACAAACATGCCACAAACTTAGGGAGTTCAAAACACATCTCCCAAATACAACCTTGAAGTCTCATTGCCAAATATCAAAACTAAAGTGTATAAAAACATCACAATACATGAGCTTTGCACTTCCTTGGAAATTCTTAACCTTCTTGCTGCCCAAAACACCTCAATTATATGCATTATTGGTAAAAGAGAGCGTAAGCACAATTGCTTAGTGAGGCATGCTCTAAAGAAAACCACACAATAATGCATCAATCAAAACACTTTCTCAAAAGCTTTTTCCACAACATGCTCATTCTATCTCATGCTTGAAAACCATTTCAAAGCAACTTCTAATTGAAAACACATGTACCTCAATTCTATCTCATGCATTTAAACCAATGCAAATCTCATGGCAAGGCCATACACATGCTTGTAAACCCAAAGCATCTCATTTGCAAATCTCATATGCATTTCTCATAACATAAATCATCTCATCACTAGGTACATGTGATTCAAAAGCATTTTCTTATATTATATTGGCATTTCACATCACATCACTACTCGGATATGCGGACATCATTCTCAAACCACTAGACACTTCCAGTGGAATCTCACATCACCGTACTCACTTGTCTAGTAACATAATTTCTGGTTGAATCTCACATCACCGTACTCACATGGCGGAATCTCTCATCGCCACAAAGCTTGGGTATTTCACCAAGTCCTACCCGATGGAATGCCCATCATCGGTCTCTCCCTTTGGATTAAACCAAAGAGCACGTAGGAATTTTTAGTTTATAGTGCACTCTTATCCTATTGATCGATCAATTATATCCGATAAGTATCTCATCTTCTATGCCAATATATTATGTCAAAACATCATCTCACCTACTGTTTTTCATACAACATTTCTCAAATCTTTCTCATCTCATTTCAAAACCATAACATTTGCCATGCTATAAAACAAAAGCTCAAAACTCAACAATGCAACATGTTATTTCATGAAATCATTTCAAGCATCATCTCATGCTACAAATCATGCATAAAAAAACAGTAGGAATTTATCTATCTCAAAACATGAGCATGTAAAGTCATTTTAGGGGAAACCACCACATATAAGAGAGCAATCTAGCCAATACTTTCTTCCGGACTTCGAAAGGTGTTTCCAACCATTCCTAAATCCCCAAATATTGTTTCTTTTACCCTCAAGGACTTCTAAAACCATTCGCACTCACCGATTATGTTTCGCTTGCTCGCCGAAACGCTATCTAGGCTCTCGGATCAGCACCAAAGGCGTCCGGAGATGTCTCCCATGTTTATAACACATAAGAGCAGAGGATTAATGCATCATTATGCATTGAAATCATCAGCTACACACCTAAACTCGATGTTCTACTCAAGAACCTCATTTCAGCTACAAAATACAACCGAAATCATCTCCAAACTCTTCCAAAACAAAGCCCAGCCAAGATCTACCACTTTCAATCATTTCTAAACACCAAACAACATAAAAAATCACCACAAACTCGTCCTTATACCCTCCAGCTATGACAGAACACCAAAACCACCCCAAAACCACCATTCTAGCATGCAAAACTTAGGAATCCAAGCTTATTAGGGATTTGATTGATAAAACCTCGTTTATAACATTAATTAACATCCAAAATACGTTAGAAAACAACCTCAAAATAGAGCCTAACCATCAACCACGAAAATCATAAAGATCTCTCCAAAAACCTTGAGTTTTAATACAATTCTTGTTTCTAACATTAAAGCAACTCAAAAATCATTAACAAAGGATTGATAACTTGGGAATTTCTGTAAAGAACTGATCATTAGAGGAGAATGACGAAGCTTACCTCTAATGGCTGATTTCTCCTCGAATTGGGCAAGTTTTCTTGAAAATCCAATGTAAAAACAAGAGGATTTGATGAGGAAAAGATTAAGAATCAAAAGGGGATTGAAATCTCATCAATAGCAATGAAAATCAAAGGCTAATTGATGGAGGAAATGTGTTTGGCTGAAAATAAATTGAGAGAAATTGATGAAAGGTAGTTATGAAAAGTCAAAGATAATTTTCCTTTTAATTAATCTTTATTTCCTTTAATTAAAACATTATTAAAATCACCCAAAATATTCTTTCGAAACAATATTCTAATACTCATCATTATATTACCTAAGACGTGTGCACTTGCACGAATTGTGGAGAACCTTTTACACGCAACATAGAGTAATAAAACTCAGTCCAATTTTAATGCTAAGACAGTCTATTTGTTAACAATTCTTTCGAAATAGTCCCAATTTTATATACATGCAAACATGCACACCTAAGCTGCCCCAATAGATGTTTATACATACAATTCAATTTAGCAAGCTATTAAATTAACCTTCCCCTATTTTTAAGCTACAATTTCTAGCCCTCAAATCATGCAATACAGTCCAGAATTTATCAATTCTTTCGAATTAGTCCCTAGTTAGCCATTAAACAATCAAATGTGATCACAATTCAATTACTACTAAATTCAAAATACCAAAAAGACTTTATCTACATTTCTAAGTTCCCATTTTAGTTCTAAACGCACTTGAGATCAAGAATTCACAATAACAACATCAACATCTCCTAATTCAAATCATAACATTAATTGCATGTACAACCAAGAACATATTCGAACACGTCACATATAGCTATATGAATAAAATCATTGAACATACATTTTTCATGGATAGGAAAGAAAACAATTTGATTACCTTCTTATAAGGATTTCATGCGCACAATATCTACCAAATTGAGCTCATCAAGCTAAGGAGGTAACCTTTCTCTCTCAAATTTTCTTTCTCTAATTCTTTCTATGGTTTAGCTATCACAAGGATGAAGATGAGACATTTGGTAATTGAATCCAAATGGCCAGTCATCTCCTAATAGCTAAACACAAGCTTGCAATGTGAACTAGTCCTTCACTAACCACATTTTTATCATGCAATCATGAGGTTTTTTATGTTATAACATTTTAACCCTTAATAATTTGGTTAGCAATGCTTCATATCTTACGTTTTGGTCCTTAATTCCATCAATTCTCCCGATTTGTAAGATGATTTCACTATTGAGTTCTATTTACTTTTATAACAAGCTTCTAGGGCTTAGTTTGGGGTATTACAGAAAAAGCCATATAATATTTGAGAAAGAAGTTCACCGATTGCGAAACACGGTATCTGTTGATTCAAAAATTGTGTTGCCCTCTAGTTTGGGCTACCAAAAGGCTCAGACAACACATGTTGTATCATACCATCTGGTTGATATCCAAGTTAGACCCATTGAAATTCCTGATGGAATCACCATCACTAACCGAGAAGATGGTCCGCTGGCAAATGCTATTGTCTAAGTTCGACATCGTGTATGTAAGCCAGAAAGCGATAAAAGGGAGTGTTATAGCAGATTTCTTAGTAAGCCGTGCTAGAAGAAATGTGTTGGAAGCTTTATTTTGACGGAGCACCTAGTGGCTTAGGTCATGGAATAGAGGCAATGTTAATTTCTCCAAAGAATGTCTACTACACTTTCACGAGTAGATTAGATTTCTTTTGTTTAAAAAACATAGCCGAGTATGAGGCATGTGTCATGGGATTGTTTGCGGCCATTGAGAAAAAGATCAAGGTGCTTCAAGCCTTTGGAGATTCATCCTTGGTAATCTATCAGCTTCGAGGAGAATGGGAAACAAATGGCCCAAAGTTAATTAAGTATTATGATTTGATCCAAGAGCTGATTAAAGAATTCGAGAAGGTCAGTTTTACCTATCTTCCAAGAGAGGATAATCAGATGGCGGATGCTTTGGAAACCTTGGCTGCAATATTTACGACAAGTACAAACGCAGAAATGAAACTGATTGAAATGCAAATCTTTGAAATGCCAGATCATTGTTGTAGCTTGGAGGAGGATGTGGATGGCAATCCATGGTACCATGATATCTTGCAGTTTATCAAATTCTAGACTTATCCTAAGGATGCAAATGAGAATGATAAGAGAACCATCAGAAGAATAACAGCTAGATATGTCCTAGATGGTGATATTTTGTACAAAAGAGGAAGAGACCAAGTACTGTTAAGGTGTGTTGATGCTCGAGAGGCCAAAAATATTCTCCCCGAAGTACATGATAGGTTGTGTGGAACACACGCTAATGGTTTCTCAATAGTCCGAAAGATTATGAGGTATGGCTATTTCTGGTCAACAACGGAGAGGGATTGTATGGAAAATGCCAAGAAGTGCCACAAGGGCCAAATATATATCGATAAGATTCATTCTCTACCGATACCTTTGCACACTATGAATTCTCCATGGCCTTTCATAGTTTGGGGCATGGATTTTATTGGACAAATCCACCTAAAAGCTTCCAATGGGCATCGTTTCATTCTTGTTGTCATTGACTACTTCACTAAGTGGGTAGAAGCAGCTTCCTATGCCGACTTCACAAGGGTGATAGTTTGCAAGTTCTTGAAGAAAGAGATCATTTGCCGGTATGGATTGCCAGAAAGGATCATTACTTACAATGCTTCCAATTTGAGCAATGCAATGATGACTAAGGTGTGTAAACAATTCAAAATAGTGCATCATAATTCCACCACCTATCGTCCTAAGATGAATGGGGTAGTGGAAGTAGCAAACAAGAACATCAAGAAGATCATATCAAAAACATCAGACACCTTCAAGGATTGGCATGAAAAATTAATGTTCGCTCCGTTCGCCTACCGAACGTTTGTATGCACATCGATAGGGGAAACATCGTACTCTTTGGTCTATGGAACAAAGGCGATGCTACACATTGAAGTAGAGATCACATCACTTCAAATTTTAAACGAAGAAAAGCTGAATGAAGCTGAATGGATACAAGCCAGGTTTGATCAGTTAAATCTTATTGAAGAAAAGAGGTTGAAAGCTATCGACCATTGTCAGATGTATCATAGAAGAATGATGTGGGCTTATAAAAAGAAGGTTCGCCCAAAAGAATTCCGAGAGGGGGATCTAGTGCTTAAAAATCTCCTTGTCAATTCATAGATATTTTTCCGTGGGAAATGGATGTCTAATTGGGAAGGGTGGTATGTCATCAAGAAGGTCTTTTCTAGGGAAGCATTGATCGTAATAGAGATGGACATAAATGAGTTGAGGAATCCAGTGAACTCTGACTCAGTAAAGAAATACTATGCTTGAAGAAAGAAAAAGTGAGAAAGGAAAGAAAAAAGAAAAGAAGAAGAGGAAGAGGAAGAAAAAAATAAATGTAAGTGAAAATAAAGGTTGTTCAAGATGAAAATCGGGAAATGGCGTCTTGAAACCAAGGGTGGACATTGTATTGTGTTTTATTTTCTATGGAAATGGCGGCTCAAGTAAATCTGTCAATATTTTGCATTCGACAAACAGACCCTCTCGAGAATCAGATATCTCAGTAAAGAGCTTCAGGCAAGAATTCAACCTCGCTCGATGGGCTCACGCATCATTCATGCAATGGATGTTTAGGACATTGTATTGTGTTTTATTTTCTTTCCCTCATGTTTTCCATGACCTTTCAAATCATTTTAATGTTTATCAATCTTATTGAAGTACTATTTTATGCCTTATTGTTTTGATAAGCATCCCGCAAGAAGGTTAATATAGACTCATGATAAACGAAAATTTTCTTGGTATTATTGTGTTCTATCCCTCAAATTGCAGGTGATCCAAAGACAGAATTAACCTCGACATTTATGTATCCTATGGTATACCCAAAAGTGGACCTCATTTGTCGTGATATGAGAGTGTGCCGAGATTAGACGGCAAGTGCCCCTTACATCGAAGCTTAAGCTTGTCAAGAAAAGCATGAAAATTGTGAAAGTAGAAGGATTGCTAGATAAAAACCCGAAAGGGCTTCTAAAAAAGAAAAGAGAAGAAGAAAAGAAAGAAAGAGAAAAAAGAAAAGAAAAGAAAAGAAGAAAGAAAGAATATTCAAAGTGAAAACTCAAAAGGGCGCTTTGAGAAAAGCAATTTTGAAGTGAAAACCTAAAAAGGAGCTTTAGAGCATCATCTTAGAAGCTCGAAAGGAAAAAGCTAAAATGGTTGAACCCAAATGTGAGATAAGGTATTGCCACTACAAAAAACCAGAAGAGTGAGGAAGCAAGTAGAAAGCTAAGATTGGTCAACTAGAAAAGTGAAAACGTCCGAGCAATTTGGAAATTTTGCTAACCATACATCATATGTAGTTAGGCATCCCTACGTTAAGAGCATGCTAACTCATACCATCAAATCATCTTGTATAGTTTCTTGAGAAGTACTAAAGACAATATCAAAAGATTGGATATTTCACTCCAAGTTCGAAGAAGTAGATCTCAAACAATGAACATCTTTTCAAGCCAACACGACAAAAAATTGGGGCACTGTCTCAATATTTTCCAAGCTCCAGCCTTTTGGGAAGAAGGGAAAGTATTTTTTTTGGTACTCATAACTTGAGAAAACGGGGTGCCATTTCAAAGTTAAAAGTTATATATAGGAAGAACTGTAACCCCATGATTACAAAGCCAAAGGTTCTATATAGGAGGAACCTGAAGCCCCATGATTTCATGGCGAAAGGTTCTATATAGGGAGGACTCATAGCTTCAATACTTTAAAGCGAAGAGTTCTACATAGGAAGAACTCGTAGCTTCAGGATTTCAAAGCCATGGGTTCGATATAGGAAGAATCTGAAGCACCATTATTTCAATGTTAAGAGTTCTATATAGGAAGGATTCTTAGCTTCAGGATTTCAAGGCTAGAAGTTTTATATAGGAAGGACTTTCAGCCTAAAAAGACATCGCTAAGGACAAGCTGAAGGTTCTATATAGGAAAAACTCACAATTCAAAGGCTTCAGACAAAAGAAGGATAAACCAATTCCATATAGGAGGAACTCCTGGCTCCGTATCTGCAGAAAGGGAAGAGTAATAAATTTAGTGCTTATGATCTTTGCTCTATTCTTGTTTCACCAGAATGAGCAAAGAGGAGCAGTTGTAAACACTTATTTTATTCAGATTTATTGACATGGGTTATTATTATTATTATTATTATTATTGTTATTATTATTATTATTAAATATTACTATTATGGGCATATAATATAAATAAACAGATCAGTTGTGATAATAAAACCCATGTATATTAAAATGTCCAAGTCCAAATACATTAATCTTACATGACCTTATTAGGCCCAACACAAAGAAACCTAAAATCCGTTAAACCCTAGTCTAATTCCCCGTTATCTTTTGGCGCAACTGAACCAGAGCCGTTGGATCATATTTGATCTAACGGCCAAGATCAAGCCAGGTGACCCTTCAGATTGCGCATGCGATACACGCTTCGACCTTTCATCTTCCTGCGTGCCCTTGCAAGGCACACTAAGGTTGATAGACTCCCATGCGCTACAAGTCCTCAACTGGAGTTGCCAGGTCATAGCCCAGACATCATCAGGACATGTAACACCTCAAAAATTACGCCCAAATTGTAAACCCTAAATTTGTAAAATCCCTTATTTAGAAATCTAATTTTAAAATCCCTACAGTCAAAACCTTAATTACTTAGGAATTTTAATTCAAAACCCTTATTTGAGTTTGAAGGTTAAATTGAGAAAATTCAGAATTATAAAATTTAATATAGAAATTTAGGGTCAATTTGTAAATAATGAAAACCTTGGGTGCTAAAATGCAAACCCTCATAAGTCCAATGGCTTCCCTTGTAATTACTCAAAACTTTGGGTATAATAACCCTATTGATTGCATTAATTCATAAAGATGTAGCTGTTCTCTTCCCCTCTCTGGCTCGATATATATTTCTCCTCTCCATCTCGTCGAGTATAATTTTTTTATACTGTATTTTATCAAATCTTGTATTTTTTAGGGATTTCTATATAAGATCTAACGTAGTTTATATATGTGTTTTAAACGACATCGACTTTGAAGAAGACGAAGTACCAACTCTTTCGCCTATTCGATCTAACCGTGCACGTACCACAAGGACTCCACGTGAGTATTCTTTTATATTAGTATTAGTATTTTTAGTTGGTGGCATAGTGATATATATTAATTAATATAGAGTTTATATCGTAGGTTCTGATTCAGCAAGGGTTAGTGCTAGACCTAAACGTGAGAGGCGTTCTTCTCGACGTTAGAGCTATTGCTGCTTGAGGTGTGTTTTCTTACTGTGCTAAATAATATAGATTTTTCCCGTGTGATATTATTTTATATTGTATGCATATTTTTACATGTGATGTGGCATGATAAATTTTTCATTTATTTTTACTGGATTTGTGATTTAACTAAACATCGGATTTATCGAATTGTATAATATCGAATTTATCGAACTATGAAATATTGGATTTATAGGACTATGTTTTGACACTATTGCGAATGTAATTTTAAATCATTGTCTGCATGGGTTGGGATTGTACGGTGAAAGCAGTGGTTTTAAACTATAAAATATAATTCCAGGGTTTATATTTTCATAGCAAATAAATATATGTTGGGCTTGTTTTAAATTAAACCCAAATGGGTATGGTTTTTACACTATTGTAATTACTCATTTTCATTAAGGGTAAAAATGTCCTTTGGTATTTAAAAATAAAACAAAACAAATAAAGATATCTATTTGCTCACTTTCCCCTCCCCTTGCAAGTTACTATTCCATTTCTTCATTGCTTCATTCTTGAGGATTTTTGAAAGGTAATGATGTTTTGAATTGTCTTTATCTTCCTCTCCACTTCTATACCATTAGTTTTCAATAAAACCTATTATATTGCATTTTGAGGTTTTTGGGTTTTGAAATAAAAACGATAACTTTGATAGCTTTAGGTTCAGCTTTCGATTTGTTGTTGTTAAATAAGCTATTTACTATTCAAAAGGTCCAACATATTTAATTTTTACATGGTTTTATAATGAAATTCGGATATGGGTTTTAGAGGGATTTTAGATGGTTCAAATGTCAAGGTTTGGGGCTGTTTAGTGTGGGAAATTATTGGCTAATGTTTGGGTTATGTTTGAGGGTTGTTTTGGGTGTGTTAGATGGCATTTTGGAGGTTGGAAACATTGGGTATTTGCTGAGTTTGAGGGCTGCTCGAAAATGTTGTTTTGATAGTGTTCTTGGGTCGAATATATGCTTGATTTGTGTTATGGGTTTGCAGCAAGTTTTGGTGATTGATTATGGTGTTTTGATTGTGTTGGATGATTGGAGTCAAGAATTTGGATTGGCGATGCCTCGGGAACAAATCCAGATAGCTTGGTGGATTGATCGACTAGTGATGAGCTTGGATATTTGGTGAGTGGTTCTTCAGTTTTAAATTGGTTTTCAAAATGCCTTGGTGCGAGCATATAGACCTAGGTCGGGCCTGGTAAACCCACCTAGAGTCGGGATTAGATTGGTATTATAATCCCAAGCTTTAGTTTAGAAGACTATGGTTGAACTTGTAAATGTTGTGTTTATGCCTCATGTACTATTTGTGATTGTTGTTGCTATGCATTTTATGGCAAAGTGTAATAATGAGGCATGATGTTTTATTATGCATTGTGATATGCATGTGTTTGATGAAGTGTGGGTTGCTTGATTGTACATCATGGTGCATACGTGCTAGGCACGAGAATTGGTAAGGATATTGTGTTATGATGAGCTTGTGATGAGATAGTATTTGCACTAGTATGCTTGGGTACAAATGATCTATCATTAGGATGTTAGTGTGCACTCGAGTGTCAAAATGTGCGCGTGGTCTTGGTGATGGTAGTCACCAATATGGAGTACAGGTACGCCCAGAAATCTTCATTCATATTTTAGTCGATGATGAGTGGAATCCCGTCGACGGGGCGTGAGGATGAGTGGAATCCCCTCCGCATGGAATGGTGATGAGTGGAATACCACCGTAAGGTAATGTAATGGTTGAGTTGTTGTATGCGAGTTCCAACGGTTGTTATCCACATATTCGGGTTATAGCTAGGTGCCAATACGGTTTGTTAAATATGTTTCATATGGTTGTATTATGAATATGGACTTGTTGAGCATGGCATGATATTTGAGGTTATGTTCGTGCATTTCATATATTCGATTCATGTGGTTCCGAAGATAAGGAAACATGCATTCACCCTTCGTTTTGTTGCTCGTGCTTGGACCCTGCATTGTCGAGGTTTGTTTTATGAGCTTACACTCACTAAGCTTTGCACTTACGCTCTCTTTTGTTCGACAATGCAGATCCTTAGCTCGCGGGTTGCTTGTGCGAGGAGAAGGGCCTCCACTTGTGCTATTTCTACCTTCAAGTATGGACTTTTAAGTTAATTGATGTAATAGATAAGCAATGGGATTTAATTATGTTGTTTTGTGTTAAGGATCTTGTTAAGACTCCTTTAGTATGTTGATGTTTTGGTTGTGGCTTGCTTATGCTATGTATGTTGGCCATATGGCCCTTATCTCTATGCTTTTATGACATGTTTAATGGTTGAATCTTAGCTCCTTCTATGGTATGCTATATGGATGCTGTTGATGCTCCGTTGTTCGTATAAAATGTTTCGTATGCTGATTCTTGGTTGTTAAATGTTGTATGAATGTTTGCATGTGGTTAGGCGACTCTTAAATTGCATCTAGAGTTGAGTCTTAGTCCTTTTTGCTGCTAATTTGAGTCTTGTAGTGCAAGGCGTATTGGTATGCCCAAGGGCCGTATCGATACGTTCCTAAACTTTGGGACTCAGATTAGGCTTAGCGTACTGGTATACAAGGGTGTATCGATACGTCAAAACCTCTATGGAAATCCAAGATATTGACGAGATTTTGGCGTATCGGTACGGGTCTACGCTGTATCGGTACGGTCTTTTATCATTGACCGTAAGAAGTTGACCAGTGAGGGCGTATCGGTACGGTCAACCAGTGTACTGATACGGTCTCCCTACGTTGACTATGGGCAATTGACCTAGTCAAGGCGTATCGATACCCTTTTCTAGTGTATCGATGCGGCTTGCTTTATAAACTAAAATGGGCTGTTTTAAATTGCTTGTTCGATTATTTTGCCTAGCTTGTTGTTTCTGTTGTCGTTGTTTTACATAGGATGTATTAAAGCCTTTAGACAAGATAATAAATAAAATAAATTTTCTTGGGTTGCTAATCGAAGGGGAGGCTTAACGGGTTTCACTTTGGTTTTCCCCGTGTGACCCACTCGGCCCGGTCAATCGCCAAAACCGGGACGAGGGGGTTACACTTGTTGGTATCAAAGCCTGAGGTTTTCGAGACCTCGAGCAGGTAAGTGAGGTAAGTTAAATTCTTGTATTGCAATTGCACGATGTTTGCTTGCTTATCAAGTATGCTTTGATGCTTGCTTAAATGATCGTATGTGTGTGTTGTTTGTAGCATGTTGATGTATGATTTGTCCGTTAAGTGTTGAGTAAAGTCCCTTTGCTTCTATTACATCAGAAAAAGAGATTTTTAAGTGAGGAAAAACATACTTGGGCAACTTGGACCCTTGCCCTTGCTAACCCGGTTTTGTATGTTGTTGTTGTAGTTGTTATCTGTGAGCTGTTATGTCGAGGACTAGAGGTAGACCCAGGTTAGTTCGTCAGGAACCCCGTGTTGTGGCTCCTGCTGTTGAGCCGGTGGTTGGGGTAGAGGCTCATGTGGAAGAGCCTGTTTTTGGAGTCGGAGCTCCTCCACCACCACCAGCTCCTCAGCCGGATGAGGGAGGCGAGGCAAGAGCAGAGGGAGTGGGACCTCAGGTTGGCCAGGGTGGTCAAGGTCCTGCAGGGATAGACATGGCTCCGCTAGTTTAGGCTATAGCGGGAGCGTTTCAGGCTGCAGATACCAGAGCTCAGGTTGCAGCACAACCGAGAAGCGATGATGCTAGCTTACCCTTAAAGAGGTTTCATAACCTTGGAGCAGAAGAGTTCAGAGGATCTACGCCTGAGAGATCAGAGTTATGGCTAGAGAAGACGGTTCGTATTTTGGCTCAGATGGTACGTATTAGGGCTCGTAAGTTAGGTTGTGTGGTTTCGTTACTTCAGGTTGATGCCTACATCTGGTGGGTCACTATTACTTACGGCGTTTTTGAGGCCGATATCAGTTGAGATTTCTTTGAGATTGCTTTCAGAAAGAGGTATTTAGGCCCGAGATATTTAAATGAGAAGAAGAGGGAGTTCATGGCTCTTGTTCAGAGAGACACATCAGTGACAGATTTTGAGATTCACTTTGTCTGGTTGAGTCTATATGCTCTGGAGTTGGTTCCTACTGAGAGGGACCGTTGTGATCGGTTCAGGTATGGGATTCATGAGGAGGTCAAGAGGTACACCTTGGCTACAAATTATTCTGATTTTGATGTCTTGGTTGCTAGGGCAGGGGACATCGAGCATAGCTTGGGGCTGACCAAGCGTTCGGGAGGATCCAGTTCAGGGAAGAGGCACAACAACTTTGATCGTGGTGTTGCCAAGAGGCATCGGGGTAGTGGACAGCATTGTGATCATAGAGGTGGCGGTGGCCACCACGATAGAGGCCATGAGGGCCAGAGAGCTGGAGGGCGTTTGCCCGATGTGGGAGACAACATTCAAGAGAGTGTTGGGGAAACTATCATGCTTGTTGGAACTGTGGATCGAGAGACGACTTCATGAGAGAGAGTCCGCATCAGGCGGGACAAGCACCGATTTAGGCACAGGCTCATGCGAGAGCGATCAACTCTCCGAGAGGCCCTGGGCGCGGTCGTGGTTACTTCTAGCTGAGGGCTGTTGTACCTAGGATAGAGGCACTGAGGAATCTTTCTCATATAGTGGTAGTTCAGCCAAAGGCCGGTGGACCAGCTAGAGTCTACGCACACAGAGAGGCAGCGAATGACATAGATGTGATAGCAGGTAATTTCGAGTTACATTCCATGTCTTTGCTTTCCTTAATCGATTCGGGTTCCACGCATTCTTATATTTTGAGTGAGCATGCAAAGAAGTTAGACATACATGTTGAGATTTTAGACATAGTGGTAGTAGGCGAGAACGTTAAGTTCTTGTCGAATGTTATGTTAGCTTTAGAGGCTCATAGGTTGATGAACTTCGGTTGTTAGGCTTATTTAGCTTACGTGATGAATCCGAATATGAGTGAGGTTGGACTGAAAGATATCAGGATAGTTTGTGATTATCCGGGTGTGTTTCCAGAAGAATTATCGGGTTTGCCTCCTAACACAGATGTAGAGTTTGTGATTGAGACTGTTTCAGGGTCTACTCCAATTTCTATTGCTCCGTATCGTTTGGCTCTGAAAGAGTTAAAAGAGTTGAAAAGTCAGCTTCAGGAGATGTTAGACCGAGGTTTTATTAGGCCTAGTAGTACGCCTTGGGGTGCTCCAGTGTTATTTGTGAAGAAGAAGAATGGCAGTATGAGGATGTGTATCGACTATAGGCAATTGAACCAGTTTACAGTGAAGAACAAGTATACGTTGCCACGTATAGATGACATGTTTGATCAGTTGAGAGGTGCCTCAGTGTTTTTGCAGATAGATTTGAGATCAGGGTACTATCAGTTGAAGGTAAAGGAGTTTGATGTACCGAAGACAGCTTTTAGGACTAGATATGGTCATTATGAGTTCCTTGTGATGTCATTTGGGCTCACAAATGCACCGACAGCTTTCATGGACATGATGAACAGAGTTTTTTGAGACTATCTAGACCAATTTGTAGTTGTTTTCATAGAGGACATCCTTGTGTACTCGAGATCAGAAGAAGAACATGATGAACATTTGAGACTTGTATTGCATAGATTGATGAGCAACCAGTTGTATGCTAAGCTGAGTAAATGTGAGTTCTGGATCAGAGAGGTTGTGTTTCTTGGCCACGTTGTGTCAACTGAAGGTATCCGTGTTGATCCGAAGAAGATTGAAGCCATTGTTGAGTGGAAACAACCTAAGTCAGTGATCAAGATTAGAAGCTTCCTAGGACTAGCTGGTTACTATAGGAGATTCGTTGACGTATTCTCTAGGGTAGTTGCTCCGTTGACTAGACTTTTGCAAAAGGGAGTTAAGTTTGAGTGGTCAGATGCAAGACAAAAGGCATTTTAGAAATTAAAAGAAGACTTGACGAATGCTCTAGTGTTGGTACAGCTAGTTTCATGGAAAGAGTTCGTGATTTATAGCGATGCTTCCTGCGTAGGTTTAGGTTGTGTTCTGATGCAAGAAAGAAGAGTTGTTGCTTATGCTTCAAAACAGTTGAAGGTGCACAATAAGAACTACCCTGCGCACGACATTGAGTTAGCAGCAGTTGTGTTTGCATTGAAGATCTGGCGTCACTACTTGTATGGTGAGAAGTGCACGGTTTACACTAATCATAAAAGCTTGAAGTATCTGATGACACAGAGAGAGCTGAACTTGAGACAGAGAAAATGACTTGAACTGTTGAAAGACTATGATTTGACTATTGAGTACCATCCGGGTAAGGTAAATGTAGTGGCCGATGCGTTGAGCAGAAAAGTTGTAGTTGAGTTGCGAGCTATGTTTGCTAGGCTGAGTGTATCAGAGGACGGTGGTTTGATTACAGAGTTGCAAGTGAAGCCTTCATTGATTCAGATGATCAGAGAGAAACAGTTGCAAGATGTATCATTAGCTTCACATGTTCAGGACATTGCAGAGGGTAGATCGACAGGGTACAGTTTCAGTGATGAGAATGTGTAGTGTTTCAGAGACAGAGTGGTAGTACCTGCAGATGTTGAGTTGAGACGTATGATTCTAAGCGAAGCACATTCGAGTCCTTTTTCTATGCATCCAGGCAGTACTAAGATGTACCCAGATCTGAAGAGTGATTATTTCTGGGTTGGATTGAAGAAGGATGTAGCCGAGTATGTGAGTCGTTGCATGGTATGTCAGAGAGTAAAGGCAGAACATTAGGTCCCTTCAGGTTTGTTAAAGCCATTGAAAATTCGAGAATGGAAGTGGGAAAGAATAACTATGGACTTTTTGTCAGGGTTGTCGTTGTCTCCTTCGAAGAAGAATTCTGTCTGCGTGATAGTTGATAGATTCACTAAGTGTGCTCGTTTCTTATCAGTGAACACCATAGATTCTTTAGACAAGCTGGCAAATTTGTACGTCCGAGAGATTGTGAGACTACATGGAGTTTCGAAGTCTATTGTATCAGACAGAGTTCCAAGATTCACATCGAGGTTCTGGGGTTGTTTGCATAGTGCCCTAGGTAGTCGTTTGCATTTCAGTACTTCATATCATCCGCAGTCAGATGGTCAGTCAGAGCGAGTCATACAAGTATTAGAGGATGTGCTCTGTGGTTGTGTGATCGACTTCCAAGGGTCGTGGGAGAAGCATTTACCCTTAGTCGAGTTTGCTTACAACAACAGTTGCCAGCCTATTATCTAGATGGCTTCTTATGAGACATTGTATGGTAGGCGATGTAGGACTCCGATCTGTTGGGTCGAAGCGGGTCAAAAGTTGTTACCTATGCCGGATTTGCTTAAGGGGACTACCGATAAAGTGAAGTTGATTTGTGACCGGCTGAAAGCAGTTTCCGATCGTTAGAAATCTTATGTTGATTTTAAGAGAAAAGAGATTGAGTTTTCATTGGGTGAGAAAGTGTTTCTCAAAGTGTCTCTGTGGAAGAAGGTAATGCGATTTGGCCGGAAGGGCAAGTTGAGTTCGAGGTTTATCGGTCTATATGAGATAGTTGAGTGGATTGGGCCAGTAGCTTACTGTTTGCGATTGCCTTCAGAGTTAGAGAAGATCCATGATGTAGTCCATGTGTTAGTGCTTAGGAGATATAGATCGGATCTGTCTCACGTTATGCTCGTTGAGGAGATAGAACTAAATCCAGATTTGTCATACAATGAATAACCAGTTGAGATACTTGCTTCTGATAGCAAGGTGTTGCGTGGCAAGACCATAGAGTTGGTCAAGGTGTTGTGGCGACATAAAGGCGTGGAAGAGGCCACGTGGGAGAGGAAAGTCGATATGCTTGAACGGTTTCCGTACTTGTTTCCGTCAGGTAATTTCGAGGACAAAATTCCTTAAGTGAGAGAGAGTTGTAATACTCGGGTTAGGGGGTCGGGTGAAATTAAACTGTTAAAATATAATTCCATGTTTTATATTTTCATAGCAAATAAATATATGTTGGGTTTGTTTTAAATTAAACCCAAATTGGGATGAGTTTTACATTATTGTAATTACCCATTTTCATTAAGGGTAAAAATGTCCTTTGGAATTTAAAAATAAAACAAAACAAATAAATATATCTATTTGCTCATCTTCCTCCCCTCCTCTTTCAAAACTAACGACATATTTCCCCTCCCATTGCAAGTTACTATTCCATTTATTCCTTGCTTCATTCTTGAGGATTTTTGAAAGGTAATGATGTTTTGAATTGTCCTCATCTTCCTCTCCACTTCTATACTATTAGTTTTCAATAAAACCTATTATATTGCATTTTGAGGTTATTGGGTTTTGAAATAAAAATGATAACTTTGATAGCTTTAGGTTAAGCTTTCGATCTGTTGTTGTTAAATAAGCTCTTTACTATTCAAAAGGTCCAACATATCTAATTTTTACATGGTTTTATAATGAAATTCGGATATGGGTTTTAGATGGTTCAAATGTCAAGTTTTGGGGCTGTTTAGTGTGGGAAATTGTTGGCTGATGTTTAGGTTATGTTTGAGGGTTGTTTTGGGTGTGTTAGATGGCATTTTGGAGGTTGGAAACATTGGGTATTTGCTGAGTTTTAGGGCTGCTCAAAAATGATGTTTTGAGAGTGTTCTTGGGTCCAATATATGCTTGATTTTTGTTATGGGTTTGCAGCAAGTTTTGGTGAGTGATAAATGGTGTTGTGATTGTGTTGGGTGATTAGAGTCGAGATTTTTTGTTGGCGAAGCCTAGGTAACAAATCCGGATAGCTTGGTGGATTGATCGGCTAGTGTTGAGCTTGGATAGTTGGTGAGTGGTTCTTCGGTTTTAAATTGGTTTTCAAAATGCCTTGGTCCGAGCATATAGACCTAGGTCGGGCTTGGTAAACCCACCTAGAGCTGGGATTAGATTGGTAGTATAATCCCAAGCTTTAGTATAGAAGACTATGGTTGAACTTGTAAATGTTGTGTTTATGCCTCATGTACTATTTGTGATTGTTGTTGCTATGCATTTTATGTCTAAGTGTAGTAATGTGGCATGATGTTTTATTGTGCATTGTGATATGCATGTGTTTGATGAAGTGTGGGTTGCATGATTGTACATCATGGTGGATACGTGCTAGGTACGGGAATTGGTAAGGATATTGTGTTATGATGAGCTTCTAATGAGATAGTATTGGAACTAGTATGCTTGGGTACAAATGATCGATCATTAGGATGTTAGTGTGCACACGAGTGTCGAAATGCGCATGTGGTTTTGGTGATGGTAGTCACCAAGAGGGAGTACGAGTACGCCCATAAATCTTCATTTATATTTTAGTCGATGATTAGTGGAATCCCATCGATAAGGCGTGAGGATGAGTGGAATCCCCTCCGCGTGGAACGGTGATTAGTGGAATCCCACCGTAAGGTAATGTAATGGTTGAGTTGTTGGATGTGAGCTCAAACCGTTGTTATCCGCGTATTCGGGTCATAGCTAGGTGCCAATACGGTTTGTTAAATATGTTTCATATGGTTGTATTATAGATATGGACATGTTGAGCATTGCATGATACTTGAGGTTATGTTTGTGCATTTCATATATTCGATTCATGTGGTTCTGAATGTAAGGAAACATGCATTCATCCTTAGTTTTGTTGCTCGTGCTTGGACCCTGCATTGTCGAGGTTTGTTTTATGAGCTTACCATCATTAAGCTTTGCGCTTACGCTCTCTTTTGTTCGACAATGCAGATCCTTAGTTCGTGGGTTGCTTGTGCGAGGAGAAGGGCCTCCAAGTGTGCTATTTCTACCTTCAAGTATGGACTTTAAAGTTAATTGATGTAATAGCTAAGCAATGGGATTTGAGTATGTTGTTTTGTGTTAGGAGCTTTTTAAGACTCCTTTAGTATGTTGATGTTTTGGTTGTGGCCTTCTTATGTTATGTATGTTTGCCATGTAGCCCTTATCTCTATGCTTTTATGGCATGTTTAATGGTTGAATCTTAGCACCTTCTATGGTATGCTATATGGATGTTCTTGATTCTCCGTTGTTCGTATAAAATGTTTTGTATGCTGATTCTTGGTTGTTAAATGTTGTATGAATGTTTTCTTGTGGCTAAGCGAGTCTTAAATTGCATCTAGAGTTGAGTCTTAGTGCTTTTTGCTGCTAATTTGAGTCTTGCAGTGCAGGGCGTATCGATACGCCCAAGGGCCGTATCGATACGGTCCTACACTTTGGGACTCAGATTAGGCTTAGCATAACGGTACATGGGGGTGTATCGATACGCCAAAACCTCTCTGGAAATCTGAGATATTGACGAGATTTTGGCGTATAGGTACGAGTCTTGGGTGTATTGGTACGGTCTTTTATCATTGACCGTGAGAAGTTGACCAATGAAGGCGTATCGCTACGGTCAACCAGTGTTATGATACGGTCACCCTATGTTGACTATGGGTTGTTAACCTAGTCAAGGCGTATCGATACCCTCTTCTAGTGTATAGATACGACCTGATGTATAAACTAAAATGGGTTGTTTTAAATTGCTTGTTCGATTGTTTCGCCTCGCTTGTTGTTTCCGATGTCGTTGTTTCACATAGGATGTATTAAAGCCTTTAGACAAGATAATAAATAAAAGAAATTTTCTTGGGTTGCTAACCGAAGGGGAGCCTTAACGGGTTTCACTTTGGTTTTCTCCGTGTGACCCACTCGAACCGGTCAGTCGCCCTGACCGGGACGAGGGGGTTACATATAGAGAGTGGTTCTGGGAAACCTTACTCTTCGGACGATGTTGTAGTTGAGATTCATTGAATTGTTTTTATAAGTTAATGCTTTTGAATTGTGCATCGTCATTTGTGAATTTAAAGATTTTATCGAAATATATATGTTTTTGAGATTGAGATTTTTCTTGCACTTTAGAGACACACTAATCTTTTTAGCTTACTCCACCATAGTTTTCCTTTTACAGATATCTTTGGACTTTAGGCGACGTGGTACTTGGATAACCTCATATTTTATCCAGTTATTTTATTATTTAGTATGAACCTATTTTAGATTATTAGATTATTATTTTTATTTTATATTTAGGGACATTTATGTATTTCAGACTGAGGAACTTTATATTTTGAGATTATGTTTCAGCATGTATTTTTAGATTTTATTTTAGATATTTATTAAATGATCATAATATTTTTATAATATTTGGATTTTTTGAAAATAATTGTGATATTTACTATACTTATCGTTAATTAATAAATAAATTGTTTTATAAATGATTTAAACCTAAAATTTATTACATGAAAGTAATATTGTTGTAACCCCCTTAGCCCGGTCTGGACGTTTGACTCGAACTACGAAGGTTACACGGAGAAAACCAAAGTCAACCAGAAAGTCAACCTTGATTTACGACCCTTTTTTTCTTTTATCTTCTCTAGATTCATATTATTAACCTATGAGTTCAGCAAAACGATTAGGGGAAAATGACACGGCGATCGGAGTTCAACTAGGGGTTCAATTGCATACATTTAACTTTTAGGGACTAAACTGTAAGTTCCACAAATTACAGAGACTTTCATGATTTTATATTACCAAACATCAATTAATCACATAACATGCAATCATGTCAAAAAAATCAACTCAAACGGATCATTCAAACTCACTAATTTAAACACCCAACATTTAAGGACCAAAATGTAAGAATCAGAAACTCAGGACAGCTCAAAATTGAATTGATCGTATCAAAACGCCTACCCTGGTATCAAAATTTAAGCATGCCTTTAGTACCTATGATTGCATAAGTGATGCCACGATTTAAGGACCAACGGTCATCTATTTCAGAACGCCTACCCTGGTATCGAAACGGCCGTATCGAAACTAAAATGATCGTTTCGGTACTCGGGCTCGTTTGGGAACCCGTATCGAAACAGGGTCTTCTAGTAGTGTTGAGATTTTAGGGGCTCGATTCGATCAACCGTTCTTGCTCGCCAAGTGTGGAGAAGTTGGATAATTGGGTGTTTTAGTGGGAGGTGAAAATTAGGCAATTTGAGACAAGGATTTATAGTGGTTCAACCTTCTAACCAAGATCTACATTGACTATCTTAGCTTCACACTAAGGATTTCCAAACAAATTCACTAAGAATTTCGTCCCCTTTTCTAGGCTAAGGAGGCAACCTTTACAACCCTCAAAGCTTTCTACCCAAAGCTTGAGGAAACACTCTCTTGTACAAAGAAAGACTTAGCAAACTAGAAATCCCTCTAATAGGTGTTTGTTTGCAATTCTATGCACTCACCCAAAACCTAAACACTTGAGCAAATTTAACAATGTAAGCTCACAAGTGTTGTCTAAGCAAGAAATAAACAATTTAAGCTCTAGACAAATTTTGACATCATAATGTTGTAACAATTGAAGCATTAGCCTTTACTTGATGATTGGAGGTCCCTTTTATACTCCCGATTGAGTTTGAAGTTGTTACTAGCTGTTGGGATCAAATTGGAGCCATTGAGTACTTTATTTCCCTTCATTAATGATGTTCTGCAGCCATCTGTATCGATACGCTTGGATCCGTATCGGTACGACCTTCATCAGAAACTAGCTGTTGGGCTCTTGCTAGCCTGGGCGTATCGATACGCTTGAGGGCGTATCGGTACGGGTTCACTTTTAAATGACCGTTGGGAAAGTAGCCGTTGGGGTGGTTGAAAGGGGATCGGTACGCTTACCAGGCGTATCGAAACGATCCCGATCCGTATCGAAACGGCCAAGCCTGTTTCGATACGAGTTTTGGCAGTGACCAAACTAGGGCAAAAAGGTATCGGTACATGTACAGCCGTATCGATACGAGTAACTTGAAAAGTCAAGTTTGTCTCTTTAAAATTAGTAAAAACATTGCCAAAAACCTTTTAAAATGCCTCAAACATAATTTCAAGTTCTTTGGACTTAAAACCAAGTTTTAAATTCTTTTCAAATTAGTCCAAAACACTTTTCAATTATTATATCAAAACATTAGTTCTACAATCTCCCCATTTTTGATATAATAAAACTCACTTGAAAAATTGTTTGGGATTCTCCCCCTTTAACTTTAAAAATGTGAATAAGAGATTAAAGATATGAAATCAAATAAAGCTCCCCCTTATTCATTTGAAAGTTCAATTTTTCAAACCATTTCTCCCCTTTTTTGTTATATCAAAAAGAATTTAAAACATTAAGTTTCAAAATAACACTAGAGAAAAAAAAATTGACACACTTAAAATTTTGGTTTAAAATTGGCTCCCCCTTACTCAAAGCATCATAAGAATGTTAGTTCAACATATATGATTATCTAGTTGACTTAAATGAAAATTAATCAAATAAAAGGAAAAACAACTAGATTTTACCACACTTGAACTCAAGGGAGGATGTGAAGCCTTCCTTCTTCAAGTGTTCTTCCTATGTGCGCATGGAGCTCCCCCTCAAAGTTTGACTTGTTGATCACTCTCCATCACACCTATCAAAAGACAATCAAGTAATTTTTGGTATCCAAATTGCTTTGCATCCATAGACATTAGTAGCACAAAATTTAGTCCCCTTAGGAATCCATTTTTCAATTTCATCCTTTTTAGTTGAAGTGGTTAGTCCTTTTAGGACCCAAAAACTTCTAAAACATTTATCATTCATAAATCTAGGGGCACTAGATTCTCTTACATAAAAATTTGATTTTCCAAAATTATTTTTCTTCTCAAGTTCATTGGAAATCAAATCTTTTTTCATTTTGAAAATTAAGAAGCAAATTTTGTAAATCAAGACATTTTTGTTCAAAATCTTTCAATTTTGCTTCAAGTTCAAGATTTGTTTTGGATAGCAAATCATTTTCAATTTTTATTTTTGAAATCAACTTTTTGTTCTTGGAAAATGATCCCTTGAATTCCAAAAGCAAATCATCATAGGAATCTTGTAATTCATCAAATGTATAATAATTTGAAATAGATGAGTTAGAAGTTACCTCCCCCTTATTGAGGGCCATGAAGCATAGGTGGGCTACTTCATCATCGGT
The DNA here is from genome assembly GCA_958450335.1 of Hibiscus tridactylites. NCBI lineage: Eukaryota > Viridiplantae > Streptophyta > Magnoliopsida > Malvales > Malvaceae > Hibiscus > Hibiscus tridactylites. Next base: position 30,778,442 of record OY288289.1, read on the forward strand.
GGAGTCTTCATCACTCCATGTGGCCACATATGCTTGTTTTGAAGAAGATCCCTTCTTTTTGGATTTGTGGGAGTCCTTCATCATCGATGCATGCTTGGATTTTTCCATTTTGCTATTCATGAACTGGGCAAATTTGTTGAAGAGATAGGCCATGATATGACCATCAAGAACAAGGACTCAGAGAAGTACCCAAGTGGCCCGATTACACATGCACGAGCCAAGGAGTTTCAATCAGCCATGAAAAGCTTGTTTACAACAAGCCATGAACGTGAGAAAGAAGAAATAATAAGAGAGGAATGCCTTACCTTCCTCATGCATGCATTTGCATGAGAATTTAAGTATTTCAAACTTCCATTGCATTGATAAATTGTGCTAGTCATTAAAGCATGCACTTCATTTATAGTTTTAGTTCATTTAGGGAAGTAGTTTAATTATGTATCTTAAATCATTCGTTAAACTACTTCATTAATGCATTTAGTTAAATTCAATAAAGTTAGTTCTTCAATTAAACTAGTTCATACATTTAACTAGTTCACTCAATTAACTAACTCTTTAATTGTTTCATGCATCTATTATTTTAAGTTTGAATAAATCCTTTGTGTGTGTCTAGGTTCATGTGACGTGTGGATTAAAGAAGAGACTTTTCAACTTCAGCATGGAAACAAGTCATTGATGACCATCTTTACTCATGCAAACAAGGCAATTGAAGGCAATTCAAGGCTGAATTCTTTTCATCTTTTCAAGGTTGTTCATCTTCAAAGAGTAACAAAGCATTTAAGCTTCATAATTCACCTATTCAAGGTTGAAATTATGAACCAATGAAGGTCATTCGCGTTCAAGAGAAGGGACATGAAATAATCATCATTCAAATTATGCATTCAAGGTCTTTATTTATCATTTTTTGAAGGCTGGTCATATTCCACAAATGGGCAAGCAATGAAGGTTGGTTTAATGTCATTTAATCATCAAATTAAGTGATAAAATCAGCAAGGAATTCAAAGAGAGAAGATGATTTGGACGTGTGGGATGTCTACATTCATCCTATGTCCACATTCATTCCCTTTTATCCATTTGCAAGAAAAATGAAGCAGCCCAAGAGTCACCAGTCCTTTTGGACGAATTTAAGGCTAAATTCATCTCAATTTAAAGCAAAATTCATCCATCAAAATGATAAGAAAGAAATATTTCATTTGTTTGTATTCAATGGCATTTAGATGAGCATTCATCTCTCTTTTGTGTGACTTTTCATATGGTTCCTAGCCAAACTTTAAATAGGTATCTTAGGTTCATTTGTAAGCACTTTTTTGCAGAATATAAACCTTTGAAAGATTGCTTTCATCTTGTTCTTGCGAGAACTCTATCGGCTTCAAGTTGTGCTTGTAGTCTTCTATCTATTTCATTTTACTATAGCGTTGGTTCCAAGCTCTCTTATAGCTTGTGGGTCACGTTCCACACTCATCCACCTCAACTCCATCAAAGTATATTGTTGGTTCCTAGCTCGTTATAGCTAGCGGGTCACAATTCGCTATCCTTGCAACCATACAAATCCACGTCGCCTTTAGCATCTCCCATCACTCCTTTGATTTATACCTTTCCATGATTATCATCCTCCATCCTTAGCCACCATACTATCCAAATTACCCATCCACTTCCTTTCTTCATTAATTTTTTATTATATTGTTATTCATCTCACATGTATGTTTAATGATATCTCAGTGTTCAAAGCGTAGCAAAGAGTATCTCTTACTAGAATCACGATCGGGCACATCTATATGACTCGGGTCACATTACCGGGTTCATATCAATTGGTATCAGACCAAGGTTGACTTAGTAAGATAGTCTTGTCTCTCTTTTGAAAAAAAAGAAAAAAAATCGAAAAAAAATAGAGAAAGTTAGAGAGGGAGGGGCATCGTATTCTCTATTCTTCTTTAAAAAAATCTTACATTATTTTTTCTTTTGCTACTATTTTGTCATCTTTACCAACTCTCACAATTTACCTTTTTTTGTTGTTGCCTCTTTTTCTTATCCCACCTTCCAAATTCTTTTCGCCAAGTTTTGTTTTTTCAGCCGAATTCTACAAGCCATTTGCAAGCCTTGAGGAAGTTCTTAAAAGGACTTGATCGAGAGCAAGAGTGGAAAAAGGCAAGAGTGCACATCAAGGGTAAAAGCCATTCCGAGTGAAACACGAGTGTGAGTGCATTTTCTTGGAGTGGAATAGGTGAGGTTTTGTGTTTGTGAGGTTTTAATTTTTTTTTGTTACTAATAATGTCTCAAAATTCCGTGAGAAACTCTGTTGGAGGAAGTAATAATGATAACGTAGATGCATCTAACTCCAATCTTCAAGATATTATCCGAGAGATGGACAGGTTGTTGCAACAAAGGTTGGGGCCGATGCAAGAACGATTAGATCATTTGGAGGAAAGATCTCAACAAAGGCATAATTCAGATCACGAGGAAAAGTATGAGAGAAAGGTGGACGAAGAACTCATAGACGAGCGAGCCTCCCAGCAAAGTTTGAGGCGTCAAGAACCTAGGTACCAAAGAGCTCGGCCAAGAGTTGATGATAATCTTAGCAACATCAAAATAACCATTCCTCATTTCCAAGGAAGAACGGATCCTGAAGCCTATCTTTCATGGGAAAAAAAAGTTGAGCACATCTTTGAGTGCCGCAACTACTCCGAGCTTAAGAAGGTAAAAATTGCAGCAATTGAATTTACAGATTATGCACTAATATTGTGGGATCAGTTGACATCTAGCAGGAGACGCAATGGCGAACATCCAATTTCTACTTGGAATGAGATGAAGGCCGTTATGCGTAGGAGGTTCATTCCAACTCACTATCATAGGGAGTTATTCAACAAGCTTCAAAATCTCACCCAAGGCAACTGTAGTGTTGAGGACTACTTTAAAGATATGGAAGTAGCCATGATCCGAGCTAACATTGATGAGGATCGAGAAGCCACCATGGCAAGATTTCAATCCGGCCTTGACCCAAATATTGTGGTCGTCATTGAGTTGCAACATTATGTGGAGATCGAAGACATGGTGCATATGGCCATAAAAGTGGAAAAGCAACTTAAACGGAAGGGTTCCACATGAACCTATGGGGGAGCATCATAAAGATGGGGGCAAAGTTCTTACAAACGGAGTCCTCCAATACCACCCAATGAAAGAGGCGCACCACCCAAAGGAAGCAAGGCCAATGCCGAAACTAGCAAAGGTAAGGCTTCAAATGTTCCAAATCGTTCCCGAGATATACAATGCTTCAAGTGCTTGGGAAGAGGGCATATTGCAAGCCAATGCCCAATCGCAACACCATGCTTCCTCGAGATGATGGAGAGGTTGAATCGGAACAAGAGGAGGAAGATGAAGTTGCTGCCATACAAGAAGATGAAGGTGATGATATAGAGTATGCGGAAGAAGGAGAGGCCCTTATTGTGAAAAGGAGCCTAAGTATGCAAGCGAATGAAGGGAATGAGCAACGCGAGAATATCTTTCGTACTCGCTGCCATGTTAATGGAAAGGTATGCTTTGTCATTATTGATGGATGTAGTTGTACTAATGTTGCTAGTACTCTTATGGTAGAAAAACTTGGATTAGCAACCACAAAGCATCCACATCCCTACAAGCTGCAGTGGCTTAATGACGGAGGAGAACTCAAGGTTACCAAGCAAGTTCTTGTTGCTTTCTCCATTGGAAAGTATAAGAGTGGCCTTAGCCACTCTTTCACCAAAACAAATTCACAAAGACCAAATACATTTGAGAGAAAGTATTGAAAGAGCCAAAGAGAGAGAATAAAAAATGGAGGTAAAAGCAAGTGAGAGTGAGCAAAGTGAGGGTGCGAAAATGAGTGTGTTTACCAAAGAAAGAGAGTTGAGAAAGTGTTTGTTGTCGAGAAAGGAATTACTTGAACTTGTGTACAAGGAAAGTTTATTGAACACTAACCAACTTGATCACACTTTGCCTTCTTCTATTGTGCCTTTGTTGCAGGAATTTGACGAATTATTTCTAGAGGAGATACCAAGTGGGCTGGCACCAATCCGTGGCATTGAACATCAAATAGATTTCATTCCCGGTGTCGTCATTCCTAACCGCCCAGCTTACCCAAGCATTCTCGAGGAAACCAAGGAGTTACAAAGGCAAGTGGCTGAACTAATGGCCAAAGGCTACGTGAGGGAGAGCCTTAGCCCATGTTCTGTTCCGGTATTACTCGTGCCAAAGAAGGATGGAACTTGGCGCTTGTGTGTAGATTGTCGAGCGGTAAACAAAATTACGGTAAAGTATCGTCACCGTATTCCCCATTTAGATGACATGTTATGTTACCAACTCAATTTTTGAGATCGAGTCTGCCGCACCCATAGGTGCAAAACCACGCACACCACCCGACCGAGGGACACAAAGCGTTGCCGATGCCACGCCCCAAGGGGCCATGCCCAATGCCCTTGGTGGTGTCCGCGCCCAAGAGATCCGACCTGGGCCATATTCTCCGCACCATGGGACCTTGTCCAGCACCCCATGTGCTGCCCACACAACTTGCAACCGTAGGGGCCCAACACACGCACCCGAGGGGCCTTTGCCACACACCCCCATGCCGGCCAAGGCATGAAGCCCGAGCCCACACGCGATGTGCACTCCATGGAGACCAAGTCCGCACACGAGGGGGCCTTGCCATCCAACCTTCATGGCGCCCAAGCCATGAAGCCCAAGTCCGCACCCGACGTGCACACTAAGGGGGCCAAGTCCGCATCCGAGAGGGCCTTGTCTTGCCTTCATGCCGCCCAAGCCATGAAGCTCAAGCCTGCACCCAACGTGCACGCCTAAGAGGCCAAGTCCGCACCCGATGTGCATGCCAAGAGGCCTAGGGGATTGCCATCCGCATTACCCACACCCCTAGGGCCCGATTTAGCGCCCAACGTGCTAAAGTGGAGTTTTTGGAGTCAAGATCCGGGCCACACCAAGCCTAATCCGCCCAAGCATCCAAGACCAAAGCCAAGGTGTCATCTTCACACCAACGTTCATAGAAATATATCTTCCATGGAGCCTATTCGAGGAAAACTTCCATCCTTGAAGCCACGATCATGGAAAGTCCTCTATGACAACCAACTAGTGATGTCATAGCTTTGTATTTTAGGCATATTTGTATTTTAAGTGATTAGCTTTCCTTTGTTAGAGATTCTCTTTGTAAGACTCATCCATAGCCATTGGATCGAGCCGATCGTAGCCATTAGATCGAGGGGGCCAAGGCTATAAATAGGAGCCTTGCCCAACCATTGTAATTACTCCACGATCACTCCACTTTTCCCATCATTCTTCTTTCATTGTTCTTTATTAATACAAGAGGGCTCGAGTACTCTTTTCTCCTCATCTAGGATTAGGAGGAGTTTTTAACTAGGCTCGTTGCTTTATAAATCCCTTGCCTCTTTCTTTTTGCCTTGCTTAGCCATCACCCATATTTTCCAAAGCTTCCGCACAGCACATTCTAAGCACATCCGCTTAGCTTTTCAAAGGCTTACTTAGTCCCCGACCTAAGATCGTCGACTAAGGCCGCACGGGTTAGCGAGTCGAAATCTAGCCCGGTGACAAGTGGTATCAGAGCGAGTTCCGCTCCTATCCGAGACGAGATGGCGCGAGGAAGAAGAAGGGACGTTGCGACAAAGATGGACGTGGAGTCACAAAAATTCTCGTTTGAAAGCGAGGTAAGTAAATCACGTTTGAATAGTGTTTTTACTAACTCATGGTTTTGTTCCCTTTGTAGGATCAATCATGATGTTGAAGACTGCCCAAAGAGGAGGCCGTCGAGATGCTGGAGGTGTGAAAATCCACACTTGTCTTTCCAATGCCCGCACAAATTCAAACAGTCCGAGTTACGGGACAAGTCCGACGAGATCGAGCCTTTGAAGCTTGATGAAAGGTGCAATGTGCTACCATTTGGTATGGTAGAGGCGTTCGAGGAACATGTCTTGCCCGACGAGACCGAGGCCGTAAAGCTTACTTCCTTTTTCGGTGAATCACCTAGTTTGGTGGTTGTTGGGGCGTCAAAGTTCGATAGCGCAGCTTTGATTAAGGAAAGGTTGCAAAAGTGCAACGAGTCCACATATTACGTGGAGTATTCCAGCGACGATGATGATGATGAGTCATCTTGTGATTCTTGGGAAGTCGAGAGTGACTTCAAGGAAGAGGAGCCTATGTTTGTAGACGTAGTGTTTCCCGATGCAACACGAAGTGCACTAGTGGATCCGAGTGCACATTCACTTCTCGTGTCCGAGCGAGTTGCGAAGACGTTAAACCTTCAAGTTGAGAAGGTAAATGATCAAGTTGAGACAGTCAGCTTTAGTAATGAACCAGTTGTGGGAATCGCAAGGGATGTGCCCTATCAAATTTGTGAATTTCGAGGCACAACAAACATCAAGGTATTACTTTGTGATTCTTTTGACGTATATGGATTTGTTATCGGTTTATCTTGTCTAGAACACATTAATGCACTTGATTTGCCAAAACCCGACGATGAGGATTATGCAAGTTCAACCAAGATAGCCGACGATGATGAAGCCATGGAAGAATCCATGGAAGTTTTTGACACAACGGAACATGTCTTTGATGAGATCAAGGACGTGAAGGCATTCGAAGTCCATACCTTCGCAAATGCCAACTTCATTGAAGGAATCCTCTTAGAGAAGGGAGTTCCGATTGCTCGAGAGTGTCGAGTGCTCAACGAGTCCGAGAAGAGTCAACCGAATCGTGACAAAAAGCTTATTGCATTCGTGCATTGCTTGCACACTTGGAGACAACACTTAAATGGGTCGAGGTTTGATGTCTTTTCCGAAAATCAATTAGATGATTATTTTCTAACCCATGCCAAGTTGTCTTCTAAGCAGTTTCGTTGGGAGAAAATCCTTGCAAAGTTCGACTTTGCTTGGAAATGCAACCCAAGCTATTCGTAGGAAGTAGCCAATGCCTCAAGTCGAGGGTATAAGGTAAGGCATGCTACTTGTCTGCAAAAGAGCAAGGTGGATCATGAGAACGAAGACGGGAAGTCTTCGGAGCCGTCAAAGAGTAAAGTGGTTCAAGAGATGGAGTACCCATCCAAGCCATCCGAGTTTGATAAAGTGTTTAAAGAGCCAGCCGAGTTTGGTGATCAAGCCGATGGAGATGAGCTAGCACTTTTCCTTGAGGAAGTGCAAGCAGAGTTCGACGAGTGGTCGAATTCCATGGACGAGTGGCATGAGTCCATGGAAACGAGTCAAAGCTTTGTGGTGCCCAAGCCCATTGAAGAGGGGCCAAACCATGCCAACACTTGCCTTGAGTATCGACAAGGCAAAGTGGATCGAGATGATGAGGACCTTGAGTCCGAGGTAAGTGGTTCTTTATTGGTTAAAGAATCATTTCTAACCCATTGTCAATTGGATTTTTGTAGGCATTTGAACGAGGATCCAAATCAAGACGTGTGCCGAGAAGTCATCCTAGTCGAACCATGTGACAAGGAGTCGAGCGACGAGGTAAGTGAGCCCATTTTTCCATCTAAATTGGGACTAACTCACTTTGGTTTTGTTTGTAGATCGCCAACGAGAGAGTGTGAAGGACAAAGCCTTTTCATAGAGCAAGTAGGCACGACAGCCTACCAAGATGGGTTTCAATTCGAGAAAGTGCAAGAGTGCACCGAAGAGGGACTTTTCCAAGACCCCGCATCATCAGATGCCTTGAGTATCGACAAGGCGAAGTGACCCAAGTCAACAAGGACTTTGTGTCCGAGGTGAGTAAGTTAAATTATATTGATGGTTTAAGACTAACTTACTCTGGTTTTGTCTTCAGGCCGCCGATGCGATCGAGCCGAGCACAAAGCAAGGTGAGACCAACCATCGAGACAGGCCAATCGTCAAGGCACAAAGGCCTTGCATTTTGCACGGATCACCTCAAAGCCGAGGATGATCAAGAGTTTTCCAAGGAGAGGCAATCGTTCGAAGACCTAGTTCCCTTATCCAAGTGGGAACGAGACGATGAGCCGGGGCCGTTCGAGAACAAGGCAACTGAGCCTCATCCTTACCAATCGACGAGGACGTCGATAGCTTTAGTGTGGGAGAATGTTACCAACTCAATTTTTGAGATCAAGTCTACCGCACCCATAGGTGCTAAACCACGCGCACCACCCGACCGTGGGACACAAAGCGTTGCCGATGCCACGCACCAATGGGGCCATGCCCAACGCCCTTGGTGGTGTCCGCGCCCAAGAGATCCAACCTGGGCCACTTTCTCCGCACCATGGGGCCTTGTCCAGCACCCCATGTGCTGCCCACACAACTTGCACCCGAGGGGGGCCAACACACGCACTCGAGGGGCCTTTGCCACGCACCCCCCATGCCGGCCAAGGCATGAAGCCCGAGCCCGCACCCGATGTGCGCACCATGGAGACAAAGTTCGCACATGAGGGGGCCTTGCCATCCAACCTTCATGGCGCCCAAGCCATGAAGCCCAAGTCCGCACCCGACATGCACACTAAGGGGGCCAAGTCTGCATCCGAGAGGGCCTTGTCTTGCCTTCATGCCGCCCAAGCCATGAAGCTCAAGCCCGCACCCAACGTGCACGCCTATGAGGCCGAGTCCGCGCCCGATGTGCATTCCAAGAGGCCTAGGGGATTGCCATCCAAATTACCCACATCCCTAGGGCCCGATTTAGCGCCCAACTTGCTAAAGAGGAGGTTTTGGAGTCAAGATCCGGGCCACACCAAGCCCAATCCGCCCAAGCATCCAAGGCCAAAGCCAAGGTGTCATATTCACACCAACGCCACGATCAAGGAAAGTCTTCTATGACAACCAACTAGTGATGTCATAGCTTTGTATTTTAGGCATCTATGTATTTTGAGTGATTAGCTTTCACTTGTTAGAGATTCTCTTTGTAAGACTCATCCATAGCCATTGGATCGAGCCGATCGTAGCCATTAGATCGAGGGGGCCAAGGCTATGAATAGGAGTCTTCCCCAACCATTGTAATCACTCCACGATCACTCCACTTTTCCCATCTTTCTTCTTTCACTGTTCTTTATTAATACAAGAGGGGTCGAGTACTCTTTTCTCCTCGTCTAGGCTTAGGAGGAGTTTCTAACGAGGCTCGTTGCTTTATAAATCCCTTACCTCTTTCTTTTTGCCTTGCTTAGCTATCACCCATATTTTCCAAAGCTTCTGCACAACACATTCTAAGCACATCCGCTTAGCTTTTCAAAGGCTTACTTAGTCCCCGACCTAAGATCGTCAAAAAGGCCGCACGGGTTAGCGAGTCGAAATCTAGCCCCGTGACAGTTAGATGAGCTTAGTGGTTCTAACCCTTTCTCAAAGATTGATCTTAAGAGTGGTTATCACCAAATAAGAATGCGGGAAAGTGATGAATGGAAAACATCATTTAAAACAAAGCAAGGACTCTATGAATGGTTGGTTATGCCTTTTGGCTTAACTAATGCACCAAGTACTTTCATGAGGTTAATGAACCATGTTCTTAGACCGTTTTTGGGTAAATTTTGTGTGGTTTATTTTGATGACATCTTAATCTATAGTAAATCAATGGAAGAACATGTTCAACACTTGAGGTCTATTTTGTTGGTTTTAAGAAAGGATAAGTTATATGCTAATTTAGACAAGTGTACATTTTGTACTGACAAAGTTGTCTTTCTTGGTTTTGTTGTCAGTTCTAAAGGCTTAGAGGTTGACAAAGAGAAGGTTAAAGCCATTGAAGAATGGCCACGACCAGCAAGCATTTCCCAAGTTAGGAGTTTCCATGGACTTGCAAGCTTTTACCGAAGATTTGTGCCAAACTTCAGCACCATTGCCGCCCCTTTGACTAGTGTCATCAAGAAGAATGCTAACTTTTTTCTGGGGGGAGACCAAGAGAAATCTTTTAATGACATTAAAGAATGTTTAATTCATGCCCCCTTGCCTACCTTACCTGATTTTAACAAAACGTTTGAAATTGAATGTGATGCATCAAGTGTGGGAACTGGAGCAGTATTATCTCAAGGTGGACGTCCTATAACATATTTCATTGAGAAATTAAGTGGAGCTACGTTGAATATCCAACATATGATAAGGAGATGTATGCCCTTGATCACGCAATGGAAACATGGCAACACTATCTATGGCCTAAGGAGTTCATTATTCACACCGATCATGAGGCATTGAAGCACATTCGGTGGCAACATAAACTCAACAAACGACATGCCAAATGGGTGGAGATTCTTGAATCTTTTCCCGATGTGATCAAATATAATAAAGGTAAGGAGAATATAGTTGCCGATGCATTGTCTTAGAGGTACGCTCTTCTAAACACCTTAGAATCTAAGTTGTTGGGTTTTGTTTTCATTAAGGATATATATGAATCTGATTCTGATTTTGGAAAAATTTACAAAGCTTGTGAGAAAGGAACGTTTGAAAACTATTATAGGGACAATGGGTTCCTATTCAAGGAAGGAAGACTTTGTATTCCACAAGGTTCCACACGTGAATTACTTATCAAAGAAGCCCATGGAGGAGGATTAATGGGACATTTTGGAATAGCAAAGACTTTGGCCATACTTCAAGAGCATTTATATTGGCCAAAGATGAGATGAGATGTAGAGAGGTTATGTGAACGTTGCATCACTGGCAAGAAGGCTAAGTCTAAAGCCATGCCACATGGAATCTACACGCCACTACCTATTCTAGAAGCACCATGGATGGACAATTCAATGGATTTTATGTTAGGGCTTCCGCGCACAAAGAATAACAAAGACTCCATCTTTGTAGTAGTGGATAGATTTTCCAAAACGGCTCATTTTATTCCTTGCAACAAGACTAATGATTCCTTACATATTGCTAACTTGTTTTTTAAGGAAGTCTTGAGATTACATGGTGTGCCAAGAACTATCGTTTCCGATCGAGACGTGAAGTTCTTAAGCCACTTGTGAAGAGCCCTATCGAGTAAGATTGGAACTAAGCTACTATTTTCCACCACTTGTCACCCTCCAACGGATGGCCAAACCGAAGTGGTGAATCGAGTACTCTCCACGTTGCTTAGGAGCAGTATTAAGAAGAATCTAAAGACATGGGAAGAGTGCTTACCACATGTGGAGTTTGCATATAACCGATCAGTCCATACCACCTCGGGACACACTCCTTTTGAAGTTGTGTATGGGTTCAATCCATTAACTCCGATGGACTTATTGCCATTACCCGCTGATCAAATTGTGAATAAATATGGACTTAACAAAGCTGAATTTGTTAAGAAACTTCATCAACAAGTGCGGGATAATATTGAAAAGAAAACCAAGCAATATGAGCAGCAAGCAAACAAGAGTCGAAGGAGAGTTGTCGTTGAGCCGGGAGATTGGGTGTGGTTGCACATGAGAAAAGAAAGGTTTCCAGCCCAACGGAAATCTAAATTGATGCCTCGAGGAGATGCGCCATTTCAAGTAGTTAAGAGGATCAAAGATAATGCTTATCAACTAGACCTCCCAGGTGAGTTTAATGTTAGTGCAACCTTTAATGTTGCTGATTTATCTCCTTTTGATGTAGGTGACGATTTGGGGACAAATCGCTTTAAAGAAGGAGGGACTGATATGACCATCAAGAACAAGGACTCGGAGAAGTACCCAAGTGGCCCCATTACACGTGCACGGGCCAAGGAGTTTCAATCAGCCATGGAAAGCTTGTTTACAACAAGAAATGAACGTCAGAAAGAAGAAATAATAAGGGAGGAATGCCTTACCTTGCTCATGCATGCATTTGCATGAGAATTTAAGTATTTCAAACTTCCATTGCATTGATAAATTGTGCTAGTCATTAAAGCATGCACTTCATTTATAGTTTTAGTTCATTTAGGGAAGTAGTTTAATTATGTATCTTAAATCATTCGTTAAACTACTTCATTCATGCATTTAGTTAAATTCAATAAAGTTAGATCTTTAATTAAACTAGTTCATTCATTTAACTAGTTCACTCAATTAACTAACTCTTTAATTGTTTCATGCATCTATTATTTTAAGTTTGAATAAATCCTTTGTGTGTGTCTAGATTCATGTGACGTGTGGATTAAAGAAGAGACTTTTCAACTTCAGCTTGGAAACAAGTCATTGATGACCATCTTTACTCATGCAATCAAGGCAATTGAAGGCAATTCAAGGCTGAATTCTTTTCATCTTTTCAAGGTTGTTCATCTTCTTAGAGTAACAAAGCAATTAAGCTTCATAATTCACTATTCAAGGTTGAAATTATAAACCAATGAAGGTCATTCACGTTCAAGAGAAGGGACATGCAATAATCATCATTCAAATTATGCATTCAATGCCTTTATTTATCATTTTTTGAAGGCTGGTAATATTCCACAAATAGGCAAGCAATGAAGGCTGGTTTAATGTCATTTAATCATCAAATTAAGTGATAAAATCAACAAGGAATTCAAAGAGACAAGCTGATTTGGACGTGTGGGATGTTTACATTCATCTTATGTCCACATTCATTCCCTTTTATCCCTTTGCAAGCAAAATGAAGCAAGCAATATACTTTGATGGAGTCATCAGTCCTTTTGGACGAATTTAAGGCTAAATTCATCTCAATTTAAAGCAAAATTCATCCATCAAAACAATAAGAATGAAACATTTCATTTATTTGTATTCAATAGCATTTAGATGAGCATTCATCTCTCTTTTGTGTGACTTTTCATATGGTGCCTAGTCACACTATAAATAGGCACCTTAGGTTCATTTGTAAGATTTTTTTTGGAGAATATAAACCTTTGAAAGATTGCTTTCATCTTGTTCTTGCGAGAACTCTAACGGCTTCAAGTTATGCTTGTAGTCTTCTATCCATTTCATTTTACTATAGCGTTGGTTCCAAGCTCTCTTATAGCTTGTGGGTCACGTTCCACACTCCTCCACCTCGACTCCATCAAAGTATATTGTTGGTTCCTAGCTCGTTATTGCTAGCAGGTCAAAATTCGCTATCCTTGCAACTATACAAATCCACGCCGCCTTTAGCATCTCCCATCACTCCTTTGATTTACACCTTTCCATGATTATCATCCTCCATCCTTAGCCACCATACTATCCAAATTACCTATCCACTTCCTTTCTTCATTAATTTTTTATTATATTGTTATTCATCTCACATGTATGTTTAATGATATCTCAGAGTTCCAAGCGTAGCAAAGAATATCTCTTACTAGAATCACGATCGGGCACATCTATATGACTCGGGTCACATACCGGGTTCATATCAGGCCATCTCTTCATCTTCACTTTCCTCCTCACTTGAATCTACATGATGGTATGTGGAGAATTTGAGAGCTACGGCACTAGCATTGATGCCTAGCTCCATGATCTTCTTCTTCCTCATCACTCTAATCTCTTCCTTCTTCTTCTCCTCTTCTTTGTTTTTCTTCATTATTTTGTTAGTGAGAAGTGACCCCATTAGTTCATCAAGCTTCAAGGTTTTGAGATTCTTGGCTTCGATGATGGCGGTTCTCTTTGAGTCCCATGACTCGGGAAGGGAGTGGATGAGCTTTCGGACAAGCTTCTCTTCTGAGATGGCTTCTTCATAACCTTTAAGTCCATTTGTGATAGTGGAGAACCTATCAAACATCTTCTCGATGTTTTCTTCCGGATCCATCTTGAAGTTCTCATACTCTAAGGTGAGGAGCCCAATCTTGGTCTCCTTGACTTCATCGGTTCCCTCGTATGTGACTTCAAGCTTGTCCCATACCTCCTTGGCACTCTCACAAGAAGACATCTTCTCATAGATGGCTGGGCCAAATGCACAAAAAAGCATGTGCAAGGCTTTTCAATTAAGCTCCATCTTCTTGCGATCGTCGGCACTCCATTCCGCTTTGCTTCCTTGAGGCACGAACGGACCATCTTCAACTATGTCCCATAGCTTGTAGTCTCTTGACTTCAAGAAGAATTTCATCTTTGTCTTCCAATGGGCATAGTGATTTCCGTCGAAGAAAGGCAGTATGTCGATGGATTGCGCCATTTGAGTGGGTTGGTGAAATATTAATCGAGCTTGTGGGATCTTCTCAATAGGATGTGAATCCCCTTCGATTGAGTCAAGCTCTGATACCAATTGTTGAGATTTTAGGGGCTCGATTTGATCAACCGTTCTTGCTCGCCAAGTGTGGAGAAGTTGGATAATTGGGTGTTTTAGTGGGAGATGAAAATTAGGCAATTTGACACAAGGATTCATAGTGGTTCAACCTTCTAACCAAGGTCTATCCACTACCTTAGCTCCCCACTAAGGATTTCCAAACAAATTCACTAAGAATTTCATCCCCTTTTCTAGGCTAAGGAGGCAACCTTTATAACCCTCAAAGCTTTCTACCCAAAGCTTGAGGAAACACTCTCTTATACAAAGAAAGACTTAGCAAACTAGAAATCCCTCTAATAGGTGTTTGTTTGCAATTCTAAGCACTCACCCAAAACCTAAACACTTGAGGAAATTTAACAATGTAAGCTCACAAGTGTTGTCTAAGCAAGAAATAAACAATTTAAGCTCTAGACAAATTTTGACATCATAATGTTGTAACAATTGAAGCATTAGCTTTTACTTAATGCTTGGAGGTCCCTTTTATACTCCCAATTGAGTTTGTAGCCGTTACTAGCCATTGGGATCAAATTGGAGCCATTGAGGACTTTATTTCCCTTTATTAATGTTGTTCTGCAGCCATCTGTATCGATACGCTTGGATCCGTATCGGTAAAGCCTTCATCAGAAACTAGCCGATGGGCTCTTGCTAGCCTGGGCGTATCGATACGCTTGAGGGCGTATCAGTACGGGTTCACTATTAAATGACTGTTGGGGTTGTTGAAAGGGGATCGGTACGCTTATCAGGCGTATCGAAACGATCCCGATCCGTATCGAAACGGCCAAACCTGTATCGATACGAGTTTTGGCAGTGACCAAACTTGGGCAAAAAGGTATCGGTACGGGTACAGCCGTATCGATACAGGTAGCTTGAAAAGTCAAGTTTGGCTCTTTAAAATTAGTAAAAACATTGCAAAAAACCTTTTAAAATACCTCAAACATAATTTCAAGTTGTTTGGACTTAAAACCAAGTTTTAAATTCTTTTCAAATTAGTCCAAAACATTTTTCAATTATTATATCAAAACATTAGTTCTACAAGTAGCCAAAGTGTTCCGAAACACCTTCATTCGTTCCGAAACACTATGGCCATTTCCAGCCCCTGTTTCGAAAAAGATAAGGGTGTTCCGATACACCCTACCCTGCAACAGTAAATTTTGTTGGTTTTTCATGCTTTTTCACATTCGAAACCTACCCGAAACATACCACAACATACATACATCACATATACATACCATAGACCATGTTTATGAAGCTTGAACTAGATCATGACATCACTTATGCAATCATAGGTACTAAAGGCATGCTCCCTAGTTTACCAAAACCACAACAAGCCATAACTTCATACAATCAAAAATCCAAACACCAAAGGCAATTTACAACTCAAGTATAGGCAATCTAACATGCTCAAAGTAAAGGAAAACATCATCAAACATTCCAAAATATAAATCCCACCCATTGCCTCTTATTACACTAAGGGTGAACCACATACATCTCTTTAGCAAAACCTTGGATTCCTCTTTCTTTTGGGCTGCCTTCAAATGTTCAATTCTCTGCATTGATGAAACAAAAGAGCGTAAGCATAAATCTTTGTGAGGCTCACTAAACAACATTCATCAATGCATTTAACATAACTTGCAAAGCCACCTCTTTTATCACATGCCTTTCCATAAACCATGTCCCTCAAGGCAACAATGCATTTTATAAACACATGCTCATATGCAACATCATAAACAACAATTAAACCATTGCACATGCTTTACCAAGCATCTCATGCATTCTTGCATTATACACAACTATATCATGCAACCTTGCATCAAATACAAGCATCTCATGCTTCTTTTTATTCATTTACATTATATTGGCTTTCAAGTGATAATCCATAAACCATTTCAACACAAGACACAATCGGATACGCGGATTACAAGCGTTGTCCCTCACGCTTCATACAAACTACCAGACTACACAAGGTGGAGACAAATGACACAATCACAACCCCTCAACACTCGTGATGGAGATTAATGGCACAATCACAATCCCACAACATCACTCATCGGTAGTTGTATAATTCCACTAACGAGAGTATGGGACACATACACAAGACTCACACACGGGACTAACCTTTCACCGTTGTGATCTTAACCTCAATCTTTAGGGTACTTGGATGGAGATTTCGGCACAATCACAACCCCTTGACATCCAAGGCGACTTTATTCACGGTGCACCCAATCCTATAGCCGGCTAACTATATCCGATTTAAGTAACCAAAAACCATTTCATCACTTGCCAATATAATCTTTTAACCACATTAATCCACTATTTTACAAGCATAACCATAATGACATTTCCACGATCATAACATGCTTAACATCATATGCATTCAACACATGAAAACCAAGGATCGCTTACCTAGTGCATCCTTATCATAATGGCATTAAAATCCAACATTAAACCATGCTTAAACATGCTTAAAAACAGTAAACAAATCCACTCTTACATCAAGTGCAATTTCATCAAAAATAGCACATTTCCAAGAGAGGGATTACCGAAACACTTACACTTGAGCTTAGTTAAGTGTATCAAACTTATACTAAGCTCCCAAGATCACTCCCAAAGCGTTACAAAGCAAGAAATTTCATTTCCACTCACCGATACGCAAAGCCTCGTTCGCCGACACAGAAATTACACCTCCGGAGCCTCCAAAATCACCTCGTTTGCTTCCAGATTAAGATCCCCTGTTTTCACATCATCAAAACAGGGATCTAAATGCATTAAAATTGTCCACTCAAACTACACCAAAATACCCTTCCAAAACAACCGAAAACTCAATCGGTTGCTCCCTAAACCAAGCACATCCATCATTCATCACTTCCAAACAATTATCAACATCAAAACACATCTAATAAACATCCTAACTCATCCTTATACCTCCAGCAATCAAGATTCCACCATTTCACCCTAAAATCTCACTTAAAACTACCAAGAAACTCAAGGATCTCAAGGATTTCGGGATCTATGTTATTAACACATCATTTTAACATATAAACCAACTTAGTAATCAATTAAAATCAACACAAAACAGAGCCCAACTCATCAAGTCCGAAAATCAAGATTTCATCCACAATTTCACAAGATCTCAAAAATAGTATTTAGAAGCCAAATATCTTGGGAATTTCAATAAATAACTTAGATTAGAGGTTGAGAGCAGGATTTACCTCCAATGCTTGCTTCATTCAATAGATGACAAGTTTTCCTTGCAAAAATCTTGAAGAATTAAGGAAGATCTCTTGAAAATGATTTAGGAAATGTGGAGAGAGTTTTTGAGAGGAAGAATTCTGGAAAAGATGAGAGAAAATGGTGTTTGGCTGAAAATGAGAGGGAATTGGTAGTTTCGTAAATGAAAATCCCATTAACTACCTTTTAGTTAATTAATATAAAAATCCAATTAAAAATCATTTAATTAAACCTTTTAAATCAAATGTCATATTGAAGAAATGTAAAATTGACTCAAAGCCCCTTAAAGATTCTAAGATTTTTGCTTCCTCCTTAAAAATCACATATTTCCCTGTTTTGAAACTCTACAATTTGGTCACTACTCAAAATATCCATTTTCCAAACCCTTTTTGTAAAATTGACTTGACCAACCTCTTAATTATATTTTTAGAGGATTTTATCAATTTGTATCACAATTTTATCCTATTCCGATCCTTGATTTCCTAAAATCACCTTACGCGATTCGAACCGTTCTCGACCGGTCTAGTCCAATGTCTAAAACATCCAGACTTAAAACCAGGGTGTTATAGTTTTCAAATGTGACTTCCTAAATTCGGTCATTTCTCCAAGGCCGAGTTTAGGGGGTTACATGATTGTTCATCTTTAGGCAATCTCAGCCGTTGGATCAGATCTAATCCAACGGCCCATATCAGATCGGACCGAGAGGCTTTCGATCTCCCTTCGTCCGATGGTCGCCACGTGTCTAGATCAATGGATCCCCTTGACGCCAAAGAACGCGCTGCCACCGTACGACCTCCATCTCTCTCCCAACCACCATTACATGCAAAGAAAAACTAAAAATATATAGAATGTCAGCCTAAAGATCATCCACAATGAAGTCTTTAAATGTTTTCTTGTGAATGTAAACGGAAGAGGAGATATAAAACAATGTAAAAATCTCATTTGTAATCAGTTTTTGAATCGTCAATACAAAAAAAAATGAGAATTCACAGAAGGTATCTCAGTTTTCTCTTTTCTTTTTTTGCATGTCATAAAAATAAATAAGTAATAGAGTACAAAACTAAGGTTATACCTTTGTGGTTGTCAGTTTTGTTCTGTCGTCGTTCGGTCTTCCCTTCGTCGATGATAAGTCCTCTGATTTCTCTCGAAATCATATAGGGTAAATCAGTTTAGGAGACTGAAAGTTTTCAAAATAAAATAAGACTTTTGATTCTGGTTTTCTCAACAAAAAAAAGGAGTTTTCGATTTATTTCCTAATGTCAGTTTTTAATTTCGAGTTCAAAAGAGAAAAGGAGTTCGAAAGGGCTTTTTTTAGAATTCTGTTGTTGATTAGCAGCGGCCAAATGTGGTTTACAGCAGCGGACACGGCCAATATCGTCAGTTTCTGGGTTCAGCCGTTTTAAAAGGGGAGGGGGCAGAGGATTAGATAGGATTTATGGAGAAAAGCTATAAAAATGGTAAAGGGTCAAAATTTTGCAGGGTAAAGTACTTATATAGGCGTTATAAAATAAAAATTAGGATAATAACCATTAAGTCCCTCCGCGATTTTAAATTTATCACCGTATACCTTCCATTTTTCTAAATCATGCTACGGGTCCATTTAACTTTTCAAAAACTTTCAATTTCACCCTTGTCTCTTAGCCAAATCAGCTTTATAAAAATGGTTTTATTATCTTCAGGCCCCTCTATGTTTTATATAATGCTTTTAGGCCATTTCGCTCTTTTAAATTCGGCTCGCGGTTCCTTGAGCTTTTACATGGTTTACAATTTCGTCGCTATTTCAAATTTTGTCCGATTTTGAATGGGTAAATTCCCTTTTTCGTTCTCAAAAGTTGTAATTTCCTTTCAATTAAGTCCAAAATATAGTGGGTTATTCCTTCTTTCAATCCCTAATTAATCATGCATATTTCATTTTAGCTCTCTATTTTAATTTTATTTAATTTCAGCGTTGTTTTTTTATTTCTTTAATTTTAGTCCTTTATTTCGTATATTTATGCTGAAGTGTTTATTTATTTGCTCGATAATGTTAGTTATTTGTTTTTATTGTCCATTAATGTATGTTAATATAAATACGTGCATATTAAATTCAATGTTTATTCGTTCAATATATGTTAATATGTAGTTTCATGTAATGTATTATTAGGTTTTTAGTCATACCTTTTTTTATATACATTATTATTTGAAGTGTACGTATTTATATTTTATTCATTTTATGTTATCATCTTTATACTAATATTTTCGTTCATGCATAATTAATTGCCATGTTTAATTTATTGTACTAGTTTATTTTAATACCCGATGACCTGATATTCTGGTGAGAGTGTTCGTCCGAGTTTTCGGGCATCGTCTCTTTTGGTATTGCGGGTTGCGGGTTAGATTGTTCGATTTGTATGATCATACATTCATGCATCTTAGGAATTATTCATTAAATTAGGTTGATTTTAAATCATCCTTAATAAATACGATACAAACTATTGGGTGCCAATTTTGGGCGTTCTAGGGTGCTAATTCTTTCTTTACGTAACCGACTCCCGAACCCCTTTTTAAAAAAGGTAAACTACACAGATGACCACTAAACTATGGGTTTGGTGTCAAAATGACCACTATATTATCTTTTGCCGCAAATTCACTGCACAACTATTTAAATTGTTCTATTTTAGCCACACGCCGTTAAAAAGGAAAAAGTTGACGGAATTGTTAAAAATATTGGTATAATTACACATTTGGTCATCTATATTTATACAATATATCAATTTAGTCCTAATTTTAATCTAATAAAATAAATTAATTATTCAATAAGATAGTGACATGTGTCACCACCTTATTGGAAGTATTTAATTATTTTTATTTAATTAATTTTCCACCTCCAATCAGGTGGTGACACGTGTCGCACCCAATTGGAGGTGGAAAAATGAGAGCAACAAAATCACCCCCATTAAGAATCAAACCCATGACCTTGGAGTACCCAAGGTGTGTGCTTGCCATTGAACTTAATGATTGTTAATGCCCAGAAAAATTAAAAAGAAGAAAATGCAATTCGACGGATTTAAACCAAGGACCTTGTGGTCCAAAGCGCATGTGCTTGCCACTGCACCAAGTGTATGCCTTGTGATAGAAAGTACAACATTTAATATATGTCTTATATAGATTTTAATGTTTGGAAAAAGAAAGGAAATGTGGTTTTAAGAAATCCGAATATAATATTTTTTATTATGCATAAAAACGTCTAACTCAATTAAATAAATCTAATAACTAAATTAAAGTTAAGAATATTTTGTATATGTTTTAAACTATAGCTAGTACACGATTTAAAAAAAAATAATATTATATTTTTTAATTTTTTAATATAAAAATCATTTTAAAATTTTGGGTTTATATTTTAAACTAAAATTAATATATTTTTCAATTTCAGATTTATTTTTATAATTTCACGTATATAATCATTGAATTGATTTTTTTTAACTTAATTAATAATTTTAATATTTATTAAAAAATTAATTAAATTATTATATATAATTATATTAAAAAATTAAAAATTATATTAAATTCATTTAGTGAATTCAAACTCACAAACATAATTTAATATTGTTAACTTTAATTTAATTATTAGATTTATTTAATTGGTTTAGATGTTTTTATACATCATAAAATATTATATTTGAGTTTCCTAAAACCGCATTTCCTTCCTTTTTCCAAGCATTAAAATCTATATAAGACATATATTAAATGTTGTACTTTATATCACACGACATACACTTGGTGCAGTGGCAAGCGCATGCGCTTTGGACCACAAGGTCATTGGTCGAGGGTCTTGGGTTTGATTCCTAATGGGGTGATTTGTTGCTCTCATTTTCCACCTCCAATTTGGTGTGACACGTGTCACCATCTGATTGGTGGTGAAAAATTAATTAAATAAAAATAATTAAAGACTTCCAATAAGATGGTGACACGTGTCACCATCTTATTGAATAATTAATTTATTTTATTAGATTAAAATTAGGAATAAATTGATATATTGTATAAATATAGAGGACCAAATGTGTAATTATACCAATTTTTTAACAATTCCGTCAACTTTTTCATTTTTTAACGGCGTGTGGCTAAAATTGAACCATTTAAATAGTTGTGTGGTGCATTTGCGGCAAAAAATAATATAGTGGTCATTTTGACACCAAACTCATAGTTCAGTGGTCATCTGTGTAGTTTACCCTTTAAAAAATCTCTGGTTTTTATTTTTCGGTGTCTGGTCTACCTTTTTAAAATGATCGGTGACGACTCCTCTTTATTCATCTTTTAAAATTATGATTTTCTATTAAAATATTTTGATTTATAAGTTTTTTTAAAACAAATAACTCCTATAATAATTTTTAAAATTAGTCGCTACAACATGCAATCCGTTCACAGAAAAGAAAAGGAATTTTTCTGCAAATGTAATAATTTATCTGAATGGTACCCTATTTTCATTTCAATGAAATGAAGTTTTATTTATGAAAGTGATGCAGCAATTTCATGGAAATACATGATAAGAGAAACTCGAAACAACTAGTCTTTTATTATTTGGAAGCATATTATGTGGCATTTTGGCTTATTAGTTGGATCAAATCTTGATATTTCTCTTTTGGGATCAAGCATTCATTCACAACATCAATTTGCAAGAGCTTTTCAATCCATTCAGAGATAAGTGGAAACTTCTCAGCGGTTAGTACTGTTTCTCCAATAAGCTCACCAACAACACGAAACCAGATTAAAACATTTGCAGCAATATCTAAGTACCCCATTCTTTGCCCGGCAAAATATTGCTTCCCTTTGAGCTCATCTTCCATAATTTTCAGCTGCCGCTGAGCTTCTTCAATGGCCTCCTCTTTCTCTTTCCCTGCCATATGACGCAACTGGGCTACTGTTGGAAAAAGCTGCAAACAGCATATCACATTGCATTTTATAAAGGTGAAGCTGTAGGCAAGATCTATTATAAACTGAGTGTTCAAGAAAATATGAAAAGGGATGGAATTCAATATACCTTTTCATCGATGAATTTGGCCCAAAAACGAGCCTTTGCCCTTTCATAAGGATCTTGAGGCAAAAAAGGATTTGTTTCCCAGATCTCATCCAGGTACTCGAGAATGACTAATGATTCCGCCACTGCTTTTTCGTTGTGCACTAAAACAGGGACTTTTTTATGGATGGGGTTATACTTCAGGAGTGAAGGGCTCTTGTTCAATAAGTCTTCTTCGATGTATTCATAGGGTATCCCTTTGAGTTTCAGTGCCAATTCTACTCTACGGCTGTAAGGGCTCGCCCACATGCCCAAAAGCTTCACTTCATCACCCATTGTTGTTGCAGTCTTGAAGGTCTAGGAATTGCTATGAGATCAGTGATTTACCCTGCCATTTTATGCTTCAGTTTTCATGTAGCATAAAACCGATTCATGAATGAATCCAACATGAATAATCCAAACATTTCGACCTTTTCAACTACTAGGACTGCATTCTCTTGCAATCATCGAATAATTGCCGGATGACACCGACCTGTACATTAGTTTGAAACTTATTGGAACTAAAATAATTGATCCAATATAATCAAATTTGATTATAACAAGTTAATAATTTAAACTAGTCTATTCTCAACCCAAATAATTCAAACTCATAATTGATCTTGTGTGACAATTACATGACAACAAAGTTTTGGATGATCAAAATTCTGAACTTATCAAAACTTGATTCAAAGGTACATAGTTTTGGCACTTGATCAAAAGAAATTCTTATCCTCTTCAAAAACCAGAACATACACCATAACATTTGCCGACAATTTTTTTTCTCTTTTTATGTCCAACACTAAAAAAAAATTTAAATTCTAAGTGCTAATCCTAAATTCTAAATTTTAAACATTAAACCGTACAAAATATACTTTACCCCAAACCATTAAACTTTAATTCTAAATCCTAAATCCTAACCTTAAGTCTGATTTGGGTTAATTACCCCGTGGATACATGAACTATACCAACTTTTCAGTTTCATGCATAATGTTTTAAAATTCTCGATCTCATACATGAAGTTTTTGGCTGTTAACATGTTTACCCACTTGCATTATAGAAGCTGACGTGGAACCCTATATCCACTAAGAAAATGACACATGACATTTATTTATTTTTAAAAAATTCTCCATTTAATTAAGGGTTAATAACAAGATTAGTCCTCGAAAATTCATTGATAGTTTAATTTCATCATTAATCTTTAAAAAAAAAATATTTATTTATTTTAAAAATTATAAAATAAATATTTGGACCAATCAATGTTTACCACGTGGAATAATATTAATTAAAAAACATTTTTATATAGTATTAATTAAAATTATATTTAAATTCAATTTTGCCTTATTTTTTATGTTAATTCCACGGTATAAACTTTTTTAGAATGTTCTTCGTTTCTTCCTCTTCTTCAACAAATTTTTTGAATTTGTTTTGGGTTCTGTGAGTACTGATGTTGGACAAGGTTTCGGAAACGATGACTTTACGAAGGTCATGAAAATTTGAATCCAAAGTTAGATCTTACAAAATCTCCTCAAAAAATCACTACACTACACTTGTTCTTTAGCGGCGTTTTTTTAGCTTATTGTTGCGTGTTTTAGCGCCACTAAAAACGCCCCCGACGCTAATAAAAACACCGCCAAAAATGCCGTTGATAATTGCGCCGCAAAAGTTCGCAGCGTTTGTGGTTGAAAAAGGTCACGATAGATCGTATTCTTTAGCGGCGTTTAGTTAATGAAACGCCGCAAAAGGTCCTACTCTGTAGCGGTATTTAGCTAGTAAAACGCCGCAAAAAAGTCTGTTCTGTAGCGGCGCTTGACTTGAAAAACGCCGGAAATACTTCCTCTATAGTGTCGCTTTGTTAACAAACGTCGCAATATGGTTGTGATTTTTAGTGGCATTTTTTATGTAAACGCCGCAATACAGTAGGTATTTGTGGCATTTGCACCTCGAAATGCTGCAAATCTTACTGTCCATCGAAAGTACAATTTTTATTATATTTACTACCCAAATTTAACTTGTAACATATCCAATCCAAGAAATAATTACAGAAATTAAGAAAAAAAAACAAGTGAAATGTAATTCAACATTGTAGTTCAAAGTTAAAGTGAAATGTATTTAAACTTTCGTTTAGTAGAATAAACAAAACATGAACAAATCTAATAAATCAACTAAGATGGAGGATTCTGCGGTTAGTTCTGCTTGAACATGGCCATCATTTCTTGAAATTTATTTTTGAAATTCTTGTATGCTGCTTCTCTCTCCGCTGCTCTCTCTGCTCCCCTCGCTTCTACTTCGGCTTTAAATTGAGTTAATTGTTGTTGTAAACGATTAACTTCTGCTTAGGAAGACTGACTCTGTGATGGCATGTATTGGGACGAGTTAGCACCAAAATATTTTATTGGGGTAACGAATGATCCTTGACATCGAATCCGACCATATCGTTCATGACCCAAAACATCAGCAATAACTTGGTTGTCGATGTCATCCACATTAGCAGAACCATTAGTTGAAGTTGTAGTTTCATACTCCATCTTTTTTTCCTTCATTTTGGCCTAATAATCAATGAAGAAAATAAATTCAAATATTATTTAAGATAAAAATGTTATACTGTTAATATAAATAATAACATAATATTAGATTTTGCATTCATTAAATATACCATAATTTCTGCAGCTTCAGGAGTTGTACTCGTCCAACACTACTGCCGGTCTTAAGTTTCTACAATGAATAATAAAAATACTTACGAAAAAAGTATTAGATTAAAAAATAATGAATAATGTCTAAAAAACAATACCTCCTCATTAGCAATACGGGCAAAGCTCTTCGACCCGGCTGTGTGAGTAACTTCTGTTTTTGTATACTAGCAACGCCAACACGCTCTCGATCCTAAAATTGCATATATACATATATAACCAATTTTGTAATGATATAGTAAAATTCTTTAAAAAGTGCAGCAATCATACCTCTCCTTTCGTTGAACTCCAGAACCTGACTACATCTTCCCATTGGTACCGGAGCAATTCAGGTGGGACATTTTGCATTTTCTCTTGAAAGCTGAGACTATTCTTGAAATATTTCTTTTTTAAGAAGCTCTTATTGATACATGCATGGGAGGGCTAAAGCAATGCATATCGGACAAGAAGCTGAATCTGTTTGTGAAGTCTGGAAAGTCAGACAACTTAAGACGCCATTTCAGATGGGATCCTGAAATTTTTGGGCAGAGTTGTCTTTTAACAAATTAACCGATATTCAGTTACCTTTTCAACGCATCTTGAAACGCATCAATCAGACATCAGGAACTCAAGATACGCCCATTTTACTGAAGACTACACATGCAAAAAATTAGATACGAGATTATTACGGGATTTTGTAAAATTCAGCCCAAAAGCTATTATATAAAGCTTTTGGACGAATTAGACTTAGCCCAACGTAATTATTAACATTTAAATTATGCTTTTAGGGTTTTATATACTTTAAGAACCATCCACTCTTTTGCCAACAACTCTTATCAACTTATCACTTCCACTTATCAGCTTATCACTTGCAGCCAAAGCACAAGGAGTTTAAGGGCTGTTTTTTCTTTTATTTTTTAATTAAATTAGGATTTCTTTGTTTTAGTAGAAGTTAAATTACTATGGCTATCCTTCACCTATAAAAGGATGAAGCCTCCACCATTGTAATTCAATTTTTCTTTGATTAATGAAATATTTAGTGAGTTTGTTTTTGCAAGTGCTGATTACTTGTGTCTTAGAAGTCTTCTTCAACATAAGTTTGACAAGTTCTTGTGAGGGAGATTGTAACCCCCTTAGCCCGGCCTAGACGCTTGACCCGAACTACGAAGATTACACGGGGAAACCAAAGTCAACCCAAAAGTCAACCTTGATTAACGACTCTTTTTATTTATTTGATTCTTGTCTAAATGCACATTAAGCCTATGCGGATACATCATGAATCAAGGAAGAAAAAGGCACAGCGATCGGAAAACATTTAAGGACCCAATTGCACAAATTACGCGTTTAGGGACCAAAATCTAATTTTTGGAAATTATAAGGACTTTACTGATTTTAGGTTTACCAATATGAAATTAATCATGTTACATGCTTCTCTGTCAAGTTTCAGCTTAAAAAGGCATCCCAAGCTCAAGCAATTGCATCCACAACATTCAGGACTAAAATGTAAAGCATGGAAACTTAAAACAATTCAAAACAACATCCAACGATCAACTGTATCGGAACACCCACACTTCGTACCGAAACACCCATATCGAAACGGTGCTGACCGTTTCGGTACTAGGGTATGTTCGGAGACCGATATCGAAACAAGCTTCACCAGTAGCCAAACTATTTCGAAACAGCTTCAACCGTTCCGGAACACTATGGCCATTACATGCCCTCGTTTCGGAACAAGTGAGGGTGTTTCGATACACTTTGCCCAGTGACAGCGGAAATTGTTGGTCTTCGACATTTCAAACCATTCAAACATACTTCAATGAACATTAAATCATACCATCAACTAATTTTGATACTAAGGAACATATTTGGGGTCTTAAAGCTAGAGCATGGCATAAATCACAAAAGAACACATTCTAAAGGCATGCTCCCTAGTGTCAAAACCAAAATAAGCAACCAAATATTTAGGACCATTTACAACCCATAAATTCCATCACAAACATGCCACAAACTTAGGGAGTTAAAACACATCTCCCAAACACAACCTTGGTTTCCCATTGCCACATATCAAAACTAAAGTGTATAAAAACATCACAATACATGAGCTTTGCACTTCCTTGAATGTTCTTAACGTTCTTGCTACCGAAAACACCTCAATTATCTACATTATTGGTAAAAGAGAGCGTAAGCACAATTGCTTAGTGATGCATGCTCTAAAGCAAAACCAACATAATAATGCATTATTCAAATCACTTTCTCAAAAGCCTTTTTCTACAACATGCTCATTCTATCTCATGCTTGAAAACCATTCAAAGCAACTTCTCATTGAAAACACATGTACCACAATTTTATCTCATGCATTTAAACCAATGCAAATCTCATGGCAAAGCCATACTCATGCTTGTAAAACCAAAGCATTTCATATACAAATCTCATATGCATTTCTCATAGCATAAATCATCTCATCAAAAGTACATGTGAATCAAAAGCATTTTCATATATTATATTGACATTTCACATCTCATTATTACTCGGATATGTGGACAACATTCTTTAACCACTAGACACTTCCGGTGGAATCTCACATCACCGTACTCACATGGCGGAATATCTCATCGCCACAAAGCTTGGGTATTTCACCAAGTCCTACCCGATGGAATGCCCATCATCGGTTCTCTCCCTTTGGATTAAACCAAAGATCACGTACGAATTTTTAGTTTATAGTGCACTCTCATCCTATTGATCGATCAATTATATCCGGTAAGTATCTCAACATCTATGCCAATATATTATGTCAAAACATCATCTCACCTATTGTTTTTCATGCAACATTTCCCAAATCATTCTCATCTCATTTCAAAACCATAACATTTGCCATGCTTTAAAACAAAAGCTCAAATCTCAACTATGCAACATGTTATTTCTTGAAATTATTTCAAGCATTATCTCATGCTACAAATAATGCATAAAAACAGTAGGAATTTATCTATCTCAAACCATGAGCATGTAAAAGCATTTTAGGGGCAACCACCACATTTAAGAGAGCAATCTAGCCAATACTTACTTCCGGACTTAGGAAGGTGTTTCAAACCTTTCCTAAATCCCCAAACCTTGTTTCTTGTTCCTCAAGGACTTCTAAACCATTCGCACTCACCGATTACGTTTCGCTAGCTCACCGTAATGCTATATAGGATCCCGGATCAACACCAAAGGCGTCCAAAGACGTCTCCCTTGTTTTTAACACAAAAGAGTAGAGGATTAAAGCATCATCATGCACTGAAATCATCAGCCACGAACCTAAACTCGCTGCCCTACTCACAAACCACATTTCGGCTACCAAACACAACCGAAATCACCTCCAAACTCTTCTAAAACAAAGCCCAGCCAAGATTTACCACTTCTAAACATTTCTAAACATCAATCAACATCACAAATCACAACAACCAGTCCTTATACCTCCAACTATAACAGAACACCAAAACCACCCCAAATACCATCATTCTAGCATACAAAACTTAGGAATCCAAGCCTATTCGGGATTTGTTTGATAAAACCTCATTTATAAAATAAATTAACATCGAAAATACATTAGAAAATAACCTCAAAACAGAGCCTACCATCAACCACGAAAATCACCAAGATCTCTTCAAAAACCTTGAGTTTTAATACAATTTATTGTTTCTAACATTAAAGCAACTAAAAAATCATTAACAAAGGATTTATAACTTGGGAATTTCAGTAAAGAACTGATCTTTAGAGGAGAATGACGAAGCTTACCTCTAATGGTTGATTTCTACTTTAATTGGGCAAGTTTTCTTGAAAATCCAATGTAAAAACAAGAGGTTTTGATGAGGAAAAGATTAGGAATCAAAAAGAGATTGAAATCTCAACAAAAGGAATGAAAATCAAAGGATAATTGCTGGAGGAAATGTGTTTGGCTGAAAAGAAATTGAGAGAAAATGAAATGAGAGAAAATTGATGAAAGGTAGTTATGAAAAGTCAAAGGTAGTTTCCTTTTAATTAATCTTTATTTTTCTTTAATTAAAACATTAATAAAATCACCCAAATTAAGAAGAAATCTGATTAAAAACATTTTTGTAAAATTAGCTCCTTAAAGATTCAAAGTTTCAATCCTTTACAAAACAGTCACTATTCAACTTTTGCAAAAACTGCGATTTGGTCACTACACCGAAATGTACTATTTCCAAACCTTATTTTATAAAATTGATTTCTTCATAACCATTCATATACTAAATGAGGATTTTTAGATATTTTTCCATATTTTTAAAGCATCTCGAACTAGGTGTTCCCTAAACCTTCCTTTAAGATTCGAACCATTCCCGACCGGTCCGACACGAATTCTAAAACATCTAGGCCCAAATTTAGGGTGTTACAACTCTCCCCCTCTTAAGAAATTTCGTCCTCAAAATTTACCTGGAGGAAAAAGATAAGGAAATTGCTTCTTCATGTCTTCCTTTCTTTCCCACGTGGCTTCCTCAACACTACGATGTCTCCAGAACACCTTAACCAGCTCAATGGTCTTACCATGGAGAACCTTACTGTCCGAGTCCAAAATCTCAACAGGTTCCTCATCATATGTCAAATCTTGATTCAGCTCAACTTCCTCCACAGGCATTGATACAGGGGTGTTGTTGAAGAAAACAACAATCCTCGTTCATTCACGGATCTAGGATAATAGCAAACACTTCTCTGCAATAGAAACAAACATGGTGTCGTAATTAGATATTTAAAGTAAGCAAAAAAAGAACGAAAAATCAGAATTGAGAGAGAAGAAGGTTGCCGAAAGATTAAGTATAGTTTGAAGGTTGAAGATGAATTTCTTCAAGCATTCATTAATGGCAGCAACGTTCTTGGGACTTGACACGATGAACTCGAAAGAACCTGCATAATCTGTTATGCAAACCCGAATCGAAATTGTTCTTCGTAGTCGGAAAAGATGAACAAACTCCAAGGAAGAACTCGAACAATCTGTTGAACGAACCCGAACCTTATCTTGAATTTGTTCGAATACAGACTTGCACCCTTCAATTATCGAACAATTGAGAACCAAAAGTATCAAAGAAAAAGTTCTAAAAAGAACCAAATTTGACAGAAAATCTAACAAAATAATTTATTCATCAAAGAGTCTAACCTTGTTTACATAAAATGAATACATATTTATATTACACAAGGGTAGTTTGCTGAAACAAACTTGTGGCTAATATTAAGCCATTTGAAATATTAAAATTCAAAAATAAATTAACTAAAAGGGGCGGCAATTTGGAATTCAATTCTGGCCGTGTAATTTAAAGTGGGCCGGTGGCTATGTAAATCACATTTAACATGTGATTTTTTTTAATCTTTGACATTCAAAGTGGAAACCACTTCTTCTTATCCATTTGTGCCACACTTTGCTTCAAATATTTGAGAAATGCCACACATAAGAATTCAGCACATGCTGAAATTCTAGGCCACAAAACCAATGACTCTCGGCTGCATGTTGTGGCATTAGAAACTCGGCTGTGTAAAACATCACATTCGGCTGCACACATATTTGGGGTTGATCGTGCATGGTACATGCATGTTGGACACATTTGCACGTTACACTTGTCAAAGCTGCTTACAAATAAATATAAACACACCATAAATTATATCAAACTAAGTTAAAAAAACACATAGAATATTATATACATACTCGAACACATTAATAAGTAGTATAAGTATAAGAAATGTTACACATCAGTATGTAACAAGTGAAATATGCAAACTTCCCCGAAAGGTTGAAGTTGCATCGTTGGGTGGCATAATCGTGCTCACATTAGGCATAACATGCGAAGGATCTGATCTATACCTCCGAAGCATGGATACATGAAACACATTACGTATCTTTTCTAACTCTTGAGGTAGCCTCAGCTTATAAGCAACAGGACCCACATGTTCTATCACCTCATATGGTGCAATGTATCTAGGGCTCAACTTGCCCTTCTGACCAAATCTCATCACCTTCTTCCAAGGTGAAACTTTCAAGAACACATGATCACCCACCACAAATTCTATCTCCTTACGCTTCAAATCCGTGTAAGATTTTTGCCGATCCGATGCTTCCTTCAAACGCTCACAAATGAGCTTCAGCTTCTCGGTGGTTCCTTTCAACAAAGCCGGCATCGAGACCAACTTTTGTCCCATTTCAGCCTAGCAAAGAGGAGTTCTGCACTTCCTCCCGTACAAAGCTTCATAAGGTGCCATTTGAATACTCGTCTGGTAACTATTATTGTAAGCAAACTCCACCAAAAGCAAATGCTTCTCCCAAGAGCCTTGAAACTCAATAACACAGCACCTCAACATATCCTCAAGCACTTGGATAACACGCTTCGACTGTCCATCCATCTACGGATGATAAGAAGTTCTGAAATTCAGCCGCGTACCCTATTCTTGATGTAAACACTTCCAAAACCTTGCAGTGAACCTCAGATCTCTATCCGACACTATAGATTTTTGTACGCCATGCAAACGTACAATCTCTCAAATGTACAACTATACAAGCTTATCCAAGGTGTACATAGTATGCACATGTAAGAAATGCGCACACTTCCTAAGGCGATCTACAATATCCCAAACAAAATTCTTCTTTGATGGTGTTAGAGGCAAACCAGACACAAACTCCATGATGAACCTCTCCCATTTTCATTCAGGGATCCTCAACGGTTGCAACAACCCCGAAGGAAACTGATGCTCAGCCTTAACCAGCTGACAAACCATACACTTGCTCACATACTCAGTGACATCTTTCATCAAACCCACCCAATAGTACTCATCCTTCAGATCACGATACATCTTTGTACTACCAGGGTGCATAGCAAATGGACTACTATGAGCTTCGGTCAGAATAGTGCGCCTCAACTCAACATCATTCGGCACCACTATCTGACTCCCAAAACATAGAACACCATCACCATTAAAACAGAAATCCGATGGCCTATCTTCAACAATATCCTGAACATGTGGCACCAAGGAATCATCCAAGAACTGCTTATCATTTATCAACTGAACTAGAGATGGTTTCACTTGCAACTCAGCAATAAGACCACCATCTCGCGATATGCTCAAGCTAGCAAACATCGCATTTGACTCCACCGCCACTTTCCTGCTCAAAGCATCGACCACAACATTAGCCTTCCCCGGATGATACTCGATCGTTAGATCCTAATCCTTAAGCAACTCCACCCATCGCCGTTGCCTAAGATTCAAATCTTTCAGAGACATAAAATACTTCAAACTCTTGTGATCCGTGTACACAGTACACTTCTCACCATAAAGATAATGTCTCCAGATCTTTAGAGCAAAAACCACCGCAGCTAGCTCAATATCATGCATAGGATAATTGCGCTCATACACATTCAAATGTTGTGATGCATAAGCCACCACCTTACCCTCTTGCATTAACACACACCCCAAACCAACGTAGGATGCGTCACTATACACCACAAACTCTTTCCCTGATTCTGGTTGAACCAAGAAAGGAGCTTGCGTCAAAGCTGCTTTAAGCTTCTCAAAAGCTTGTTGTCTCGCTTCCGTCCACTCATACTTAACATCCTTTTGCTACAACTTCGTTAAAGGGGCAGCAATCTTAGAAAATCCATCCACAAACCTCTGGTAGTATCCTACCAACCCAAGAAAACTACGGATTTCATGAACAGACTTAGGAGACTTCCAATTCATCACCGCCTCAACTTTCTGGGGATCAACCCGAATCCCTTCGACCGAAACCACATGACCAAGGAAAACAACTTCCTTCAGCCAAAACTCACATTTTCTCAGCTTAGCATAAATCTGATTTTCCAACAGCGCTTGCAAAACAATTCTCAAATGACCTTCATGCTCCACCTCGGTACGAGAGTAAACAAGGATATCGTCGATGAACACCACAACAAACTTGTCCAAGAATTCATGGAACACCCGACTCATCATGTCCATGAAAGCGGTAGGAGCATTCGTCAACCTAAACGACATCACAAGGAACTCATAATGCCCATACCTCGTTCTAAAGGATGTGTTCGGCACATCCACATCTTTCACCTTTAACTGATAGTACCTTGACCTCATATCAATCTTTGAAAACACAGCCGCTCCCCGAAACTGATCAATAAGATCATCAATCCTTAGCAAAGGATACTTGTTCTTGATGGTCAACTTATTCAGCTGACGATAATCGATGCACATTCTCATCGTGCCATCTTTGTTTTTAACAAACAAGACCGGTGCACCCCAAGGTGACACACTAGGCCGAATGAAGCCACAGTCAAGCAACTCCTGAAGTTGCGTCTTCAACTCCTTCAACTCTTTGGGTGCCATGCGATAGGGAGAAATGGACACCGGAGTCATGTTCTTACACAACTCAATTCCAAACTCAACCTCTCGACTAGGCAGCAAACCAGGTAATTCTTCCGGAAACACTCTAGGGAACTCACACACGGTCCTTATATCCTGAACGTGCACCTCTTTTGAACTAGGGTTCATAACAAAGGCCAGGTAAGCTTCACATCCTTGCCGTAGCATCCGGCTTGCTTCCAACGTCGACACCACATTGGCAACAAACTTCAAATTTTCACCCACTACCACCACCTCATAACCATCCGCAAGCTACAACGAAACTCGCTTGCTTTCGAAATCCACAACGGCTTTATGCTCAACAAGCCAATCCATGCCAAGCATTACATCAAAACCATAGAATGAAAATTCCATAATATCAACAAGAAACACATGATCTTGCACCATTAAGAGGCATCTTCTATACAACTTTTTTGTTACAACCGTCTGCCAAAGGAACTAGTCACACGCATACTAACATCCAAAGACTCAACCGGCAAACCAAGCATTTGAGCATGTTCACGCAATATGTACGAGTGTGTAGATACATAATCAATCAAAGAGAGTAATGACAAGGATTGCAAAGTAAAGGTACACGCGATCACGTCTGTGTCATTCCTTTCCTCACGATGGGCATACACTCGAGCCTGACCACCACCCTCAGGTTGGACAGCCACAACATGCGCCACGTTCCTTCCACCATCATCCCTACGCTGAAAATTACCACGGCCGTGCCCACGACCTCTCTGTGGCTCAGCTGCTCTCACTGGAGCTTGTCCCTCTCTCAGCGGCTGAGGACAATCTTTCTTCATATGCCCCCGGTTTTCACAATTCCAGCATGTCCCAAGGTTACCCCAACACTCACCACCGTGTCTCCTACCACACCGGTTACACTCAAGAGTCCTCAATAAAGCATTAGGTCCTTCCTGACCTCTACCAGGGTTACCACCCCCACGTCTAGCATCATGGTGCGACTTCCTATCCTTATGCCTCTTGTTGCGATCTCTACCATAATCGCGTTCTGCAGCTCGCTTTCCCGAGCTAGATCCACTTGCTCTGCTCGCCAAACCAAGATTCAATTCAATATCCTTTTCTCTAGTGACCAAGACATCGAAATCAGTGTAATCTGCTGCAAGCATATAGGTCTTAATATCTGCTACCAGCCCATAACGGAACCGTTCGCCCCTTTCCCTCTAGCTAGGAATTAGCTCAGGTGCATATTGGCTAAGGCGAACAAACTGAATCTCATACTCAGCCACAAACATGTTCCCTTGCACAAGAGACATAAACTCCCTCTTCTTCTCGTCGAGGTAACGAACTCCTTGATATTTCTGCTTGAACGCATTCAAGAAGAATATCCAAGTCACCTCTTTATCCTCCAATCCGGAGATAGTGGTCATCCACCACGTGTAAGCATCACCATGCAATAGTGACACAATGCATCCTAACTTATGCATATTGATGCACTTCAACTGACCAAGAATCCTTTTGGTGCTCTCCAACCAAGATTCAGAACCTTCATGGGTCAAACCTCTAAACTTAGTCCCACCCAGACCGCGAAGACGCTCCAACGACAATCTCACGTTAGCATCATGAGGTGCAGCTCCATGAGCTCCAGCTACAGCTGCCTGGAAAGCTCCAGCAATAGCCTGTATCAACATGGTCATATCAGGAGCAGCTTGCCCCTGAACACCCTCAGGTCCAGCAACCCCAGCACCAACTCCAGCAGCACCAGCTCCAACTCCACCACCACCAGAGGGAGGAGGAGGTAAATCCTCAACATTCTCTATGTTCTCATTCTCAGCCGTAGATCTAGTATTGATTCTCAGCTCTCTAAGTGGCCCCATAATAAAAACAATGCACTGACAAAAATACAATAAACACAATTAGCCATAATAAGGTAAGTAATCCAAGTACTCAAGCTCATTTTTGAAACCATTTCTTCTCATTAGTAATGATATGGCAATGGGATCCCCAACTATACTCCAAACATAGCATAACATCACAAATTCACCTTAATTGAATCACACATCAATGTTCATACATCATACTTTCACCAAAAAATCACTGTCATGCATAATCACATACAACAACCACATACCAAGCCCCAATTATTCGATAACCTGGCTCTGATACCAACAAATGTAACCACCTTAGCTCGGCCTAGACGCTTGACCCGAACTACGAAGATTACACAGGGAAAACCAAAGTCAACCCTAAAGTCCACCTTGATTAACGACCTTTTTTATTTTAATCTTGTCTAACTGCACATTAAGCCTATACGAATACATCACGAATCAAGGAAGAAAAAGGCATAGCGATCGAAAAACATTTAGGTACCCAATTGCACAAATTACGCGTTTAGGGACCAAAATGTAATTTTTAGAAATTATAAGGACTTTACTGATTTTAGGTTTACCAATATGAAATTAATCATGTTACATGCTTCTCTGTCAAGTTTCAGCTTAAAAAGGCATCTCAAGCTCAAGCAATTGCATCCACAACATTCAAGACTAAAATGTAAAGCATGGAAACTTAAAACAATTCAAAACAACATCCAACGGTCAACTGTATCGGAACGCCCACCCTTCGTACCGAAACACCCGTATCAAAACGGTGTTTACCGTTTCGGTACTCGGGTATGTTCCGAGACCGGTATCGAAACAGGCTTCACCAGTAGCCAAACTGTTTCGAAACAGCTTCAACCGTTCCGAAACACTAAGGCCATATAGGCCCGCGTTTCGGAACATGTGAGGGTGTTTCGATACACTTTGCCTAGTGACAGCAGAAATTGCTGGTTTTTGACATTTCAAACCATTCAAACATACTTCAATGAACATTAAATCATACCAACAACTTATTTTGATACGAAGGAACCTATTTAGGGTCTTAAAGCTAGAGCATGTCATCAATCACAAAAGCACACATTCTGAAGGCATGCTTCATAGTCTCAAAACCAAAATAAGCAACCAAACCTCAAACAAAACATTTAGAACCATTTACAACCCATAAATGCCATCACAAACTTGCCACAAACTTAGGGAGTTCAAACACATCTCCCAAATACAACCTTGGTTTCCCATTGCCACATATCAAAACTAAAGTGTATAAAAACATCACCATACATGAGCTTTGCACTTCCTTCGATGTTCTTAACCTTCTTGCTGCCGAAAACAACTCAATTATCTACATTATTGGTAAAAGAGAGCGTAAGCACAATTGCTTAGTGATGCATGCTCTAAAGAAAAACCAACACAATAATGCATTATTCAAATCACTTTCTCAAAAGCCTATTTCTACAACATGCTCATTCTATCTCATGCTTGAAAATATTCAAAACAACTTCTCATTGAAAACACATGTACCTCAATTCGATCTCATGCATTTAAGCCAATGCAAATATCATGGCAAAGTCATACTCATGCTTGTAAAACCAAAGCATTTCATATACAAATCTCATATACATTTCTCATAGCATAAATCATCTCATCAAATGTACATGTGAATCAAAAGCATTTTCATTTATTATATTGGCATTTCACATCTCATTATTACACGGATATGCGGACAACATTCTCTAATCACTAGACGCTTCTGGTGGAATCTCACATCACCGTACTCACTTGTCTTGTAACATAGTTTCCGGTGGAATCTCACATCACCGTACTCACATGCCGGAATCTCTCATCCCCACAAAGCTTTGGTTGTTCACTAAGTCCTACTCGATGGAATGCCCATCATCGGTTCTCTCCCTTTGGATTAAACCAAGGAGCACATACGAATTTTTAGTTTATAGTGCACTCTCATCCTATTGATCGATGAATTATATCTGGTAAGTATCTCAACATCTATGCCAATATATTATGTCAAAACAATATCTCACCTACTGTTTTTCATGCAACATTTCCCAAATCATTCTCATCTCATTTCAAAACCATAACATTTTCCATGCTTTAAGACAAAAGCTCAAATCTCAACTACGCAACATGTTATTTCATGAAATCATTTCAAGCATTATCTCATGCTACAAATCATGCATAAAAACAATAGGAATTTATCTATCTCAAACCATGAGCATGTAAAAGCATTTTAGGGGCAACTACCATATTTAAGAGAGCAATCTAGCCAATACTTACATCCGGACATAGGAAGGTGTTTCAAACCTTTCCTAAATCCCCAAACCTTGTTTCTTGTCCATCAAGGACTTCTAAACCATTCGCACTCACCGATTACGTTTCGCTAGCTCGTCGAAACGCTATCTAGGCTCCTAGATCAACACCAAAGGCGTCCGAAGATGTCTCCCCTTTTTTTAACACATAAGAGCAGGGGATTAATGCATTATCATGCATTGAAATCATCAGCCACACACCTAAACTTGCTGCCCTACTCACAAACCACATTTTAGCTACCAAACACAACTGAAATCACCTCAAAACTCTTCCAAAACAAAGCTCAGCCAAGATCTACCACTTCTAAACATTTCTAAACATCAATCAACATCAAAAATTACCACAAACTCGTCCTTACACCTCCAATTATAACAGAACAGCAAAACCACCCCAAAAACCATCATTCTAGCATACAAAACTTAGGAATCCAAGCCTATTCGAGATTTGTTTGATAAAACCTCATTTATAACATCAATTAACATCCAAAATACATTAGAAAACAACCTCAAAATAGAGCCTAACCATTAACCACGAAAATCACTAAGATCTCTTCAAAAACCTTGAGTTTTAATACAATTTCTTGTTTCTAACATTAAAGCAACTCAAAAATCTTTAACAAAGGATTGATAACTTGGGAATTTCAGTAAAGAACTGATCATTAGAGGAGAAGGATGAAGCTTACCTCTAATGGTTGATTTCTCCTTGAATTGGGCAAGTTTTCTTAAAAATCCAATGTAAAAACAAGAGGTTTTGATGAGCAAAAGATTAGGAATCAAAAGGAGATTGAAATCTCATCAAAAGGAATGAAAATCAAAGGATAATTTCTGGAGGAAATGTGTTTGGCTGTAAAGAAATTGAGAGAAAATGAAATGAGGGAAAATTGATGAAAAGTAGTTATGAAAAGTCAAAGGTAGTTTCCTTTTAATTAATCTTTATTTTCCTTTAATTAAAACATTAATAAAATCGCCCAAATTAAGAAGAAATCTGATTAAAAACATTTTGGTAAATTTAGCTCCTTAAAGATTCAAAGTTTCAATCCTTTACAAAAAGTCACTATTCAACTTTTGCAAAAACTGCGATTTGGTCACTACACAAAAATGTAGTATTTCCAAACCTTATTTTGTAAAATTGATTTCACCATAATCATTCATATAATAAATGAGGATTTTTAGATATTTTTCCATATTTTTAAAGCATCCTGAACTAGGTGTTCCCTAAACATCCCTTTAAGATTAGAACCGTTCCCGACTGGTCCGACTTGAATTCTAAAACATCTAGGTCCAAATTTGGGGTGTCACATAGATCAATTTCACACTCTTGCTTGCCTAGGTAATTGCGTCTAGGAGGGTTGGTTAGAGCCGCTTGAGGTTGCTTGCTTAGATAATTGCGCCTAAGAGGGTGTCGAGGACAAAAGAACAACAACAAATCGCAAGCCATCTTCATCTTCACGCCATCTCCCATAATTCCATAAACAAAGATGGAAATTTCAGATTTGT
This sequence comes from Hibiscus tridactylites, assembly GCA_958450335.1. Classification (NCBI taxonomy): domain Eukaryota; kingdom Viridiplantae; phylum Streptophyta; class Magnoliopsida; order Malvales; family Malvaceae; genus Hibiscus; species Hibiscus tridactylites. The sequence goes on from OY288289.1 coordinate 30,817,496, forward strand.
TTTACCTATCCTTCTCTTCATCTTTTATAATCTTTTTTGTTATATTCGTATTATTCATCTCCTAATCTTTCTTATTGTCTTCTTTTCTTTAAATTTCCATACTTGAATCTGAAATTTTCAAGAAAAGCCCTTCTCTTTTCTATTGAATTTTCAGATCTGCCCATAACTTTCTTGATTGAGTCTAGAGCTCTTATTTCTTGCAATAACTTGATTAAAGGCTTCCAAATTCATAATTGCGCTACTCTATCATTTGGTCCCAGATTTGGGACCATTCTTGACAAGAATTTTGGCGTTTCATGTGAAAAATTCGAACAAAAGGGGAAAATTTGCAAAAAATAAACGAATGAATTTTGAGCTGCAAATTTCCAGACCAAATCTACACTATTGTAGGAGTCACCACAAAAAAAATTCAGAAAATTTTGACATCGGGAACACCTCGAACAAAGTGGATCAAGTTGCTGCATATTTCATGGTTTTTTTCGGGTTTTCTAATCTTCTTTCATTCTTAACTACTTGTTTTCATTTGTTTTACCATTTTAGTGTCTTCTATACATTAGATAACACTTTCTTTCTTCTTGCGTTAGTAGGACATTAAAATTTGAACACCTTTCTTTCTCATTGCAATTAGAATTCAATTGGTGTCATACCTTTCATTGGACTCCTAGTACAAATAGGACTCATTGTTAGGATTAAACTCCGATTATAACTTGTTGACTTGTGGCAGGAAGGTCTTTAAAGAGTACAAGACCGGCTTACTTGCCTCGCTAAATATTTCTTTCTTGGAGTGTTTAGTGAGATTCCTAGTTTTCTTTCTTTTGTTTTTAACCTTTTTAAATTTGAGTGTTCCATGATGTTTCACAGAGACAAGCCTCGTGCAAAACAACATGATACTTTGGGTTCTACTTATCGAGGAAAACCTTCCTTGACCAAACCGAAGTATTCGTTCAATTTTTGTGAAGAAAGGCGAACTGAACCAAGGCGAACCGCACACACTCTGGCCATCCCAAATTTTAGAATACCTTCTTTTCAAGGAAGGTATGATCCTGGGGGTTATTGTGATTGGGAAAATAGGGTTGATTTCCTGTTTGATAGTTACGGATATCCCGAGGAAGATCAAGCTCCATTAGTGGTCCTAAAGTTTGAGTAATATGCAGTACTATGGTACATCTCAAAGGTGAAGCTAAAATAAGAACATGGGCTGAAAAAAAATTAATGAGAGAGCGATTCGTTCCCAAATATTGCCAACAACAAGAATCCAAGTCTTTTAGGAAGAAATACTCCTCTTTTGATAAAGGTACATCTCAACCTTCATGTTTTCACATCCGTACTAATGCACTATTCGACTCTAGTAGTACGACGCCAAGGGAAGAAGAATCGTCGCTATTCCAACAGGATAATGAACAACCATCGGTGAGTCATGTCGAAGAAGACCAAGGAAAACAAGATGACGAAGAAATTTGTTATCCTCGAGAACATGCAGAAGATGTCAGTACTAAGACTTTAACCTTACCCAATAATGAATAAATACTTTCCAAAGATGATGTTTCGGAAGAAGAAACACTTGATCCCATAAATCAAGACAATCTTTCATGCTTAGTAGTAAGTTCTCTTGATTCATCAACAACCTCCCAAGAAGGTAAGGGTGATTCTAACCCTTTATTTGATTCTCGTCCTATCATTCTGTTAGAAACACTTCATCCTTTACAGAAATTGTATTTTGATGATATTTTTTGTGAGAGGAATTGGGTATGTGAGTTATCTTATTTGAAAAAGTCCGAGAGTTAAGAAGCCGAGAGCAATAAAAGTCAAATTAATGGACCAATTTTGGTGAGTGAAAAGAAACATGAGGTAAAAGTCGAACAATGTCCAAATGAAAAAGGCAAGAAAAAGATGAATAGATATTTTTTTGACCTAACCATGAGATCATTGTTTCGAGTGGCTTTGAGTTCTTTTTTCAGGATTTTGTTGAACCATTGAGGGGGGGCTCAATTGGATCACTCCACCTATGACAATGATTCTGTTTTGATTGCCATTGGTAAACATCCTTCTTTTACTGTTTTTGATTCGAGGACGAATCCTTTTGACGAGAGGGGGAAAGATACATGCATGGGAGGGATAAAGCAATGCATATTGGACAAGAAGCTGAATCTGTTTGTGAAGTTTGGAAAGTCAGACAACTTGAGACAACATTTCGGATGGGATCCTAGCATTTTTGGGCAAATTTGTCTAGTAACAAATTGTCCGACATTTAGTTACCTTTCCAACGCTTCTTGAAACGCATCAATCAGACATCGGGAACTCAAGATACGCTCATTTTACTAAAGACTGCACATGCAAAAATCTGGATACGAGATTATTACGGGATTTTGTAAAATTTATCCCAAAAGCTATTATATAAAGCTTTTGGATGAATTAGAGTTAGCCCAACTTAATTATTAACATTTAAATTATGTTTTTAGGGTTTTATATACTTTTAGAATCAACCACCCTTCTCCCAAGCAACTCTTATCAACTTATCACTTCCACTTATCAGCTTATCACTTGCAACCCAAGCACAAGGAGTTTAAAGACTGTTTTTCTTTTATTTTTTAATTAAATTAGGATTTTCTTGTTTCAGTAGAAGTTAAATTACTTTGACTATCCTTCACCTATAAAAGAATGAATCCTCCACCATTGTATTTCATATTTTCTTTGATTAATGATATATTTAGTGAGTTTGTTTTTGCAAGTGCTGATTACTTGTGCCTTAGAAGTCGTCTTCAACAAAAGTTCGACAAGTTCTTGTGAGAGAGATCATCTTCACATAGGTTGGACAAATTTTTCAGATTTTCCCATAGCTTTCTTGATTGAGTCGAGAGCTCTTAGTTCTTGCAATAACTTGATTAAAGGCTTCCAAATCCATAATTGCGCTACTCTATCATTTGGTATCAGATTTGGGACCATTCTTGGCAAGAATTTTGGCGTTTCGGGTGAAAAATTCAAACAAAGGGGGGAAATTCACAAAAATCAAACGAATTAATTTTGAGCTGAAAATTTCCAAATCAAATCTACACTATTGTAGGAGTCACCACAAAAAAATTTCAGAAATTTTTAACATCGGGAGCACCTCGAACAAAGTGGATCAAGTTGCTGCATATTTAAGGGTTTTTTCGGGTTTTCTAATCTTCTTTCATTCTTAACTACTTGTTTTCTTTTGTTTTACCTTTTTATTGTCTTATATACATTAGATAACACTTTCTTTCTTCTTGTGTTAGTAGGAAATTAAAATTTGCATACCTTTCTTTCTCATTGCAACTAGAATTCAATTGGTGTCATACCTTTCATTGAACTCCTAGTACAAATAGCACTCATTGTTAGGATTAAACTCTGATTATAACTTGTTGACTTGTGGCAGGAAGGGCTTTAAAGAGTACAAGATCGACTTACTTGCCTCGCTAAGTATTTCTTTCTTGGAGTGTTTAGTGAGATTCCTAGTTTTCTTTCTTTTGTTTTTCACTTTTTTTAAATTTTAGTGTTCCATGATGTTCCACAGAGACATGCCTCGTGCAAAAAAACATGATACTTTGGGTTCTACTTATCGAGGAAAGCCTTTCTTGACCAAACCGAAGCATTCGTTCAATTTTTGTGAAGAAAGGTGAACTGAACCAAGGCGAACAACGCACACTTTGGCCATCCCAAATTTCAGAATACCTTCTTTTCAAGGAAGGTACGATCCTTATGGTTATTGTGATTGGGAAAATAGGGTTGATTTCCTGTTTGATTATTACAGATATCTCGAGGAAGATCAAGCTCCATTAGTGGTCCTAAAGTTCGAGTAATACGCAGTACTATGGTGGCATTTATTACAACAAGATAGGCGTCTCAAAGGTAAATCTAAAATAAGAACATGGGCTAAACTAAAAAATTCATGAGAGAACGATTCGTTCCCAAACATTACCAACAACAATAATCCAAGACTTTTCGGAAGAAATACTCCTCTTCTGATAAAGGTACATCTCAACCTTCATGTTTTCACATCCGTACTAATGCACAATTCGACTCTAGTAGTACGACGCCGAGGGAAGAAGAATCATCGCTATTCCAACAGGATAATGAACAACCATCGGTGAGTCATGTCGAAGAAGACCAAGGAAAACAAGATGACGAAGAAATTTGTTATCCTCGAGAACATGCGGAAGATGTCAGTACTGAGACTTTAACCTTACCCAATAATGAACAAATACTTTTCGAAGATGATGTTTCGGAAGAAGAAACACTTGATCCCATAAATCAAGACAATATTTCATGCTTAGTAGTAAGATCTCTTGATTCATCAACAACATCCCAAGAAAGTAAGTGTGATTCTAACCCTTTATTTGATTCTCGTCCTATCATTCTGTTAGAAACACTTCATCCTTTACAGAAATTGTATTTCGATGATATTTTTTGTGTGAGGAATTGGGTATGTGAGTTATCTTATTTGAAAAAGACCGAGTGTCAAGAGAGTGAGAGTAATAAAAGTCAAATTAATGGCCCAATTTTGGTGAGTGAAAAGAAACATGAGGTAAAAGTCAAACAATGTCCAAATGAAAAAGGCGAGAAAAAGATGAAGAGAGATTTTTTTCGACCTAACCAGAACATCATTGTTTCGAGTGGCTTTGAGTTCTTTTTTCAGGATTTTGTTGAACCATTGAGGGGGGCTCAACTGGATCACTCCACCTATGACAATGATTCCGTTTCGATTGCCATTGTTAAACGTCCTTCTTTTACTATTTTTGATTCAAGGACGAATCCTTTTGAGGAGAGGGGGAATGATACATGCATGGGAGGGCTAAAGCAATGCATATTGGAGAAGATGCTGAATCTGTTTGTGAAGTCTAGAAAGTCAGGCAACTTGAGACGAACTTTCGAATGAGATCCTAGAAGTTTTGGGCAAATTTGTCTTCTAACAAATTAACCGACATTCAGTTACCTTTACAACACATCTTGAAACGCATCGATCAGACATTCGGAACTCAAGATACACATATTTTACTGAAGACTTCACATGAAAAAAAACTGGATACAAGATTATTACAAGATTTTGTAAAATTTATCCCAAAAGCTATTATATAAAGATTTTGGACGAATTAGACTTAGCCCACTTAATTATTAACATTTAAATTATGTTTTAAGGGTTTTATATACTTTAAGGACCAGTCACCCTTCTCCCGAGCAACTCTTATCAACTTATCACTTCCACTTATCAGCTTATCATTTGCAGCCCAAGCACAAGGAGTTTAAAGGCTATTTTTCTTTTATTTTTTTAATTAAATTAGGATTTCCTTATTTTAGTAAGAAGTTAAATTACTTTGGCTATCCTTCACCTATAAAAGGATGAAGCCTCCACCATTGTAATTCAGATTTTCTTTGATTAATGAAATATTTAGTGAGTTTGTTTTTGCAAGTGCTGATTACTTGTGCCTTAGAAGTCTTCTTCAATATAAGTTCGACAAGTTCTTGTGAGGGAGATCATCTTCACACTCTTGCTTGCCTAGGTAATTGCGTCTAGGAGGGTGGGTTAGAGCCGTATGAGGATGCTAGCTTAGATAATTGCCTCTAAGAGGGTGCCCTGGACAAAACAACAAAAACAAATCGCAAGCCATCTTCATCTTCAATCTTCACGCCATCTCCATAACTCCATAAACAAAGCTGGAAATTTTAGATTTGTTTTACCTATCATTCTCTTCATCTTTTTTAATCTTATTCGTTATATTCTTATTATTCATCTCCTAATCTTTCTTATTGTCTTCTTTTCTTTAAATTTCCAGACTTGAATCTGAAATTTTCAAGAAAAGCCCTTATCTATTCTATTGAATTTTTAGATCTACCCATAGCTTTCTTGATTGAGTCTAGAGCTCTTATTTCTTGCAATATTAACTTGACTAAAGGCTTCCAAATCCATAATTGTGCTACTCTATCACTTATGGTCTCTCCATTTCTTTCCGAACGCATGCTTCACATAATCGTTTGAGACTTTTAAAGAAAATCTGTCCTACAAATTATACAGTCAGAGTATATAAATTACTATCAATCTGTAATAGATTATCTAATACAATGACATTATAGTACCTTAATATTATCCAAAGCCTGGTTCTTGTTACTATTCGACATATCACGCCATGACTCATAATTGATCGGTAAAAGTGCTCCATTTCGTGCAGTCATGCCTATGAAATTGGCTAGAACACATGCTTCTGCCCAATAGGTTGACCAACATCATTTCTCGAAACTTGTACACGTTCCCAAGGAGGAAGATTGTACAACCCCGTCAACGTCGTGCGTCCTCTACTCTTACGCCTTTGACCAACTTCAACTATATAAGAAATAATTTGGTAAAATTATTAAAATCAAGTCAATAAAAAACATATACCAATTAAATAAAGTTTTGAACATTACCTTGGGTTTCTTCATTTTCTTCAATTGTTTCCGGAACTTGTGAAGATCCAACACCAAACACTCCCTCATTATTTGAAACTTCCTCTGCTCGAGGAACTTGAACGATCCGCAGGTCACTTAATTTCCTTCTAGGCATAATATCTGTAACAAACAAACAACAAGTTTAGTAACTAGTAACTAATAACAATATTACTATTAATATATGTATTCGATAACAAGTTAGAGTTAGAACATCTTACTACATTGTTATGTCATCAATTTTCATTAAAATCTACATCCATGTCCTCCCGAGCCCATTGAAATTGTGAACTAGAACTAGTGCTTGTCCCATCTAAGTTTTGAGCTACAAAAGGTAAAGTTTCTGATCTTCTTTCAATGTCATATGTATTTCCATCCCCTATGTCTATCAAGTCTCTAGGAGTGCTACGGAGGACAACATACCAACCCTTATTCATTGGATCATGGCAGTAAAAAACTTGTTTCACTTGAGAAGAAAATACATATGGTTCGTCCATCAATTGTTGACCAGTATGAATTAATCGAGAGAAGTTCACCACTGTAAAACCAAATCGATCTCTTTTAATACCTCGAGTAGTATTAACATAAGCTCAGTCACAACGAAATAACACAACATTTCCTTTACCATAATAATCCAACACAATAATATCTGTAAGAACTCCATAATATTCTACATCTCCCTCTACATGATGATTGTCCCTAGCACTAGCATAACTTGTAATTGAAGAAGTAAAAACTACTCCACAATTTTGTGTCCTTCGCAATCTTTCACGAGATTTTGTATGGAACCTGAACCCATTAATGAGGAAGGCATTATATCTTTTTACAATTCTATCTGGACCTTGAGAAAGCCATTTAACCTCCTCACTAACTTCTCTTCTATTCCAAACATATTAAGCGTAAAAGGTGAAAACGTTAATATTTATATAAAGTATTACAACTATACATTAGTTATGTGCCGTACAAATTACTCACCATTCGCCCTAACATTTCATAGAAAGGTTTTGTGAACAACTTTTGAATCTCTCATTAATGTAATCTTCGAGATCGTACATGAGATTGTAACTCTTCTTTATACTCATTGTAAAGTAGGTTACGTGGTTAAAGATTGAGAAATATATAAGACAAAGTAAATACGTCATCATTTATATTGTAAAACTTACGTGCGTAATTAATCTAATGAATTGTGGTGGAAAAGATCATAGCGATGTGCTTGGACCCAAGATTTGTCATCTAATTGTGCAATTTCAACTTTGCCGAGTGGTTCACCATAACTTCCAAACAAATAAGTCTCAGATGAGTTATTAGTACTGCACACTTCATTTCTATTTTTATCTATTAAATCTCGTTTCAACACCTTCCATATATCTAGAGCAAAATGTCAGACACTCCTCTACTAAATACCCTTCAGCAATCAATCCTTCTGGATAACGCTTATTCCGATAGTAAGACTTTAAGTTGCACAAGAACCTGGACGTGAAATAAACGCAACATTATTTTATAAAGTTTTCAAAGTGTTAAATTTTCAATATTGATTGAATACATATTAGACAATTCATACCTCTCAATAGGATATATCCACCGATAAAAAACTGGTCCACCAACTTTAGCTTCGTAATGGAGATGAACCAACAAGTGCACCATAATTGTGAAGAATGATGGGGGAAATATCTTCTCCAAGTTGCGTAATGATAAGGCGACTCGATCTTGCAATTTCTCAAGTTCTTCGACCATCAGAACTTTCCCACAAATTGCTTTCATTATATTGGAAAGTTCAATTATACAAGATATCACCTTATTTAACATAAAATTGCATAATGCAACTGGCATTAAATCTTGCATCAATATGTGGTAATCATGTGACTTTAGAGAATAAAGTCTTTGATCTTTAACACTAACACATGGAGATATATTTGATGCTTACCCATATGGGACCTTTATATCTTTCAACACCGTGCAAAACACTCCTTTTTCTTTCTTCGACATCGCAAAAATAGAAGGCGACAATGAAGTCTTTCCATTTGCATGTTGTTGAGGATAAAGATCGTGTCGAATTCCCATGTCAACTAAGTCAAGTCGACTCTTTAGATTATCTTTGGATATTCCATCGACATTGAGAATGGTCCCAATAATATTCTCACAAGCATTCTTCTTAATGTGCATGACATCAAGATTATGTCTCAGAATGTTATGATTCCAATAAGGCAACTCGAAAAAAATACTTCTCTTTTTCCATAACTCGGCCTCATTTGGATCATCCTCTTCATCAGAATCATCATCACTCAACTGACCAACTTCATGGTTGTACATTTATTCTTTTTCTTTGCTCGCGAGTTTGGTGGTTGGTTTGTCTGTCCATAAGAAATCTGTATATGTTTCAACATCGACCAGATATCAGATCCCGTTGTTTGCTTAGGAGCTCTTCTGAATTCTTCAGTACCATCAAATAAATTCTTTTCATATCTAAATCTATGATTTTCATCTAACCACCGACGATGTCCCATGTAAGAAAACATTTTTCCATTATACAACCACTTCGAGCATGTCTGTGCAGCACAACAAGGACAAGCATAACGACCTTTAGTACTCCAACCAGATAAATTTACATAAGTAGGGAAATCATTTATCGTCCACAATAAAGTTGTACGCAAATTAAAGTTCTCCTTCTTCAACACATCATATGTTTCGACACCCACTCATAATTGTTTCAACTCTTTAATGAGAGGATGCATATAGATGTCAATATCATTCTCGGGACCTTTTTCACCTGTATTATCATGGATAAAATATATGAAGACTGCTTCATGCAAATCCAGGGGGCAAATTGTAGGGAACGAACGGAACATGCCAAGTACTATATGAAGTACTAATGATTTTAAACGGATTAAACCCATCAGATGCATGACCAAGCCTGACATTTCGAGGATCTCTTGCGAAATTTGGAAGCTTTTGATCAAATGACTTCCAAGATAAACTATCCACAGGGTGCCTTAAAAATCCATCATATGTTCGTCCATCATGATGCCACCTCATAGACTCAGTAGTCTTTGATGACATAAAAAGTCTTTGAAGCCTAGGTATTAGAGGAAAATATCGCAAAATCTTTACTGGCTTCTTTCTTGACCGTGCTTCAACTTCATCCTCACTCACGTTTTCTACATCTCTATTCATCCACCGAGATATACCGCATACATGACAAGACGCCTGATTTTTTCGATCACCCCAATGCAACATGCAATCATTCGGACAGCTATGAATTTTCTCTTAACCAAGACCCAAATCCTTTATCACTTTCTTCATATCTTTTCTGAATTGAGGAATTTTTGTAAAAAGAAATATTTCTTCCAAAAACTCTAATAACTGTGTAAAAGAGTTACCGATCCATCCTCCCAAACATTTTAGATGGAAAAGACGAATGCAAAAGGAGAGTTTTGAATATTTTGATCCCTCATAAAGTTGTTCATTCATTTCATCAAGCAAATTATAGAAGTTTGCTGCTGCTCCATTTGGCTCTTCATGACATCCACTTCTTCCCATCTCGAAGGAATCATTATCACCAATATCACAATCTTCTCTAACTAATTGATGATAATCATGCATATTATATGCATTCCGCAGCATACCCTCCATGTCATCTTCTCTATGAGATCGACGATGAGAATTAAAAGGATCAATCGAGTTACTCGTGGATGAAGCTCTACGAGTTGTAATCTCTCCATAGAATATCCATTTTATATATCTCCAGACAAAGCCACAAACAATTAGATGTTCGTGTACAACTTCACGAATATGCCAATTAATGTTAGAACACTTCTTAAAAGGGCAAAGACTCATATCCTTTTGGCTTACTCTTGGCAAAGAAAAATCTAAAAATTTCTACTCCATTTTGATAGTCGACGCTTACTCTTGGAAAATTCATCCAAATCCTATGCATTTTGTATTTTTGTAATAATACTTAATGCATTAGACCTATTTAAATAAAATCAACAAAACATGAAAATTCAAGAGAAAGTTACCTGTTGGGGAAAACCACCTTTGACAATAGAGAATTTATCAACAATTTTACAGCTCAATTCATAGATGTGGGATCCCTCTCAACCTATTCAGAATTTATCACTCGTTAAATTACTTCTAGAAAATCAACTTTTAGTATACATAAATATATTTAAGTGAACAAACACTAATAGATCACAAGCATGTATCATTTCGATACCAATATCTAATTTCTTACACCAAACATATATATTCATTTTTAAATACAATATAACAGCCCTGGTTTCTCATGCATTCATGTAAATAATCAAATAAGTTCATGTTCATGTTTAAATATAGCCGAACAACCTTTAACATTTTAAACACCTTCGAACCAACCCTTAGACTATATGGAAGTCCTTATAAATGTGTATATACTCACCAAAACAGTCTCAAATTCATACATATACACTCACATACAATTCGACCGAATAAACATTTATAATTAAGCATGTCAGTCCCAAACTCATGTATTTTATAAACACTGAAACAATCTAGTATAGCTTTGTTTACATAGTTAAGATTTTGATTATGTGATTATAGGCCTTTTATTTCATGTATTTTATACAATTCTACCGATATTGAGAAACTAAAAAAGAAGATTGCTGGAACCGAATAGGTTCACAAGTTCGGCAATGGCATTTTACCCTATGATTTCCTAGTGCAAAAAAATACGCCATTTCTTCCATTGAAGAAACTGATATACTCCTTCTACCAACATGGAAAAGCTTCTCAACATCATAATTGATATGCAACTATTTCACTAATAAAAAATTGCGCATACCAGTATCGAGCACATACTCATATCAAAGATAAACAATGGCGATTAAAGGCCTTCCAATAACCGCAACAATGCTTCTTCTTTGAAGTCATGTCAAAGATGGCTACAGAAACCAATATTCTTCATATAACAATCACAATCCAAAACAAAAGATGACTTTGAGGTGAGACAGAAGCATCAAGATAAACATCTAAATCACGACTTGGCTTAAAACCATGAAAAAACTACACTAAAATCCCCAATGAAATAAAAGGCCTATAATCACATAATCGAAATCTTAACAACTTCTCAAAATATCAAAATCCCAAACTCAAAGAAATTCCAGTGTTATTTTTCCCCCAAATAATAAGGAAATGTCGAATCATGATAGATGCAGTAAAACCACATACAAATTCATGCAATGAGGATCAGCGATGAGCAATGACAACGACGAGAAACGGCGACGACGAGCATGACCGATTAGGGATTTGAGCATGATAGGTTTGGGGATTTTCGATATTCCACTCATCTGGGATGTCGACGGCAAGGAGTGATGGAGACGGACGATGGGCGACGAGCGACGGTATATGAGAGACAGTGACAAGATGCCTGACACCGATTAGGGATTTTAGCACGATATTTGGAGATTTGTAAGTCTTGGCACGCGTCTGGGAGGGTGAGGGATATTAAATCAGAACCTCTGGCGGCGTTTATGAAAAAATGCCACTAAAACACACATATTGCGGCGTTTATAAATACAAACGCTGCTAAGTACATAGACTATTTCGGCGTTTATAAAGAAAACGCCACTAACAGAAACCTATTGCGGCGTTTACACTTTAAAACGCCACTACATGTCACTTTATTGCGTCATTTTTTATAAAGGCCGCAATGTTTACCTTTTTGTGGCGTTTCTCCATCAAACACCGTAAAAAGTGAATTATTGGTGGCTTTTGCGTCAAAAACGCAACGATAGAAAAAATCTGGTGTAGTGAATTTTTAATCTAGTAATGAAACTTTAAATTTTCTCCTTCACCGATCTCGAAATTCAACCGTCAGAACGTAATGAGATTCCAGTTGAACATTTTTCTCCCTCTTTTTGACCCTTTAACCATTCGGATGAGCAATATTAAACTTCAAAGCCCTAGAACCAGGCATATCGAATTTAACATGGGTTTTGGATTTCACTTTCCACTTTCCAAATTCTTAATTTTTTTAAATAAATGACATTTTATTCATCCAAAAGCCTCAAAAGCAAACCACTAAAAAATACAAGGACCAGTCCAACCTACACTATACAATCAAAACCAGAATAAAAAGAAAATTTTCCTCTAACTAAGGTCCCCCTCTTAAGCTACACAATTCTAAAAAAAAATGAACTTGCTACAACCAGAAAGCCTCCACTTCACATCAAGTTTTATAAGAAAAAAATCTCAGTAAACAACTTTGGATCCTTGCCATGCATTCTTTCATTCCGCTCCATCCAAATGTAGTAAATAAACCCATTCCACGCGAGCCTGATGATTTCCGCCCTCAATCTTTTACCCTTTCCCGTATTCTAAACCCAGCTAGCATTTCAGACCAACTATTATGGACCAGATTGTCCTAGACGCATGCAAAATCAACCTCCAGACTCGCCCATAATAGCTACATACTCAAAATAAATGGTCTCTCGATTCTGTCTCAGATGCACATATCACATAAGAGGGTTCAACCTGACATCCCCATCTCAACATTCTATATCGAGTTGGAAGCCTATTAAGCACGACAAGACAAGAAACAAATGATTGCCATGGAATAGAAAGGTTACCCCAAACATATTGATGCCATGGAACTTTAGTTTGCTTGTATCTAATAATCTCCCAAACAAGCTTGACCTTATAATCACCTTGAATACTCCCAATTGAAGACAACTCATCCCTAATCTTTAGAAGCATCTTCCATGCCTCACTTTGGTGATCCTTTGCACGAACACTTCATACCGATTCTCCTTTTAGTAGTTAATTATTCACCCAAGGAACCCACAAAGACCCCACATGAGCAAGCATCAGTCACAAACACTTCATCATACAACCCTTATTCCAAGAAATAATGTTCTTCACCCCTAAACCACCTTCACATTTAGGGTGACAAAGAACATCCCAATTGTTGTCACTAAATATTCACCCTAACTTTTAATAGAAGAAAAAAGAAAAAAATTGGAAAAAAGAATTAAAAAAGTAATAAAAATCCTTTAAAAGCCCATTCTTTTATAAAAAACATTTTTTAATAAAAACTCATTTTCAAAAAGCCCACTTTTTAATAAAGCTCATTTTAAGTTGAAACCCATTTATTAAAGTAAAAAGTAAAAAAAAAGAGAAGAAAGGAAAAAAATTAATAATGGTGTTTAATAAATAAAATGGGGTAATAATTAAGTGTGAAAAAAAGAAAAAAAAACAGCAACAATAGGAGGTAAAAAACAGTAAAAAAGGAAAAGAAATAAAAAATAGTAAATAAATAAAAAAGGTGGGAGCCAGCCCGCGCGTCACGCGCTGGCGCGTGACGACCACGCGCGCGGGGCTGGGCTCTCCAAACCCTTGCTGCGAGCTGCCGGCCACCGTTTCTCCGGGTTGCTGCCGTCCGTTTGCCACTGACCCCACTTGCCCCCATCGCCTGTAGCCACCAGAATTAGCAAAAATCCGAAACAAAATAATAAGCCCTAGATTCGAATTATATGGGAAATTCTATAACGAATTTGGATCAAAATGGATGACTTCTTGGGGGGGGGGGGGTTCCGAGTATCATGTTTTATGTCTGAATTAGGCTCCAATTTGGGGATTGAATTCGGGATTTAGCTTGGTTTTGAAGGTCAAAATTAAGTATAAACCCCCCTTCACCCACTTGTTCTACATACCAATTTTGAGAGAAAAAAACACTAAAAGGGGTTCACGAAAAATCCGAAAAATTCTCTGAATTTTTATTGAGTTGGCTAGAAATTTTGGAGGAGAAATTCGAGTTTGGAGCAACTTTTCGGAGGTGGTTCGAAGCATTTCAAGAAGCTTTAGTTCGAGTTCATCGTTCGTCGATTTCTCGGTATATTTTTTATCCTTTCTTTGTTTTTTTATGTTGATTTTATTATTGTTCTTGGTTGAATTTTGGTGTTTTGTTTGTGTTTTTTAGGTTGCCTTCACGTGGTTGGAAAATAGTTCGCGATTTCGATAACTTTTTGTTTTAAATTTCGTTAAAATTTCTAGTTTGATCTTAAACTATTTGCATGATTCTAAAAATGTTGTTAAAGTGATTTTGATCTTTATAAATGTAGGATTTAATTTAAAAGGTGTTTTAGATTTTATAATGCATGAATAAAAATGAAAAAATGTGGTTAATTAGAAAAAAACATGAATTTAGGGATTTAATTAGGAAAAAGTAATAATGTGAGGTTAAATAATAAATGGTTTAATTTTAGAAAATAAAAAGATTTTTTTGTGAAATTTAGTTTTAAATAGTAGATGGGTAAAAAATGATTTTAAAAGAAAAATAATAAAGATGTTTTTTAAAGAAAAAGGAAAAAAATAAGTTTTTTTTAAAGAAAAATAAAAAAAGGTTTTAAATAAAATTAGAGGGTTCGGATAAAAATAAATCATTGAAAAGGGAAAAAAACTTTTAAAAAAGAGTTCATAGAAAAATAAGGTTTATTTTAGAAATGGGTTGTTTAAAACTATAAAATAAAAAATGAAAACGAGTTTAAAAAGAATAAAAATCTTTTAAGTAGAAAACATAAAAAAATTGCTTGTTTGGGGTAAAAAAAGGTAAAAAGATGTAAAAAGAGTATTAGCTTAGAAAATAATAAATAGTAAAAAGAAATAAAGGTTTTTTTAAAAGGAATAATAAAAAGGGTGAGATTCAAAAGAATAAAAGTTTGCTTTTTTGTTTTAGAAATAAGTGAAAACTTAGGATTAGGGACTAAAGTTTAGATAGAAACTTTGTTTTGTTGAAAATTTTCTTTATTTAAAAATATACTAATATTCATTAAACGGACAAGTAAAGTCGAACCTTTTTGAACTTGCAAATTCTAGTTTTGAAAACGGTTTTAAAGCCAATTAAGTACTAATTTTTGGCGTCGTGGGGGTGCTAACCCTTCCCCACGAGTAACCGACCCCCAAACCGTTGTTTTAGTAAAACAAAAACATTTTATTAAAATAACTCTATTTTTAAAAGTGATCCAATCACTCTTTTTTTCAAAAATGATTGGTGGCGACTCAGTTGTTTTTTAAAGTGTTTTCTAAAATAGTGGAAGCCTCCCGTAAAAAGGCGGTTGCGATAGCATGGCGATTCTGCTGGGGAAGTATTTTTGTTTTTTTTTAAATAAAAATAAAGAGGGTCAGGCCACAAATTGGTTTTAAATGGTTTTTAAAAAAATTGTTTTTTTATTATGGAATTTGCAACTTCACCATAGGTTCTATTTATTTGTCCGTTTACATGAATATGACTCTATTTTACACATTTAAGACTTAATTCCAAGCTCTATTCCCGAGCTTTGTCT
Organism: Hibiscus tridactylites; assembly: GCA_958450335.1. NCBI lineage: Eukaryota > Viridiplantae > Streptophyta > Magnoliopsida > Malvales > Malvaceae > Hibiscus > Hibiscus tridactylites. The sequence goes on from OY288289.1 coordinate 30,833,245, forward strand.
TCTTCGTTTTAAGTGGGGGAACACGCCTTGCTTATGTAAGACTATTGATTCTTCGTATGACCATTGCAAAGTACCTTCGGGACTCGATCCCTTTGCCTTCGTAAGAATATTGATTCTTCGAGAAGGTTTCGGTGGTAAGTCCTCCTGAGTTGAACTTGATTCGTTTGTAGCCTATAATGAGTGAGAATCGAGGGCCTTTCTACTCTTAGTAGAGGACATCAAGGATAGTTTGGGTACCTTTTTAGAACCAAACCAAGTTTGAGAATTTAGAACGTACCCCGAATAGAGCCATGCGAAAAGCCTAGGGTGTTGAGTCGTAGGAATAATCCGTGATGACATCGTGCATTTAAATTATTGATTATTTTATCTATTTCATCTATTTCATTTTCCTTGTTTATTTGATCTATGTTTATTATCTTGTTTATTGTGCATATGCATCATTTCATATTAAAGGGTTTGATTCTAGAAAGTTGTTCAATTATGAATGGAAAGCTCTTAAAGATTGAGGAGGACCAAGCACGTGACAACATTGGCGACCGAAGCTACAACCCTTCGTCAGTATATCAAGCATGTTGGAAAAGTTGGACCAAGACTCATGTGGCTAATTGAAGAAATCAAGGAGTTAGGTGTTCAATCAGAAAAATATTTGTAAAAAAAAAGAAAAAAGAAAAAAAGATGGAATTGAACTTTCGTATTTAATAACGAGTTTCCTTTCATGGACAGGTTTTCAATGGAATTGATGGCCCTTCGACTGCATTCATGCGTTCACATTATCTTGTTTGCTTTGTTGTTTGTGAATTAATTTGTGAATACATTCATTTGTTCATAAACTAATTTAACAATAAAAAACAATATAATATCCAAAATTGCTAAGACGACCCATAAATATTGTACACGAGCCCAAACCCGAGCCATGAACTCTGAGGAACGGTTGACAAATTTGGAGGCGAACCAAAAAAACATTTAGGATAAGCTGGAGAAAATTGAAGTTGATATGAAACAACAAGTTGAGGCGGTCCATCAGAAAACGGTCAGTTCAATAGTTGCTATGCTTGGATTCATGGACCCTAATGCGACCGAAGAAGGGGGCAATACTTCTGCCATTCCTCGATTCCCAGGGATGACTTTTAGAAAGGAGGCTGCTACCAAAGCCAAAACACCCATTCATGTAGCTGAATCTTCAACTAAAGTGGAAGCCAACAATTACGAGGTGCCTGACCTCGATGAAGTCACTGATAAGGTTCAAACTGAAAAGAAGTTGGAAGAGAAGTACGATAAGTTGGAAAGAATGTTCAAATTTTTCCAAGATGGAGCTGCCTATGGTGGAATGGATGCCAAGGATCTTAGCTTGGTAACTAACTTTGCTGCGCCACCAAAATTTAAGATCCCAAACTTTGAGAAATATAATGGGACCACATGCCCGTCAGCACATCTAACCATGTACTACAGAAATATGTCCATGTATCTTGATAATGAGAAGCTGCTCATTCACTATTTTCAAGACAGCCTAGTAGGGTCCGTTGCACGTTGGTACTCGCAGTTATGTCGAGTAAACATCAAATCATGGAGAGACTTGTCCAGATCCTTTAGTGAACAAAACAAACATGTTTCAAACATGGTTCCAACTCGTCTGGTCTTACAAGGGATGGAGCAAAAGCACCACGAGAGCTTCCGCCAATAAGCTCAAAGGTGGAGGGATGTAGCAGCACAGGTGCAACCATCGTTGCTAGAAAATGAGATCACCCCGATGTTTGTGGAAACACTAAAAGGTCCCTTTTATGATCGCATGCTCAACCATGCCACGAAGAACTTTGCAAATATGCTAATGAACGGCGAACTAATCCTGGCAGCCATGAAGAGCGGAAGATTGGATAGTGGGGAAACAAAGAAGACAAATAGGAAGAAGGACAACAATGAATTCAATGCAACGAATGTCTACAACCCCAATTACTCAACAGACATGGTGTTCAACAAGCCCAATGCATTCAAAAAGCTGAACACCTTAGCTCCGACGGTTGCAAAAGCCCCAAAAGGAGAACGAAGATATTAAGGAAATTCGAGACCCTACTTTCCTCCTATCCCAATGACTTATGCAGAGTTGTTTGCTGAGCTGGTCAAATCACAAATGGTGCTACCCAGACATGTTCCTCCATTCTCACCTCCCTATCCACCATGTTATGATGAGAAGGCCCAATGCGAATATCATGCAGAAGTTAGGGGGCATACTATCGCAAATTGCACCGCATTCAAAAGGGTGGTAGATGATCTAAGAAAATCAGGCATGTTGGCATTTGAAAGTTTTGCGGAAAAAGGAAACCCATTACAAAATCACCCAAAGACGGAGGTGAATGCAATGCTTGAGGGAGAGAAGAGGATGATCAAGGAGAATGTCGAAGAAATTAAAGCACCCATGATATGGGTGTGGGATCAGTTAATTGTAGCAGGGATATTGATGGATGAGAACCTGAGGATGAAGGATAATGAAAAACCATATTGTGAGTATCATGGAGTTGAAGGACATAAGATATAGTTTTGCCCAGATTTTAAGCGGGTGGTCCAAGCCAAGATGGATAGTAAGGAGCTTGTGTTTTTTTAGAAGGGAGATGTTGAGCAGGAAGTAAATATATGTGCTTTGGAGGAAATATCCTTTCGGAAGTAAGGAGAGGAAGATAAAGAAGAGAGATGATGAAGGCCTTATCCTGTGGTGATCCTGCTGAAGAGGGATCGATTCAGTTTAGGCTTTAGGCCCAATAAGTGGCAAAAGAAAGTGGAGAAGCACCAGGAAATCATGAAAATAAAGCGAAAAGAAGAAGAAATTGAAGGGGGAACCAATGACGTACCCACCCCTAAGTGTCACTTTCAAGGTTGGAGGGCTTCTAGACCCTAATGCCCGCTTCGATGAGGAAGAAAAAGAAAAGGATGAATTATGCGATGGTTTTGAGAATTTGAGCAAGAATGCCATCACAGATAAGGAGGAAGAAGAAAACATCTTTTGACCAGGATTCGCCCTTGCCCGGAATTGAAGAATTGGAATACCTCAGAGCAATTCTCAAAACCAACTCTTTTACCCTTAGACCCTGGGGTAATTAGAGATCTTATGTAAAACGCGTCTATTGTCAAAACCATGATTCAAGTTTCAATAAATGATACATTTTTCCTCAATTAGATCTTGTGGCAAACTTTCTTTCACAAAACCAATAAAACCAAAAGATCATAAAAACCCAAAAACCAAAAACAAACCTTAAAAACATAACAAATCATATCATTTCATTTATTCTTTATTTATTGGGCATATATATATATATATATATATGCCTCCTTTCATTTGTAGGTTTTTAGATATTAATGGTCCGAACGACTCTAAATCAGATTTCGAGGTTAATTTTGAGTTGTCGCTATGTTTAGAAGAAGTTGAGAGTGATAGTGATAAAGAAGGGTATGACTTGTCCGAAGGGGAGGAAAAGCAAATTTTTCCCTGCAAAGAAGACTTAGAAGTTTTGAATCTTTGAACCAGGGAAGAAAAGCGCGAAGTAAAGATTGGTACCACCATCTCAGTTGAGACAAAACATCATTTGATTGAGCTTCTACAAGAGTACAAGGGCATTTTTGCCTGGTCATACCAAGATATGACCAGAATCGACACAAATATTGCCATGCATAGGCTTCCTATAAGAGAAGGATGGAAGCCGGTGAAACAAAAACTCAGAAGAATGAAGGTCGAAACACTCTTGAAAATTAGAGATGAAGTCAAGAAGTAGTACAATGAAGGATTCCTCGAAGTAGCTAAGTATCCGGAATGGGTAGCAAACATCGTCCCAGTGCCCAAGAAAGATGGAAAAGTAAGAATATACGCCGACTACAAGGATCTCAACAAAGCAAGCCCTAAAGACAACTTTCTACTTTCAAATATCGATACCTTGGTCGACAAAATAGCTGGTCATTCCCTTTTCCCATTCATGGACGGATTTTCCGGTTATAATCAAATCAAGATGTTCCCAGAGGACATGGAGAAAACTACTTTTGTAACGCTTTGGGGAACCTTTCGCTATAAGGTATGTTGGTAATGCTATAAGTATTACAAAGGCCAAATCCCACATTGGTTGGGAAAATGGTTACTAAAGGGTATTTATATCCATGCTTCCCCCTCCATTGTTTAGTGGGAAAGAATAAGGGATGTCCCCGCGCGCCGCCGCCGTCCGGCCGGCTCGGCCTCTGATATATTTTATAGGCTTTGAAAAATTGTTTAAATTTTTATTCGAATTTATAACAGTCTATTAGACTATTTTTTAGTCAGATTCAAGTGGTAACATCAGTTGTTTATTGCATGGTTAATATGTTGTTATGACCATTATGTCTATAAATAGAGGTGATACACCGTGTTCACCTCGGGGGACATTCTGTCTGTGAAGCGATTACACTGTTCGGGGCAGTTTTGTTTCTTAGGCAGTGGCCAACATACCATGAAACGATTCATCTTATTTTCATTTATGATTTTTATTAATTTCCAATCAGTGCTAATCAGCCAGTTTTGCAGCTTTTTCACCTACAATTTAGAAACAAAACTCTCTCTGTTTCTGCAAAATGGCTTCCTCATCCGTACTACTTAGCAAGCTCATTCCAGACCTTTCCAAGCTTGATGCGTTGAATGGTAGTAATTATCGAAGGTGGTCCCAACGCATCCTAATTTTCTTCGAGCAGTTTGACCTTGACTATGTGTTGCTCACTGAACCACCATCCGTTGCTGCCCCTACTGTTGTTGTCCCTTCCGATAGCCAAGGGCAGAATGATGATGTCGTCGATGCTCTTGCTGCTGCCGCCTTTGCCAAGTATGAGAAGGACAACAAGATGGTTCGTGGCCATCTCCTAAGTCACATGTCCAACAAACTATTTGACATGTACCTTAAGGAGAGGAGTGCAAAGGTGATATGGGATTCTTTGGACACAAAGTATGGCACCGATGACGCGGGGATCAAAAAGTACGTCGTGGGCGAGTGGTTGAAATTCCAGATGACCGGTAACAAGCTTATCATGGACTAGGTCCATGACTACGAGAATCTTGTCTTGGACATCATTGCGGAAGGCATGCAGATGTGTGAGGTTCTACAAGCAAATGTCATGATCGAGAAGTTGCCAAAGTCCTGGTCCAATTATTGCAATTCCCTCAAGCACAAGAAAAGGGACATACCACTTCAGGAGCTGATCGGTCTCATGAAAATCGAAGAGGCCAACCGTTTGAAAGATAAGGTTACTAACAACTTTAGTCACTTATCTTTTACATCTAATTTAGTTGAGTCTAGTGGTGCTTCAGGGTCCAAAAAGCCCTTTAAGAAAGGCCCCCAAAGCAAAAAGCCCAAACCACATAAGACTACCAACTTCAAGAAACCGGTCAAGGCCAAGCCAGACATGAAAACTATGAAGTGCTACGTGTGTGGTCAAGCTGGTCACAAGGCGTACCAATGTCAGCACTGTTTGGACCGCCAGAACGAGACTAGACCACACATGCATGTGGCGGAGGACATGGATGATGATGTCATTGTTGCGGTGGTTTCGGAGGTCAACCTTGTAGAGAAGAACACCAAGTGGTTCGTGGACACCAGAGCTTCTCGACATTTCTGCGCAATGAATGATTTCTTCACCGAGTTCGAGGACGTGAAAAATGGTGAAAGTGTGTAAATGGGAAACTCCAGCAGCTCTCAAGTGATGGGCAAAGGGAAGGTTTTACTCAAGCATACTTCCGGTAAAACTTTGGCCCTTAACAATGTCCTATATGTGCCTGCCCTATGTAGAGATCTAATCAATGGTGGTCTCTTAAATAAGGCAAGCATTAAGTTAGTTTTTGAGGCAGATAAACTTGTACTTTCCCGTAATGGTGATTATGTCGGGAAAGGTTTTTTAAGCGAAGGTTTATTTGTCATAGAAACTCAACCACCTAATGAAAATAAAGCTACCACTTCTGCTTATATTGTTGAGTCTGTTGATATGTGGCATGCTAGATTAGGACACGTAAATATTCAATCCCTAAAGAAAATGATGAATATGAATATTTTGCCTAAAGTAGACATAACAAACTATAATAAATGTGAAGTTTGTGTAGAAGCTAAGCATGCTAAACCTACCTTTAAAATTGTTTCTAAAAGAAAGATTGAACTGTTAGAACTTATACATACTAATCTAGAAGACTTTAGAAACACTGAAAGTAAATGAGGAAAACACTACTACATAACTTTTGTAGATGCCTTCTCTAGATATACAAAAGTTTATCTCCTAGGAACTAAAGATGAAGCTGAAAACTTCTTTCTTATTTATTAGGCAGAAGTTGAAAATCAGTTAGATAGGAGAACAAATCGTGTTAGGTCTGATAGAGGTGGTGAATATGGATCTAATTTTCTAAAAGAGGTTTGTGAGACGAATGGCATATTACATGAAACTTCAACCCCTTATTTTCCTCAACATAACGGTATAGCCGAGAGGAAAAACATAACTTTAAAAAAGATGATGAACTCATTGTTGATAAGTTCTGGGTTGTCTGACAACATGTGGGGGGAAGTCATTCTATCGGCTAATCATATTTTAAATCGAGTACTTCAAAAGGAAATTGATTCTACCCCATACGAATTACGGAAATGGTATGCCCCAAATTTACAATACCTGAAAGTGTGGGGGTGTCTGGCCAAAGTGGGGTTGCCAGACTTTAAGAAGTCCACCATTGGACCTAAGACCGTTGATGCAGTGTTTATAGGCTATGCTTCTAACAGTGCCGCATATAGATTCATGACTTTACAAGATAATTCTATTTATGAATCTAGGGATGTTGTTTTCTTTGAAGATATCTTTCCTCTCAAGAAACCTAGATTAAGTGTTGAAACACAAATAGAAAACTTGCCATCCACTTCTTCTAGTGTGCCTGCTAGGTCTTCTCAAGAGATTGAATTTGAGCCTAGAAGAAGTAAGAGACAAAGAGTTGAAACCTCTTTTGGACCAGACTTTATAACTTCCTTTATTTCTGAGATAAATGATTTAGACACCCTTTCTGCTCCTATAGCTCAAGCTTATTTGTTAGATGAGGATCCTAAAACTTACGAAGAAGCTATACGATCTAATGATGCTAGTTTCTGGAAAAGCGATATAAAAGATGAACTAGAATCAATAATGTCTAATCATACTTGGGAATTAGTTGACTTGCCTAGAGGATTTAAAACCATTAGCAGTAAATGGGTCTTTCGAAAAAAACTTAGACCAGATGGTTCTATCCAAGGTATAAGGCAAGGCTAGTAGTCAAAGGGTTCACTTAAAGATTTGTTCAAGACTTCTTTGATACTTATTCTCCCGTCACTAAAATCTCAACGATCTGTGCATTGTTTGCACTAGCCTCCATTCACAAGTTGCATGCACATCAAATGAATGTAAAGACTGTATTTTTGAACGTGGATCTAGATGAGAAGATGTATATGAAGCAACCTCTTGGCTTCGAGGCGCCTGGTATGGAAGGAAAAGTTTGTAGACTTAAAAAGTCACTTTATGGCCTGAAGCAATCTCCTAAACAGGGGTATGAGAAATTTCATAAAACTATTCTTAGTTTTGTTTTTTGTTCTAAATGGTTCGGATGCATGCATGTATTCGAGGATGTTTGGTACTGTGTTGAGTGAGTAAAAGTTCTATTATTTACCCCCTATTTAACTCATATTTCTGCTTCATTCAAGCATAATTCATTACATTTAGGCTAGTTAACTGTTAGACGTCACAAATATATTAAATGGCATAGTTTCTACTAAAATTGGTTGCTTTTGCAGGTTGCTGCTGTAGCAGATGGAGAAGCAGGTGCTGGGCAGTGAAACAGCAGAGCTGGAACTGGATGAGCAGTCGAGGAGGACGATGCTTCCATGGTTGCCGCTGTGGCAGCCAAGGACGACATCAGTTTTGAGGAGAAGAAGCAAAGTGGACCTCGACAAAAAGAGAAAATTAAGCCCGTCTGTCGTGGAATACCACTATATTTTTCCAAGCCCTAGATCAAGATGAAGGCCAAGCCCAAGGTTCAAGGAGAGAAATTCCAAGCAAGAAGGAAGGACGAGTTAAAGCTATATTCTTTGAAGATTTAGTCTTTATTAGAGTTGTACTTTAATTTAAACTTGTATTCTTGCCATATTAGAAAACTTGGACCCAAAGCCTATGTAAAGGCATGTAATTCGACCTAGGAGAGGACATCACCTCTCTCTAGCCTTCTTCCCAAAACCCTAGCCGTTTTCCTCTCCTCAACATGTTCTAAATTCCCCTTAGGGCCACCGGTTGATTTGTAAAGTAGTTGCAAGGGTTGCTTTTGTTTTAGGAATTTTCAATTCAATAAAATAAACTTCAAGTTCTCTTATTCTGGTTATTAACAACTTGCAAGAGTATCGGGAGAGCATTGCGACGTTATCTATTTACTTAATATCGGGTGAGTTAAGTATACGAAAGGAATAAGTGTGAGTTCTCTAGTTTATAGTTGAACTATCTCGGACCTAGGGATAGGACGAGGTTATGTGGCTAAAGAAGAATTCAACAACATCGGTGTTCATTCTTCGATTCACGCCGGGAGGTATCATCAAAGACGTGTTCATCGACAGACATGGACCTAGGGATAGGCCAAGGCACAGTAGGATTCTTGCCAAACTTGAAGTACAGAGTTGCGTTTTCGCTGCCGCGACAAGCAACAGACTGTCGCCGCGACAGGTGCTACCGCGACGGGGACATCGATATAACAGAGTTTCCTAGACTTAGCAATACATACACTACTGAGCAATTCAATACCAGCCCATTCTCTCTATCTTGATTTCTTTAATCTTATTTTCCAGTGTTCTTATTTATTTCGTGACAACATCTTAAATATTCTCTTTACTCTCGTGTAGTAATTCAAGGTGAAGCTATTAGCCCAGTCCCTGTGGAGACAATATCTGATACTTCCGTATCACTTTATTGCTTGCGTCGTGTACACTTGCACTACAATTGCGATAGACACTTTTACAAGCAACAAGTTTTTGGCGCCGTTGCCGGGGTCTGGCAACATAACTTTACCCTACCTTTTACTGCACTCTTTTTCTTTTTCTGTTTTATTCTGGTTTGTTCAACTTGTGCTTTTCACAAGGTTTCTTATTTATGTGCAGATCGAGACGAGGAGAAGAACCTGAATATCCATTAGATCCTGAAATAGAACATTTGTTCAATCTTAGGAACCGACTTCGTCACGTACTAGCCAGAAACGAATACCTTGAAGAACAATTAGAGGCAATGAACAACCTAGGGAATCCCCCTGATAAAAACAATCCTGTCGGGGATGGAGAGATCATTCCTCCTGTCGGTGACCCTCCTGCCGCTACCGCACGACGGTCATGCTGAGACTACATGCTGAATGATCATGTAGAAATAGAAGCCACCTTGTCAGATGTAAATGTTGATAACTTCGAGCTAAAATCTGTTATGTTCAGCTTGATCAACAATGTCGGTCAATTTAGTGGTGCTGCTACAGAGGATGCTAGGGAGCATCTGAAAACGTTCCAGGAAATCTGTGGTTCGTTTAGACTACAAGGAGTTAATCCGGAGATACTGAGGCTTCGGTTATTTCCTCATTCATTGAGGGACAGGGCAAAGACTTGGTGGAATAAACTTACGCCGGGTTCAATTAGAACTTGGGCAGATTTAACTCGTGAATTCTTATCTCGTTATAATCCTTCACACTTATCTGAGCGATTACGTAACGAAACTGCTACTTTTCAACAGGAAGATGACGAGCCAATGCACGAGGCCTGGGACAGATTTACCACTCTTCTAAGGAACTTCCTAATGCATGGATTCCCCGTTTGGAACCAGGTAACAAAGTTTTATAATGCTGCCAATTTACAAACTCGTATTCGAATTGATTCAACAGCAAACGGATTAATGCTGGACAAAGACCCAGATGAGGCGATGGCAGTATTGAAAAATCTGGCTAAGAATGAGGAGCAGTTTCTGACATCATGAAGAGGGGGTAAATGTGTCCTAGCTGTAAAGGATTATGAGGCCTACAGCACAACGAAATCACAGGGAGAATATCTCACTAAGGTAATGAAAAAGCTCTTGAACGATGATTCACAGCTTGTATACGCTACCGAAGAGGTATGTGAAATTTATGAAGGAAATCACAGTTTGGATGAATGTCCAATACAGTTAGAAGAGGGAAAGTATGTTGGAAACTACAATAAGCAGAATTATAACTCCAACAACTACAATTCCATCTAGAGAAAGGATCCCAAGTTTTCTTGGAGTAATCCTAATAATGCCTTGAATCCTCAAGCACAAAATAATCAGAACCAGGGAGGACCTAGATTGCTGACTCGGCAGCAACCCCAGCAGCAGCAACAACCACCAGTTGCCACAAACAGTATCTTGGAACAGACTCTAGCTACGTTTATGTCTCAAACAGGAACTTACATTGAGAACATGAATCACTTTGTCAAGAAGACAGAGACATTCATGGATAAAACAGAGATGCGGATGACAAATCATGAAGCTACTCTGAAATTGTTGGAGACACAGATGGATCAGGTTTCCCAGCATATCAAACCAAGGCAGAATGGCAGATTTCCTAGCGATACTGAAAACGCTAGAAAGCCCACACATGAGCATTTTAAAGCCATTACTACTAGGAGTGGGAAGAAACTACCAGGGCCAGAGAAGAAAGTTGAATCAGTTAGACCAGCCTTGGATACACCTGCCGAGGAAGCTGCCCCGACAAGTAACAGACAGCCTGCTGCCGATGAGCCTATCACAACAGTAGAAGGGACATAGGAGAAAGATGATGAACCCAAACCTCCTCAGATCCGTATGTAGTGGGAGAGGACGTATTGCTGATTATCGTCCCCCACCTCCTTTTCCTCAACGGTTACAGAAATTGAAACAAGAATCACAGCTTAAAAAGATTTATGATATTTTTAAGCAGGTTCACATCAACATTCCGCTATTAGATGATGTTAGGGAGATGCCCGGTTATGCCAAATTTCTCAAGGATGCTATGTCGAAGAAATCTAGACTTGGGAATTTGAAACGGTTAAGATGAAAGAAGGATGCATGAGTATTCTGCACAAGCATCCACCCGGAGCTTCATTAAACCATGTGTAATCGGAGACAAATATGTGGGTAAGGCACTTTGTGATCTTGGTGCTAGTATAAATTTAATGCCCAAATCTGTTTTTTAGAAATTAGGTATTGGAAAAGCTCGGCCCACAACAGTAATTTTGCAGCTGGCAAACCGCTCTTACGTTCATCCAGAAGGGAAAATTGAAGATATTCTGGTAAGGGTGGATAAGTTTATTTTACCTGCTGACTTTCTTGTTTTAGATTGTAAAGTAGATGAAAACGCACCAATCATCCTGGGGCGACCCTTCTTAGCCACGTGAAGATCACTAATTGATGTGGAAAAAGGAGAACTCAGCATGAGAGTGAACGATCAAGAAATAAAGTTGAATGTTCTCCATGCAATGAAGCATGCTGATGCAGAAGAAGAATGCAAGGTTATCTGTAACGCACCAGTTTTGGGCTTAGGAGTTTTGGGCGTTGACCGGTTGGTCAAAGTGCTGTTCGAATCTTAAGAGGTTAAATTAGGAAAGCCTAGTTCGGGTTGCATTAAAAATATGGAAAAATGTTCTAAAATCATCTTTTAATATAATTAAGTGAACTGTGAAATCAATTTTGGAAAATGAGTTTTGGAAGTGTGACATTTTGGCTAGTGACCAAAATGTAATTTTCGCAAGTTTGGTGGCTGTTTTATAAGGGTTGGAACTTTGAATCTTTAAGGAGCTATTAATCCAAAAGTGGTTTCTCCAGATTTTTCTAAGATATTATAAGCTATTTTCTGATTTTAAAGATATCAAAAAGGAGGGAAAAACTTATTTGGCAATTTTCTCAACTAACTTCTCAATTTTTCCTTCTCTCATTTTCTCTCAAACCAAACACTACATTTCCAAAGATTTGTTTCTGATTTTCTCACCTAAATTCCTCCTTTCAACTCTCATTTGATTCCAAATCAACATATCTTCAAAACCTCTTCAATTGCTTCTTGATTCATCAAGGTTTTTCATTCCAAAAAGTGGAGAAACACAAGTTTGGAGGTAAGAACGTCCTTCTCCTCTAAACTATCAGTTCTTTACTGAAATTCCTAAGTTTTCAATCCTTAATTGATGTTTAATTAAAGGTTTTTAAGTGTTGAAATGGATCTTGGCTTATTATGCAAGATTTTGATGATTTTTGATGATTTTCGTTAGATCTGGGTAATCTGTGATTTAAGAGGTGTTTTTGATGTTAAATGATCTCTAAAATGATGTGGAATTGAGTTTTGATTGATGCAATCCCGGATAGGTTGAGTTTCCTAAGTTTAGCTTGTGTTTCAAGGTAGTTTTTGAGGTGATCTTGGTGATCTGATGTTGCTGGGGGTATAAGGATGTTAATAGGTTGTTTTTAGATGTTATATGATGTTAATGGAAGTGAGGTTTTGCTGGTTTATGGCTGGGCTTTGTTTAGAAGTGGTTTGGATGCATTTTCGGTTGTGTTTGGTGGCCGAAAATGGAGGTTGGATGAGAGCAGCGAGTTTAGGTGCTTTCATTGAAGCAATTAATGCATGATGATGCATTAATCCTCTACTTTGATGTGTTGAAACAGGGGAGGCATCTTTGGATCCAAGATTGGTTGATCCGGAAGCTTGATTTGGTGCTTTGGCTTGAAGCAAAGTGGAAATCGGTGAGTGAGTTTGTGGAAATTGGATTTTCAGCTTTAAAACCAAGGTTTGAAGGTTTTGGGAGCTTAGTTTAAGTCTAAACAACTTTGCTAAGCTCAAGTGTAAGTTTTCGGATTTTCTCTCTAGTGGTGGCCATGATTTTGTTGTGATGCAAGATGATGATTTTCATGTTTTTAATTACTGTTTTGAAAGCATGTTTTAGCATGGATTTTGCTGATTATGTAAGCCATATGTTGAAGGTAACTCTAGGTAGGAGTACCTTGCTTTTATACATTGAAATAATGTTGTTTGATGCTTTGAAATGCATGATGAAAATGGCTTGGTTTAATGCTTTAAAACAGTGGATTAAATGATGGAAATGATGTATATTGGCAAGTGATGTTTTGAAAAGATTAAGGTCACTAAGGTGGTTAAAAGTCCTTGAGTGAGCCTTGTTACTTAAGATCATCAAGGTGGTTAAAAGTCCTTGGATGAGTCTTGTTGCGGACACTAAGGTGGTTAAAAGTCCTTAGGTGATCCTTTCCATGGTGTTTAAAAGTCCATGGGGCCAAGGTGTTTAAAAGTCCTTCGGGCCAAGGTGTTTAAAAGTCCTTGGGGTGATTCAAGCATTGGACACAAAGGTGGTTAAAAGTCCTTGTGTGGTCCTTATTCATGGTGTTTAAAAGTCCATGGCCACGGTGTTTAAAAGTCCTTGGGGCCAAGGTGTTTAAAAGTCCTTGGGAAAGTTGTTGAACTTGTTTTATGAAATGGAATTTGTCACTTGAGCCAATATGACATGTTAAGTATATTATGAAGCATGAGATGCTTGTTTAAATGTTTATGGTGAAGCATGAGATTGCTTGTTTTAAGTATGCTTTTGAGCATGTGCAAAGATTGATTTTAAGCATGTTTATAAATGGTTTTAATTGCATTATTGAATGGTTTTTAAAGAGCATGCCTCACTAAGCTTTTGCTTACGCTCTCTTCGTTTTCTTAATTCAATAATGCAGAGCATTAGAGTACCTTGAGGGGCAGCAAGAAAGGGCAAGCAATCAAGTTCAAATATAGCTCAATGTATGAAGGTTTTATAAGTACTCTTTAGCTTTTGGGTGATTTGGCAATGGGGGACCAATGTGTATGTTTTGGGAGGTGTTTGGAACTCCCTAAGTATGTTGAATGTTGTTGAGATTGCTGGTTTTTGAATTGGAACCTTATATGCTTGTTTTGGAAGTTTGGTGTTTGAATAGCTAGCTTGTGTAGGAAGCATGCCTATAGAATTAGGGCTTTTTGCATATGATGTTAGATTGTTGTTTTGATGATTCCTATAAGTCACATATATGTTGAATTGCATGCTGGTAAAGTTTGGTGACATTTGGAGCATGTTTGATTGATCAATTGCATGTTTTGGAATGTCAATTTGCTGCAATCTGTGCAGGCGTTTCGGAACAGTGTGCACCGTTTCGGAACGGGTGCCTTACATGAACCCAGGCGTCCGAAACGGTATGCACCGTTTCGAAACGGTTTGGTCTCTGCCAAGGCCGTGTTTCGGAACGGGGTCGATCGGTTTCGGAACGGCCCGTGTTTCGAAACGGGGTCGATCGGTATCGGAACGGCCGACCGTTAGGGGCTGACATTGGCAGTTATATGTTTCGAATTGTTTACGTTTTGGTCCTGAATCTTGTTTGTTCAATTGTATGAGCTTGAGAAGTCCTTTTGAGCTGAAATTTCACAGAGAAGCATGAAACCTGATTAATTTCAAGATGGTAACTTTAATTTGGGTTAAGTCCTTTTAATTATCAGAAATTACAATTTGGTCCCTAAAGTTGTAATTTGTTCAATTGGGTCCCTGTTTGATCTCTCATGTTTGTGATCTTTGAGTATGTTGTTTGTGTGATCACAATTAGGATTAATGTGCATCTAGAAAAGATTAAAAAGAAAAAAAGGGGCGTTAATCAAGGTTGACTTTCGGGTTGACTTTGGTTTTCCCCGTGTGACTTTCTTAATTCGGGTCAACCGTCTAGGCCGGGTTAAGGGGGTTACATTTGGTGGTATCAGAGCTGAGTTTGCGAGTAATTGGGAATGAATGTATGCATTATTGAAGTATGTTGGCTTGTATGCTTGTTGTTTGAAAGCATGTTCAGTGGCTTGTGATGTTGATGCAATTGAGATGTATGTTGTGATGTTGCATGCTGAGGGTACCCATTGCAAAACAAAAGCTAATGAAATGATGTTGATTTTGAATGAAATTGAGCTTGAATACTTGGATTGCTTACCTTGCTGGGCCTGACTTGTTTTATTTTGCATTGTGATTGCATGGTAAAAGTATGGCACCACGTAGAGAGTTAAGAGGTAGTGTGCGAGCTACGGCTCCCAATGAGAATGAGAATGAAGAGAATACGGGTAGTGCAGTGTTACCCCCTCCTCCGCCTGGTGGTGGTGCTGGAGGTGAGCGAGCTGAAGCTACAGCTGGTGCTGGAGCTGCTGGGCCAGAGGTTGGTCAGGGGCAAGCTATGCCTGATATGTCTATGCTGGTACAAGCTATTGCGGGTGCTTTTCGAGCAGCAGTAGCTGGAGCTCAGGGAGCTGGGCATCAGGGAGATGCTGGAGTCAGATTACCTTTAGAGCGTCTGCGCAGTCTTGGTGGGACTGAGTTCAGAGGTATGTCTGCTGAGAGTTCGGAAGCTTGGCTAGAGAGTACCAAGCGTATCTTGGGTCAGATGAGCTGCACGGATGTGCAAAAGTTGGGCTGTGTTGTGTCCTTGCTGCAGGACGATGCTTATACGTGGTGGACGACCACAATAGCTGGGATGGCTGAAGTTGATGTTTCTTGGACATTCTTTCAGAATGCGTTCAAGAGGAGATATCTTGGAGTGAGATATCTGGATGAGAAAAAGCATGAATTCATGTCTCTTACCCAAGGGAGCATGAGTGTGGCTGAGTATTAAGTGCAGTTCGTACGGCTCAGTCAGTATGCACCGGAGCTGATACCTGATGAGCGTGAGAGGTGCGAAAGGTTCCGTTATGGCTTGGTGACGGAAGTAAAGACCTACATGTTGGCTGCCGAGTACAATGATTTTGATGTGTTGGTTAGTCGATCCAAGGACATTGAGATGAACTTGGGCTTAGCTACGAAAGGTGCTGGAGCAAGTTCTGGCAAGAGAGCTGCTGAGTATAGTTCCGGAGGTGGACGGAACAAGAGGGGACGTGATCAGAAGTATCAGTCCTCAGCCAAGAGAGGTGGTGGTGCACCTGCTAGGGGTGGTTTTGCTAGAGCTGAACCAAGTGCTTGCTGGATCTGTGGTTCGTGTGGTCACATGAAGTGTGATTGTCCTCGTGCTGTGAGGGAGGTGCAAGCTCCTGCTGCGGCAGCTGGTAATGGATGTTGGAACTGTGGTTCTGTTGATCATCTGAGGCGAGATTGTCCGAGGTTGGCTGGTGGCCAAGATCGTGCTCCTGTTGTTGCACCACAGAGAGGTCGTGGGCGCGGCCGTGGTAATTTCCAGAGGAGAGAGGAAGGTGGTCGCGTAGTAGCTCATGTTGTGGCTATACAGCCTGAGGGTGGAGGCCAAGCGAGGGTGTATGCTCAGCGCGAGGGAAGGAATGATGCTGATGTGATTGCAGGTACCTTTACTTTGCAATCCTTGTCATTGCTTTCTTTGATTGATTCTGGATCTACGCATTCATACATTTTGCGTGAGCATGCTGAATTGCTTGGTTTGCCTGTTGAGTCTTTGGATGTTGGAGTTCGTGTCACTAGTTCTTTTGGTGAAACTGTTGTGACTAGAAAGCTTTATAGAAGGTGTCCCTTGGTTGTTCAAGAACATGTCTTTCATGTTGATCTTATGGAGTTGCCTTTCTATGGTTTTGATGTGATCCTTGGTATGGATTGGCTTGCCGAGCATCGTGCTGTTGTGGATTGTGAGAATAAGCGGGTTTCGCTGAAGCTTGCGGATGATTATGAAGTTGTTGTAGTTGGCGAGAATGTGAAGTTTCTTGCCAATGTGGTGTCTACCTTGGAGGCGAGTAGGATGTTGAGGCATGGTTGCGAAGCTTATCTAGCTTTTGTGATGAATCCTAGCTCTAAGGAGTTGAGGGTGCAAGATATCAAGGTTGTGAAGGAGTTTCCTGGTGTTTTTCCTGAAGAGTTGCCTGGTTTACCTCCTAATCGCGAGGTGGAGTTTTGAATTGAGCTGTATGAGAATACAACTCCTGTGTCCATTACTCCCTATAGAATGGCACCTAAGGAGCTGAAGGAGCTGAAAACGCAGTTGCAAGAGCTGCTAGATCGTGGTTTCATCCGGCCGAGTGTGTCGCCTTGGGGTGCTCCTGTCTTGTTTGTGAAGAAGAAGGATGGCACTATGAGGATGTGCATTGATTACCGTCAGCTGAACAAGTTGACTATCAAGAATCGGTATCCTTTGCCGAGGATTGATGATCTCTTTGATCAATTTAGGGGAGCTGCTGTGTTCTCTAAGATTGACTTGAGGTCAGGGTATTATCAGTTGAAGGTGAAGGATGTGGATATGCCTAAGACAGCTTTCAGGACAAGGTATGGGCATTATGAGTTCCTTGTGATGCCGTTTGGTTTGACAAATGCTCCTGCTGCTTTCATGGACATGATGAATCGTGTGTTTCATGAATACCTGGACAAGTTCGTTGTGGTGTTCATTGATGATATCCTCGTGTACTCGCGTACTGAGGAGGAGCACGAAGAGCATTTGAGGATTGTGCTGCAAGCTTTGTTGGAGAATCAGCTTTATGCTAAGTTGAGCAAGTGTGAGTTCTGGCTTAAGGAGGTGGTGTTTCTTGGGCATGTGGTCTCAGCTGAGGGGATTCGTGTTGATCCTCAGAAGATTGAAGCGGTGATGAACTGGAAAGTTCCTAAGTCTGTTCATGAAGTCCGTAGTTTCCTTGGTTTGGCGGGATACTACCGGAGGTTTGTGGATGGTTTTTCCAAGATTGCTGCTCCTTTGACGAAGCTGTTGCAAAAGGATGTTAAGTATGTGTGGACAGAAGCGAGACAACAGGCTTTTGAGAAGCTGAAGGCGGCTTTGACTCAAGCTCCTATCTTGATTCAGCCTGAATCAGGGAAAGAGTTTGTGGTCTATAGTGATGCATCCTATGTTGGTTTGGGGTGTGTGCTGATGCAAGAGGGTAAGGTTGTGGCTTATGCGTCGCGGCAGTTGAAGGTGCATGAGCGCAACTATCCTACGCATGATATTGAGCTTGCTGCAGTGGTGTTTGCTCTGAAGATCTGGAGACATTATCTGTATGGTGAGAAGTGTACTGTGTACACGGATCATAAGAGTTTGAGGTATCTGATGTCTCAGAAGGAGTTGAATCTTAGGCAGCGACGTTGGTTGGAGTTGCTCAAGGATTATGATCTGACGATTGAGTATCACCCTGGTAAAGCTAATGTTGTTGCTGGTGCCTTGAGTAGGAAGGTAGCTGTTGAGCTGAGAGCTATGTTTGCTAGCTTGAGCATATCGCGAGATGGTGGTCTTGTTGCTGAGTTGCAAGTGAAACCATCTTTGGCTCCGTTGATCAAGGAAAAACATTTGTTGGATGATTCCTTGGTGTCTCATGTTCAGGATATCGCGGAGGGTAGACCTTCGGATTTCTGCTTTAATGAGGATGGTGTGTTGTGTTTTGGTAGTCGGATAGTAGTGCTTGCTGATGTTGAGTTGAGGCGTGCTATTCTGACTGAAGGTCATAGTAGTCCTTTTGCTATGCACCCTGGTAGTACTAAGATGTATCGTGATCTTTGTGATGAGTACTATTGGGTAGGTTTAAAGAAGGATGTTGCAGAGTTTGTGAGCAAGTGTTTGGGTGTGTCAGCGAGTTAAGGCTGAACATCAGGTTCCTTCTGGTTTGTTGCAACCGTTGAAAATCCCTGAATGGAAGTGGGAGAGGGTTACCATGGATTTCGTATCTAGTTTGCCTTTGTCTCCATCAAAGAAGAATTCTGTTTGGGTGATTGTGGATCGCTTGACGAAGTGTGCGCATTTCTTGCCTGTGCATACTACGTTTTCTTTGGATAAGCTGGCAGAGCTGTACATTGCTGAGATAGTGAGGTTGCATGGTGTGCCTAAGTCGATTGTGTCAGATAGGGATCCGAGGTTCACATCGCGTTTCTGGCAGTGTTTGCATCAAGCTCTGGGTACAAGGTTGCATTTCAGTACATCCTATCATCCTCAGTCGGATGGTCAGTCTGAGCGGGTTATTCAGATTTTGGAGGATATGTTGAGATGTTGCGTGATTGAGTTCCAAGGTTCTTGGGAGAAGCATCTGCCTTTGGTTGAGTTCGCTTATAACAACAGTTATTAGGCGAGTATACAGATGGCACCTTATGAGGCTCTGTATGGGAGGAAGTGTAGGACTCCTTTTTGTTGGGCTGAAACTGGTCAAAAGTTGGTTTCGATGCCTGCTTTGTTGAAAGGGACCACCGAGAAGGTGAAGCTCATTTGTGAGAGGTTGAAGGCTGCCTCTGATCGGCAAAAGTCTTACGCGGATTTGAAGCGTAAGGAGATAGAGTATGCGGTGGGTGACCGTGTGTTCTTGAAGGTTTCGCCTTGGAAGAAGGTGATGAGGTTTGGCCGGAAGGGTAAGTTGAGCCCTAGGTACATTGGACCATATGAGGTGGTTGAGCGTGTGGGTCCTGTTGCGTATCGGTTGAGGTTACCTCAGGAGTTGGAGAAGATTCATGATGTGTTCCATGTTTCTATGCTCCGGAAGTATAGATCTGATCCTTCGCATGTGATGCCTGTGGAGGATGTGGTTTTGAATCCGGATTTGACCTATGATGAGGGACCGGTGAAGGTTCTGGATTCGGATAGTAAGGTTCTTCGTGGCAAGACCATTGAGTTGGTGAAGGTGCTGTGGAAGCATCGAGGTGTTGAGGAAGCCACGTGGGAGCGGAAGGAAGACATGCTGAAGCAGTTTCCTTATCTCTTTCCTTCAGGTAAATTTCGAGGACGAAATTTCTAAAGGGGGGGAGAGTTGTAACGCCCCGGTTTTGGGCTTAGGAGTTTTGGGCGTTGACCGGTTGGTCAAAGTGCTGTTCGAATCTTAAGAGGTTAAATTAGGAAAGCCTAGTTCGGGTTGCATTAAAAATATGGAAAAATGTTCTAAACTCATCTTTTAATATAATTAAGTGAACTGTGAAATCAATTTTGGAAAATGAGTTTTGGAAGTGTGACATTTTGGCTAGTGACCAAAATGTAATTTTCGCAAGTTTGGTGGCTGTTTTATAAGGGTTGGAACTTTGAATCTTTAAGGAGCTATTAATCCAAAAGTGGTTTCTCCAGATTTTTCTAAGATATTATAAGCTATTTTCTAATTTTAAAGATATCAAAAAGGAGGGAAAAGCTCATTTGGCAATTTTCTCAACTAACTTCTCAATTTTCCTTCTCTCATTTTCTCTCAAACCAAACACTACATTTCCAGAGATTTGTTTCTGATTTTCTCACCTAAATTCCTCCTTTCAACTCTCATTTGATTCCAAATCAACATATCTTCAAAACCTCTTCAATTGCTTCTTGATTCATCATGGTTTTTCATTCCAAAAAGTGGACAAACACAAGTTTGGAGGTAAGAACGTCCTTCTCCTCTAAACTATCAGTTCTTTACTGAAATTCCTAAGTTTTCAATCCTTAATTGATGTTTAATTAAATGTTTTTAAGTGTTGAAATGGATCTTGGCTTATTATGCAAGATTTTGATGATTTTTGATGATTTTCGTTAGATCTGGGTAATCTGTGATTTAAGAGGTGTTTTTGATGTTAAATGATCTCTAAAATGATGTGGAATTGAGTTTTGATTGATGCAATCCCGGATAGGTTGAGTTTCCTAAGTTTAGCTTGTGTTTCAAGGTAGTTTTTGAGGTGATCTTGGTGATCTGATGTTGCTGGGGGTATAAGGATGTTAATAGGTTGTTTTTAGATGTTATATGGTGTTGATGGAAGTGAGGTTTTGCTGGTTTATGGCTGGGCTTTGTTTAGAAGTGGTTTGGATGCATTTTCGGTTGTGTTTGGTGGCCGAAAATGGAGGTTGGATGAGAGCAGCGAGTTTAGGTTCTTTCATTGAAGCAATTAATGCATGATGATGCATTAATCCTCTGCTTTGATGTGTTGAAACAGGGGAGGCATCTTTGGATCCAAGATTGGTTGATCGGGAAGCTTGATTTGGTGCTTTGGCTTGAAGCAAAGTGGAAATCGGTGAGTGAGTTTGTGGAAATTGGATTTTCAACTTTAAAACCAAGGTTTGAAGGTTTTGGGAGCTTAGTTTAAGTCTAAACAACTTTGCTAAGCTCAAGTGTAAGTTTTCGGATTTTCTATCTAGTGGTGGCCATGATTTTGTTGTGATGCAAGATGATGATTTGCATGTTTTTAATTACTGTTTTGAAAGCATGTTTTAGCATGGATTTTGCTGATTATGTAAGCCATATGTTGAAGGTAACTCTAGGTACGAGTACCTTGCTTTTATACATTGAAATAATGTGGTTTGATGCTTTGAAATGCATGATGAAAATGGCTTGGTTTAATGCTTTAAAACAGTGGATTAAATGATGGAAATGATGTATATTGGCAAGTGATGTTTTGAAAAGATTAAGGTCACTAAGGTAGTTAAAAGTCCTTGAGTGAGCCTTGTTACTTAAGATCAACAAGGTGGTTAAAAGTCCTTGGATGAGTCTTGTTGCGGACACTAAGGTGGTTAAAAGTCCTTAGGTGATCCTTTCCATGGTGTTTAAAAGTCCATGGGGCCAAGGTGTTTAAAAGTCCTTGGGGCCAAGGTGTTTAAAAGTCCTTGGGGTGATTCAAGCATTGGACACAAAGGTGGTTAAAAGTCCATGTGTGGTCCTTATTCATGGTGTTTAAAAGTCCATGGCCAAGGTGTTTAAAAGTCCTTGGGGCCAAGGTGTTTAAAAGTCCTTGGGAAAGTTGTTGAACTTGTTTTATGAAATGGAATTTGTCACTTGAGCCAATATGACATGTTAAATATATTATGAACCATGAGATGCTTGTTTAAATGTTTATGTTGAAGCATGAGATTGCTTGTTTTAAGTATGCTTTTGAGCATGTGCAAAGATTGATTTTAAGCATGTTTATAAATGGTTTTAATTGCATTATTGAATGGTTTTTAAAGAGCATGCCTCACTAAGCTTTTGCTTACGCTATCTTCGTTTTCTTAATTCAATAATGCAGAGCATTAGAGTACCTTGAGGGGCAGCAAGAAAGGGCAAGCAATCAAGTTCAAATAAAGCTCAATGTATGAAGGTTTTATAAGTACTCTTTACCTTTTGGGTGAATTGGCAATGGGGGACCAATGTGTATGTTTTGGGAGGTGTTTGGAACTCCCTAAGTATGTTGAATGTTGTTGAGATTGCTGGTTTTTGAATTGGAACCTTATATGCTTGTTTTGGAAGTTTGGTGTTTGAATAGCTAGCTTGTGTAGGAAGCATGCCTATAGAATTGGGGCTTTTTGCATATGATGTTAGATTGTTATTTTGATGATTACTATAAGTCACATATATGTTGAATTGCATGCTGGTAAAGTTTGGTGACATTTGGAGCATGTTTGATTGATCAATTGCATGTTTTGGAATGTCAATTTGCTGCAATCTGTGCAGGCGTTTCGGAACAGTGTGCACCGTTTCGGAACGGGTGCCTTACATGAACCCAGGCGTCCGAAATGGTATGCACCGTTTCGAAACGGTTTGGTCTCTGCCAAGGCCGTGTTTCAGAACGGGGTCGATCGGTTTCGGAACGGCCCGTGTTTCGGAACGGGGTTGATCGGTTTCGGAACGGCCGACCGTTAGGGGCTGACATTGGCAGTTATATGTTTCGAATTGTTTACGTTTTGGTCCTGAATCTTGTTTGTTCAATTGTATGAGCTTGAGAAGTCCTTTTGAGCTGAAATTTCACAGAGAAGCATGAAACCTGATTAATTTCAAGATGGTAACTTTAATTTGGGTTAAGTCTTTTTAATTATCAGAAATTACAATTTGGTCCCTAAAGTTGTAATTTGTTCAATTGGGTCCCTGTTTGATCTCTGATGTTTGTGATCTTTGAGTATGTTGTTTGTGTGATCACAATTAGGATTAATGTGCATCTAGACAAGATTAAAAAGAAAAAAAAGGGTCGTTAATCAAGGTTGACTTTCGGGTTGACTTTGGTTTTCCCCGTGTGACTTTCTTAATTCGGGTCAACCGTCTAGGCCGGGTTAAGGGGGTTACATTATCACTGAAGTTACCATTGACCAACCCTGCATTAGGTCGGGCTGCCACGACATAAAAATTGGTCATTGCCTCGGCATCCACTTACAAGACTGTCGCGACAGCACCGACGACAGCAACTCCTCAGAATCTGATACATCTGATACTGAAGATCAGGAGGAGGTAAACTGGATAGGCAATCATCCAAGTAAGTTATTCGAGCCTTTAAATTATACATCGGATAACCATGCAATTCAAAAGCCATCAACTGTTGAGCCCCCTATTTTAGATCTTAAGCCCCTACTAGGGCAGCTAAAATATGCTTTTCTTGGTTTAAATGATACATTGCCCGTAATCATCTCTTCCAAGTTGATGCAGGAACAGGAACAACAGTTAATAAGGATGTTGTAGAAGCACAAAAAGGCTATTGGATGGACGATAGCTGATATTCAAGGCATTAGTCTGGCATTATGTATGCATAAAATTCTTCTAGAGGATGATCATAAGCCGACTATTGATGCACAAAGGCGTATGAACCATGCTATGAAAGAGGTGGTGCGAAAAGAGATAATCAAATGGTTAGATGCTAGAATAATCTACTCCATCTCGGATAGCAAATGGGTGAGCCCGTGCGTTTCGAAGAAAGGGGGAATGACTGTGGTAACCAACGAAAACAATGAGCTAATCCCATCTAAGACTGTGACCGGTTGGAGGATTTGTATGGACTATCGGAAGCTTAACAAAGCTACCTGAAAGGACCACTTTCCTTTACTCTTTATTGAACAAATGTTTGATAGATTAGCGGGTAAACCTTACTATTGTTTTCTTGATGGTTATTCATGTTACAATCAAATAGATATCGCACCGGAAGATCAAGAAAAGACGACATTCATGTGCCCTTACGGAGCTTACGCTTTTAGGAGAATGCCTTTTGGACTATGCAATGCACTAGCCACCTTTAAAAGGTGCATGATGGCAATATTCTCCGATATGGTGGAGGATTTCCTAGAGATCTTTATGGATGATTTTTCAGTCTTTGGAGACAACTTTGAAAGCTCCTAGGTAACCTACAGAAGGTGCTCGAGAGATGTGAAAAAGCAAACTTGGTTTTAAAGTGGGAAAAATGTCACTTCATGGTGGATGAAGGGATAGTCCTTGGCCATAAGATTAGCTGTCGTAGCATAGAAGTCGACAGAGCTAAGATAGAAGTGATCGAAAAGCTGCCACCGCCCACCACAGTCAAGGGAATCAGAAGTTTCTTAAGACATGTTGGCTTTTATCGGAGGTTCATTGCGAACTTTTCAAAAATCACCAAGCCCCTATGCCATCTTCTGGAGCAAAACCGACCCTTCAACTTTAACACTAAATGTACTGAAGCATTCAAGGTTCTAAAAGAAAAGCTGGTAACAACACCAATAGTACAGCCACCAGATTGGACACTGCTGTTTCAGATCATGTGTGATGCTAGTGACTATGTTGTCGTGGCAGCACTTGGGCAGCGGAGAGACAAATTCTTTCGCGTCATATACTATGCCAGCAAAACACTGAACGACGCCCATGTAAACTACACCACCACAGAGAAGGAATTATTAGTTGTGGTATTCTCCATTGACAAGTTTCGTTCTTATATACTTGGAACGAAGGTCATAGTTCACACAAACCACTCTTCATTGAAATATCTGTTCACGAAAAAGGATGCAAAGCCTCGACTGATACGTTGCATCCTGCTATTACAAGAATTCGACCTTGAAATCAAGGACAAAAAGAGGACAACAAATCAAGTGGCAGATCACTTGTCAAGGTTGGAGAAGGGAAAGAATCTACCGACAGATGAGACAAACATATTGGAGACCTTCCATGATGAGCAGCTATTTGCTGCAACAGTCACTACCGCGACAGCCATGGCGGCAGGTAAGTCTTCTGTACCCCCCTGGTATGCTGATTTTGTTAATTTTTAGTTAGCGAAATAATCCCTCATGACCTTAATTATCAAGCTAGGAAGAGGTTCCAAAATGATGTTAAGCATTATTATTGGGACAAACCTCTTCTTTTCAAAATCTGTGCAGATCAGATTATAAGGAGATGCGTACCAGACGATGAGCAGGATGATATACTTCATCACTGTAATGCTTCTCAGTATGTAGGACACTTAGGAGGCAACAAAACTGCTGCCAAGGTTCTGTAGTTAGGATTTTATTGGCCGTCATTGTATAAAGATGCTCAAATCTTCTACAAGAGCTGTGACAAGTGCCAACGGATAGGAAACATCTCAAGGAGACATGAGATGCCGTTGTAGAACATTCATGAATTTGAAATCTTCGACGTTTGGGGGTTCAATTTTATGGGACCATTCTCATCTTCATGTGAGAATTTGTACATCCTCCTGGCAGTAGATTATGTATCTAAGTGGGTTGAAGCTATCGCCACCCAAAAGAATGATGTCAAGACAGTTCAAAGGTTTTTACATAAAAACAACTTTTCCAGATTCGGCATCCCTAAGGCGATCATCAGTGATGAAGGGAGGTATTTCGACAACAGGGTTATAGCTGCTGCCTTGAAAAAGTATGGTGTCAAGCATCGGATTGCAACAACATATCACCCTCAGACCAATGGAAAAGCTGAAATATCCAATAGGGAAGTCAAGAACATTCTTGAAAAGATGGTTAAGCCAACTCGGAAAGATTGGTTTTTACACCTTAATGATGCGTTATGTGCTTATAGGACAACTTTCAAAACTCCATTGGGAATGTCTCTTTATCGACTAATTTACGGGAAAACATGCCATTTACCTGTCGAGATTGTAACCCCCGTAGCCCGGCCTAGACGCCCGACCCGAACTACGGAGATTACACGGGGAAAACCAAAGTCAACCCGAAAGTCAACCTTGATTAACGACCCTTTTTTTTTTAATCTTATCTAGATGCACATTACTCCTATGTGTGACCATACAAACAACATGTTAAAAGATCACAAACATCAGAGATCAAACAGGGACCCAATTGAACAAATTACAACTTTAGGGACCAAATTGTAATTTCCGATAAATTAAAGGACTTAACCCAAATTAAGGTTACCAACTTGAAATTAGTCAGGTTACATGCATCTCTGTGAAATTTCAGCTCAAAAGGACATCCACAGCTCATACAATTGATCATACAAGATTCGGGACCAAAACGTAAACAAAACAAAACAAATTCAAGCAAGGGTATCGATACTCGTTCATCAGGTATCGATACTCCACTCATATGGTATCGATACTCGTTCATCAGGTATCAATACCCCTGGCCTGAAACTTGCAAATTTGGCTCAGGTGTATCGATACCCCAAGCCCAAGTATCGATACCCCTGTCTGCAGACAACTCCAAAACAGCATCAAACATGCTCCAAACATCAAATTAACATCACCAAACCATTACACAAAGTCAATCAACATGCAAGAACCTCAATTGCATCATCAATTTAACACATTAACATCACATAAGAAAAACCCCAAATTTATAAGGCATGCTTCCTAGTTAAGCTATCCATTCAACTCCAAACTTGCAAAACAAGCATATAAGGTTCCAAATCAAAAACCAACATTTTCAACAACATTTAACAGACTTAGGGAGTCTTAAACACCTCCCAAAACATATACATTGGTCCCCCATTGCCAAATCAACCAAAAAGCTAAAAGTGCTTGTAAAACCTCATACATTGAGCTTAAGTAGAACTTGATTGCTTGCCCTCCCTTGCAGCCCACAAGATACTCTAATTCTCTGCATTATTGAATTAAGAAAACGTAGAGAGCGTAAGCAAAAGCTTAGTGAGGCATGCTCATTTAAAACAATTCAATAACGCATTAAAATCATTTACAAAACATGCTTTAAATCAATCCATGCATAAGTTCAAAGCATTCTTAAAACCATGTAACCACATGCTTATAACATAATCAAACCAAGCATCACATGCTTCTTACATACTTTCCATGTCATATTGGCACAAGTGACAAATTCCATTTTGGAAAACAAGATCATCATCTTTCTCAAGGACTTTTAAACACCTTGACCCCAAGGACTTTTAAACACCTTGGCCATGGACTTTTAAACACCATGATCATGGACCACACAAGGACTTTTAACCACCTTTGTGTCCGCAACTTGAATCACCCCAAGGACTTTTAAACACCTTGGCCCCAAGGACTTTTAAACACCTTGGCCCCATGGACTTTTAACCACCATGGAAAGGAGCACCTAAGGACTTTTAACCACCTTAGGGTCCGCAACATCGAAGGACTTTTAACCACCTTGATGTTCATGTAACAAGGCTCACTCAAGGACTTTTAACCACCTTAGTGACCTTCACTTTTTTTTAAAACATCACTTGCCAATATACATCAATTTCATCATAATATCCACTGTTTTAAAGCATTTAAACCAAGCCATTTCGTCATGCATTTCATGCATCAAATCCACATTTAAACAATGTACAAATCAAGGAACTCCTACCTAGAGTTACCTTCAACACATGGCATAAATCAACAGCATAATTCATGCTAAAACATGCTTTCAAAACAGTAAGTAAAACATGCAAATCAACATTTAGCAAAATATCAAGTCATGGCCACCACTAGAGAGAAAATCCGGAAACTTACACTTGAGCTTAGCAAAGTTGTTTAGACTTAAACTAAGCTCCCATAACCTTCAAACCTTTGTTTAAAAAGCTGAAAATCCAATTCCAAAGTTGCACTCACCAAAAACCACTTAGCTTCAAGCCTAAGCACCAAATCAAGCCTCCAAATCAACCGAACTTGAATCCAATGATGCCTCCCCTGTTTCAACACATCAAAGCAGAGGATTAATGCATCATCTTGCATTAATTGCTTCAATGAAAGCACCTAAACTCGCTGCCCTCATCCAAACTCCAATTTCGGCCACCAAACACAACCGAAATTGCATCCAAAACACTTCCAAACAAAGCCCAGCCATAAACCAGCAAAACCTCACATCTATTAACACCAAAACACATCTAAAAACAACCTAAAAGCAACCTTATACCTCCAGCAACACCAGATCACCAAGATCACCTCAAAAACAACCTTAAAACACAAGCTAAACTTAGGAAACACAACCTATCCGGGATTGCATTAATCAAGACTCACTTCCACATCAATTTAATGATCATTTAACATCAAAAACACTTCTCAAAACTCAGATTTAACAGATCAAACAAAAATCAAGTGAAATCATCAAAATCTTGCATAATTAGCCAAGATCCATAAATCAACTTGCAAACCTTTAATTAAACATACATTTAGGATTGAAAACTTTAGGAATTTCATTAAAGAACTTAAAGTTCAGAGGAGAATCGTTCATACCTCCAAACTTGTGATTTCTCCACTTTTTGGAATGAAAACTTTGTTGAAACTTGTAGCAATTGAGTAGGTTTTGATTACACAATGATTTGCTAACAATTGTGAGTTGAAAAGATGAATTTAGGTGAAGAAATCAGATCAAAATCTCTGAAAATGGTGATGTTTGGTTGGAGAGAAAAGGAGAAGAGAAAATAGGAAGTTAGGAAAGAAAAATAGTAAAATGAGTTTCCCTCCTTTTATCAAACCTTTAAAATCAGATTTTAGGATTAAAATATCTTAGAAAAATCTGGAGAATTCACTTTTGGGCAAATAGCTCCTTAAAGATTCAAAGTTTCAATCCTTTTTAAAACAGCCACCAAATTTGCGAAAATTACATTTTGGTCACTAGCCAAAATATCAACCTTCCAAAACTCATTTTCCAAAATTGTTTTCACAGTTCATCAATTTATATTAAAAGATGATTTTAGAACATTTTTCCATATTTTTAATGCAACCCGAACTAGGCTTTCCTAATTTAACCTCTTACGATTCGAACAGCACTTTGACCATCCGGTCAACGCCCAAGACTTCTAAGCCCAAAACCGGGGCGTTACAGAGATAGAGCACAGAGCATATTGGGCAATCAAGGCAGTCAATATGGACTTGGAAAAGGCAGGGCAGAAAAGGCTACTTGACCTAAATGAAATTGAAGAAATTTGGACAATGGCCTATGACAACGCAAGAATCTACAAGGATAAAACTAAGAAGTATCATGAGAAGAAGTTGCTGCCACGACAGTTCTGCCTAGGGTAGCTTGTGTTGCTTTTTAACTCTAGGTTGAAACTCTTCCAGGGAAGCTGAAATCTAGATGGTCTGGCCCATTCCAAGTGGTGCAGGTTTTTCCCCATGGTGCTATCACAATCTGATCTCTAAAAGACGAGCACCAATTCAAAGTCAACGGACAACGCTTGAAGCATTATCAGGGGACTGAAGCCCCAAGAATGCAGGAAGTGGTTACCTTAGGAGATGCCCCAATTGGCATCCCTAATTTAACCTAATTATTATTTTTTAGTTTTATTATTATTTATTATTTATATAATAGGAAATTAGATTTATTTTATTTTTAAATAATGTTTTTATTTTTATTGTTTTTTAGAAAATAAAGGAGACAAGAAGAAAAGGAGAAGTGAAATCAGCCCAACATCCTTCCATCAGCCAAACAAGCCCAAATTTTGGAGCTTGTCGTTACAACTGCCATGATAGACGCGGAAAATACAGACTGTCGACTCACTGTCGCGATAGACAAGCAAACGCGCACCAGACACGAAAATGCGTGACAGACGCGTCAGACACGGAAACGCGTGACAGACGCGTCAGACACGTAACTGCATAACAGCTGACCCCGTTATTCGCGCCTGCCGTTACAACTCTAACGGACATTAAACTCTTCTCTATATAAACCCCATTTCACTATTCATTTTTCACTCACTTCTACTCAACTTACTTGCTTCCTCTAGAACTTTATTTTCTTTCAGTTTTATTCTCTCAACCCTTGCAACCATGTGTTCCAGAAATACCCGCAGGAGTGCTGCCTCAGGCTCCACCCCGACAGCATCAACCCCACGATCTTTCCAGATTAGAGATATGTGGGAGGAAAGGGGATTTATCTACACTTCAAAGGAAGAGAATTTGGGCCTCCATCCATTTATTGCTCGCAAAATAAGGGCTCTACAGTGGCAGATCTTTGCAAAACAACCATAGGAGATGAATGTATCTCTGGTTCGAGATTTCTATGCTACTATCAACAGCAGAACGACGATAGTAGTTACCGTACGAGGGAGGGAGGTTCCCTTCGAAGCAGAACACATCAACACCCTTGTACGGATTTTACGTGGGCAACAACGATGATGGTCACCAGCAGTTTCTGAACAGCCTAGACCCTGCTGCCTACGATGCTGTCATGGCAGAGCTAACGGATGACGGGACTCAGTGGAATACAAACCCAAAGAACCCAAGGACGATTAAGATAGTTCAACTCCTGCCAGAAGCTAAACTGTGGAACGCTTTTATCAAAAAGCGCATTACGCCATCCTCGCACAACACCACTGTCGATGAACCCAGGTTAGCCCTAATTCACTCTATTTTGCATGAGAGGCCTATCAATATGGGCAGTTTCATCCGGGAGAGCATTTTGGAGTGTGCACATCGGCCGACAGGACCACTCTACCTTCCTTACCTCATCACAGCCCTCTGTCGCGGCCATGGTGTACCTGAAGCTGCCACCGATTTACGAGTCCAAGGGAAGGGATGGACCGACAATAATATACTCAGCTTGATGGAGCTGACTGCTGCCACCCTGCTGTCATCTTTTGATCCCACTGCCACGGCAGCAGACACGACAGAGCCGACGGATACTGAACCTGCTGCCACGGAAGCTAGGCTGCAAACAGCAGCATCAGCCCCGACCGACTCCTCTTCCCAGATCCTTGCTGCTATACAGAAAATGGAGGAACGACAACTCGGTCTGATGAGCTTCATCAGGGATTTCACCGCATCTACGGTACAATTCATCCAAACTTCTTTGAATTTCCCTGATGTTGTATTTCCTACTTTCCCCTACCATTATTTTGCTGCACCCACCCCTGCCCAAACCCCTACACCTGATGCCACACTCAAGACACCGTCAGCAACATCAACACCAACCCCTACCACGACAGCCGCCGGCAGCACCCGTGCAGCTGGGACTTCTGCGCGGGGAACAAAGAGAAGAATGCCCTCGGAAGAACTTGATGCATTCATCGCTGGTTTCTCTTCTTCCTCAATCTGGGAGGAAAGCGATCACGAACCCTCTGCTAAGAGGAATCTAGCCAAAGAATTCACACCAGTGAAACGACAGAGGAGAATGGTAGACAAAAACAAGCTGGATAGCGGCAGCGGCATCAGCAGTGAGGACAGCAGCAACAACTCAGAGGTACATGTTGTGGAGAAACCCCCTCACATCTCTCCTACAAGAATTCAACCTCCGAGGGAGGCCAAAACGAAGAACACATCTGCCTCCCCCATCTGCCAGCCAGTTCCGAAGGCCCGTGCCTGCCAACAGATCCGCGTCAGCAGCATCAGTGACGACATCGCATAAAATTTGAGTTTTTTTAACTTATTTTGCTGTCCGCTTTTATATATTTTGTGATGTACTTTTGTTATATTTTATTTTGTCATTTACATTGAGGGCAATGCAACCATTGAGTTTGGGGGTGGCATCCCTCCATTAATGGAGTCTAATTTAATTTTAAATTGTGTCTTTTACTTAGTTTATTTTTGGTAATTTTTTTTGTTGAAAATTTTGGCTTAAGTCCTTGAACTAATCTTACCTGCCGTGACAGCTCTGCCGTGGCAGTGCCTTTAGGATAGTTTTAGGAATAGTTTAGAGCCTTTATATAGTTCTGAAACTTAAACACTATTTGTGACTGTTATGCTGCCTAGAACTCTTCTAGTTAACTAGAATAGGAAGCTTAGCACTTGAATAGCCCCTAGAGGTGCCTAACATTGGCTCTAGGAAAGAAGTTTAGCAAAATAGACTCAATAGCCCTAGAGGTGCCCGAAACCAGCTCTAGGAACTTAGCTAGAGGTGCCCGAAACTGGCTCTAGTGAAACTTTAGCATAAAAAATAATAAAATCAAGTCAAAACAAACAATCAAAGGAGCATAAGAAATGCCTTCAAAAAGATAAACTTTGGCATAAAAATTCAAATTAGAAGCTAAAATATTCTAGTGAAACTAAGGGAGTCTTGGCATATAATTGTTTACAAGCATGCACACACTGCACGAGGACTATAGAGAAATACTGTAACTCCCCGGTTTTGGGCTTAGAAGTTTTGGGTTTGGACCGGTTCGGTCAAAGTGTTGTTCGAATATAAAAAGGTGAAATTAGGAAAGCCTAGTTCGGGTTGCATTAAAAATATGGAAAAATGTTCTAAAATCCTCTTTTAATATATATAAGTGAACTGTGAAATCAATTTTACAAAATGAGTTTTGGAAGGGTGACATTTTGGCTAGTGACCAAAATGTAATTTTTGAAAACTGCGTGACTGTTTTACAAAGGATTGAAACTTTGAATCTTTAAGGAGCTATTTACCCAAAGGGAGTTTCTCCAGATTTTTCTAAGATGTTTAATGATTTAAATCTGGTTTTTAAACAAAAGAAAAGTGGAGGGAAGTTATTTCCAACTAATTTTTCCTAAAATCTCATTTCCATTTTCTCTCATTTTTTTCTCAAGCCAAACACCTTTTGATTGCTAATCATCTCATCAACAAAACCTCACCAACTGTTAGGTCCTTTTTAGATGTTAAATGATGTTTAAAGATGTTTAGTTTTGATGGATCTTGGCTGGGCAATGTTGAGGAGTTGTTTGGATGCATTTTCGGTTGTGTTTGGTAGCCGAAAATGGAGTGTGGATGAGAGCAGCGAGTTTAGGTGCTTTCATTGAAGCTATTAATGCATGATGATGCATTAATCCTCTGCTTTGATGTGTTTAAAACAGGGGAGTCATCTTTGGATCCAAGTGGTGGTGATCTGGAAGCTTGATTTGTGTTTCGGCAAGAGGCGAAACGGAATCGGTGAGTGGAATTTGGTTTTCGGCTTTGAAACCAGTGTTTTGAATGTTTGGGAGCTTAGTTTAAGTCTAAGCAACTTAGCTAAGCTCAAGAGTAAGTTTTCGGAAAAACTCTCTTGGTGATGGCCATGGTTTTTGGTTGTATGCAATGTGTTGTTTGCATGTTTTTAAATCTGTTTTGAAAGCATATCTAGCATGTTTATTTGCTGAGATTATAAGCCATGGGTTAAAGGAAACTCAAGGTAAGAGTTCCTTGTTTTTGAACATTGTTTAAATGTGGTTTGATGCTTAAAAATGCATGATGTTTATGGCTTGTTTAACTGCTTTAAAACAGTGGAATAGTGATGATAATGATACATATTGGCAAGTGATGGTTAAGGTCACAAAGGTGGTTAAAAGTCCTTGTTTGAGCCTTGTATATTTAAGAACATCAAGGTGGTTAAAAGTCCTTGTGTGAATCTTGTAAAGTTTAAGAACAACATGGTGTTTAAAAGTCCATGGTTGGTTCTTGGTTAAGGCTCAAGGTGGTTAAAATTCCTTGTGTAAGCCTTGGTTACTTAAGAACTCCAAGGTGTTTAAAAGTCCTTGGGAGATTCTTGTTAAGGACACAAAGGTAGGTAGAAGTCCTTGTGTGGTCCTTGCCATGGTGTTTAAAAGTCCATGGGCCATGGTGTTTAAAAGTCCATGGGGATAAGATCACAATGGTGTTTAAAAGTCCATGTGTGGATCTTATGTGAAATGTATCACTTGTTGCCAATATGACTTGTTATGAACTTGAAGCATGAGATGCTTGTTTTAAATGTTTAAGAGCATGTTTAATGTTGCTTGAAGTATGGTTTATAAATGTGTTTTAGAAATGCATTATTGAATGGTTTTAAATGAGCATTCCTCACTAAGCTTTTGCTTACGCTCTCTCTTTTTCCTTAAACCAATAATGCAGAGCATTAAGGTGCATTCGGGGCAGCAAGGAAGGCAAGCAATCAAGTGGAAGCTAAGCTCAAGTATGGGAAGGTTTTCTTAAACACTTTTAGCTTTTGCCATTTGGCAATGGGGGACCTAAGTGGATGTTTTGGGAGATGTTTTGAATTCGCTAAGTTTGTTTAATGTTGTCAATAATGCTGGAATATGTAATTGGCCATTATGTGGTTGGTTTGGAGATTTAATGCTTGAATGGTTTACTAAGTAGGAAGCATGCCTTTAGATTTGGGGCTTTTCACATTTGATGCCATGATGATGATTG
Source organism: Hibiscus tridactylites (assembly GCA_958450335.1). Classification (NCBI taxonomy): domain Eukaryota; kingdom Viridiplantae; phylum Streptophyta; class Magnoliopsida; order Malvales; family Malvaceae; genus Hibiscus; species Hibiscus tridactylites. The sequence goes on from OY288289.1 coordinate 30,867,355, forward strand.
GATGATGCATTTATGCTCCTTGCATGTTGTATGTCTTGCTGGTAAAGTTTGGTTGCAATTGGAGCATGTTTGGTGGGTCAATTGTGTGTTTAAGCAAGCAATTTTCTGCATTCTGTGAAGGCCGTATCGGAACGGGAACTACCATTTCGGAACGGGTACCCTGTAGTGGCCCAGGCGTTCGAAACGGGAGGTACCGTTCCGAAACGGAATTGCCTGTGCCAGGCCTCATTTCGGAACCCGTTGCGGAACGGTCCCGCGTTTCGAAACAGGTTCTACCTGTTTCGGAACACCTGACCGTTGGAGGCTGACATTGGCAGTTATATGTTTTGAAATGTTTGCATTTTGGTCCTGAAACTTGTTTGTGCAATTGTATGAGTTGGAGAAGTCCGTTTGAGCTGAAATTTTGCAGAGAAGCATGAAACCTGACTAATTATAGATTGGTAACTTTAATTTGGATTAAGTCCATATAATTTACATAATTTACAATATGATCCTTAAAGTTGTAAATTGTTCAATTGGGTCCCTGAATGATCTCTGATGTGTATGATCTTTGAGCATGCTGTTTGAATGATCATATCTAGGGTTAATATGCATCTAGACAAGTTTTTAAAAAAAGGGTCGTTAATCAAGGTTGACTTTCGGGTTGACTTTAATTTTCCCCGTGTGACTTTCTTAATTCGGGTCAACCGTCTAGGCCGAGTTAAGGGGGTTACATTTGGTGGTATCAGAGCTGAGTTCTCGAGTAATTTGGGAATGATTGTATGCATGATTGAAGTATGTATGCTATGTATGCTTGTTGAGTGAAAGCATGGTGAGTGGTTTGTGAATTTGATGCAATTGAGTTGTATGTTGTGATGAAGCATGTTGTGGGTACCCATTGCCAAATCAAAGCTAATGAAATGATGTTGATTTTAAATCAAAATGAGCTTGAGTACTTGGATTGCTTACCTTACTGGGCCTGACTTTGTTTGTTTGAATTGTGATTGCATTGTTAGAGTATGGCACCTCGTAGAGAGTTGAGGAGTAATGTGCGAGCTACGGCTCAGAATGAGAATGAGAATGAGGAGAATGCGGGAAGTGCGGTGTTACCTCCTCCACCTGGTGGTGGTGGTGCTGAGGGAGAAAGAGCTGAAGCTGCAGCTGGTACTGGGGTCGCTGGACCTGAGGCTGGTTAGGGGCAAGCTATGCCTGACATGACGATGTTGGTGCAAGCTATTGCTGGTGCTTTTCGAGCGGCAGTAGCTGGGGCTCAAGGAGCTGGGCATCAAGGAGATGCTGGAGTTAGACTACCCTTGGAGCGTTTGCGCAGTCTTGGAGGGACTGAGTTCAAGGGTTTGTCTGCAGAAGGTTCTGAATCCTGGATGGAGAGTACCAAGAAGATCTTGGGTTAGATGAGTTGCACTGATGTGCAAAAGCTGGGTTGTGTAGTATCTTTACTACAGGATGATGCTTATACGTGGTGGACAACCACTATTGCTGGAATGGCTGATGCTGATGTAACTTGGACATTCTTCCAGAATGTGTTCAAGAGAAGGTATCTAGGTGTGAGGTACCTAGATGAAAAGAAGAGGGAGTTCATGTCTCTTACCCAGGGGAGCATGTCTGTGGCTGAGTATGAAGTGCAGTTTGTTCGACTCAGTCAATATGCACCTTAGCTGGTCCCTGATGAGCGGGCGAGGTGCGAAAGATTTCGTTATGGTTTAGTGACGGATGTGAAGATGTATGTGCTGGCTACCGAATATGATGATTTTGATGTGCTGGTGGGCCGAGCCAAGGACATTGAGATGAACTTGGGTTTATCTGCTAAAAGTGCTGGTTTTAGTGCTGGAAAGCGAGCTGCTGAACATAGTTCCGGTGGTGGACGGAACAAGAGGGGACGTGACCAGAAGTATCAGTCCTCGGCTAAGCGAGGGGGTGGAGTATCTGCTCGAGGAGGCAATGCTAGACCTGATCCGAGTGCGTGTTGGATTTGTGGTTCACGTGGTCATATGAAGTGCGATTGTCGTCGTGCTGTGAGAGAGGTGCAAGCTCCTGTTGCGGCAGCTGGTAACGGGTGCTGGAATTGTGGATCTACGGATCAAATGAGGCGAGAGTGTCCTATGTTGGCCGGTGGCCAAGTGCGTGCTCCTGTTGTTGCTGCACCGTAGAGAGGCCGTGGGCGCGGCCGTGGTAATTTCTAGCGGAGAGAGGAAGGTGGTCGAGGAGTGGCCCACGTTGTGGCTATTCAGCCTGAGGGTGGAGGTCAAGCTAGGGTGTATGCTCAGCGGGAGGGGAGGAATGACGCGGATGTGATTGCAGGTACCTTTACTTTGCAATCCTTGTCATTACTTTCCTTGATTGATTCTGGATCTACGCACTCATACATTTTGCGTGAGCATGCTGAATTGCTTGGTTTGCCTGTTGAGTCTTTGGATGTTGGTGTTCGTGTCACTAGTTCTTTTGGTGAGACTGTTGTGACTCGAAAGCTGTATAGGGGATGTCCTTTGGTTGTTCAAGAACATGTTTTTCATGTTGATTTTATGGAGTTGCCTTTCTATGGTTTTGATGTAATCCTTGGTATGGATTGGCTTGCTGAGCATCGTGCTGTTGTGGATTGTGAGAATAAGCGGGTTTCGTTGAGGCTCGCGGATGATTATGAAGTGGTTGTGGTTGGTGAGAATGTGAAGTTTCCTGCCAATGTGGTGTCTACCTTGGAGGCGAGCAGGATGCTGAGGCAAGGTTGTGAAGCTTATCTAGCTTTTGTGATGAATCCTAGCTCTAAGGAGTTGCGGGTGCAAGATATCAGGGTTGTGAAGGAGTTTCCTGGTGTGTTTCCTGAGGAGTTGCCTGGTTTACCTCCTAATCGCGAGGTGGAGTTTGGAATTGAGCTGTATGAGAATACAACTCATGTGTCCATTACCCTTTATAGAATGGCACCTAAGGAGCTGAAGACGCAATTGCAAGAATTGCTTGATCGTGGGTTCATTCGGCCGAGTGTGTCGCCTTAGGGTGCACCGGTCTTGTTTGTGAAGAAGAAGGATGGCACGATGAGAATGTGCATTGATTATCGTCAGCCAAACAAGTTGACTATCAAGAATCGGTATCCTTTGCCGAGAATTGATGATCTCTTTGATCAATTTCGGGGAGCAGCTGTGTTCTCTAAGATTGACTTGAGGTCAGGGTATTACCAGTTGAAGGTGAAGGATGTGGATGTGCCTAAGACAGCTTTCAGGACAAGGTATGGGCATTATGAGTTTCTTGTGATGTCGTTTCGTTTGACAAATGCTCCTGCTGCTTTCATGGACATGATGAACCGTGTGTTTCATGAATACCTGGATAAGTTCGTTGTGGTATTCATTGATGATATCCTCGTGTACTCGCGTACTGAGGAGGAGCATGATGAGCATTTGAGGATTGTGCTGCAAGCTTTGTTGGAGAATCAGCTTTATGCTAAGCTGAGCAAGTTTGAGTTTTGGCTTAAGGAGGTGGTGTTTCTTGGGCATGTAGTTTCTAGAGAGGGGATTCGTGTTGATCCTCAGAAGGTTGAGGCGGTAATGAATTGGAAGGTTCCTAAGTCTGTCCATGAGGTCCGTAGTTTCCTTGGTTTGGCGGGATACTATCGGAGGTTTGTTGATGGGTTTTCTAAGATTGCTGCATCTTTGACAAAGCTGTTACAAAAGGATGTTAGGTATGAGTGGACGGAAGCGAGACAGCATGCTTTTGAGAAACTTAAGGCGGCTTTGACGCAAGCTCCTATCTTGGTTCAACCTGAATTAGGGAAATAGTTTGTGGTCTACAGTGATGCGTCCTATGTTGGTTTGGGTTTTGTGCTGATGCAAGAGGGTAAGGTGGTGGCTTATGCATCGCGACAGTTGAAGGTGCATGAGCGCAATTATCCTACGCATGATATTGAGTTGGCTGCAGTGGTTTTTGCTCTGAAGATCTGGAGACATTATCTGTATGGTGAGAAGTGTACTGTGTACACGGATCACAAGAGTTTGAGGTATCTGATGTCTCAGAAGGAGTTGAATCTTAGGCAGCGGCGTTGGGTGGAGTTGCTCAAGGATTATGATTTGACGATTGAGTACCATCCTGGAAAAGCTAATGTTGTAGCGGATGCCTTGAGTAGGAAGGTAGCTGTTGAGCTGAGGGCTATGTTTGCCAGTTTGAGTATTTCGCGTGATGGTGGTCTTGTGGCTGAGTTGCAAGTGAAACCATCTTTGGTTCAGTTGATCAAGGAAAAGCAGTTGCTGGATGATTCCCTGGTGTCGCCTGTTCAGGATACTGCGAAGGGTAGGCCTTCGGATTTCTGCTTTAATGATGATGGTGTGTTGTGTTTTGGGAGTCGAATAGTAGTGCCCAATGATTCTGAGTTGAGGCGTGCTATTCTGACTGAAGGTTATAGTAGTCCTTTTGCTATGCACCCTGGTAGTACTAAGATGTATCGTGATCTTCGTGATGAGTACTATTGGGTGGGTTTGAAGAAAGATGTTGCAGAGTTTGTAAGCAAGTTAATGGTGTGTCAGCGAGTTAAGGCTGAGCATCAGGTTCCTTCAGGTTTGTTGCAACCGTTGAGAATCCCTGAATGGAAGTGGGAAAGGGTTACCATGGATTTTGTATATGGTTTACCTTTGTCACCATCGAAGAAGAATTCGGTGTGGGTGATTGTGGATCGCCTGACGAAGTGTGCACATTTCTTGCCTGTGCATACTACGTTTTCTTTGGATAAGCTTGCGGAGCTGTACATTGCTGAGATTGTGCGGCTGCATGGTGTGCCTAAGTCGATTGTGTCGGATAGGGATCCGAGGTTTACATCGCGTTTCTGGCAGTGTTTGCATCAAGCTTTGGGTACAAGGTTGAATTTCAGTACATCTTATCATCCTCAGTCGGATGGTCAGTCAGAGCGTGTTATCCATATTTTGGAGGATATGTTGAGGTGTTGCGTGATTGAGTTCCAAGGTTCTTGGGAGAAGCATTTGCCTTTGGTGGAGTTTGCTTATAACAATAGTTATCAGGCGAGTATTCAAATGGCACCTTATGAGGCTTTGTACGGGAGGAAGTGTAGGACTCCTCTTTGTTGGGCTGAAACGGGTCAAAAGTTGGTTTCGATGCCGGCTTTGTTGAAAGGAACCACCGAGAAGGTGAAGCTCATCTGTGAGCGTTTGAAGGCAGCTTCTGATTGGCAAAAGTCTTATGCGGATTTGAAGCGTAAGGAAATTGAGTATGTGGTGGGTGACCGTGTGTTTTTGAAGGTTTCACCTTGGAAGAAGGTGATGAGGTTTGGCCGGTAGGATAAGTTGAGCCCTAGGTACATTGGGCCATACGAGGTGGTTGAGCGTGTGGGTCCTGTTGCGTACAAGTTGAGGCTACCTCAAGAGTTGGAGAAGATTCATGATGTGTTTCATGTTTCTATGCTCCGGAAGTACAGATCTGATCCTTTGCATGTGATGCCTGTGGAAGAAGTGGAATTGAATCCGGATTTGACCTATGATGAGGAACCGGTGAAGGTTCTGGATTCGGATAGCAAGGTTCTTCGTGGCAAGACCATTGAGTTGGTAAAGGTGTTGTGGAAGCACTGTGGTGTTGAGGAAGCCACGTGGGAGCGGAAGGATGACATGCTGAAGCAGTTTCCTTATCTCTTTCCTTCAGGTAAATTTCGAGGACGAAATTTCTTAAGGGGGGGAGAGTTGTAACGCCCCGGTTTTGGGTTTAGAAGTTTTGGGTTTGGACCGGTTCGGTCAAAGTGCTGTTCGAATATAAAAAGGTGAAATTAGGAAAGCCTAGTTCGGGTTGCATTAAAAATATGGGAAAATGTTCTAAAATCCTCTTTTAATATATATAAGTGAACAGTGAAATCAATTTTACAAAATGAGTTTTGGAAGGGTGACATTTTGGCTAGTGACCAAAATGTAATTTTTGAAAATTGCGTGACTGTTTTAAAAAGGATTGAAACTTTGAATCTTTAAGGAGCTATTTACCCAAAGGGAGTTTCTCCAGATTTTTCTAAGATATTTAATGATTTAATTCTGGTTTTTAAACAAAAGAAAAGTGGAGGGAAGTTATTTCCAACTCATTTTTCCTAAAATCTCATTTCCATTTTCTCTCATTTTTCTCTCAAGCCAAACACCTTTTCTCCAGAGTTTTTTTCCTCTGATTTTGTCACCTAAATATCTCTTTTCAATTCTCTTTTGATTGCTAATCATCTCATCAACAAAACCTCACCATTTGCTAATTGGATTTTCAACATTTTGGTTCCAAAAAGGGAGAAAACTCAAGTTTGGAGGTAAGAACGTCCTTCTCCTCTAAACTCTCAGTTCTTTACTGAAATTCCTAAGTTCTCAATCCTTAATTGATGATTTATAAATAGTTTTAAAGTTGTGTAATGAATCTTGGCTTTAAATGCAAGATTTGGTGATTTTTGATGGATTTTCGTATGATCTGATTGGACTGTGTTTTAAAGTGTTAATTTGATGTTAAAGGAATGTTAAATTGATAAGGAATTGAGTTTTTATTAATGCAATCCCGGATAGGTTGAATTTCCTAAGTTAAGCTTGTGATTCTTGGTTGATTTTGAAGTGATCTTGTGGATCTGTTGTTGCTGGAGATATAAGGATGTTGTTAGGTCCTTTTTAGATGTTAAATGATGTTTAAAGATGTTTAGTTTTGATGGATCTTGGCTGGGCAATGTTGAGGAGTTGTTTGGATGCATTTTCGGTTGTGTTTGGTAGCCGAAAATGGAGTGTGGATGAGAGCAGCGAGTTTAGGTGCTTTCATTGAAGCTATTAATGCATGATGATGCATTAATCCTCTACTTTGATGTGTTTAAAACAGGGGAGTCATCTTTGGATCCAAGTGGTGGTGATCTGGAAGCTTGATTTGTGTTTCGGCAAGAGGCGAAACGGAATCGGTGAGTGGAATTTGGTTTTCAGCTTTGAAACCAGTGTTTTGAAGGTTTGGGAGCTTAGTTTAAGTCTAAGCAACTTAGCTAAGCTCAAGAGTAAGTTTTCGGAAAAACTCTCTTGGTGATGGCCATGGTTTTTGGTTGTATGCAATGTGTTGTTTGCATGTTTTTAAATTTGTTTTGAAAGCATATCTAGCATGTTTATTTGCTGAGATTATAAGCCATGTGTTAAAGGAAACTCAAGGTAAGAGTTCCTTGTTTTTGAATATTGTTTAAATGTGGTTTGATGATTAAAAATGCATGATGTTTATGGCTTGTTTAAATGCTTTAAAACAGTGGAATAGTGATGATAATGATACATATTGGCAAGTGATGGTTAAGGTCACAAAGGTGGTTAAAAGTCCTTGTGTTAGCCTTGTATATTTAAGAACATCAAGGTGGTTAAAAGTCCTTGGATGGTTCTTGGTTAAGATCACAAAGGTGGTTAAAAGTCCTTGTGTGAATCTTGTAAAGTTTAAGAACAACATGGTGTTTAAAAGTCCATGGTTGGTTCTTGGTTAAGGCTCAAGGTGGTTAAAATTCCTTGTGTAAGCCTTGGTTACTTAAGAACTCCAAGGTGTTTAAAAGTCCTTGGGAGATTCTTGTTAAGGACAAAAAGGTGGTTAAAAGTCCTTGTGTGGTCCTTGCCATGGTGTTTAAAAGTCCATGGGCCATGGTGTTTAAAAGTCCATGGGGATAAGATCACAATGGTGTTTAAAAGTCCATGTGTGGATCTTATGTGAAATGTATCACTTGTTGCCAATATGACTTGTTATGAACTTGAAGCATGAGATGCTTGTTTTAAATGTTTAGGAGCATGTTTAATGTTGCTTGAAGTATGGTTTATAAATGTGTTTTAGAAATGCATTATTGAATGGTTTTAAATGAGCATTCCTCACTAAGCTTTTGCTTACGCTCTCTCTTTTTCCTTAAACCAATAATGCAGAGCATTAAGGTGCATTCAGGGCAGCAAGGAAGGCAAGCAATCAAGTGGAAGCTAAGCTCAAGTATGGGAAGGTTTTCTTAAACACTTTTAGCTTTTGGTATTTGGAAATGGGGGACCTAAGTGGATGTTTTGGGAGATGTTTTGAATTCCCTAAGTTTGTTTAATGTTTTCAATAATGCTGGAATATGTAATTGGCCATTATGTGGTTGGTTTGGAGATTTAATGCATGAATGGTTTACTAAGTAGGAAGCATGCCTTTATATTTGGGGCTTTTCACATTTGATGCCATGATGATGATTGGATGATGCATTTATGCTCCTTGCATGTTGTATGTCTTGCTGGTAAAGTTTGGTTGCAATTGGAGCATCTTTGGTGGGTCAATTGTGTGTTTAAGCAAGCAATTTTCTGCATTCTGTGCAGGCCGTATCGGAACGGGAGCTACCGTTTCGAAACGGGTGCCCTGTAGTTGCCCAGGCGTTCGAAACGGGAGGTACCGTTCCGAAACGGAATTGCCTCTGCCAGGCCTCGTTTCGGAACCCGTTGCGGAACGGTCCCGCGTTTCGAAACAAGTTCTACCTGTTTCGGAACACCTGACCGTTGGAGGCTGACAATGGAAGTTATATGTTTTGAAATGTTTGCATTTTGGTCCTGAAACTTGTTTGTGCAATTGTATGAGTTGGAGAAGTCCGTTTGAGCTGAAATTTTGCAGAGAAGCATGAAACCTGACTAATTATAGATTGGTAACTTTAATTTGGATTAAGTTCATATAATTTACAGAATTTACAATATGGTCCTTAAAGTTGTAAATTGTTCAATTGGGTCCCTGAATGATCTCTGATGTGTATGATCTTTGAGCATGCTGTTTGAATGATCATATCTAGGGTTAATATGCATCTAGACAAGTTTTTTAAAAAAAAGGTCGTTAATCAAGGTTGACTTTGATTTTCCCGTGTGACTTTCTTAATTCGGGTCAACCGTCTAGGCCGGGTTAAGGGGGTTACAAATTCCGGGCGAATCCTAAATTATCCAACAAGGTGCTGCCGTCGATAGAGAATGAATGAAGGGTAAGGGAAGGTTCAATGTTTTAAGCCATAACAAAAATATTTTATTTTTCTTTTAGGTCTTAGTTGCTTGAGGGCAAGCAAAAACTTGAGTTTGAGCGTGTGTTGAGTGTGTAAACGTTCTATTATTTACCCCTTATTTAACCCATATTTCTGCTGCATTCAAGCATAATTCATTACATTTAGGTTAGTTTACAATTTCTACTGAAATTGGTTGCTTTTGCAGGTTGCTGTTGTAGCATATCGAGAAGCAGGCGCTGGGCAATGAAACATCAGAGCTGGAACTGGATGAGCAGTCGAGGAGGAGGATGCTACCATGGTTGCCGCCGTGGGAGCCAAGGACGACATCATTTTTGAGGGGAAGAAGCAAAGTGGACCTCGACAGAAAGAGAAATTTAAGACCGTCTTTCGTGGAATACCCCTATATTTTTCCAAGCCCTAGATCAGAATGAAGGCCAAGCCCAAGGTTCAAGGAGAGAAATTCCAAGCAAGAAGGAAGGAAGAGTTAAATCTATATTCTCTGAAGATTTAGTCTTTATTAGAGTTGTACTTTAATTTAAACTTGTATTCTTGCCATATTAGAAAACTTGGACCCAAAGCCTATATAAAGGCATGTAATTCGACCTAGGAGAGGATATCACCTATCTCTAGCCTTCTTCCCAAACCCTCGCCGTTTTCCTCTTCTGAACATGTTCTAAATTCCCCTTAGGGCCACGGGTTGATTTGTAAAGTAGTTGCAAGGGTTGCTTTTGTTTTAGGAATTTTCAATTCAATAAAATAAACTTCAAGTTCTCTTATTCTGGTTATTAACATCTTTCAAGAGTATAGAGAGAGCATTGCGAGGTTATCTATTTACTTAATATCGGGAGAGTTAAGTATACGAAAGGAATAAGTGCGAGTTCTCTAGTTTATAGTTGAACTATCTCGGACCTAGGGATAGGACGAGGTTAAGTGGCTAAAGAAGAATTCAACATCGGTGTTCATCCTTCGATTCACGCCGAGAGGTATCATCAAAGACGTGTTCATCGACAGACTTGGACCTAGGGATAGGCCAAGGCACAACAACGATTCTTGCCAAACTTGAAGTGCAGAGTTGCGTGTTCGCTGCCGCGACAAGCAATAGACTGCCGCCGCGACAGGGACATCGACATAACAGAGTTTCCTAGACTTAGCAATACCTACACTACTGAGCAATTCAATACCAACCCATTCTCTCTATCTTGATTTCTTTAATCTTATTTTCCAGTATTCTTATTATTTTCGTGACAACATCTTAAATATTCTCTTTACTCTCGTGCAGTAGTTCAAGGTGAAGCTATTAGCCCAGTCCCCGTGGAGACGACATCCGATACTTCCGTATCACTTTACTACTTGCGTCGTGTACACTTGCACTACAATTGCGATAGACACTTTTACACGCAACATACTGATTGTGTCTTCATAAGCCTGTATGTTGACGACATGTTGATTTTCAGTACTAACATTGAATCCATTAACAAAACAAAGAGTTTTTTGTCCACTAAGTTTGAGATGACTAACTTTGGAGAAGTCTATGTAATCTTAGGAGTCAAAGTAACCATAACTGAAAAGGGATTTTCTTTAAATCAGACACACTATGTCGAGAAAGTGTTAAAGAAATTTAACAGTTTTGATGTCATCCCTGTTCGAACTTCTTATGACTCTAGCATACACATCTTTAAGAATAAAGGATGTAGCGTTTCTCAAACAGAATATGCCAAAATAATTGGTAGTTTGATGTTCTTAATGAACTATACTCGGCCAGATATTGTCTATGCTGTAAGCAGACTTAGTAGATATACTGACAACCCTAGTGGTGAACATTGGGTTGCTCTTAGACACTTACTTAAGTACCTTAAGGGTACGATGGACTGGAGACTTGAGTTTTTTCGCTTTCATGCTACTTTAGAATGATATTGTGACGCCAACTGGGTCTCTGATAGTGATGAAGTAAGCTCTACGAGTGGGTATGTATTTACTTTGGGAGGAGTAGAAATTTCTTGGAAGTCTTCAAAACAGACTTGCATTGCTCGCTCTACTATGGAGTAAGAGTTTATTGCTCTTGACTTAGCTGGGCAAGAAGCTGAATGGCTAAGAAGTTTGTTAGCCGATATTCCGTTGTGGGGAAGTCCGACTCCTCCTGTTTCGTTGTTGTGTGATTCACAAGCTGCGATTTGTGTTGCCAAGAGTCAACTTTACAATGGTAAAAAGAGGCGCGTTCATATAAGACATGAATCTATTAGACACTTAATAAGGAATGGAGTACTCTCTTTAGAGAATATGAAGTCGGAAAGAAACATAGCAGATCTGCTTACCAAAGGGTTAAGTTGGAAGTTGGTCCTAGATTCGTCGAGGGGGATGGGTTTAAAGCCCATTGGTTAAGGAATTCATGGTGGATACCCAACTTAGTTATCTAAGTTCAATGTGGTCAAACGAAACCATTGAAAGACTTATAATGTACATTTCTCACTGGCTATCCCTGTGACGAATATTGTACATGCCCAGGTTGAGTACTATTACTCTTAATAAATTCATAGCCCAGGTTTTGGATGGTCTTTGTGAGAAAGACTTGATGAATTTACCGAATCATGGTTGAATACTTATTCTTAATAAGTTCATAACACAAGTCTGAATGTGTTGTCCTATTGAGAAGGATAAAATGAACTTACCGCCAGAAAAGGTTGAGTTTCAAGAAACTCTTAATGAATTCAAAGTTTGAACAGTCCTATTGAAAAGGACATTTTGAATTCACCGATAATGAGGTTTAATATTTATTCTTAATTATTTCTTATCCCTAGATTGGGTGGTTCATTTTAAATGAACTTGAAGAAATCACCATATATCTAAGAGGTTGAGCCATTACAAATGGTTCTTAATTATTTCATAGCCCGATTTCAGGGTGGTTTATATCGAGATAAACTTGATGAAATAACCTATGTAAGTGAGAAGGATTAGCCACCTTCTGTGAAAAACGTTGGGCCGTTTTTCTAATACACTTACTAGAATCATGAGGTAAGATGGACAAATATAAACTTGTGTATATATATCTTACGCATCGAGCACTTCGGTGGATGAAGAAGTTAGTTGTGTGTTATGGGTTTACCCCTATCTTAGAAAGTTCAAGACTAGTTTCATTTATCTAAGATAAGGATGCTCATCATCACTATGTACTAGTTCAAGATACATTCACTAGTGCTTAAGCAACTAATTCCGCCATTGCTCTTCTGAGGAGGTCTGTGATTGAGATACATATGAATTCTTTCGCATTAGTGGGGGAATGTTGGTAATGCTTTAAGTATTAAAAAGGCCATATCCCACATTGGTTGGGAAAATGGTTAGTGAAGGGTATTTATACCCATGCTTCCCCCTCCCTTGTTGAGTGGGAAAAAACAAGGGAAGTCCTCACGCGCCGCCGCCGCCGCCGCCGCCGCCCGGCTAGCTTGGGCTCGGGTAACAAGTTTCTTCGACATGTACGCGCGCGAATATATTCTTTTTGGAGAAAATTTGTATGGAACATTCTTAAGAACATAAGATTTATGTGAGAATTTTTTCTTCTTATTTATAGGCTTTGAAAAACTGTTCGAATTCAGAATTTATTTTTTAATATGTTGTTATGGAGGCTGTTACAACAATTGTTACAACATATTTATATTACTGTTATACATATTTAATTATGTATTTATTTGGACAGTGTAATGACCATTATGTCCATGATAATCAGCCTATAAATAGAGGTGATACATGCAACATTTTATGTATCAAACGCACATAAAACACTTCCAAAAGCTCTTTGCTTTCCTCTATCGTCTGAGCAGTACCGTCGTTGTTCACTCTTGAGTTGAGTGTTCGATTCTTGGAGCGTTCGTGTTCACCTTAGAGGACATTCTGCCTGTGAAGCGACTATACTATTCGGGGCAGTTTTGTTTCTAAGGTAGTGACCAACATACCACGACACGGTTCATCCTATTTTCATTTCTGAGTTTTATTAATTTCTAGTCAGTGCTAATCAGCCAGCTTTGCAGCTTTTTCACCAACAAGGTAATGCCCTTCGGATTGAAGAACGCAGGGGAAGCATATAAGAGAGTTATGATCACTCTTTTTCATTACATGATGCACAAGGAAATAGAAGTTTATGTGGATGATATGATTGCCAAGTCCAGAACTGAAGATGAGCATATGATGAACTTGAGTAGGCTTTTTCAAAGATTAAGAAAATTCCAGTTAAAGCTTAATCCTACTAAGTGCACAATTGGGGTTACTTCTGGGAAATTGTTAGGCTTCATATTAAGCAGAAGAGGAATCGAAATCGATCTAGACAAGATAAATGCCATACAAGAGCTTCCACCTCCTTAGACACAGAAGCAAGTTCGAGGATTCTTGGGAGGTTGAATTACATAGCTCGTTTCAGCTCTCAACTTACAAATAAGTGTGACCCAATATTCAGGTTGCTTAGAAACAACAGCCCAAGGACTTGGAATGAAGAATGCCAAGCAGCTTTTGAAAAGATCAAGGAGCAGCTAACTAATCCTCCAGTGTTAATGCCACCTGTTTCGGGGAAACAATTAATACTCTACCTAACGGTGTTTGAAAACTCAATGAGTTGCGTACTAGGGCAGCATGACGAAACTGGAAAGAAGGAAAGGGCGATATATTATGTGAGCAAGAAATTTACAGACTATGAAACAAGATATACACCAATTGAAAAGGTATGATGTGCTTTGGTGTGGGCCAATAAGAGGCTTAGGCAGTATTTGTTGTATCACACCACATGGTTGATCTCACGGCTAGACCCATTGAAGTTCATGATGGAGGCTCCAGCCTTATCGAGAAGAATAGCGCGATGGCAAATGTTTCTTTCAGAATACGACATCTAGTATGTGAACCAAATAGCAATAAAATGAAGTGCCATAGCGGATTTTCTCGCAAGTCGCGCACAAGTTGATTATGAGGCATTGGATTTTAGTTTCATCGATGAAGATTTGTTGTGTATCACAGAAGATGAAGACTCACTAACAGAATCTTGGGTCATGCATTGGGGCAGTTTTGGTTTCGCCAAAAGGTGATCATTATCCTCTTACCTATTGTTTGAAATTCTTCTGCACCAATAACATTGCAGAATACGAAGCTTGCATAATGGGCCTAACTGAAGCGATTAACAGGAAAATAAAAAAGTTGAGAGTTTACGGGGATTCAACTTTGATCATTTACCAAACACGTGGCGAATGGGAAAAAAAGATACAAAAATGATAGAATATCACAATTTGGTCCTCAAGTTAGGTAAAGAGTTGGAGGCGATTACTTTCACGCATCCGCCAATGGAAGATAACTAGATGGCAGAGGCATTAGCTACCTTGGCTGTCACATTTAAAACAAGTGAAGGTTCGGAGATGATACCCATTAAGTAACAAATGATGGAGTCCCCAGCATATTGTTATAATGTAGAAGAAGAAGAAGATTGCTTACCATGGTTCCACGATATCTCACAGTACTTAAAGCTGCAACAATACCCAGGACAGGCTTCAGAAAATAAAAAGAAAATGATCAAGAAAATGGAATCATGATGCATGCTGGATGGAGAGATCCTTTACAAACAAAGTTAAGAAAATGTACTACTAAGGTGTGTAGTTGCAAAAGAAGCGCATTTGATTTTGGAAGAAGATTATGAAGGAATTTGTGGAACCCATCCTAGTGGTTTCCCTATGGTAAGAAGAATTATGCGCTTAGGATATTATTGGTCAAAAATGGAAGGGGATTGCATTGAATATTCACGTAAAAGCCACAAGTGCAAAGTATATGATGACAAGGTTCTTTCTCCTCCTCAGTCTCTTCACGCCATGTCGTCTACATGGCCTTTCTCAATGTGAGGCATAGATGTCATTGGGTAGATTCATCCGAAAACGTCAAATGGTCATCGCTTTATCTTGGTAGCTATTGATTACTTCACCAAGTGGGTGGAAGCGACTTCATATGCTAATGTAACTAGTTCTTAAAGAAAGAAATTATTTGTCGATATGGTCCACCAGAAAGCATACTTACTGCTAATGCCTCTTATTTGAATAATCGAATGATTGCTTGGGTTTGTGAGCAGTTCAACATCAAGCATCGCAACTCGGTAGTATACCGCCCAAAGATGAATGGAGCAGTAGAAGCAGCCAATAAGAATATTAAGAAGATAGTCGCGAAGATGCTCTGTATGCATATCGAAAAATGGTACGAACATCCACTGGGCAACTCCGTTCTCATCCGTATATGGAGTTGAAGCTGTGCTACCAATTGAGTTAGAGATACCATCATTGTGTCTCTTGATGGGGGCCAAGTTAGATGAAGCAAAATGGGTTCATGCAAGGTATGACCAGTTGAACTTAATCGAGGAAAAGAGACTGAATGTTGTATGTCATGGTCAAATGTACCAAAGGAGAATGATTAGGGCATATGAAAAGAAGGTTCGCCCTAGAGAATTCCAAGAAGGTGATCTGGTCTAAAAGAAGAAATTTGCAATTCAAAATTATCCCTGAGGAAAATGGGCGCCTAATTGGGAAGTGTCGTACATTGTGTCAAAGGTTCTTTCGGGTGGAGCATTGATCTTAGCTGAAATGGATGGAGTCGAGTTCCAAAACCCGGTAAACTCTGATACTGTCAAGAAGTACTATGCCTGAGGAAGAAGAAAAGAAAAAAAAGAAAGAAAAAAAAGAAAGAAAGAAAAAAAAAGAAAAGAAAAAGATAAAAAAAGATAAAAAAGAAAAGAAAAAGAAAAAGGAGGGATCAAAATGAAAACCCGCAAAGGGCGTTTAGAAACCAAAGGAGGATCTGAGTTGAAAACCCAAAAAGGGCGGCTCAGATAATTTGACAGATTCTGGGACTTCACAAATCAAGCACTATGCCCATGGTTTCCTCGACACTGGTGGCATTCAAGTTTACTTCTGGCGTTTGAAAAGAGTAGTTTGTACTATTTATATTTGAATACTTGTTTCCTTTTTTGTAAACCTTCTAGCGTTTGCCACAACATTAATAAATTTGATTCATGGATTTTTCTGGCTTTCTTGTTTCTTTCTCTATCTTTGTTAGCATCTTGCTTTGAAAATAAGGATTAATGGATTTGACAATCATTTATACATGCAAAAGATTTTTGAGCATTACTTTGAGAATGTTGTGAAAAGTTCAAGGACTATGAAGCGTTCCATAATTATGATTTGGGGCATATGGTGTTAAAATGTTTAAAGAATAAAAAGTAAAGCCTTGTTACGAAACTTCTTTTAAAATGAAGAAAATCCATATGAATGTTTGGGCGCTTAAACATCATTTCTTAACCACCAACTTTCCTTACATGATAACAGGAGTAGCTTTACAAGGTCGAAACTTAACTTAGGGTGTGTATCCCTGAATACGAAAATGTCAATTGAGAAGATAGATAAGGATTAAATGTTTCCAATGATGTAAGAATGACATTGAACAGTCAGTAGAAGATCATAAAACGAGGAAGAATCAGAGTAGTTCATAAGTCACGAGTGATTTCCAAAGCAAAAAAAATGTCCTCATCTCGGAGAATTGTGAATTCAAAGCCAAAAAGCCAAAAAGCCAAGAGATAGATAAGGATTAATTGTTTTGATCTACACAAGTATAGGAGAGAGAGTTCATGATTAATCGGGTTGGCCTCGAGAACCAAAATCTCATCAAAATTAAGAAAACGGTCTAAGATAAATTAGTTTTTTTAAAAGGAAAACATGTCATGCATTCATATTTTAGACATCCCTAGAAGCATGCACATCATATTGCATGTTGCATTTTGTGTTTTCAGGTACATGGAAGACATGTTCAAATGAGAGTTTTCTTATTCATCCAAGCATAAGGAGGATGAAATGCTTGAGAAAATTCTCCTATCCGTTCAGGCAAAAGGAGAATGGTGTTTGCTTATTCATCCAAGCATAAGGAGGATGAAGTGCTTAAGAAGATTCGCCTATCCGTTCGGGCATAAGGAGAATGGAGCATGCTTATTCATCCAAGCATAAGGAGGATGAAAGCTTTCAGAAGATTTGGCCTAATTGAGCATTTGGGTGGACAAAACCCAATTTATTTGTTTAGGCATTTTGGGAGAATAAAACCCAACTCAACTATTCGAGCATAAGGAGAATAGAATCAGCCTATTCGTTCGGGCATTTGGAGAATGGAACCCAACTCAACTATTCAGATATAAGGAGAATAGAACCAGCCTATCCGTTCGGGCATTTGGAAAATGGAACCCATCTTAGCTATTCGAGCATTTGGAGAATGGAACCAATAAGTAAATCAGGTGAAAATTTGTGTCTTTTTTGTCTTTGCTTTATATTTGTTTCAAAAAGATAAGCAAAGAGGGGCAGCTATTGTCCCTAAATTTTCACCCTAACTTTAAATAAAATAAAAAATAAAGAAAAAATTGGAAAAAGGATTAAAAAAATAATAAAAATCCTTTTAAAAGCCCATTCTTTTATAAAAAAAACCATTTTTAATAAAAACCCATTTTCAAAAATCCCACTTTTTAATAAAGCACATTTTAGCTTGAAACCCATTTATTAATAATGGTGTTTAATAAATAAAATAGGGTAATAATTAAGTGTGAAAAAAATAAAAAATAAAAACATCAACAAAAAGGGGTCAAAACTGTCAAAAACATTAAAAAAGAAAAAGAAAAAAATTAGTAACTAAATAAATGAAAAGGAGGGGGAGAGCCAGCCCGCGCGTCACGCGCTGGCGCGTGACGACCACGCGCGCGGGGCTGGGCTCTCCAAAGCCTTGCCGTGAGCTGCTGGCCACCGTTTCTCCGTCCACCGGTTGCGGCAGCCGGCGTGGTTGGTGCAATTAGAACCGCCTTGTTGCCGTCGTCGCCTGTAGCCACCGGAAATAGCAAAAAATCGAAACGAAATAATAAGCCCTAGATTCGATTTAAATGGAAAATTCTATCCTGAATTTGGATCAAAATGGATGATTTCTTGGGGGTTTTATTGGGTATCAAATTTTGTGTCTGAATTAGGCTCCAATTTGGGGATTAAATTCGGGATTTAGCTTGATTTTGAAGCTCAAAATTAAGTATAAACCTTCTTCACCCACTTGTTCTACACACCAAATCTTAGAGAAAAAACACTAAAGGGGTTCAAGAAAAATTCGAAAAAATTCTTTGAATTTTTCTTGAGTTGTCTGGAAAATTTCGGAGGAGAAAGTCGAGTTTGGAGCAACTTTCCGGAGGTGGTTCGAAGCATTTCAAGAAGCTTTAGTTCGAGTTCATCGTTCGTCGATTTCTCGGTAATTTTTTTTATCCTTTCTTAGTTTTTTATGTTGATTTTATTTTTGTTCTTGGTTGAATTTTGGTGTTTTGTTTGTGTTGTATGCGATTTTTAGGTTGCCTTCACATGGTTGGAAAATAGTTCGCGATTTCGATAACTTTTTGTTTTAAATTTCATTAAAATTTCTAGTTTGATCTTAAACTTTTTGCATGATTCTAAAAATGTTGTTAAAGTGATTTTGAACTTTATAAATGTAGGATTTAATTTAAAAGGTGTTTTGGATCTTAAAATGCATGAATAAAAATGAATAAATGTGGTTAATTAGAAGAAAAAAAACATGAATTTAGGGATTTAATTAGGAAAAAGTAATAATCTGAGGTTAAATAATAATAGGTTTAATTTTAGAAAATAAAATATATTTTTTGTGAAATTTAGTTTTAAATAGTAGATGGGTAAAAAATGATTTTAAAAGAAAATAATAAAGATGTTTTTTAAATAAAAAGGAAATAGAAATAAGTTTTTTTAAAGAAAAATAAAAAAGGTTTTAAATAAAATTAGGAGTCTATGATAAAAAAATCTTTGAAAAGAAAAAAAAAACTTTTAGAAAAGATTTCTTAGACAAATAAGATTTATTTTAGAAATGGGTTGTTTTAAAACTAAAAAATGAAAACGAGTTTAAAAAGAATAAAAATCTTTTAAGTCGAAAACATAAAAAATGGAAAAGGTAAAAAACAAAAAGTAAAAAAGATGTAATAAGAGTCTTAGCTTAGAAAATAATAAATAGTATAAAGAAATAAAGGCTTTTTAAAAGGAATAATAAAAAGGGTGAGATTCAAAACAATAAAAGTTTGTTTGTTTGTTTTAAAAATAAGTGAAAACTTAGGATTATAGACTAAAGCTTAGATAGAGACTTTGTTTTGTTGAAATTTTTCTTCATTTAAACATAAAATACACTTAAACATATTTAAACCTTAACTTAGGAATCAAAGACTTTGACGTTTTTAGGGCTTTTAAATATTCGAACATAGAATAAAAATAAAATGCTCAATGCACTTAAATTTATTTGTTGCTTGAAAAGTGAAAACATAATCTAATGCGGTGTCTTATCAAACGGGAATGACGGGTTAGCAGCATAAATGTTGGTGGTAATTAAAGTTCATTTCTCGGGCGATAAGGTTGTTAAAATAGACTAATATTCATTAAACGGACAAGTAAAGTCGAACCTTTTTGAACTTGCAAATTCCAATTTTGGAAATGGTTTTAAAACCAATTAGGTACCAATTTTGGGCGTCGGGAGGTTGCTAACCCTTCCCCACGCGTAATCGACCCCCGAACCTATTTTCTAGTTTTCGCAGACTAAAACCGTTGTTTTATTAAAACCAAAAACGTTTTATTAAAATACACTATTTTTAAAACCAAAAAAGATTGGTGGCGACTTCGTTATTTTTTTAAAGTGTTTTCTAAAATAGTCGAAGCCTCCCGTAAAAAGGTGGTTGCGACAACAACTGACACGAGCCCCTTTAGCATTAGAATCTTTGCCCTTTCACAGAAAGCAATTACACATTTGAGAGATTTACTTTATGACTTTCGAGGGTATCAAGAAAATTCAGCACCAGAAATTCTACAAACTAAAGATCACTGCTTGCAGGAGTTGCAATCTTCCTGCAAATGAGAGACTCTTTGAGGGCCATCTTGGAATTTCCCCTAGAATCTTATTAACCATTCCTTCATAGTCCTTGGCAAGGCTGTAACACCCAAAAACTTCCCTAGTTAAAAATCCCTAAGTTAGTTAATAAAGAAGGTGAAAATAAGTTGTAACCTAAAATGTAGTGCAAAAATAGGTTGTAACCTATTATGTAGTGCGAGTGTTGTTTAACCTGAAATGCAGTGTAAAATTAGGTTGTAACCTATTATGTGGTGCGAGTATTTTTTAACCTGAAATGTAGTGTAGAAATAGGTTGTAACGTATTATGTGGTTCGAGTATTGTGTAACCTGAAATGTAGTGCAAAAATAGGTTGTAACCTAAAATGTAGTACGAGTATTGTTTAACTTGAAATGTAGTGTAAAAATAGGTTGTAACCTAAAATATGGTGCGAGTGTAGTGTAACCTGAAATATGGTACAAAAAGGAGGTTATAACCTAAAATGTGAAATGACTTTGAGAAGTTAAAGGACAAAGAAAATGGGTTATTAGTGGGTATTAAATTATAATATAATAAGTGAGTGGAATATAATGGTGTTAAAGCTATCCCTGTGTCCTTTGTAAACGAGGACAGTCGACCAAACATTAGGAAAAATACAACACTTGTTTATTTGTTTTCACCTTGTCATCATCATCATTGTTTCACCATTTTCATTCTTCATTTCCACCGGTTCTAAACAAAACAAAAGAGGGAGAATTTTAAGAACTCAAAATCTGGAAATCTAGTGTGAGAAAGCTCATGCATGTGAAGGAAAATTAAGTGGAATAGCATAAAGTATTCATGCATGTGTATATGTAAGTATCGATTCTGTCCAGCATTATTGCTTGATGTTCTTGATAACTTTTGGCTGAATTATTGGTTGATTATGTTGAAATCCATGTTTAGAAATGTTTAATGATGTGTTATAAGCATTTAGGACATGTTAGATTGATTAGAAATATGAAAATTTGCATGCATGAAACTTCAAACATGAATTTGTCCAGTTTCGTACTAAAAGGATCACCTGGATTAAAATGGATTTTATGTTGTGTTAGAGTTCAAATTAGAAAAATCTATGCAGAACAAAGTTGTAGAGGATTAAAAATAGTATGATAAAGAGGTCTCAAAATGTTTCTAGAATGTCTGGAAATTTTTTTAGAAGTAAACGGGTTATGTTTGAGTTGAAACTGGAGATTGCCTGAGTTAAAACACAATTATTGAAAAGTTTAAGGGCTAATTTGATGTTTATAAGATCTGGAAAAATTGTTAATAAATATTGGAATCTATTAATGTTTGATTAGTAACATGTTTAAGGTGTTAAATGACTTGAATTAGATGTTTAATGTCAATATTATGCTTAAATAGTGAATCTGGACCATTCTAGAAAAATAGATAAAATGTGGACCTTAATGCTTTGTTTTTGATTAAACTGGAACATGGTTATAATGTACTTAGATGTGTCTAATAGTGGTTAAATATTCAGAATCAAATGTATAATGGATCATAGGTTCAATGGTCATTAAAGCTACATGTTGTAAACAATGGATAGATTAGGACACTATAAATGCCCTATATTAAAGTTTTAAGTTGTATTGATGTAGGAATGGGAAAAGTATGAGCTATGCATAGAATTACATCTGTGTAAATACGCTTTCTTGAATGGTAGAAAACTCCTAATTTGGAGTTGTGTGTAAATAGTTTATGGACAGATTAGTGTAAGGTGCTCAAAACTGACAAAATATGGGTTATAAGATTGGAATGAATTCTAATTTGTTTTATGTTGATTGTTTAAGACCAAATTGGAGAGGAATTGTTGGAGGAATCAAGGCTTGATCAAGCTAGCAAGAGGGGAAAAGGCTTACTAATCAAGGATTCCAACTAAGCTTTGGAGTATAGTGAGTGTGGTTGCCTTTAGGGTTAAGACTAGTGTCTTTACCACTTCTTTAAATTGTTTGTTGGAATCACCAGATGCATGAAATGAATATAAGCTATATTGGTAAATTAAAATGGATTGGAAGAAGGCTAAAGGAAATGAATTAAATGATTATGAAATGCTAGTTGTTAATTACAAGTAGTTAGTGTTTCGAAATGGATTGAAGCATGAATGTTGTGGCCTTTGAAATGGTTGATTGTATGATGTTATGCTACTGTTTTTGAAGCATGAATTGAGTGAAATGTTTCCTAATGCTTGCTGGAAATTAGTGGTTGAATAACCTTACATGAATTAATAAAAATGTGAACATTAGATGATCATATGACCTTGTTTGATGTTTGTAAACAACTTGGTTGTTTGGTTTAAAGACTTAAAAAGACTATATAAGACCTTGGATGATTAGTGGTCCTTAGATAGAAGGGCATGCCTTAGAGTCATTGAGCTCATTTACATGATCAGGATGATGGTTAGTCACCTATAAACCTGCAAGGTGGTTAGTTACCTTATTATATGTTTAGTGGCAAGTCACCATTGATGCTTATGCATCCTTTACACAATTACATGATATGTGATGTTGAGACACCTTGATACCTTGGGTATCCAATGTTATACGTTATATGATTGACTTGATTCCTAGTCTACTACTCAACCAAGGCAAAACAATAAGATCTTTGAATAAGACTTACATGAAAAGTTAAATATTATAAGTGACATGTTCTATGTTATATGTCTTGATATGTGATTTGGGTAGTGACCCATAATGGATGACATGAATTTGGTTACATAATTACGTGATATGTCATATAAAATTACATGATAAAATGAGTTGAATGAATGCACAATGGTGCTTAAGCCTATTGAAATGAAATGAAGAAAATGGAATGAAATGTTTGTTTGACATGGTTGAATGTGACCATTTGTGAATTGTTTTGTTGTGTTTTGATTGAGTATTTAATTGGATTGGTTTCTTGTATTGAAGCATGGCTATTTTCAATGGTATTTGATGTTACTTGAATGTCAAGTAAACTATCTAGGCCTACTTATGCATGTAGTAAACTAGCTAAGTAAACTTTGAAGCCTAGTTAGGTAACCTTACAAGATTAAACAAGGTTTTAAAATGAAATGGCTAGTTATAAGAATCACCTCACTAAGTACATAGTGTACTTACATCCTCTTATTTCCTTCTTCCA
The DNA here is from genome assembly GCA_958450335.1 of Hibiscus tridactylites. Classification (NCBI taxonomy): domain Eukaryota; kingdom Viridiplantae; phylum Streptophyta; class Magnoliopsida; order Malvales; family Malvaceae; genus Hibiscus; species Hibiscus tridactylites. The sequence goes on from OY288289.1 coordinate 30,890,358, forward strand.
AAACAAACAGGTTTTGAATCTCCAAAAGCTATCAGACTTTGATCCGGGAGCAACACAAGCAAGGAAGACAAGTATGATATTAGCATTATCTTTAACTCCTAGAAGGTGGCTAGTTGCATATAGTTTGTAGACATAATGTTAAACTCATGATCATGGTTTGATATGTTTGATGATCAGGGTATGTAATTAAAGCTCTAAAGGTTTGGTTTGATATGTTTGATGATCATGGTTGTCTGGTAAACATGTTTGATTGAATTCGTATGCTTACAAGTAATGAATGGTTTGGTTAGTAACATGAATTAAAAGTAAGATAAGAAAAAATTTTAATCAGCCCACTCAAAAGTCTAATTGTCTGATTAATTGAATCGAATCTGCATCATAACACTCCGAGATCCTAACAGAGATTAGGGGTGTTACAAAGGCTCCCACCTTTAACCCAACATGATGCTTCAAAGACTGCAAATCACCATCATTTACCCTAGCCACATACATCTCACATTTTGAGTCATTAATTTGCAGGCTAGATATCCTAAGAACTCGCCCAAAACTTTCTTGACTCTCAAGACAGAGTCCAAAGTCCCTTTAGTGAACACTTATAAATCATCAAGTAAACAAACATGAGTAAGCTGAATATCCTTGCACTTTGGACGATACTCCAAGACTTTTAACTTACTAGCCCAATTCAATAAACATGAAAGCACATTTAAGACTAGGATGAAAAGATAGGGAGACAATGGATCTCCCGGTCACACACCCTTTGCCCCATCAAAATAATCAACTAAGCCACCATTTAGATTTATAGAAAACTTATAGTGCATTACACAAGCTTCAACCCATTGTCTAAATAAAGCAGGGAATCCTAAGACCCTAAGAATCTGTGAGACAAATCTCCAATTGAAAGAATTGAAGGCCTTCTTTAGATCTATTTTGAGAGCACACCTCAAGGACATATGCTTCTTCACATAGCCATTAACCAACTCTTGTGCCAATAGAATATTATAAACAATGTCTCGCCTAGTTAAAAAAAGAACCCTGATTCTACAATATAAGAATTGGAAGCCACTGTTTCATCATATTTTTGAGTATTTTGTTGATACATTTATAGATAATATTGCATATGGAAATTGGCCTGAAATCCGTTACATTCAATGGGGCCAACACCTTTGGGACCAAAGTAATGACTGTAGAATTATAAGCCGCATGCAGTGTACAAGTTTCAAAGAAGAACTGAACTCCCATTACTACATCAGCCCCAACAACTCCCCACAAAGCCTGGAAGAACTTAGTTGTGTAATCATCTGGGCCAGAGGCCTCGTTCCATTTTAGATTTTTATTTTTTCCTTAGTGCAGGTTCCTTTGTTCTCAGAACCACATAGACTGAATCCAACATGGGTTTGATTTTTCCGTTGCTGCAGGTTTCTTTGATTTTTTTTCTAATTTTTTTTAGAATTCAAATAAATCTAGATTGAAAAATACCATTTTTTGTAGATAAAAACCCATGATCAACCTTTTTTAGAGATGGTCGACGTGCAACGGTGGGTTGAAATTGAAATTGTGGGAAACAAACAACGAATTAAGTGATTAGGAATTGGAATTGTGTTATGAGTTTATGTTATGGAGCCTGTTATAAAGCACGTGATTAGGTTGTTGTCAGAAAATGCGCTCATACGATTTTGTTTTTGGGAATGAGCATGGTGGTCTGTAGTGGTGACCACGTTGGTTGGCGGTGGCGACATCACTGGGAATAGGAAAATATGAAACTTATTGTAAAAATAAGTGTAAATTAAAAATAATGATATATTAAGGATTAATTTTGTTATCATGCAAAGTGAATGAAGAATTTTTAATAATATACCATGTGTCAATAATTGATTGGTCTAAATATTTTTTTATAATTTATTAAAAAGAAAAATATGGTTTTTTTTAATTTTTAAACCTTAAGGGTGAAATTGAAAGATATTGAATCATTGAGGACTAATATTGTTATTATACCTTAAGTTATTGGATATTTTTTAAATATATGCTATGTGCTAATTTCTTATTTGTCCGTACATGCCACATCACCTTCTGTATCGAAAGTCGGTAAACTCATTAACGGCGAAAAACCCCATTTATGAAATCGAGACTTTTAAAATATTGTGTATGAAACTGAAAATACGATATAGTTCATGTATCAACAGGGTAATTAACTCATCTGATTTTTTTGTGTAGTGCATGAAGAGAGACACCAAAAACTGACAGATAATTTCTATTCAACATGTGTAGTACCTCAAGGCTTTGAGTCAAGTTCAGAAATAAACAAGACGTCTCTCTTTCGCGATCTGGAATTCGTCGGAAACATCTTTCTATCTTAAGCATATGTTCAATCCATTCAAATGATTGGAAATTTCTATTTTGTGAACATATTGATTCACGGAGCCTCTTGTATGTTTCTAAACCAAAAAACAAATAAATTGGCAGCAACAATATCAAGGTATCTAATAGCCTTCACCTGCAAAATAAGGCTTCCCTTTTATTTCATTCTCTAGCAATTTAAGTTGGCCAATTAATTCTTCAACGTCTTCCTTTTGTTCCTTAACATGGGTAATTAAAGGATTTAAGGGTCTGTACAGTAGGGGTGTTCATAACCGAGTCATAGGGTACATAGAGGCCCAATAAGAGAAATTTCACTACCATAGTATTATTATGTTTCATCCTCCCTTATACTTTATTAACTTGTATTATGAGCATTGGGTCTCTAGGTACTATTTGGGCCAATAATGAACACTATTACTGCGCAGTTATTAACATGAGATCCTTAGCCCCTCACTTTAAAGAAAATATTAAATGTCTGTTAATTTGTTGGATATAAGATAGATTGACTTTTGATAAAAAAAACCCGGCCTAACATGACTCAATATCTATGAAGTACATTTTTTTTGTTTTCTCCGAATGATTTATCAGTAGTCCAAAATTAATATTTTATTTTTTTCTTTGCATGCATTTAACTTAATTTATTTTGGACCATCCTTTTCTCGGGGTCCTATGCGGTCATTCATATTACACATGTCTAGAACCACCCTAGTTGTGATCAAAACCTGCAAACAATAGAACCCACATAAATGTATTATATTCATCGGTTCAACATGTTGGGAACAAAACAATTCTGACCCAAACCCGAAAATCTAATCTAAATCAATATGATTTGATTATAAAAGTGAACAACATGAATCCTCAAGCAAAAAATGACTCAAACCCCAAAAAATATAAACTTAAAATGTCCCGATAAATATAAATTTAAAATATTATATATCTAGAACTACACTCAAAATGGTTTGACTCGAAAAATCGAAAGACAAATGACAAGAACTCAACTCATTTACACGCGTAAAAGAAAGTGATATAACAAAAGGTTAAGCCAAGCTGACTATAAGGGCTAGTTCAACCCTGCGGCTATAAGGGGGACAATTCTATAGAAAGGCATGTTAAGATAAAGCTAATAAACAACATGTTCGTAGAACTGTTGGATCATCATCTTTTCTAAAACTTTTGGTCTTGACCGTTAGATTTAGATTCCAAATAAATACTCGCGGAACTGGGATGAGGATGTTGCTGGTAAGTTTCAAAATTTAGTAAGTAGTATCGAAACTTGATGGAGACAACATTTCTTGTTGCAACCTAGAATAGCACAATTACGCATATCATTTAAGGTGGGTAAGTAACTCTTCGCAACTTTATAACATGTACCAGAACTTGTAGAGAAATGTGTAAACCTAAATTGTTAGTAAAGCTTGTGACAATAAATGTTGACATAAGGGATATGTGAATTTGATATAGGGTACCGAAACTTTCCATAGTGAAATTAACATTTTAGGTTTAACGGGTAACATTTAACGTTTATTCCACATTCCGGAACTTTAGTACATGTACTAGAACTTATAGAGAAATGTGCAAACTACAAATGTTTAAAAAGGTTTTAACAATACATGTTTATAAAGTAAGTATCGAAACGTATAACGTAGTATTGAAATTTTTAGAATAGTATGTTGGATGGATAAAATTAGATGTTGAAACTGTACAAGTATATAAAGTAGATAACATATTAGGTTGAAGCACCATGTATCAGAATTCATCAACGAGTTTCGATACCTTTACTAGTTAATATAATGTTTTTGGTTTAACGAGTAATATTTTGAGTTTTTTTTTCTAGGTCTTGCAACTTATTTGGTCATTTCAGTACTCGTAGCGATTAATAAACCTCTCCCTCAAATCAAAATTGAAATGTCATTTGTTTAATAATGTAAAACACTCGACCCGAATTTCACATTTGGGCCTCAAGCCCAACCCGTTACCATACAATTTTTCATCTAGATTTTTCCAAAATCTCATTCATTCATAAAATCCATAATATTTAAATATTGTAAATAGATAAATCCGTTTAAACATTACATGGGAGCTCCATTTAAAAATACATAATTAAAAGCATTCGAGATATAATTTAAAATCCAAAATAAAAGTTGCAATACAACACATGGTCCTGCGAATACATAGCCCAAATAACCTAAGTATTGTACTCAGACATTAAGTCGATACTAAAGTACTACTTCGATGGTGCTCTGATGATGCACATCAACCTACCAACCTATGAACGAAAATAACAATTTCAATGCTGAGCTAACGAAGCTCAGTGGATACACTTCCACTTAACCATGCTTCATGGAAATCACAAATAAGAGCATACATCTAAAGATGAAAAAATGGAAATAATATCAAATCAATATGGTGCTACCTCTAGCCGCCTCAAGATATATCAACAATAAGAATGTAAACAGTCTCACGTAGTGTAACACCTCGAAAAACGGGCCAGAAGATTCGGGTGAATTACCGGAATAAGGTTCAAATATTTGGTTGGGCTTCAGCTAATTAATTAAATCTAGAAAATAATTTGGGTAATTAAATTGATTACTAATAAATTTATTGTGACATGTATTTGGGAAAAAATATATTTAATAAATTTCATAAAGGATGAAATTGAGTTTGCATAATTTTAATTGGATTGTTTTAATATTAACTGAATGGTGAGTATTTTATAAAAGGTTGTAAAATATTAATAATGTCAATTTTGTAAAAGGACCTAAAGTGGTGGTTTTATATGATTATATAACCCCCTTAACCCTGTCTGGACGATAGACCAAACCGAACGAGTCCCAAGAGTAATATTGAAGTAAACAGGAGAGTTTACTCCAATAAACAACCCTATTTTTTGTTTTTATCTTGTCTAGATGCTCATTATTATCCTAAGTGATAAACATCACATGAGAATGATTTACAACACAATCAGACACGATTTAGGACTCAATTGCATACAAACACATTTTAGGGACCATTTTGTAATTTTACCAAATTACAGGTAGTTCTTCACTTTTTAAGTTACCAAAGTTTAAATAATCACAGTATATGCATCTCTATCAAATTTTTGCTCAAAATAATCATCCATGCACATTTAATTGCATCCACATCATTTAGGGGCTAAAACATAGCGAAACAGAACTTCAAAAGATTCCAAAAACAAACATAAGATCTTGTTGTTTTGGTACAGGTTGCCATGTATCGAAACAGTTGTATCGAAACAAGTTTGAGCGAGTCAAAGCACAGGACTATATCGAAACAACCTCAAGGGTGTTTCGGAACAAGCTATTCCAGTTGCAAAATGTACCGAAACACTTCCTCCTATTTCGAACCCCTGGGCCATTACAGGCTCACCGTTTTGGTACAGACTCGAGTGTACCGAAACACCTGGGCCTGTAATGACAATTTTTGCTGGTTTTTCACACTTTAATCCATACAAAACCATTCCAACATACTTTCAACATGCATACCACATATTTAAAACATTAAACCACAATCATGTATGACATAAACGACATCAAAACATGTCCATATGCATCAAAGGAATCTGTAGACATGCAACCTATGCAAAATAGCCTCTCAAGGGTCAAAACACAAACCGAGGCATAAACCAACAAGTAAAGGCCATTTACAAGTCATTAAGGGCATAACAAACTTGCCGCAAAATAGGGAGTTTCAAAACACGTCTCCCAAAATATAAAGGCACCGTCTCATTGCCAACTATTATTAATAATAAGAAAATATAAAACCATACTTGAGCTTAACCCCACTCCCTGAAAACCTTTTTGCCTTTTTGCTGGCCAAATATGCTAATTCTCTGCATTGTTGGAAAAAGAGAGCGTAAGCACAAATGCTTAGTGAGGGATGCACAAAATAAACCAACTACAACAATGGATTTTAAAACCATTTCTCATTTAGAAATCTGTATCCCATCATGCTCTTTCTATCTCATGCTTGAAATCATTTTCAAAGCAAAACCACATCATTTAAACCACATGTACCATCTATATCATGCATTCATCAAAATGCAAAGTCTCAAGGCAAAGCCTTACATGCTTAAATCTCATAAAGCATTTCTCAAATCAAATTCTCATATGCAAAACACCATGCATAAAATCATTTATAAACAATGTACATGTGAATCTCATGTATTGGCATTTTAGAAACATTACTCAGATATGCAAATAACTTGACAAAATTGTCAAGTCCTGACCCGGTCGAATCTCACATCACCGAACTCTCATGGCAACATCTCTCATCGCCACAAAGCTGGATGGAATCTCCCATCACCACACTCTCACTTTGGAACAGGATGGCACCCCCCATTGCGTGAACCAAAGAGCACGTACGAATTTTGTACATTATAGTGCATTTGTCGTCCTATTGGTCAACAAAATTTATTCGGTAACAATAATCTCATCTCATGCCAATATACTCATTTTAAACATCATTACCTACTGTTTTTCAATGCATAAACACAAATCTATCTCATCCCATTTCAAAAACATAAACAATGCATAACATTTTCTCAAAACATGCATAAAATTGTAGGTGTAATTCTATCTTTAAAACAAGAGCATGATCATAAAACCAATGGGGGTAAAAATCGAGAAACAAAAGCGAAACATCTCAAATTACGTTTGGATTTAGGTTAGTGTTTCAAAACTCAACCTAAACCCCCAAACCTTACTTTCAATCCTTCGAAAGGCTTTTAAAACTAATTCCACTCACCCACAATGCCAAGCTCGCTTTGCCAAAGCGTAATCAAGCATTTGGAGCTCCTAGAACTTCATCGATCACTTCAGATGTGTTCTACCTTGTTTATAACACACAAGAACGAAGGATTAATGCATCTCAATCTTGCGTGTCAAAAGTCCTATCGCAATGTAGTGCAAGTGTACACGACGCAAGTAGTGAAGTGATACTTGGAGTATCGGATATCGTCTCTACAGGGACAGGAAATAGCTTTATCCTTGAATTGCTGCACGAGAGAGACGAAAAAGTTTTAAATGATTGTAGAGTAACCGTGAATGATAACTAAATTTAAGGAGTAAAAGATTAGGTTTAAAAAATATGTCGGTATTGATTTGCTCGGTAGTGCAAGTGTTGCACTGAATAGAAACTTCTATTCTGTCGCCGTCCCTGTCGCGGCAGCACCTTTCACGGAAGAAGTCTGTTGTTGTCGCGACATCAATCACACAACTCAATACTTCAAGCTTGGCAAGAACCCCTACTATGACTTGTCCTATCCCTAGGCCCAAGTGCTGTTGATGAACACTTCTTGGATGATACCTCCCGACGTGAACTGAAGGGTGAACACCAATTTGGTTGAATTCTTCCATAGCCACTTAACCTCGTACTTATCCCTAAGCCGATATGGTTTAACCATAAACTGGAAAAATCGTATTTATTTTGTTCGTATGCTTGACTCTCCCGATATCAAATAAATATATAACCTCACAATGCTCTCCCGATACTCTTGCGAGATGTTAAAAGCCAGAATAAAAAAACTTGAAGTTTTATTGCTTCGAACAGAAATATTCCTAAAAGAGTACAATCCTTGCAACTACTTTACAGAATCAACCCTTAGTCGTAGGGGAAGTTTAGTACATGACGAGAAGGGGGAAAACGACAATGGTTTTGGGGAAGACGACTAGGTAAGAGATCTCCTCCCCTAGGTTGAATTACATGCCTTTATATAGGCCTTGGGTCCAAGTTTTCTAATATGGCAAGAATACAAGTTTAAACTAAAGTACAACTCTATTGGAGATTAAATCTTCTGAGTATATGCCTTTAATTCGTCCCCATTTCTTGCTTTGGATTTCTTCCTTGGACTTTGGGCTTGGCCTTCATTTTGCCCCAAGACTCAGAAAAATATATGAGTGGTCCAAGACAGACCGACTTGAATTCCTCTATTTGTCGAGCTCCACTTCACTTTTCCCTTTCACCAACGCTGTCATCATGGTTGCCACGGCAGCGTTATTTCCTTGACTGCAATCTTGTGATCAAGCTTTGCTTCCTTGCTTCCCTGAGTCTGCCACCGCAGATACCTGCAAAAGTGACCAAAATCAGTAGCAATTGTGCCATTTTATCTATTTGTGATGTATATGTATAATCTATCCTAAATGCAATGAAATATGCTTGAATGTAGCAGAAATTTGGGTAAATGGGTTGTAAAATATAGAACGTTTATACACTCAACACACCCCAAACTCAAGTTCTCTCTTGCCCTCAAGAAAATACGACCTAAATAAAAATAAAAATTATTGTTTTTGGTTTGGCTTAATTCAGTGAACCTTTCCTTACCTACCACTTATTCCCTATCAAGAGCAATACCTTGTCGGGTGTTTTTGGATTTATTCGAAACCATACTATAATTCTTGTGTGGTGTGTGCGGGTTTTGTGAACAACTATGTGTCTAGACTCCTTTAATCTACTAGAATAAGCATGCTTACAAACTTGAGTTTATGCCTAATTCATTTTTTCTGGAGGCAATTCTTAGGCTCCTTTAGTTTTTTTCTGACTCTTGATTTAACTGCATCTTTTCTAGAGGCAATTCTTAGGCTTCTTTAGTTTTTGTAACTTAAGCTCAAAGAGAAATCTCCTAAAATTGGTGCAAGGCAGTTTTGCAAGCAAATGAGTCTAAATTTGTCCTTTTTTTATGCTTTTCCTAGAGCCAGTGATAGGCACCTCTAGGGGCAATGTCAAGTAAGTAAGCATTCATATTGCGGTGGACTACAGAAGTCTAGGTAACATAAGAGTCACAAAGAGTGTTGTACATATCAGAATTATAGTAAGGCTCTAAACAGCTCCTAAAATTTCCTAAAGGCACTGTCACGACAGAGTATGTCTCGGCATGTAAGTTTAGTTCAAAGACTTAAGCCAATTTTTTTTTATAGAAATAAACTTAATAATAATTAAAACTTAGACACAAATTTAAGACATAACTACGACTTCATTGATGGAGGAATGCCACCCCCAAACTCGAGGGTTGCATTGTCCTCAATGCATGAAAACATGAAAAATAAAAACAGAAAAATAAAATGCGTCACAAAATAAATAAAATAGCAAAGACAACAAATATAAGATAGAAACTTAAGTTGAGGAGCTGTCGTCGCTGCTGCTGTTGATCTTGAGCTGCCGGCGGGCAATGACTTTCATGGCAGAGGCCGGCAGTTTGCTGGGGGAGGCAGAGGATACCCTTTTCTTTGCTTCCCAAGGTGGTTGGACACGTGTTCGTGAGATGTATGGGAGTTTTTTCAGAACCTCCACCTCATCATCAGAGCTGCTGCTGCTGCTGTTGCTGGCACATATGCCTTGGCCGGAGGGTCCTTCGCCAGTCTCGTTGAGCTTCTCCTTTTTCATTGGCGGGTAATCCTTGGAGATATCTCGGGCAACTGAGGGCTCACCGTCAGAATCCTTCCAGACGGAAGAGGAGGAGAAGCCTTCAAAAAATTCTGAGTGGAGTTCTGGCGAGGGGTCCTTTATCTTTTCTCCTCTAGAAGTGGCAGGTTGTATGCCGCCTTCAGCGGTCGTGGCCGGTGTAGGTGTGGAAGCGGTAGATGGAGTTCTGGGGCTTTCATTTAAAATGGAATGCACAAGAGTGGATAAGCTTATTTTTCCTGCTGACTTTCTTATCTTGGATTGTGAGGCAGACGAAAACGCACCAGTCATCCTTGGGCGACCCTTCTTAGCCACGGGAAGATCATTGATTGATGTGGAAAAAGGAGAACTCACCATGCGCGTGAACGATCAAGAGATTAAGTTGAATGTTCTCCAAGCGATGAAACATGCTGATGTGGACGAGGAATGCAAGGCCATCATTGAGGTGGCCCTTGATCACCCCTGCATCAGGTCGGGCTGCCGTGATATAAAATTTGGTCACTGCCGCGACAGCCACTTACAGGCCTGTCACGAAAGCAATGACGACAGCATCGACGACAGCGACTCCTCTGAATCCGATACATCTGATACTGAAGGTCAGGAGGAGGTAAACTGGTTAGGCCATCGTCCAGGTAAGTTATTCGAACTTTTGAATTACACTTCGGATAACCATTTAATCCAAAAGCCATCTACTGTTGAACCACCTGCCTTAGAACTTAAGCCCCTGCCAGGGCAGTTAAAATACGCTTATCTTGGTTCCAATGATACACTACCCGTAATCATCTCTGCTAAGCTGCCACAGGAACAGGAACGACAGCTAATCGACATGCTAAGGCAGCACAAAAAGGCGATTGGATGGACGATAGCAGACATTCAAGGCATTAGTCTGGCGTTATGCATGCACAAAATCCTCCTAGAGGAAGATCATAAGCTGACTATTGATGCCCAAAGGCGGTTAAACCATGCGATGAAGGAGGTAGTGCGTAAAGAGATAATTAAGTGGTTAGATGCTAGTATTATTTACGCCATCTCCGACAGCAAATGGGTGAGCCCGGTGCAATGTGTTCCCAAGAAAGGAGGAATGACCGTGATAACCAACGAGAACAATGAGTTAATCCCAACCAGGACTGTGACCGGTTGGAGGGTTTGTATGGACTATCGGAAGCTTAACAAAGCTACCCGAAAGGACCATTTTCCTTTACCCTTTATTAATCAAATGCTTGATAGATTAGCGGGTAAACCTTACTATTGTTTTCTTGATGGTTATTCAGGTTACAACCAAATTGCTATTGCACCTGAGGATCAAGAAAAGACGACTTTCACATGCCCCTACGGAACATACGCGTTTAGGAGAATGTCGTTTGGACTCTGTAATGCACCTGCCACCTTCCAAAGGTGCATGATGGCCATATTCTCCGATATGGTAGAGGACTTCCTTGAGATTTTCATGGATGATTTTTCCGTCTTTGGAGACGATTTTGAGAGCTGCTTTGGCAATCTTCAAAAGGTACTTGAAAGATGTGAAAAAGCTAATCTTGTTCTAAATTGGGAAAAATGCCATTTTATGGTGGACGAAGGGATAGTCCTTGGCCATAAGATTAGCTGCCGTGGGATAGAAGTCGACAGGGCTAAGATTGAAGTAATAGAGAAGCTGCCGCTGCCGACCACAGTCAAGGGCATTTGGAGTTTTTTAGGGCATGCGGGTTTTTATGGGAGATTCATTGCAAATTTTTCAAAGATCACTAAGCCCCTATGCCATCTCTTTGAGCAGAACCGACCCTTTGACTTTAATGATGAATGTACTGAAGCATTCAAGGTTATGAGGAAAAAAACTAGTGACAACCCCCATAGTACAGCCACCAGACTGGACACAGCCATTTGAGATCATGTGTGATGCTAGTGACTATGCTGTCGGGACAGCACTTGGGCAGCGCCGAGATAAAATGTTTCATGTCATATACTATGCCAGCAAGACGTTGAATGACGCCCAAGTGAACTACACCACCACAGAAAAGGAGCTGTTAGCTGTGGTGTTCTCCATCGACAAGTTTCGCTCTTACATACTTGGGACGAAGGTAATAATACACACCGACCATTCTGCCCTAAAGTATTTGTTCGCAAAGAAGGATGCAAAGCCTAGATTGATACGGTGGATCTTGCTATTACAAGAATTCGACCTTGAGTTCAAGGACAAAAAGGGGACAGAAAATCAGGTGGCAGACCACTTGTCAAGGTTGGAGAAGGGACAGAGTCTACCAATCGACGAGACAAATATACTGGAGACCTTCCCAGATGAGCAGCTCTTTGCTGCCGCAATCGCTGTCGCGACAGCCATGATGGCAGGTAAGTCTTTTGAACTCCCCTAGTATGCCGATTTCGTTAATTTTATAGTTAGCAGAATACTTCCTTCTGATCTTAACTATCAAGCCAGGAAGAGGTTCCAAAATGATGTTAAGCATTATTATTGGGACGAACCTCTTCTTTTCAAACTATGCGCAGATCAGGTTATAAGGAGGTGTGTACCACAAGAAGAGCAAGAAGACATTATCCATCACTGCCATGCTTCACAATATGGAGGACACTTAGGAGGCAACAAAGCTGCTGCCAAGGCGCTGCAGTCAGGGTTCTACTGGCCGACACTGTATAAGGATGCACAAGACTTTTATAAGAACTATGACAGGTGCCAGCGGACAGGTACCATCTCGAGGAGAAACGAGATGCCACTGCAGAACATTCTAGAAGTCGAGATCTTCGACGTTTGGGGATTGATTTTATGGGGCCTTTTCCATCGTCATGTGGAAATCTATACATCCTCCTAGCAGTAGATTATGTCTCAAAGTGGGTTGAAGCCATCGCCACTAAAAAGGATTATGCCAAGACGGTCCAAAAGTTTTTGCACAAAAACATTTTTCTAGATTTGGCATCCCTAAGGCGATTATCAGTGATGAAGGGAGACATTTTGATAATAGGGTAATTGCTGCCGCTCTGAAGAAATATGGTGTCAAGCACAAGATCGTGACAGCATACCACCCACATACCAATGGACAGGCTGAGATATCTAATAGGGAAGTGAAGAACATTCTTGAAAAGATGGTTAAGCCAACTAGGAAAGATTGGTCTTTACTTCTGAACGATGCATTATGGGCATATAGGACAACTTTTAAAACTCCATTGGGCATGTCTTCATACCGTTTAATTTATGGGAAAACCTGTTATCTGCATGTCGAGATCGAGCACAAAGCATATTGGGCAATCAAGGCAGTGAATATGGACTTGGACAAGGCAGGCCAGAAAAGGCTATTAGATCTGAACGAGATTGAGGAATTACGGACAATGGCCTATGACAATGCAAGGATTTACTAGGAAAAGACTAAGAAGTGGCAAGACAAGAAGTTGCTGCCACGACATTTCTGCCCAGGGCAGCTTGTGTTGTTATTTAATTCTAGGTTGAAACTCTTTCCAGGGAAGTTAAAATCTAGATGGTCTGGCCCGTTCCAAGTGGTACAAGTTTTTCCCCATGGTGTCATCACTATCCGATCATTAAAAGACAGGCACCAATTCAAAGTCAATGGACAGCACCTCAAGCATTATCAGGGGACTAAAGCCCCAGGAATACAGGAAGTGGTTACTTTAGGAGATGCCCCTCAAGGCACCCCTAATTTAACCTAAATTTTATTTTTATTTTTATTATTATTATTATTATAATTATAATTATTTATTAGGAAATTAGGTTATTTTATTCGAATAATGTTTTGTTTTTCTAATTTCTGTTTTTAGGAAAAAAGGAGTCAAGAAGAAAAAGAGAAGTGACCCAAGCCCACCATCCATCAATCAGCCCAACAGAGCCCATTTATTGAAGCCTGTCGTTTCGGCTGCCGCCGCAGACGGATAAGACAGGCTGTCAACAGACTGACACGGCAAACGCAGAAACGTGTGGCAGACGCGTAACAGACGCATAAATGCGTGTCAGACACGCTAAATCCCATCTGTCGCCCCGTTATTCACGCCTGCCGTTACAACATTAAACGGGCAGAAACTCGACCGCTATAAAACCCCATTTTCATTTTCATTTTTTCTCACTTCTGCTTATTCTTTCTTGCTTTCTCCTCTAGTCTTTATTTGCTTTCTCTATTTTCACAACCCTTGCAACTAATATGTCGTCTAGACAGACCCGCCGTAGTGCTGCCTCAGCCTCTTCTTCAGCAGCAGCGACGCCCTTCGCCACAAAAGAATTATGGGAGGAAAGGGGTTTCGTGTACATCCGAAAGGCACCCAACATGGGACTCCGGCCATTCATTGCTAGGGCAATACAGAATTTGCTATGGGAACAGTTTGCAGCCCAACCCGCAGAGCTGAATGATACATTAGTCCGGGAGTTCTATGCTGCCATCGACAGCAGAACAACAACATCTGTCACCGTTCGAGGAGTAAAGGTGCCATTCACAGCTGACAGCATAAACCACATGTTTGGCCTCTACTTTGGCCCCGATGATGATGCCCACTAGAAATTTCTAGACACCCTCGATGCTGCCGCCTATGGTTCTGTCATGGCGGAGGTGACAGAGGAAGGAACAACATGGACCACCAGCAAAAAGAACCCCCACTCTGTCAAAAGGGGGCAGCTACTCCCGGAAGCAAAACTCTGGAACGCTTTCATCAAAAAGCGTATCATGCCGTCCTCCCATCACACGACGGTGAACCAGCAGCGGCTCGCCCTCATTCATTCAATCATGCACGACAGGCCTATCAACGTGGGCCGTTATATGAGGGACAACATTTTAGATTGCACCTATCGAACAGACTCTCGCCTCTGCTTGCCGTTCACAATAACTTCACTGTGCCGCTGTGCCGCTGTCCCCGAGGCATCCACCGAAAAACTAGTCCAAGGTCGAGGTTGGACCGACAACAACATCACCAGCCTCATGGAGCTGATCGTGGCAACCCCTATCTCCTCCTTCAACCCAGCCGGCTCCCCAGCAGAATCATCCGAGGAGCCTGCCCCTGAACCTGCCGCCGCCACCACCCCGACAGACCAGTCTGCCCACATCCTTGCTGCGATATAAAGGGTGGAAGAGAGACAAATGGGATTGATGACCTTCATCCGGGATTTCACCAATTCGACGGTAAACTTCATTACCAACAATTTAAATTTTCCCGATGTTAATTTCCCTACTTTTCCTGCACATTATTTCCACATCCCCCCTGTCCACACACCTACACCACCTGCCTCCCCCCATGCACAATCTGTTGCCTCCACTCCATCACCTGCCCCGACGGCAGCCGGCAGTCTAACGGCCGAAACCTCTACTAGAGGAACGAAGAGACCTGCCTCAGATGACAGTCCTCTGATTAGGAGGAATTTGGAGAAGGAGTTTACGCATGTCAAGAGGCAGAAGCACGTGGCAGACAGGAAGTTGATGCCCAAGGCTAGCACCACCATCAGCAGCACTTGGAACAGTGGCAGCAGTTCTGATATCCAGCTTGTAGAGCAACCTGTCCAGCCTCCTCCACAGCCCAGACGCCGCCGTCAGATCCGTGTCAGCAGCAGCAGCGAGGACAGCGACTGGAAATTTAAGTCTTTATTTTTCTTTTCTTGCTGCCTGCTTTATCCTTATTTTGTGATGTACTTGCCTTCATGTTTTTGTTTTTTCTGTCATTTTGCATTGAGGGCAATGCAACCCTCGAGTTTGGGGGTGGAAACCCTCCATCATTAATGGAGTCGTAGTACATCTTTCAATTATTGTTGTGTCTTTTATTTATTTAATTTCTCTAAAAAAACAGAAAAGATTTACCTGTTGGATTAAAACTGTGAAGTTAACTTACCTGTCATGACAGCTCTGTCGTGGCAGCATCTTTAGGACAATTTAAGGAGAAGTTTAGAGCCTTTCTATAGTTCTGAAAAACTTGAACACCATTGTGACTGTTATATTGCTTAGATTTCTTTTAGCCAAACTAGAATAGGATGCTTAGAACTTGAATAGCCCCTAGAGGTGCCTAACACTGGCTCTAGGAAAGAAGTTTAGCAAAAGAAAATTCAAAAACCTAGAGGTGCCCGAAACCGGCTCTAGGAAACTAACTAAAGGTGCCCAAAACTGGCTCTAGAAACATTTAGCTTGAAAATAGAGGAAAAGAAGCTTGAAAATGTGCCTTCTAAAAAATTAAACTTTGGCATAAAAATTCGAGTTAAAAAGTTGAATATTCTAGTGAAACTAAGAGAGTCTTAGCATATAACTGTTCACAATCATGCACACACTGCACGAGAGCTATAGGGAGATTCCGGACAGATCCTAACCTTTCCGACAGGTTGCTGCCGCCCTAGAGAATGAGCGACGGGTAAGGGACAGTTCACTGTTTGAAGGCCAACACAAAAAATTTCATTTTTCTTTTAGGTCTTAATTGCTTGAGGGCAAGCAAAAACTTGAGTTTGGGGGTGTGTTGAGTGTGTAAAAGTTCTATTATTTACACCCTTTTTAACCCATATTTCTGCTGCATTCAAGCATCATTGCATTGCATTTATGTTAGTTTTCAGTAAAACATCACAAATGGATTAAAAGCACGGATTCTACTAAAAGATGGTTGATTTTGCAGGTAGTTGCCAAAGTTGACGAAGAAGGCAGGCGCTGGGCAGAGAAGCAGAAAAGCTGAACTGGACAAGCAGACGATGAGGACGAAGCTGCCATGGAGCTGTCGTGACAGCAAGGTGACAGCAGCCTAATGAAGAAGAAAAGTAAAGTGGACCTCGATAGATAGAGAAAAATCTGTTCGTCTGTCGTGTGAAAGCCAAATATTTTTCCAAGCCCCGGATCAAAAGATATGTCAAGCCAAAGCTCAAGGAGAGGAATTCCCTAGAAACAAGGATGGCGGCTGCAAAGTAGGATACTTAGAGATTAAAGTCTTTATTAGAATCTTACTTTTAATTAAAGTTGTAATCCTTGTTAACTTTGAATACTTGAGCCCAAAACTTATATAAGGGCATAGGTTTTAATCTAGAAGGAGATCCCTCATCATACCCCATAACCGACAACCAAACCCCTCCGCCGTTTACCCGTCGTCGACATGTTCTAAATTCCCCCTAGGGCCACGGGTTGTTTTGTTTTAGGATTTTCCAAGTTCAATAAAATAAACTTCAAATTCTCTTATTTTGGTTATTAATATCTTGCAAGAGCATCGAAAGAGCATTGTGAGGTTATCCATTTACTTAGCATCGGGAGAGTTAAGTATACGAAAGAAATAGGAGCAAGTTCTCTAGTTTATAGTTGAACTATCTTGTGCCTAGGGATAGGGCAAGGTTAAGTGGCTAAGGAATAATTCATACACATCGGTGTTCATACTTCGATTCACGCCGGGAGGTATCATAAAAGACGTGATCATCGACAGACTTGGACCTAGGGATAGGCCAAGGCAGATCTGGGATTCTTGCCAAACTTGAAGTACGGAGTTGGTGTGTCTGCTGCCGCGACAGCCAACGGACAGCCGCCGCGACAGGTGCTGCCGTGACGGGCACGACGACAGAACTGGAGTTCCTGAGCATTGCAATACCTGCACTACTGAGCAATTCAATACCAGCCCATTCTCTCTATCTTGATATCTCAATCCTTTTATTTATGTTTTCCTTATTATTTTCGTGACAAATCTCTCAATTATTTCCTTTACTTTCGTGCAGTAAACAAGGTGAAGCTATTAGCTCAATCCCTGTGGAGACGATATCCGATACTTCGTATCACTTTACTACTTGCGTCGTGTACACTTGCACTACAATTGTGATAGACTCTTTTACACGCAACACTCTTACATGACCACGTCGTAGTCTTCCGGCAATAGACTATTGATGAATCTTTTGTGGGAGTCCTCCTTCTTACTCACATATAAGCCGTAGAGAGTGTTGATGTAGGATGGCTCGATGAAGAGTTGTTTACCTCAAACTGTCACTGTCGTAGTGTCTTTACTGTCGACGACAACATAGAACTCCCTGACGAGTGTGATGTTCATCTCCTCTGGTTGGGCAGCAAAATGCTGCCATTTGAGGGCATGGATTTTTCTTTCTCTGAAGCTTTCCAGTCCTAGGTCTCTCGTGGGTTCTATGTAGTGAAACCCTCTTTCCTCCCACATGTCCCTTTTCTGGAAGGAGCTGTAGTATCTCGTGGCAGTGTCGGTGGAGGTGAAACGATTTGGAATGGTGTTATGGCTTGGGGTGGAGAATGCTGCGACAGAACTGGAGGCAGCATTACGGCGGGTTTGTCTTCTAGTCATTTACAAGGACTGTAGGAAATGTAAAGAAAATTTTTAAAGATCTAAACAGAGGAAACATGTTGAAAAAATGAGAATGAGGTGAGAAATGAATAGTGAATGGGGGTTTATATAAAAGGGTGATTTTCTGCCCGTTGGAGATGTAACAGCAGATGCGAATAATAGGGCCAGCTGTTACACGGTTTCAGACACGTCTGTCACGCGTTTCTGTGTCTGTTACGCGTTTGCATGTCTGTTGCGATAGCTCAGTGTCAAACTGTCTTCTCCGCGTCTGTTGCGACAGCTGATGACAGGTTGTGACGATAGACTCGTCCGTTGGGCTTTTTGGGTTGCTGTGGGTATGGTGGGCTGGTTCATTCCTTCTCTTCGCCATGTTTCCTTTGTTTCTTAAAAATAGATAAATAAAATAAAATAATTAAATCTTAATTTCTAATAAATAAATAAAATAAAATAAAATAAAAACTAACTTAAATTAGAGATGCCTTGAGGGGCATCTCCTAAAGTAACTACTTCCTGTGTCCTTGGGGCTTCAGTCCCCTGATAATGCTTTAGTCTCTATCCGTTGACTTTGAATTGGTGCCCTTCCTTTAGAGATTTGATTATAATGGCACCATGGGGTAAAACTGGACTACTTGGAAAGGACCAGACCATCTAGATTTAAGCTTTCATGGGAAAAGTTTTAACCTTGTCTTAAACAACAACACCTGCTGCCCTGGGCAGAACTGTCGTGGTAGCAGCTTCCTGTCGTGCCACCTTTTTGTTTTATCTTTGTAGATCTTGCCATTGTCGTAGGCCATTGCTCGAATTTCTTCAATTTCATTCAAGTCCAGTAGGCTCTTTTGTCCTGCCTTATCCTAGTCCATATTTACTACTTTGATAGCCCAGTAAGCTCTGTGTTCTATCTCAACAGGTAAACGACATGTTTTCTCGTAGATTAGTCTGTAGGGTGACATTCCCAATGGTGTTTTCAACGTTGTTCTATAGGCCCATAGTACATCATTCTGGTATAAAGGCCAATCTTTTTGAGTGGGTTTAACCATCTTCTCAAGTATGTTCTTTACTTCTCGGTTGGATATCTCGACTTGCCCATTGGTTTGAGGGTGGTATGTTGTTGCAATCCGGTGCTTTACTTCGTATTTTCTCAAGGCAGCAGCAATTACCCTATTATCAAAGTGTCTCCCCTCATCAATGATGATCACCTTGGGAATGCCAAATTTGGAGAAGATATTCTTGTGCATAAATCTTTGAACAATTTTGGCGTCATTTTTCTAAGTAGCGATCGCCTCTACCCATTTGGACACATAATCCACTGCTAGTAGGATGTAAAGGTTCCCACAAGATGCTGGGAATGGTCCCATGAAGTCGATTCCCCATACATTGAAGATTTTGACTTCTAAAATGTTCTGCATTGGCAACTCGTGCCTTCTCGATATGTTCCCAATCCTTTGGCATTTGTGACAGCCCTTGTAAAAGGCTTGTGCATCTTTGAACAATGTGGGCCAATAAAGTTCGGATTGCATAACTTTGGCAGCAGTTTTTGTTGCGTGTAAAAGAGTCTATCGCAATATAGTGCAAGTGTACACGACACAAGTAGTAAAGTGATACACGAAGTATCGGATGTCGAATCCACAGGGAATGGAAATAGCTTTAACCTTGGATTGCTGCACAAGAAATAAAGAAGATAATTGAATTGTATGTAGGGGAATAATAAAGAATACTGAAGATAAAGGAGTAAAGGATTCGTGATATAGAAAATAGGCCGATATTGATTTGCTCAGTAGTGCAAGTGTTGCACTGTATAGCACTCCCTGTTCTGTCGTTGCTCCTATCGCGGCAGCACTTGCGGCGACAGTGGTCTGTTGTCGCGGCAGCGATCACACAGCTCTGTACTTCAAGCTTTGCAAGAATCCTTGTGGTGACTCGCCCTATCCCTAGGTCCAAGTATGTCGATTAACACGTCTTAGATTATACCTCTCGGCGTGAACCGAAGCATGAAGACCGATGTTGTTGAATTCTTTCTTAGCCACTTAACCTCGTCCTATCCCTAGGTCCGAGATAGTTCAACCATAAACTGGAGAACCCGTACTTATTCCTTTCATATACTTAACTCTCCCGATATTAAGTAAATGTATAATATTACAATGCTCTCCCGATGCTCTTGCAAGATGTTGAAAACCAGAATTAGCAAACTAGAAGATTATTTTATTGAACAAAAAAAATCCTAAAACAGTACAATCTTTGCAAATACTTTCAAAATCATCCCTTAGCCCTAGGGGAAGTTTAGAACATGATGATAATGGGGAAAACGACTAGGGTTTTGGGAAAGACAGCTAGAGAATAAGATGTCCTTCCCTAGGTCGAATTACATGCCTTTATATAGCCATTGGGTTCAAGTTTTCTAATATGGCAAGAATACAATTTTAAACTAAAGTACAACTTTATTAAAGACTAAATCTTCAGAGTAGATGCCTTTAATTCATCCTCTTTTCTTGCTTTGAGTTTCTTCTATGAACTTTGGGCTTGGCCTTCATTCTGATCTAGGGCTTAGAAAAATATAGGAGTGACCCACGACAGACCAGCTTAATTTCCTCTTTCTGTCGAGCTCCACTTCACTTTTTCCCTTCAACATTGCTGACGTCATTGGCTGCCACGGCAACATCATTCTTCTCGACTGCAGTCCTGTGTTCCAGCTCTGCTTCTCCACTGCCCTGAATCTGCTACAACAGCTACCTGGAAAAGTAACCAAAATCAGTAGCAACTGTGACATTTTATATAATTGTGATGTATATATGAAATCTATCCTAAATGTTATGAATTATGCTTGAATGCAGCATAAATATGGGTTAAATAGGTGGTAAAATATAGAACTTTTACATATTAAACAGTTTTGTTTCCACGTAGGTGTCCTCCATATGGGAAAGCATGGCAGTTGTGAAGCACAACTTCTTGTTCATCCTGTGGTACGCATCTTCTGATAATCTAATCTGTATAGTGTTTAAAAAGAAGAGGTTCATCCCAATAATAATGTTTTGCATCATTTTGGAACCTCTTCATTGCTTGGTATTTAAGTTCAGGGAGTAGTACCCCACTAACTATGTAATTAATAAAATTAGCATACCAAGGGATGTCAATAAGCTTACCTGCCGTCATGGCTGTCGCGGCAGTGCTAATGGCATCGAACAGCTGCTCGTCCGGGATGGTCTCCAATATGTTGGTTTTATCTATTGATTTACTCCTTCCTGTCTCTAATCTCGGCAAGTGGTCTGCTACTTGCTTTTATGTTCCCTTTTTATCCCGATATCAATGTCGAACTCTTGCAGTAGCAGAATCCAACGTATCAGTCTCAGTTTTTCATCCTTTTTCGTGAAGAAATACTTCAATGCTGAGTGGTCTGTATGTACCACCACCTTCGTTTCAAGTATACATGGATGGAACTTGTCGATTGAGAACACCACTGCTAAAAGTTCTTTCTCTGTCGTGGTTTAATTCACTTGGGCATCATTCAGTGTTTTGCTGGAATAGTAGATTACATGGAAGAGCTTTTCCTTCCTCTGCCCTAGTGCTGCACCTACAGCATAGTCACTGGCATCACACATTATCTCGAATGGCAAACTTCAGTTTGGTGGCTGTACGATCAGGGCTGTTACCAGTTTCTCTTTCATAATTCTGAATGCCTCAGTACATTCAGTATTAAAGTCAAAGGGGCGGTTTTGCTCCAATAAGTAGTATAAGGGCTTGGTAATCTTCGAGAAATTGGCAATAAATCGTCGATAAAACCTAGAATGCCCTAAGAAACTCCGAATCCCTTTGATTGTGGTGGGTGGTGGCAGCTTTTCGATGACTTCTATTTTTGCTCTATCTACCTCGATCCTACGGCAGCTTACCTTTTGGCCTAGTACTATCCCTTCATCCACCATGAAGTGGTATTTTTCGCAGTTCAAGACCACGTTCCCCTTTTCGCATCTTTCAAGAACATTCTATAATTTTCTTAAAAAACCATCAAAACTGTCTCCAAAGACAGAAAAGTCGTCCATGAAAATTTCTAGAAAGTCCTCCACCATGTCGAAGAATATTGCCATCATGCATCTTTGGAATGTTGTTGGTGCATTGTAGAGTACAAATGGCATTTTTCGAAAAGCGTAAGTGTCGTACGAGCATGTGAAGGTAGTTTTCTCTTGATCCTCTGGTGCAATCGCTATCTGATCATAACCTGAGTAACCATCACGAAAACAATAGTAAGGTTTCCCCGCTAATCTGTCAAGCATTTGATCAATAAAAGGTAGGGAAAATGGTC
Organism: Hibiscus tridactylites; assembly: GCA_958450335.1. Classification (NCBI taxonomy): domain Eukaryota; kingdom Viridiplantae; phylum Streptophyta; class Magnoliopsida; order Malvales; family Malvaceae; genus Hibiscus; species Hibiscus tridactylites. Next base: position 30,912,670 of record OY288289.1, read on the forward strand.
CTTCCGGGTAGCTTTGTTAACCTCCCGTTAATCTATACAAATTGTCCAATCGGTCACAGTCCTGGTTGGGATTAGTTCATTTTCTTCGTTGGTCACCACGGTTATTCCTCGTTTTTTAGGTACGCATTGCACCAGGCTAACCCACTTACTATCCGAGATGGTCTATATGTGTAACCCCCTTAACCCGGCCCAGACAATTGAATCGAATTAAGAAGTTTACACGGGGAAAACCAAAGTCAACCCGAAAGTCAACCTTGATTAACAACCCTTTTTTTCTTTTTAATCTTGTCTAGATGCATATTAACCCTATATATGTTCACAAGATCAGCATACACAAAGATCATACCAATCAGAGAACATTCAGGGACTCAATTGCACAAAATAAGGAATTAAGGACCAAAATGTAAATTCTGAGAATTACAGAGACTTAACCCAATTAAAAGTTACCGATATGAAATTAGTCATGTTTCATGCTACACTGCCAAATTTCAGCTCAAACGGACATCTCAAACTCATCCAATTGCATAAACAAAGTTCAGGACCAAAACGCAAGGTTCTCAAAACATTTAACGAACAATTTCAGTGCCCAACGGTCGAGTGTTCCGAAACAGGGAGGACCTATTCCAAAACGCGGGACCGTTCCGAAACTAGTACCGAAACAGGTCCTGGCAGAGGCCAAACCGTTCCGGAACAGTTCCTTCCGTTTCGGAACGCCCAGGCCATTTCAGGCCCCCGTTCCAATACGGTAGCACCTGTTCCGAAACAGGCTGCCCAGATTGCAGAAAAATTGCTGGTTTAACACACGATCGACCCTTCAAACATGCTCCAAAGGCAACCAAATCACACCAGCATGTCATTCAACATACAAGGGACATAATCGCATCAAAATCTAGATACAAGACCACCCCTAGATGCACCAACTCATTCAACACATTCAACAATCATTCATTCTCTTAAAACAAGAAACATACCGTATCAATTAAAGATAAGAAGATTCAAAGGTTGCAAACGTTAAACCACATAATTCAAAACCATAAACCAAACTTGTCCAACATACACAATCTCATTAAACATCAACATAAGAGATTCCCCCCCCCCCATTGCCTTTATGATCTATAGCTATTTACCGAGACATACATCTCAAGTGGAGCTCTCCTTGAATCCCTTGCTTCTCGCTGTTCCAACTTCAAATACCTGCATTGATGGACAAAAAGGAGCGTAAGCACGTAATGCTTAGTGAGGAATGCTCAAAACCAAAACACCATCAATGCAGCGAGTCGTAAAACCACTTTTAAAAGCAAACTCGTTTCGATAAACAAAAGCAAAGATTAAAAACCCTTTTCAACAACATGCTTAAAATCATGCATTGCTCAAACATGAAAAACCAACCCTTAGCTTAGAAAAGCTAAGTAAACCTTTTCAAAGCACAAACTTGCAAAACCATCAATTTAACCATTCCATGCATGAACATCATATGCAAGGTTAAATACAAAATCCTTGGAAAACACTTCCACTTTACATCTTACCTTTCTCATACTTAAAAATCATCTTAAAGCAAGAAATCTTTAAAAACCATTTACACATTTAAAATAACATGTGCATTAAACAAATGCGACATATGAACCACATCATCAATATTTGCATCTCATGCATTTAAAAACAAGTCTTCGCAAGACTTCAATGTACTAAAGAGATTTCATGCACAAATGCACCATTCTCAATAGATAATCAACACTTGTGAAAGCTAACAAGTTAAACATGCATTCATAGTACATTACACACTTCTCATGCAACCATGCATCATTTCAAGCATCTCATGCTTCATTATATTCAAGAACCTTATATTGGCTTCCAAGTGATAAACCATATCCACTTTTCAACTCAACATCCAATCGGATACGCGGATCACAAGCGTTGTCCCCACGCTTCATACACACTACCAATCTCCAGGTCCCCAAATGGAATTTTAACCACCATTTGACCTTACCATACACAAGGTTCTCATATGGAATTTCAACCACCATATAACCTTAACATTCACAAGGTCCTCATATGGAATTTTAACCACCATATAACCTTAACATTCACAAGGTCCTCATATGGAATTTTAACCACCATATAACCTTAACATTCACAAGGTCCTCATATGGAATTTTAACCACCATATAACCTTAACATTCACAAGGTCCTCATATGGAATTTTAACCACCATATAACCTTAACATTAACCATTGGTAGTTGTATAACATCACTAACGAGATCCGGGACATACTACACAAGATCCACTCATGGACTTTACACCACCATAGTGATCTTAACAAGCACAAGGTCCTCAAATGGGATTTTAACCACCATTATTACCTTTGCTTACACAAGACCCACCCATGGAATTTTAACCACCATGGTGTTCTTAACCATCTCGTTAGTGTACTTGGATGGAGTTACCGGTTCACTCACAACCACTCCACATCCAAGGCGACTTTATTCACGGTGCACCCAATCCTATAGCCGGCTAACTATATCCGATTTAAGTAACCAAGAACCACTTACATCACTTGCCAATATAACCATCTTACCACATTAATCCATTGATTTACAAGCATAACCAAAATGCAAAAACCACCATTTACCATCATCAATCCACTGTTTTTGAAGCATCACACAAAGCCAATAAACGACATGCATCACTATGCAACAATTCCACAATTCCAATGTACAAAACCAAGGATCTCTTACCTTGAGCATCCTTCACACATGGCTTTCAAAACCAGCATTAAATCATGCTAAAATATGCTTCCAAAACAAAATTTAAGACATGCAAATCACATGCATTGCATCCATCAATCACAAATGCTTTAAAACCAAATCACAACACAAACCAAGAGGGAAAACCCATTTACTTACTCTTGAGCTTAGTAAAGTTGTTTAGACTTAAACTAAGCTCCCCAAACCTTCAAACCTTGGTTTAAAAGCTGAAAACCCAACTTCACTCACCGATACACAAAGCAAGGCTAGCCAACAAGCCTTCCAAGCATCCGAAACCTTCCACACCACCTCTAATACTCACGGATCAATCTCCCCTGTTTCAAGCACACAACAACAGAGGATTAATGCATCATCGTGCATTAAAAACACCAGCCACACAACTCAACTCGCTGCTCCTTGCAAAAACAACAATTCGACTACCAAACACAACCGAAATCACCTCCAAACACTTCCAAAACTTAACCCAGCCAAGATCCATCACTTCTAGCCATTTTTAAACATCAATTAACATCAAAAAAGGATCTAACCACGTCCTTATACCTCCATCTATAACAGATCACCAAGATCACTCCAAAAACAACCAAAAACTCAAGCAAAACTTAGGAAAATTAACCTATTCGGGATTGCATTGATAAAACCTCAATTTCTCATCAATTATACATTCATTCAACATCAAAAAGACACCTCAAATCACTGCTCAAACAGATCATACGAATTTTACCAAAAATCAACCAAATCTTGCATTTTAAAGCCAAGATCAATATTACAATTGTAAAACCTTTAATAAATCACAAATCAAGGATTGAGAAATTGGGAATTTCAGTAAAAAAACTGAGAGTTTAGAGGAGAAGGACGTTCTTACCTCCAAACTTGAGTTCCTCCCTTTTTGGAACCAAATTCTTGAAAATCCAAATAGCAAATGCTAAGGTTTTGTTGAAGAGATGATTAGAGATCAAAAGAGAATTAAAATCTCATGTTTGGATGTCAAAATCAGAGGAAAAAACTCTGGAGAAATGTGTTTGGTTTGAGAGAAAAGATGAGAGAAAAGGAAAATGGAAATTTGGAAAGTTAGTTAGAAAATGCCAAAATATCTTCCCTCCCTTTACTTTTATTTAAAAACCATTAATTAAACCTTTAATATTTTAGAAAAATCTATAGAAACTCCTATTGGGTAAATAGCTCCTTAAAGATTCAAAGTTTCAATCCTTTTTAAAAGAGTCTCGCAGTTTTCAAAAATTACATTTTGGTCACTAACCCAAAATGTCACTCTTCCAAACCTCATTTTGTAAAATTGATTTCACCAAACTCTTATATATAATAAAAGAGGATTTTAAGACATTTTTCCATATTTTTAATGCAACCCGAACTAGGCTTTCCTAAAAATCACCTTTTATATTCGAACCGCAACCCGACCGGTCCGGTCCAAACCCAAAACTTCTAAGCCCAAAATTGGGGTGTTGCAACTCTCCCCCTCTTAGGAAATTTCGTCCTCGAAATTTCAACTGGCGAAAAGAGAACAACCAACCTTCTCAAAGCAACACACAAGGCAACACAGGAGACTTAACCACCACTAAACACTCTCCTCACAAAACTTCACCCAAACTCAACACCACCACAAAATATTCACGAATTCCAGAACACTCCAATGTTAACCACACCTTAACCTTTCACACATCCGGACTGCACATAGCCCCAACAACAACCTGAAGAACCTCCAACCCTTTTGCAGCATACACCACCTTAACTCATAACTCCCAAAACTCGCACACACAGTGACACCAGCCAAACCAATTCAGCCACCATGTAACCCACAACCTCCACTGCTTCTAAAACCCATTGCACAACTGCTCAACCTCTTCCAAAGGTTACCACACCAAGCAAGAATTCTTAAGCATCAATTGCTTACTCAAACCTCTCAACGCATTGCTGGCACTACTTCACATCCACCGCTACCATTACCACAACAACTCACCAGGACTACTCACCCATCACCCGATAATCGCGTCACAAAACCCCAACCTTGACTCCGCCAGTCGTTCCACACACCACCAGCTGACCTCAACAGGAACTTACTTAATCAGAACCAGCCAACCACTTCTCACAAGAACTCGCCCATCCAACAATGGCCTTTGATCTTATATCGCCTTTCCACTTCAAGCTTTAACTACAACACTATCCTTACCAGGACACCGCCCAACCTAAACATACATATTTAGGTTACGAAACTCCTATTCTCCCAGACTAACCCTTTTCTACAACCCACAACACAACATCTTCTCAACTCTTCGAAGGTTGCTACGAACCCTCATCTACAAAACAACCCTTTTACTACTATATCAATGCCAAGTTACCTCAGCACTTTGGAAACTCATCCACTAACCTGCAACATTACTTAACTCCAAGGAACCACCACTTCTACTGGCTATACTCATAAAGCGCCAAACACTTTCCTTCTACAAACATGCTATACCGCACTCACAATTACCAACAGCTCGCTTAATACCCTCCATCCAATCTAATCCTATCACAACTCTAACAGACCCGATTAGTTATTAGTGTAACCCCCTTAACCCGGTCTAGACGGTTGACCCGAATTAAGAAAGTCACACGGGGAAAACCAAAGTCAACCCGAAAGTCAACCTTGATTAACGACCCTTTTTTTTCTTTTTAATCTTATCTAGATGCACATTAACCCTAATTGTGATCACACAACATCGTACTCAAAGGTCACAAACATCAGAGGTCAAACAGGGACCCAATTGAACAAATTACAACTTTAGGGACCAAATTGTAAATTCTGATAAATATGAGAACTTAATACAAATTAAAGTTACCATCTTGAAATTCGTCAGGTTCCATGCTTCCCTGCGAAATTTCAGCTCAAAAGGACTTCTCAAACTCATTTAATTGCATGAACAAGATTCAGGACCAAAACGTAAACAAAACAAAACATAAAAGATACTTTTAACCGAATTAACAGACAGGTATCGATACGCCTGGTGTCGTATCGATACGCGGGGAAGGCAGTAACCAAACTCTCAACACGGTATCGATACGAGTCTCCCCGTTTCGATACGGCATTCATACGGTATCGATACTAGTTCCCTCGTTTCTATACGGCATTCATACGACATCGATACCCTAACAATCGTACCGATACGCCTGGGCAGAAATGTGCATATTTGGCTCAGGCGTATCGATACGCAAGCCCGAGTACCGATACCCCTGCCTGGAATTGACTCGAAAACAGCATCAAACATGCTTCAAACTTCAAATTAACAACACCAAACCATATCACATAATCAACCAACATGCAAGGACCTCAATTGCATCACCAATTCAATATAAAACCATCACATAAGAAAAACCCCAATTTAAGTGGCATGCTTCCTATTTAAGCTATCCATTCAAACACCAAACTTGCAAAACAAGCATATAAGGTTCCAAACCAAAAACCAACGATCTCAACAACATTCTACATACTTAGGGAGTCTCAAACACCTCCCAAAACATACACATAGGGCCCCCATTGCCAAATCAACCAAAAGCTAAAAGTACTTATAAAACCTTCATACATTGAGCTTTACTTGAACTTGATTGCTAGCCCTTCCTTGCTACCCCTCAAGATACTCTATTGCTCTGCATTATTGAATTAAGAAAACAAGAGAGCGTAAGCAAAAGCTTAGTGAGGTGTGCTCTTTAAAAACCATTCAATAATGCAATTAAACCATTTATAAAACATGCTTATAATCAACCTTTGTACATGCTCAAAAGCATACTTTAAGACAAGCAATTCCATGCTTCAAAATACATTTAAACAAGCATCACATGCTTCAACATAATCTTAAAACAAGCATCTCATGCTTCATAAAATCCTTAACATGTCATATTGGCTCAAGTGATACATTTCATTTATTAAAAACAAGTTCAACAACTTTCCCCAAGGACTTTTAAACACCATGAATGAGGACCACACAAGGACTTTTAACCACCTTTGTGTCCAATGCTTGAATCACCCCAAGGACTTTTAACCACCTTGATGTTCATAAGTAACAAGGCTCACTCAAGGACTTTTAACCACCTTAGTGACCTTAACATTTTCAAAACATCACTTGCCAATATACATCATAATCATCATTTAATCCACTGTTTTAAAGCATTTAACCAAGCCATTTTCATCATGCATTTTAAAGCATCAATCCACATTTAAACAATGTATAAAAGCAAGGTACTCCTACCTAGAATTACCTTCAACATATGGCTTACATCATCAGCAAAATTCATGCTAAAACATGCTTTCAAAACAGTAATCAAAACATACAAATCATCACTTTGCAAAACATCAAGTCATGGCCACCACTAGAGAGAAACTCCGAAAACTTACACTTGAGCTTAGCAAAGTTGTTTAGACTTAAACTAAGCTCCCAAAACCTTCAAACCTTGGTTTTAAAGCTGAAAATCCATTTTCACAAATGCACTCACCAAATTCCACTTTGCTTCAACCAAAGCACCAAATCAAGCCTCCGGATCAACAACTCTCGGATCCAAGGATGCCTCCCCTGTTTCAACACATTAAAGCAGAGGATTAATGCATCATCATGCATTAATTGCTTCAATGAAAGCATCTAAACTTGTTGCTCTCACATAACCTCCATTTTCGGCCACCAAACACAACCGAAAATGCATCCAAAACACTTCCAAACAAAGCCCAGCCATAAACCAGCAAAACCTCACTTCCATTAACATCATATAACATCTAAAAACAACCTAATAACAACCTTACACATCCAGCAACACCAGATCACCAAGATCACCTCAAAAACTACCTTAAAACACAAGCTAAACTTAGGAAACTCAACCTATCCGGGATTGCATCAACCAAAACTCATTTCCTTATCAATTTAGAGATCATTTAACATCAAAAACACCTCTCAAATCACAGATTTAACAGATCAAACGAAAATCATGTGAAATCATCAAAATCTTGCATAATAAGCCAAGATCCAATTCAACACTTTAAAACCATTAATTAAACTTCAATTTAGGATTGAAAACTTAGGAATTTCAGTAAAGAACTGATAGTTTAGAGGAGAAGGGCGTTCTTACCTCCAAACTTGTGTTTCTCCACTTTTTGGAATGAAAATCCTTGATGAAACTTGTAGAAATTGAAGAGGTTTTGAAGATACAATGATTTGCAATCAAATGAGAGTTGAAAGGAGGAATTTAGGTGAGAAAATCAGAATCAATTCTCTGGAAATGGAGTGTTTGGGTTGAGAGAAAAAGAGAGAAAGAAAATTGGAAGTTAGATGAGAAAATGCCAAATGAGTTTTTCCCTCCTTTTGATTCACTTTAAAAATCAGAATTATAACTCTAAATATCTTAGAAAAATCTGGAGAAATCACTTTTGGATTAATAGCTCCTTAAAGATTCAAAGTTCCAATCCTTTTTAAAACAGCCACCAAACTTTCAAAAATTACATTTTGGTCACTAGCCAAAATGTCACCCTTCCAAAACACATTTTCCAAAATTGATTTCACAGTTCATCTAATTATATTAAAAGATGATTTTAGAACATTTTTCCATATTTTTAATGCAACCCGAACTAGGCTTTCCTAATTTAACCTCTTACGATTCGAACAGCACCTTGACCAACCGGTCAACGCCCAAGACTTCTAAGCCCAAAACCGGGGCGTTACAACTCTCCCCCCCTTTAAGAAATTTCGTCCTCGAAATTTACCTGAAGGAAAGAGATAAGGAAACTGCTTCAGCATGTCTTCCTTCCGCTCCCATGTGGCTTCCTCAACACCTCGATGCTTCCACAGCACCTTCACCAACTCAATGGTCTTGCCACGAAGAACCTTGCTATCCGAATCCAGAACCTTCACCGGTTCCTCATCATAGGTCAAATCCGGATTCAATTCCACTTCCTCCACAGGCATCACATGCGAAGGATCAGATCTATACTTCCGGAGCATAGAAACATGGAACACATCATGAATCTTCTCCAGCTCTTGAGGTAACCTCAACCGATACGCAACAGGACCCACTCGCTCAACAACCTCATACGGTCCAATGTACCGAGGGCTCAACTTACCCTTCCGACCAAACCTCATCACCTTCTTCCAAGGCGAAACCTTCAAGAACACACGATCACCCACCGCAAACTCTATCTCCTTACGCTTCAAATCCGCGTAAGATTTTTGCCGGTCAGAAGCAGCCTTCAACCGCTCAAAAATGAGCTTCACCTTCTCGGTGGTTCCTTTCAACAAAGCCGGCATCGAAACCAACTTTTGACCAGTTTTAGCCCAACAAAGAGGAGTCCTACACTTCCTCCCATACAGAGCCTCATAAGGTGCCATCTGTATACTTGCCTGAAAACTGTTGTTATAAGCGAACTCAACCAAAGGCAGATGCTTCTCCCAAGAACCTTGGAACTCTATCACGCAGCATCTCAACATATCCTCCAAAATCTGAATAACCCGCTCAGACTGACCATCCGACTGAGGATGATAGGATGTACTGAAATGCAACCTTGTACCCAGAGCTTGATGCAAACACTGCCAGAAACGCGATGTGATCCTCGGATCCCTATCCGACACAATCGACTTAGGCACACCATGCAGCCTCACAATCTCAGCAATGTACAGCTCTGCCAGCTTATCCAAAGAAAACGTAGTATGCACAGGCAAGAAATGCGCACACTTCGTCAGGCGATCCACAATCACCCAAACAGAATTCTTCTTTGATGGAGACAAAGGCAAACCAGATACAAAATCCATGGTAACCATCTCCCACTTCCATTCAGGGATTCTCAACGGTTGCAACAAACCAGAAGGAACATGATGTTCAGCCTTAACTCGCTGACACACCAAACACTTGCTCACAAACTCCGCAACATCCTTCTTCAAACCCAGCCAATAATACTCATCACGAAGATCACGATACATCTTAGTACTACCAGGGTGCATAGCAAAAGGACTACTATGACCTTCAGTCAGAATAGCATGCCTCAACTCATCATCAGCAGGCACTACTATCCGACTACCAAAACACAACACACCATCCTCATTAAAGCAGAAATCCGAAGGTCTACCCTCCGCGATATCCTTAACATGAGACACCAAGGAATCATCCAACAACTGCTTATCCTTGATCAACTGAACCAACGAAGGTTTCACTTGCAACTCAGCAACAAGACCACCATCTCGGGATATGCTCAAGCTAGCAAACATCGCCCTCAGCTCAACAGCTACCTTCCTACTCAAAGCATCCGCAACAACATTAGCCTTTCCAGGATGATACTCAATCGTCAAATAATAATCCTTGAGCAACTCCAACCAACGCCGCTGGCTAAGATTCAACTCCTTCTGAGACATCAGATACCTCAAACTCTTGTGATCCGTGTACACAGTACACTTCTCACCATACAGATAATGTCTCCAGATCTTCAGAGCAAAAACCACTGCAGCCAGCTCAATGTCATGCGTAGGATAATTGCGCTCATGCACCTTCAACTGCCGCGACGCATAAGCCACAACCTTACCCTCTTGCATCAGCACACATCCCAAACCAACATAGGACACATCACTATAGACCACAAACTCTTTCCCTGATTCAGGCTGAATCAAGATAGGAGCTTGCATCAAAGCCAACTTCAGCTTCTCAAAGGCTTGCTGCCTCGCTTCTGTCCACTCATACTTAACATCCTTCTGCAACAGCTTCGTCAAAGGAGCAGCAATTTTAGAAAAACCATCCACAAACCTCCGGTAGTATCCTGCCAAACCAAGGAAACTACGAACCTCCTGAACAGACTTAGGAACTTTCCAGCTCATCACCGCCTCAATCTTCTGAGGATCAACACGAATCCCCTCAGCTGAGACCACATGTCCAAGAAACACCACCTCTCTAAGCCAAAACTCACACTTGCTCAACTTAGCATAAAGCTGATTCTCCAACAAAGCTTGCAGCACAATCCTCAAATGCTCTTCGTGCTCCTCCTCAGTACGCGAGTACACGAGGATATCATCAATGAACACCACAACGAACTTGTCCAGGTATTCATGAAAAACACGATTCATCATGTCCATGAAAGCAGCAGGAGCATTTGTCAACCCAAACGACATCACAAGGAACTCATAATGCCCATACCTTGTCCTGAAAGCTATCTTAGGCACGTCCACATCCTTCACCTTCAACTGATAATACCCCGACCTCAAGTCAATCTTAGAGAACACAGCAGCTCCCCGAAATTGATCAAAGAGATCATCAATCCTCGGCAAAGGATACCGATTCTTGATAGTCAACTTGTTCAGCTGACGGTAATCAATGCACATCCTCATAGTGCCATCTTTCTTCTTCACAAACAAGACAGGAGCACCCCAAGGCGACACACTCGGCCGGATGAAACCACGATCAAGCAGCTCTTGCAACTACGTCTTCAGCTCCTTCAGCTCCTTAGGTGCCATTCTATAGGGAGTAATGGACACAAGAGTTGTATTCTCATACAGCTCAATCCCAAACTCCACCTCGCGATTAGGAGGTAAACCAGGCAACTCCTCAGGAAAAACATCAGGAAACTCCTTCACAACCCTGATATCTTGCACCCTCAACTCCTTAGAACAAGGATTCATCACAAAAGCCAGATAAGCCTCACAACCCTGCCTCAGCATCCTGCTCGCCTCCAAGGTAGAAACAACATTGGCAAGAAACTTCACATTCTCACCAACCACCACCACTTCATAATCATCCGCAAGCTTAAGCGAAACCCGCTTATTCTCACAATCCACAACAGCACGATGCTCAGCAAGCCAATCCATACCAAGGATCACATCAAAACCATAAAAGGGCAACTCCATAAGATCAACATGAAAGACATGCTCTTGAACAACCAAAGGACACCTTCTATAAAGCTTACGAGTCACAACAGTTTCACCAAAAGAGCTAGTGACACGAACACCAACATCCAAAGACACAACAGGCAAACCAAGCAGTTCAGCATGCTCACGCAAAATGTATGAATGCGTAGATCCAGAATCTATCAAAGAAAGCAATGACAAGGATTGCAAAGTAAAGGTACCTGCAATCACATCAGCATCATTCCTTCCCTCGCGTTGAGCATACACTCTCGCCTGGCCTCCACCCTCAGGCTGAATAGCCACAACATGAGCTACTCCGCGACCACCTTCCTCACGCCTCTGAAAATTACCACGGCCGTGCCCACGACCTCTCTGCGGTGCTGCAACAACAGGAGCACGCTCTTGGCCACCAGCCATCCTCGGACAATCTCGCCTCAAGTGGTCAGCAGAACCACAATTCCAGCACTCATAACCAGCTGCAGCAACAGGAGCTTGCACCTCCCTTCCAGCACGAGGACAGTCACGCTTCAAGTGACCACGGGAACCACAAATCCAACAAGCACTAGGGTCAGCTCTAGCATTGCCACCCCTAGCAGGCGCACCTCCACCTCTCTTAGCTGAGGACTGAAACCTCTGATCGCGTCCCCTTTTGTTCCGTCCACCTCCGGAACTATACTCAGCAGCTCTCTTCCCAGAACTCGCTCCAGCACCCTTCGCAGACAAACTCAGATTCATCTCTATGTCCTTGGATTGACTAACCAACACATCAAAATCATTGTACTCAGCAGCCAACATGTGGGTCTTTACTTCTGTCAACAAGCCATAGCGGAACCTTTCGCACCTCTCTCGCTCATCAGGTATCAGCTCCGGTGCATACTGACTGAGGCGTACGAACTGTACCTCGTACTCAGCCACACTCATGTTCCCCTGGGTTAGAGACATGAATTCACGCTTTTTCTCATCCAGATATCTCACTCCCAAATATCTCCTCTTGAACGCATTCTGAAAGAATGTCCAAGTGATGTCAGCTTCAGCCATTCCAGAGATTGTGGTCGTCCACCACGTATAAGCATCGCCTTGCAGCAAAGACACAACACAACCCAACTTTTGCACATCAGTGCAGCTCATCTGTCCCAAGACACGCTTGGTACTCTCTAGCCATGCTTCCGACCTCTCGGCTGACATACCCCTAAACTCAGTCCCACCAAGACTGCGCAGACGCTCTAAGGGTAGTCTAGCACCAGCATCTCCCTGATGCCCAGCTCCTTGAGCTCCAGCTACTGCTGCTTGAAAAGCACCCGCAATAGCTTGTACAAGCATAGACATATCAGGCATCGCTTGCCCCTGACCAACCTCAGGTCCTGCAGCTCTAGCACCAGCTGCAGCTTCAGCTCGTTCACCTCCAGCACCACCACCAGGCGGAGGAGGAGGTAACACAGCACTACCCGTATTCTCTTCATTCACATTCCCTTCCGGGGTCGTGGCTCTCACGCTACTCCTTAACTCTCTACGTGGTGCCATACTTTTACCATGCATAACAATACAAAATAAAACAAGTCAGGCCCAGCAAGGTAAGCAATTTCAAGTATTCAAGCTCAATCTCTTTCAAAATCAACATTATTTCTTTAGCTTTTGTTTGGCAATGGGTACCCTCATCATGCATCATCACAACATACATCTCAAAAATATCATCATCTCAAATCACTGAACATGCTTTCATTCAACAAGCATACAAGCCAAACATACTTCAATCAAGCATACATTCATTCCCAATTACTCGTAAACTCGGCTCTGATACCACCAAATGTAACCCCCTTAACCCGGTCTAGACGGTTGACCCGAATTAAGAAAGTCACACGGGGAAAACCAAAGTCAACCCGAAAGTCAACCTTGATTAACGACCCTTTTTTTTTCTTTTTAATCTTATCTAGATGCACATTAACCCTAATTGTGATCACACAACATCGTACTCAAAGGTCACAAACATCAGAGGTCAAACAGGGACCCAATTGAACAAATTACAACTTTAGGGACCAAATTGTAAATTCTGATAAATATGAGAACTTAGTACAAATTAAAGTTACCATCTTGAAATTAGTCAGGTTCCATGCTTCCCTGCGAAATTTCAGCTCAAAAGGACTTCTCAAACTCATTTAATTGCATGAACAAGATTCAGGACCAAAACGTAAACAAAACAAAACATAAAAGATACTTTTAACCGAATTAACAGACAGGTATCGATACGCCTGGTGTCGTATCGATACGCGGGGAAGGCAGTAACCAAACTCTCAACACGGTATCGATACGAGTCTCCCCGTTTCGATACGGCATTCATACGGTATCGATACTAGTTCCCTCGTTTCGATACGGCATTCATACGGCATCGATACCCTAACAATCGTACCGATACGCCTGGGCAGAAATGTGCATATTTGGCTCAGGCGTATCGATACGCAAGCCCGAGTACTGATACCCCTGCCTGGAATTGACTCGAAAACAGCATCAAACATGCTTCAAACTTCAAATTAACAACACCAAACCATATCACATAATCAACCAACATGCAAGGACCTCAATTGCATCACCAATTCAATATAAAACCATCACATAAGAAAAACCCCAATTTAAGTGGCATGCTTCCTATTTAAGCTATCCATTCAAACTCCAAACTTGCAAAACAAGCATATAAGGTTCCAAACCAAAAACCAACGATCTCAACAACATTCTACATACTTAGGGAGTCTCAAACACCTCCCAAAACATACACATAGGTCCCCCATTGCCAAATCAACCAAAAGCTAAAAGTACTTATAAAACCTTCATACATTGAGCTTTACTTGAACTTGATTGCTAGCCCTTCCTTTCTACCCCTCAAGATACTTTATTGCTCTGCATTATTGAATTAAGAAAACAAGAGAGCGTAAGCAAAAGCTTAGTGAGGTGTGCTCTTTAAAAACCATTCAATAATGCAATTAAACCATTTATAAAACATGCTTATAATCAACCTTTGTACATGCTCAAAAGCATACTTTAAGACAAGCAATTCCATGCTTCAAAATACATTTAAACAAGCATCACATGCTTCAACATAATCTTAAAACAAGCATCTCATGCTTCATAAAATCCTTAACATGTCATATTGGCTCAAGTGATACATTTCATTTATTAAAAACAAGTTCAACAACTTTCCCCAAGGACTTTTAAACACCTTGGCCATGGACTTTTAAACACCATGAATGAGGACCACACAAGGACTTTTAACCACCTTTGTGTCCAATGCTTGAATCACCCCAAGGACTTTTAAACACCTTGGCCCCAAGGACTTTTAAACACCTTGGCCCCATGGGCTTTTAAACACCATTGAAAGGATCACCTAAGGACTTTTAACCACCTTAGTGTCCGCAACATGAACCATCCAAGGACTTTTAACCACCTTGATGTTCATAAGTAACAAGGCTCACTCAAGGACTTTTAACCACCTTAGTGACCTTAACATTTTCAAAACATCACTTGCCAATATACATCATAATCATCATTTAATCCACTGTTTTAAAGCATTTAACCAAGCCATTTTCATCATGCATTTTAAAGCATCAATCCACATTTAAACAATGTATAAAAGCAAGGTACTCCTACCTAGAGTTACCTTCAACATATGGCTTACATCATAAGCAAAATTCATGCTAAAACATGCTTTCAAAACAGTAATCAAAACATGCAAATCATCACTTTGCAAAACATCAAGTCATGGCCACCACTAGAGAGAAAATCCGAAAACTTACACTTGAGCTTAGCAAAGTTGTTTAGACTTAAACTAAGCTCCCAAAACCTTCAAACCTTGGTTTTAAAGCTGAAAATCCATTTTCACAAATGCACTCACCAAATTCCACATTGCTTCAACCAAAGCACCAAATCAAGCCTCCGGATCAACAACTCTCGGATCCAAGGATGCCTCCCCTGTTTCAACACATTAAAGCAGAGGATTAATGCATCATCATGCATTAATTGCTTCAATGAAAGCATCTAAAGTTGCTGCTCTCACATAACCTCCATTTTCGGCCACCAAACACAACCGAAAATGCATCCAAAACACTTCCAAACAAAGCCCAGCCATAAACCAGCAAAACCTCACTTCCATTAACATCATATAACATCTAAAAACAACCTAATAACAACCTTACACCTCCAGCAACACCAGATCACCAAGATCACCTCAAAAACTACCTTAAAACACAAGCTAAACTTAGGAAACTCAACCTATCCGGGATCGCATCAACCAAAACTCATTTCCTTATCAATTTAGAGATCATTTAACATCAAAAACACCTCTCAAATCACAGATTTAACAGATCAAACGAAAATCATGTGAAATCATCAAAATCTTGCATAATAAGCCAAGATCCAATTCAACACTTTAAAACCTTTAATTAAACTTCAATTTAGGATTGAAAACTTAGGAATTTCAGTAAAGAGCTGATAGTTTAGAGGAGAAGGGCGTTCTTACCTCCAAACTTGTGTTTCTCCACTTTTTGGAATGAAAATCCTTGATGAAACTTGTAGAAATTGAAGAGGTTTTGAAGATACAATGATTTGCAATCAAATGAGAGTTGAAAGGAGGAATTTAGGTGAGAAAATCAGAATCAATTCTCTGGAAATGGAGTGTTTGGGTTGAGAGAAAAAGAGAGAAAGAAAATTGGAAGTTAGATGAGAAAATGCCAAATGAGTTTTTCCCTCCTTTTGATTCACTTTAAAAATCAGAATTATAACTCTAAATATCTTAGAAAAATCTGGAGAAATCACTTTTGGATTAATAGCTCCTTAAAGATTCAAAGTTCCAATCCTTTTTAAAACAGCCACCAAACTTTCAAAAATTACATTTTGGTCACTAGCCAAAATGTCACCCTTCCAAAACTCATTTTCCAAAATTGATTTCACAGTTCATCTAATTATATTAAAAGATGATTTTAGAACATTTTTCCATATTTTTAATGCAACCCGAACTAGGCTTTCCTAATTTAACCTCTTACGATTCGAACAACACCTTGACCAACCGGTCAACGCCCAAGACTTCTAAGCCCAAAACCGGGGCGTTACAATTAGCGAGTGTTAACGTTCGTATGCATGGTCACCAATATGCTCTATCAATGCCTGATGTACATGCATGCAAAACCTCTAATGTCATGTCACATGTATGCATGGACCAGCACATATATAATATAGCATATTACAAATGATTTTAACTGTGCATGTATGTCGGTTCACACCCACCAATAACATCCTCAGAATCCGCCTAAGAACAACCTCCTGCCTCACTTCCAACTTGACCAACTCCATCATTCTAACAACCTATTATTCACAAAAACTCACTAATGCCCTCTTCACACTAAAGATGTTTTCAAACAACAACAACTACTACCCCAAACATGCTAGCAACGAGGCCATACTATCTACGCAAGGAAATACCAACTGAAACCAAACTAAGATACTAGAGCAAAGGTTACTTAACAAGGTTATCTGAAAACACCTCACCACCCCGGAGCTTCAATAGACGAGCTCTCTTCCTTGCAGAACCACCATTCTCCAGCCGTACCGCTACAACATCAGCTAACACACCAAGGTCATCACCATCTCCTTGCGGTAAAGAACCCTGACTTCCCCGAGCCAACTTCAAACAATTACGTCTCATATGTCCAACAGACCCACAATTCCAACATATTCCACTTCCCAAACTCTTCACAACTTTCTGCTCTTCCTGCCACCTTCGAACTTTGTCTCGGCCATGCCCACGACCCTGTAGAGACCCTTCTGCTACCACTGAAGCTGATCTCACCACTTGAGGACAATCTCGCTTCACATGCTCCTTAGAACCACAGTTCCAACAAGCACCTGCGCCCCAACACCCTCCAACATGGCGCCTTCCACAACGGTCACACACCGGTAGCTGAGCTCCCACTCCTTGACCAAGCAGCACTTGCCCCAGATCTGCACTATCATCCAAGCTTCGATTCAAGCCAAACCTTACACCATATAGCCTCTTACGCTGACCGCTCCTGAGGTCAGTATCCACAACTCTCTCGCTTAAACCTTTCCCACCTTCATAAACAGAAACCACACCCTCACATTGCTTAACCCTTGGGAATTTCTCTCCAAGATACCTTTCATAAAAGGCTGACACAAAGAAGTCCCAATCTATATCGTGGATGTGCGATGCCACCGCCACAGATGTCCACCAGGCGCAAGCGTCCTCCAACATCAATGAAACAACACTTCCCAGCTTACAGGCATAGTCGCAACCTTCCTGATCCGAAATCAGAACTACACTGGCTAACCAAACCTCGAACGCCTCAGGTGTCGAACCATGATACTCCACAGCTCCCAAATCATGTAAACGCTGTTTCGACAAACCCGCACACCCCACAGCCAGCACGTGTATAGACTTTACTTTTGCCACAGCCTGAGATGTTCCAAACACCTCTTGAATAACAGGTGATGAACTCTTCATCACGGAACCAACTTCTTCCTCCTGCCTTACTACCTCAACACGAGGCACAGAAGACTGAGACGAAACACCTCCATTAAAAGGTGAATTCCACGCCTTAACAACCTGCTCTAAAGCAGCAACCATCTCACCTAACTGCCATTCTTTCATCGATTTCACCATGCTATTAACAGCAAACAATCATAACAAAACAAACAAATCGATCAGACCAGCTTTAAGCAAGGATTCAAACTCCAAAATAACACAATAGCTATAATAATAAGGCAATGGGTATCCCGAATTCTCCCCTTTTACATGACATAACAGTCAACAAAACATGGACATCACAACATCAAGCATATCCAACCACATACTTTGATCATGCTCTCATCAAACAACATTCACCCACAACAGCATAATATCAACATATCATACCCATTACACTTTCATCATTCATAAAATCAGCTCACATCACCAGCACAACATCAGCAAAAATCCACATTAGCTCAGCGAAGATTCATAACCAAAAAGCATGTTAAAAACATCAACAATTCACTCAAAAACACGCATTTCAGCCGGCTTTCAACCACACATCAGAATATACATCAAACACATATTACAACAATTTACCATTTTCCCCAAGCATTCGCAACTCAGCTCTGATACCACCAAATGTAACCCCCTTAACCCGGCCCAGACGGTTGAACCGAATTAAGAAGTTTACACGGGGAAAACCAAAGTCAACCCGAAAGTCAACCTTGATTAACGACACTTTTTTTCTTTTTAATCTTGTCTAGATGCATATTAACCCTAGATATGTTCACAAGATCAGCATACACAAAGATCATACCAATCAGAGAACATTCAGGTACTCAATTGCACAAAATAAGGAATTAGGGACCAAAATGTAAATTCTGAGAATTATAGGGACTTAACCCAATTAAAAGTTACCGATATGAAATTAGTCATGTTTCATGCTTCACTGCCAAATTTCGGCTCAAACGGACATCTCAAACTCATCCAATTGCATAAACAAAGTTCAGGACCAAAACGCAAGGTTTTCAAAACATTTACCCACAATTTCAGTGCCCAACGGTCGAGTGTTCCGAAACAGGGAGGACCTGTTCTGAAACTCGGGACCGTTCCGAAACTAGTACCGAAACAGGGCCTGGTAGAGGCCAAACCGTTCCGGAACAGTTCCTTCCGTTTCGGAATGCCTAGGCCATTTCAGGCCTTCGTTCCGATACGGTAGCACTTGTTCCGAAACAGGCTGCCTAGATTGCAGAAAAATTGCAGGTTTAACACACGATCGACCCATCAAACATGCTCCAAAGGCAACCAAATCACACCAGCATGTCATTCAACATACAAGGGACATAATCGCATCAAAATCTAGATACAAGACCACCCCTAGATGCACCAACTCATTCAACACATTCAACAATCATTCATGCTCTTAAAACAAGAAACATACCATATCAATTAAGGATAAGAAGATTCAAAGGTTGCAAACGTTAAACCACATAATTCAAAACCATAAACCAAACTTGTCCAACATACACAATCTCATTAAACATAAACATAAGAGATTCTCCCCCCCATTGCCTTTATTATCTATAGCTATTTACCGAGACATACATCTCAAGTGGAGCTCTCCTTGAACCCCTTGCTTCTCGCTGTTCCAACTTCAAATATCTGCATTGATGGACAAAAAGGAGCGTAAGCACGTAATGCTTAGTGAGGAATGCTCAAAACCAAAACACCATCAATGAAGCGAGTCATAAAACCACTTTTAAAAGCAAACTCGTTTCGATAAACCAAAGCAAAGTTTGAAAACCCTTTTCAACAACATGCTTAAAATCATGCATTGCTCAAACATGAAAAACCAACCCTTAGCTTAGAAAAGCTAAGTAAACCTTTTCAAAGCACAAACTTGCAAAACCATCAATTTAACCATTCCATGCATGAACATCATATGCAAGGTTAAATACAAAATCCTTGGAAAACACTTCCAGTTTACATCTTACCTTTCTCATACTTAAAAATCATCTTAAAGCAAGAAATCTTTAAAAACCATTTACACATTCAAAATAACATGTGCATTAAACAAATGCGACATATGAACCACATCATCAATATTTGCATCTCATGCATTTAAAAACAAGTCTTCGCAAGACTTCAATGCACTAAAGAGA
The DNA here is from genome assembly GCA_958450335.1 of Hibiscus tridactylites. NCBI lineage: Eukaryota > Viridiplantae > Streptophyta > Magnoliopsida > Malvales > Malvaceae > Hibiscus > Hibiscus tridactylites. The sequence goes on from OY288289.1 coordinate 30,932,964, forward strand.
TTTCATGCACAAATGCACCATTCTCAATAGATAATCAACACTTGTGCAAGCTAACAAGTTAAACATGCATTCATAGTACATTACACACTTCTCATGCAACCATGCATCATTTCAAGCATCTCATGCTTCATTATATTCAAGAACCTTATATTGTCTTCCAAGTGATAAACCATATCCACTTTTCAACTCAACATCCAATCGGATACGCGGATCACAAGCGTTGTCCCCACGCTTCATACACACTACCAATCTCCAAGTCCCCAAATGGAATTTTATCCACCATTTGACCTTACCATACACAAGGTTCTCATATGGAATTTCAAACACCATATAACCTTAACATTCACAAGGTCCTCATATGGAATTTTAACCACCATATAACCTTAACATTCACAAGGTCCTCATAAGGAATTTTAACCACCATATAACCTTAACATTCACAAGGTCCTCATATGGAATTTTAACCACCATATAACCTTAACATTAACCATTGGTAGTTGTATAACATCACTAACGAGATTCGGGACATGCTACACAAGATCCACTCATGGACTTTACACCACCACAATGATCTTAACAAGTACAAGGTCCTCAAATGGGATTTTAACCACCATTATTACCTTTGCTTACACAAGACCCACCCATAGAATTTTAACCACCATGGTGTTCTTAACCATCTCGTTAGTGCACTTGGATGAAGTTACCGGTTCACTCACAACCACTCCACATCCAAGGCGACTTTATTCACGGTGCACCCAATCCTATAGCCGGCTAACTGTATCCGATTTAAGTAACCAAGTACCACTTACATCACTTGCCAATATAACCATCTTACCACATTAATCCATTGATTTACAAGCATAACCAAAATGCAAAAACCACCATTTACCATCATCAATCCACTGTTTTTGAAGCATCACACAAAGACAATAAACGACATGCATCACTATGCAACAATTCCACAATTCCAATGTACAAAACCAAGGATCTCTTACCTTGAGCATCCTTCACACATGGCTTTCAAAACCAGCATTAAACCATGCTAAAATATGCTTCCAAAACAAAATTTAAGACATGCAAATCACATGCATTGCATCCATCAATCACAAATGCTTTAAAACCAAATCACAACACAAACCAAGAGGGAAAACCCATTTACTTACTCTTGAGCTTAGTAAAGTTGTTTAGACTTAAACTAAGCTCCCAAAACCTTCAAACCTTGGTTTAAAAGCTGAAAACCCAACTTCACTCACCGATACCCAAAGCAAGGCTAGCCAACAAGCCTTCCAAGCATCTGAAACCTTCCACACCACCTCTAATGCTCACGGATCAATCTCCCCTGTTTCAAGCACACAACAACAGAGGATTAATGCATCATTATGTATTAAAAACACCAGCCACACAACTCAACTCGCTGCTCCTTGCAAAAACAACAATTCGACTACCAAACACAACCGAAATCACCTCTAAACACTTCCAAAACATAACCCAGCCAAGATCCATCACTTCTAACCATTTTTAAACATCAATTAACATCCAAAAAGGATCTAACCACGTCCTTATACCTCCAGCTATAACAGATCACCAAGATCACTCCAAAAACAACCAAAAACTAAAGCAAAACTTAGGAAAAGTAACCTATTCGGGATTGCATTGATAAAACCTCAATTTCTCATCAATTATACATTCATTCAACATCGAAAAGACACCTCAAATCACTGCTCAAACAGATCATACGAATTTTATGAAAAATCAACCAAATCTTGAATTTTAAAGCCAAGATCAATATTACAATTGTAAAACCTTTAATAAATCACAAATCAAGGATTGAGAACTTGGAAATTTCAGTAAAGAACTGAGAGTTTAGAGGAGAAGGACGTTCTTACCTCCAAACTTGAGTTTCTCCCTTTTTGGAACCAAATTCTTGAAAATTCAAATAGCAAATGCTAAGGTTTTGTTGAATAGATGATTAGAGATTAAAAGAGAATTAAAATCTCATGTTTGGGTGTCAAAATCAGAGGACAAAGCTCTGGAGAAATGTGTTTGGTTTGAGAGAAAAGATGAGAGAAAAGGAAAATGGAAATTTGGAAAGTTAGTTAGAAAATGCCAAAATATCTTCCCTCCCTTTACTTTTATTTAAAAACCATTAATTAAACCTTTAATATTTTAGAAAAATCTTTAGAAACTCCTATTGGGTAAATAGCTCCTTAAAGATTCAAAGTTTCAATCCTTTTTAAAACAGTCTCGTAGTTTTCAAAAATTACATTTTGGTCACTAACCCAAAATGTCACTCTTCCAAACCTCATTTTGTAAAATTGATTTCACCAAACTCTTATATATAATAAAAGAGGATTTTAAGACATTTTTCCATATTTTTAATGCAACCCGAACTAGGCTTTCCTAAAAATCACCTTTTATATTCGAACCGCAACCCGACCGGTCCGGTCCAAACCCAAAACTTCTAAGCCCAAAATTGGGGTGTCACAATATGATTCTGACGTCAAGCCAGTTGATAATCTATTTTCTCACCACTTCTCGCATAGTGTCGTTTAAATGTCTCTGAGCATCAATAGTCGGCTTATGACCATCTTCCAAGAAATTTTGTGCATAAATAATGCCGGACTGATGCCTTGGATGTATGCTATTGTCCATCCAATGGCCTTCTTATGCTGTTGTAGCATTTCGATTAGTTTCTACTCTTGTTTCTGCATTAACTTGGAAGAGATGATTATGAGCAACATATCATCTAAACCAAGAATGACGTATTTAAGCTGCCCTGACAGAGGCTTAAGATCTAAAATAGGTGGCTCTTCAATTGAAGGGTTTTGGGTTATATGTTCATTCGAGGTATAATTTAGGGGCTCGAAGAACTTACCTGGACGATTGCCTATCCAATTTACCTCCTAATGACATTTAGTGTCAGATATGTCTGAATCGGAGGAGTCAGTGTTATCGTTGCTGTCGTGACAGTCTTCCAGATGACTATTGTGGCAGTGACCAAATTTTATGTCATGGTAGCTCGACCTGATGCAGGGTTGGTCAAGGATTACTTCAGCGATGGCTTTGCACTCTTCTTCTGCATCATCATGTTTAATTGCTTGGAGATCATTGAGTTTGATTTCTTGATCATTCACTCTCATGGTCAGTTCTCCTTTCTCTACATCGATCACAGATCTGCCTGTGGCTAGGAAGGGTCGCCCCAGGATGATCGGTGTGTTTCCCTCTGCTTCACATTCTAACACAAGAAAGTCAACAGGAAAAATAAATTTATCCACTCTTACTAGAATATCTTCGATCTTCCCTTCTGATTGTACGTAAGAGCGGTCTGCCAGCTGCATCATGACTATCTTGGGTTGTGCTCGTCCAATAGCTAATTTCTAAAATACATATTTTGGCATTAAATTTATGCTAGCACCAAGATCACAAAGTGCCTTACCCACGAATTTGCCAGCAATTATGCACGGTATGATGAAGCTCCCAAGATCCTCCTTCTTCTAGGGTGGATGCCTGTGCAACATAGTCATGCATCCCTATATCATTTTTAGCGTTTCAAATTACCCAAGTCTGGATCTTTTTAACATGGCATCCTTGAGAAATTTCACATAACTGGGCATCTGCTTGATGGCCTCTAACATCGGTATATAAATATGCACCTACTTAAAAATATCATAAATCTTTTTGAGCTAGTACTCCTGTTTCTGTTTTTGTAACCGCCGTGGAAAAGGAGGTGGATGACGGTAATCTTCAAGACGTCCTTCACATGGTATTCGGATTTGAGGATGTTTAAATTCTTCAGCATTCTCTAACTTCTCCTCTGTCCCTTTTGCTATCATGGCAGGTATGTCGACAGCGAGTTGCGCTTCCTCTACCGGGGCAGTGTTCACGGCAGGTGTATCTGGGGTTTATTCCTTACTCGGTATGTCCTTTGTCTCTGGCCCTTCTAACTGTTTCCCACTAATTGTTGTGATTGCTTTACACTGCTCATGTGTGGGTTTTCTAGTGACCTCAATATCACTAGGGAATCCTCTGTTTTTCATTTTATTGATGTGTTGAGAAACCTGGCCCATCTGTGTCTCCAGGAATTTCAGGGTAGCCTCATGGTTTGTCATCCTCATTTTCGTCTTGTCCATTAATGAATCTGTTTTCTTGACAATGTGATCAATGTTTTCCATGTAAGCTCCTATTTGTGACATGAATGTGGCCAATGTCTACTCCAGTATACTAGGTGTGGCTACCGGCTGCTGTTGCGGCTACTGTTGTGGCTGCTGTCGCGACAGGATTCTGGGTGCCCCTTGGTTTTGGTTGTTCTGCATCTGAGGATTCAGTGCATTGTTCAGATTGTTCTAGGAAAACTTGGGATCTTTCCTCCAGTTGGGATTGTAATTGTTGGAATCATAATTTCTTGGCTTGTTAAATTTCCAACGTACATCCCTTCTTCTAATTGTAACGGACAGTCTTCCGAACTGTGGTTCCCACTGCAAGTTTCACATACCTCTTCTGCAGAATAGACAGATTTAGAATCTTTTCACAACGGATTTTCCACCGCCTTTGTGAGGTAAGCAACTTGTGATTTCAGGGAATTGTCAGGTTCATATTCCTTTACAGTTATCCCTCGTTTACCTCTCATTGCTGTAGGAAATTGCTCATCATTGTTTGCTAAGGTTTTCAACACCACCATTGCTTCGTCTAGATCTGTATCCAATAACAGCCTATTTGTTGCTGAATCTATTCTCATACGAGTGTGTGTTTTCGCAACATTGAACAATTTAACGACATGATTCCACACGGGGAATCAATGCATAGGGCAGTTCCTTAGAAGAGTTGTAGACCTGTCCCATGCCTCGTGCATTGGTTCATCATCTTCCTGTTGAAAAGTAGCAATTTCATTATGCAATCGCTTAGATAAGAGAGAAGGATTAAAATGAGATAAGAATTCACGAGAGAGATCTGTCCAAGTTTGTCATGAACCTGACGTTAGTTTATTCCACCAAGTTTTAGCTCTGTCTCTTAGTTAATGAGGAAATAACTAGAGCCTCAGTATTTCCAGATTTATTCCTGGAAATCTAAACGATCCACATATTTCTTGGAACATTTTCAGATGTTCTCGAGCGTCCTCTGTCGCAGCACCACTAAACTGGCTAGCGGAATTTATCATGCTGATCATAACGTGTTTCAACTCAAAATTCTCAGCTTCCACGTCTGGCAAGGTGGTCTACAGTTCAACATGGCCATTGATCATGTAGTCGCGGCAAGACTGTCGTGCGACAGCAACAGCGACATGTCGTCCATCTAGTGGAGGAACTTCAACATTCCTCTGGTTCTTATTTACCCAGTTGTTCATTGCTTCTAACTGTTCCTCAAGATAGTCATTTCTTGCTATCAAGAGGCGGACTCGGTTCCTGAGGTTGCACGTACGTTCGATTTCAGGGTCTAGATCGTACTCAGGTTCTTTGCCTTGTCTAGATCTACGCATAATCAAACAGAAGACCTTGTGAAAAGCACAGGGTAAACAATACCAATAAAAATAGAAAAATTAAAAAGGTAAAGTGCAGTAAAAATAAGGGTAAAGATATGTTGTCAGTCCCCAGCAACGGCGCCAAAAACTTGTTGCGTGTCAAAAGTCCTATCGCAATGCAGTGCAAGTGTACACGACGCAAGTAGTGAAGTGATACTTGGAGTATCGGATATCGTCTCCACAAGGACTGGAAATAGCTTTATCCTTGAATTGTTGCACGAGAGAGAAGAAAGAGTTTTAAATGATTGTAGAGTAATCGTGAATGATAAACTAAATTTAAGGAGTAAAAGATCAAGTTTGCGAAATAGGCCGGTATTGATTTGCTCGGTAGTGCAGGTGTTGCACTGAATAGAAACTTTTGTTCTATCGTCGTCCCTGTCACGGCAGAAGTCTGTTGTTGTCGCGGCAGCGATCACACAACTCTGTACTTCAAGCTTGGCAAGAACCCCTACTATGACTTATCCTATCCCTAGGCCCGAGTGCTGTTGATGAACACTTATTGGATGATACCTCCCTACGTGAATCGAAGGGTGAACACCAATGTTGTTGAATTCTTCCTTAGCCACTTAACATCGTACTTATCCCTAGGCCAAGATGGTTTAACCATAAACTAGAAAACTCGTATTTATTCCGTTCTTATGCTTGACTCTCTCGATATCAAACAAATAAATAACCTCACATTGCTCTCCCGATACTCTCTTGAGATGTGAAAAGCCAAAATAAATAAACCTGAATTTTTATTGCTTCGAACAAAAATATTTCTAAAATAGTACAATCCTTGCAACTACTTTACAGAATCAACCCTTAGCCCTAGGGGAAGGGTTGATTCTGTTGATGAACACTTATTGGATGATACCTCCTTACGTGAATCGAAGGGTGAACACCAATGTTGTTGAATTCTTCCTTAGCCACTTAACCCCGTACTTATCCCTAGGCCAAGATGGTTTAACCATAAACTGGAAAACTCGTATTTATTCCGTTCTTATGCTTGACTCTCCCGATATCAAACAAATAAATAACCTCACATTGCTCTCCCGATACTCTCTTGAGATGTGAAAAGCCAAAATAAATAAACCTGAAGTTTTATTTCTTCGAACAGAAATATTCCTAAAACAGTACAATCCTTGCAACTACTTTACAAAATCAACCCTTAGCCCTAGGGGAAGTTTAGAACATGATGAGAAAGGGGAAAACGACAAGGGTTTTGGGGAAGACGGCTAGGTAAGAGATCTCCTCCCCTAGGACGAATTACATGCTTTTATATAGGCATTGGGCCCAAGTTTTCTAATATGGAAAGAATACAAGTTTAAACTAAAGTACAACTCTATTGGAGATTAAATCTTCTGAGTATATGCGTTTAATTTGTCCTCTTTTCTTGCTTTGGATTTCTTCCTTGGACTTTGGGCTTGGCCTTCATTCTGCCACAGGGCTCAGAAAAATATAGGAGTGGTCCACGACAGACTGGCTTGAATTCCTCTATCTGTCGAGCTCCTATGAAATTTTCCCTTTCACCAACTCTTTCGTCATGGCTACCACGGCTGTGGCCACTGCATCATTATTTCCTTGACTCCAATCTTGTGATCCAGCTTTGCTTCCTTGCTGCCCTGAGCCTGCCACAGCATATACCTGCAAAAGTGACCAAAATCAGTAGCAACTGTGCCATTTTATCTATTTGTGATGTATATGTAAAATCTATCCTAAAAGCAATGAAATATGTTTGGATGTAGCAGAAAAATGGGTAAAAGAGGGGTAAAATATAGAACTTTTATACACTCAACACTCAATGCATTAAAACCACCAACAATCAAAGCTACCTCGTTACTCTACCCAAAAACACCAAAACGGCTATCTGAAACAACGAAAAACACCTTCGATTACTCGCCAAACTCAACCCAGCCATAATCTAACACACCCATCAACTTTTAATCATCAATTGACATCCAAAAACAATCTAATCTCATCCTTCAACCATCAGCAACACCAGAACCACATTATCTTTACAAAAACCCCAAATCTAACCATCTAACAACTAGAGATCCAATCCAATTCAGTATTATTATGATAAAACCTTCAATTCAACATCATTTAACATCCAAATCATGATTAAAACGAATCTCAAATCAATCAAAACAGTAGCATTACCAAACTAATAAGATTGCTACCAATAATTTTCAATTTAACAAGATTTCCATGATTAAATCATCAAAACAACTTAGAAATAATATGTAAAGGATTGATAACTTAGGAATTTCAGTGAAGAACTGATCATTAGAGGATAAGAACCAACCTTAACTCTAATGGATAAAATATCTCTCAGTTAGATGTGTTTTTCTTGAAAAATCAAAGGAAAAACAATAAGGTTTTATAAATCAAGATTAAAGAATCCTTTAGAAATCAAAAGCTTAGTGAATCAAAATCTTTACCTCAAGTTTCTTGAAAATGGAGAGTGTTTGGCTGAGATAAAACTTTGAGAGAAAATAGAATTAGAGAAAATCAATGATGCAATATCTTAACATATCCTCCAACACTTGGATAACTCGTTTACACTGACCATTTGTTTGGGATGATACGAAATACTGAAATTCAATGAGTACCCAACGCTTGATGAAGACACGCCCAAAACTTTGATGTGAAATTCGGCTCTCGATCCGAAACAATGTATTTAGGCACTCCATGCAACCTCAACATCTAAGAGATGTACAAATCCACCAACTTGTCTAACTTATACGTAGTATGCACAGCTAGAAAATGTGCACACTTCGTAAAATGATCAACAATCACCCAAATAGAATCATTTTTAGTATGTTTCAAAGGCAAACCCGTCACAAAAATCCCCGATGATTTTCTCCCATTTACATTCTGGAAACTTCAATGATTGCAACAATCTAGAAGGAAATTGATGCTCTAATTTAACATGTTGACAAACCATTCACTTACTAACAAAATCAGCCACGTCCTTCTTCAAGCCAACCCAATTGTACTCAACCTTTAACCCTCGATACATCTTTGTATTACCAGGATGCATAGCAAAAGGACTGTTATGAGCCTTAGTCAAGATAGTGTGCCTCAGCTCCACATCTCCCGGCACAACTACTCGACTATTAAAACACAAAACCCCATCATCATTGAAACAAAAGTCTACTGGATTTCCTTCTGCTATGTCTTCAACAAGCCGTACCAACGAATCATCTAACAATCGCTTCTCCTTAATCAACTCCACCAATGAGGATTTCCCTTGTAACTCAGCCACTAAACCACCATCTCAGATATACTCAACCGAGCAAATGTCGCCCTTAACTCTACAACTACCTTTTTACTCAAGGCATCAGCTACAACATTAGCCTTTCCTGGATGGTACTCAATCGTCAAGTTGTAATCTAGCAATTCAAGCCACCATCGTTGCTAATGATTCAACCCTTTTTGAGACATCAAGTACTTCAAACTTTTGTAGTCTGTGTACATCGTACACTTTTAACCATAAAGGTAATGCCTTCAATTTTTCAAGGCAAACACCACTACAACCAATTCGATGTCATGTGTAGGGAAATTACGCTCGTGCACCTTCAACTGCCGAGATGCATAAGCTACCACCCTCCCTTCTTGCATCAACACACATCCCAAACCAACATAGGATGCATCACTATAAACCACAAACTCCTTACCTGATTCAGGTTGAATCAAGATAGGAACTCGAGTCAACGCCTACTTCAATTTCTCAATAGCTTGTTGCCTAAACTCCATACACTCAAACTTTACATCCTTTAGTTACAACTTTTTCCAAGGAATAGCAATCCTTGAAAAACCATCCACGTACGTACGGTAGTAACCCACCAAACCAAGGAAACTACGCACCTCTTGAATCGACTTAGGCGACTTCCAATTCATCACTGCTTCAACCTTTTGAGGATCAACTCTAATCCCTTCGGCCGACACTACATGACCAAGGCAAAAAACTTTCTTAAGCCAAAACTCACACTTGCTCAACTTGGCATAAAGTTGATTTTCCAACAAAACTTCCAGCCCAATCCGCAAATGCTTATCATGATCCTCTACGGTATGAGAGTACACGAGAATATCATCGATAAACACGACCAGAAAGGAATCACCAAGAGCTCATAATGCTCATACCTTATGCGAAAAGCAGTCTTAGGCACATCCTTTACCATTAATTGGTAATATATCAGGATATCAAATAAATCTTAGAAAACACCGAAGCACATTAAAATTGATCAAAAGGATCATCAATCCTTGGAAAAGGATACTTATTCTTGATTATCAACTTGTTCAATTGACGATAATCTATACACATGTGCATCGTGCCATCTTTATTTTGCAAAAACAAGACCGATGCACCCCAATGTAAAACACTAGGCCTAATGAAACCTCGATTAAGCAACTCCTGGAGTTGCATCTTCAACTCCTTAGGAACCATTCGATAGGGAGCAATAGACACTAGAGTAGTGTTTTCCTACAACTCAATGCAAAACTCAACCTCTCTGTTCAGTAGCAATGTAACCCCCTTAACCCGGCCCAGACGGTTGACCCGAATTAAGAAAGTCACACGGGGAAAACCAAAGTCAACCCAAAAGTCAACCTTGATTAACGACCCTTTTTTTCTTTTTACTCTTGTCTAGATGCACATTAACCTTAGATGTGATCATGCAATCAGCATACTCAAAGATCATAAACATCAGAGATCAAACAGGGACCCAATTGAACAATTTACAACTTTAGGGACCAAATTGTAAATTCTGAAAACTTTAAGGACTTAACCAGATTTTAAGTTACCAACTTAAAATTCATCAAGTTTCATGCTTCTCTGCCAAATTTCAGCTCAAACGGACATCCTAAACTCATACAATTGCACAAACAAGTTTCAGGACCAAAATGCAAACTTTTCAAAACATTTAACTGCCAATGTCAGCCCCCAACGGTCACCCGTTCCGAAACAGGCAGAGCCCGTTTCGAAACGCGGGGCCGTTCCGCAACACGTACCGTAACGGGGGACTGGCAGTAGCCAAACCGTTTCGGAACGGTCTCACCCGTTTCGGACGCCTGGGTTTGTTTGAGGCACCCGTTCCGAAACGGTATGAACTGTTCTGAAACACCCTGCACAGAAAACCTCCAAATGCATACATAAACATGCAATTGACCATCCAAATATGCTCCAAAAGCCACCAAACTTTACCAACATACTAATCAACATATAAGAGACATACTTGCATCAACAATTCAACAACATACCAACATTCATGAAAAGCCCCAATTCAAAGGATATGCTTCCTACACAAGCAACCATTTAAACACCATACTTTCAATTCAATCTCATAAAAGCCAAAACATGTTCCAACAACATCAACAACATAAAACCATACTTGTCCGAACATATACGAACACATAAACATCAATTCGAGAGATTCTACCCCGTTGCCTTTATTAACTATAGCTATTAACCGAGACATACATCTCAAGTGGAGTCCCCCTTGAATCCCTTGCTTCTCGCTGTCCAAACTTCAAGTATCTGCATTGATGGACAAAAAGGAGCGTAAGCACATAATGCTTAGTGAGGAATGCTCAAAACCAAAACACCATCAATGCAGCGAGTCATAAAACCTCTTTGAAAAGCAACTCGATTTGTTTACCAAGCAAAGTTCGAAAACCCCTTTTACATCATGCTAAAACCATGCATTGCACATACATGAAAACCAACCCTTAGCTTAGCAAGCTAAGAAAACCTTTTCAAAGCACAAATTGCAATTTCATCCATTTAACCGTTCCATGCATAAACACCATATGCAAAGTTAAATTCAAAACCTTGGAAAGCACTTCCATTTCACAACATACCTTTCTTATACTTGAAAACATTCCAAGCAAGAAACCCTTTAAAACCATTTACTCAAGTAATCCAACACATGCATTAAACCAAGGCAATATATGAACCACAACATCATCATCACATGCCTTTTAAAACAAGTCTTACAAGACTCCAATGCATTTAAGAGATTTCATGCACACATGCATCATTTACCAAAGGATAATCAACACTTGTTCAACTTAACAAGTAACATGCATTCTGTAACGCCCCGGTTTTGGGCTTAGGAGTTTTGGGCGTTGACCGGTTGGTCAAAGTGCTGTTCGAATCTTAAGAGGTTAAATTAGGAAAGCCTAGTTCGGGTTGCATTAAAAATATGGAAAAATGTTCTAAAATCATCTTTTAATATAATTAAGTGAACTGTGAAATCAATTTTGGAAAATGAGTTTTGGAAGTATGACATTTTGGCTAGTGACCAAAATGTAATTTTCGCAAGTTTGGTGACTGTTTTATAAAGGGTTGGAACTTTGAATCTTTAAGGAGCTATTAATCCAAAAGTGGTTTCTCCAGATTTTTCTAAGATATTTTGAGTTATGATTCTGATTTTAAAGTATATCAAAAAGGAGGGAAAAGTCATTTGGCTAATTTCATAACTAACGTCTCAATTTTCTTTCTTTCATTTTCTCTCAACCCAAACACTCCATTTCCAGAGAATTGTTTCTGATTTTCTCACCTAAATCTCTCCTTTAAACTCTCTTTTGGTTCCTAATCAACATATCTTCAAAACCTCTTCAATTGCTTCTTGATTCATCAAGGTTTTTCATTCCAAAAAGTGGAGAAACACAAGTTTGGAGGTAAGAACGTCCTTCTCCTCTAAACTATCAGTTCTTTACTGAAATTCCTAAGTATTCAATCCTTAATTGATGTTTAATTAAAGGTTTTAAAGTGTTGAAATGGATCTTGGCTTATTATGCAAGATTTTGATGATTTTTGATGATTTTCGTTAGATCTGAGTAATCTGTGATTTGAGAAGTGTTTTTGATGTTAAATGATCTCTAAATTGATAAGGAATTGAGTCTTGATTGATGCAAACCCGGATAGGTTGAGTTTCCTAAGTTTAGCTTGTGTTTCAAGGTAGTTTTTGAGGTGATCTTGGTGATCTGATGTTGCTGGAGGTATAAGGTTGTTAATAGGTTGTTTTTAGATGTTATATGATGTTAATGGAAGTGAGGTTTTGCTGGTTTATGGCTGGGCTTTGTTTAGAAGTGGTTTGGATGCATTTTTGGTTGTGTTTGGTGGCCGAAAATGGAGGTTGGATGAGAGCAGCGAGTTTAGATGCTTTCATTGAAGCAATTAATGCATGATGATGCATTAATCCTCTGCTTTGATGTGTTGAAACAGGGGAGGCATCTTTGGATCCAAGGATTTTTGATCCGGAAGCTTGATTTGGTGCTTTGGCTTGAAGCAAAGTGGAAATCGGTGAGTGAGTTTGTGAAAATTGGATTTTCAGCTTTAAAACCAAGGTTTGAAGGTTTTGGGAGCTTAGTTTAAGTCTAAACAACTTTGCTAAGCTCAAGTGTATGTTTTCGGATTTTCTCTCTAGTGGTGGCCATGATTTTTGTTGTGATGCAAGATGATGATTTGCATGTTTTTAATTACCGTTTTGAAAGCATGTTTTAGCATGGATTTTGCTGATGATGTAAGCCATATGTTGAAGGTAACTCTAGGTAGGAGTACCTTGCTTTTATACATTGAAATAATGTGGTTTGATGCTTTGAAATGCATGATGAAAATGGCTTGGTTTAATGCTTTAAAATAGTGAATTAAATGATGAATATGATGTATATTGGCAAGTGATGTTTTGAAAAGATTAAGGTCACTAAGGTGGTTAAAAGTCCTTGAGTGAGCCTTGTTACTTAAGATCATCAAGGTGGTTAAAAGTCCTTGGATGATTCTTGTTGCGGACACTAAGGTGGTTAAAAGTCCTTAGGTGATCCTTTCCATGGTGTTTAAAAGTCCATGGGGCCAAGGTGTTTAAAAGTCCTTGGGGCCAAGGTGTTTAAAAGTCCTTGGGGTGATTCAAGCATTGGACACAAAGGTGGTTAAAAGTCCTTGTGTGGTCCTTATTCATGGTGTTTAAAAGTCCATGGCCAAGGTGTTTAAAAGTCCTTGGGGCCAAGGTGTTTAAAAGTCCTTGGGAAGTTGATGAACTTGTTTTAAGAAATGAAATGTATCACTTGAGCCAATATGACATGTTAAGTATTTTGTGAAGCATGTGATGCTTGTTTTAATGTTTATGTTTAAGCATGAGATTGCTTGTTTAAAGTATGCTTTTGAGCATGTGCAAAGGTTGATTTAAAGCATGTTTTGTAAATGTTTTGAATTGCATTATTGAATGGTTTTTAAGAGCTTTCCTCACTAAGCTTTTGCTTACGCTCTCTTCGTTTTCTTAATTCAATAATGCAGAGCATTAGAGTATCTTGAAGGGCAGCAAGAGGGGCAAGAGTTCAAGTACAAGTAAAGCTCAATGTATGGAAGGTTTTTGTTAAACATTTAGCTTTTGGGTGATTTGGCAATGGGGGACCAATGTGTATGTTTTGGGAGGTGTTTGAGACTCCCTAAGTATGTTGAATGTTGTTTTGGATGCTGGTTTTTGGATTGGATCATTGCATGCTTGTTTTGGAAGTTTGGTGTTTTAAATAGCTAGCTTGTGTAGGAAGCATGTCTATTGAATTGGGGTTTTTTGCATATGATGTTAGATTGTTGTTTTGATGATTCCTATAAGTCATATATATGTTGAATTGCATGCTGGTAAAGTTTGGTGACATTTGGAGCATGTTTGAATGATCAATTGCATGTTTTGGTATGCTTGTTTGCTGCAATCTGTGCAGGCGTTTCGGAACAGTGTGCACCGTTTCGGAATGGGTGCCTTACATGAACCCAGGCGTCCAAAACGGTATGCACCGTTTCGAAACGGTTTGGCCTCTGCCAAGGCCATGTTTCGGAACCCGTTTTGGAACGGCCCGCGTTTCGGAACAGGGTCTACCTGTTTCGGAACGGTCGACCGTTGGGGGCTGACATGGGCAGTTATATGTTTTGAATTGTTTACGTTTTGGTCCTGAATCTTGTTTGTTCAATTGTATGAGCTTGGGAAGTCCTTTTGAGCTGAAATTTCACAGAGAAGCATGAAACCTGATTAATTTCAAGTTGGTACTTTAATTTGGGTTAAGTCCTTTTAATTATCAGAAATTACAATTTGGTCCCTAAAGCTGTAATTTGTTCAATTGGGTCCCTGTTTGATCTCTGATGTTTATGATCTTTGAGTATGATGTTTGTGTGATCACAATTAGGACTAATGTGCATCTAGACAAGATTAAAAAGAAAAAAAAGGGTCGTTAATCAAGGTTGACTTTCGGGTTGACTTTGGTTTTCCCCGTGTGACTTTCTTAATTCGGGTCAACCGTCTAGGCCGGGTTAAGGGGGTTACACATTCACAAGCATTATACACATCCCATGCAACCATGCATCTTTTCAAGCATCTCATGCTTCTCATGCAATTATGCATCATTTCAAGCATTACATGCTTCTTTTAATCAAGAACATCATATTGGCTTTCAAGTGATCAACCACATTCACTTTTCAACTCAACATCCAATCGGATACGCGGATCACAAGCGTTGTCCCCCACGCTTCATACACACTACCAATCCAAGGTCTCCAATGGACTTTTAAACACCATTTGACCTCACCATCCTAAGGTTCCCATGTATGGACTTTTAAACACCATACAACCTTAGCTTTCCCGAGGTTCCCATGTATGGACTTTCAAACACCATACAACCTCCACTTTTCCCAAGGTTCCCATGTATGGACTTTTAAACACCATACAACCTTGACTTTTTCCCAAGGTTCCCATGTATGGACTTTCAAACACCATACAACCTTGACATGCACAAGGTTCCCATGTGTGGACTTTCAAACACCATACAACCTTTGCATTCACCGATTGGTAGTGGTATAACATCACTAACGAGATCCGGGACACCCTACACAAGATCCACACATGGACTTAACTTCGCCATTGTGATCCCAACAAGCACAAGGTTCCCATGTATGGACTTTTAACCACCATACAACCTTTGCTTAACCAAGGTCCTCGAATGGGCAATCAACCTCCATTATGACCTTAACCATCTCGTTAGGATACTTGAAGGGAGTTTATCGGTTCACTCTTAACCACTCCACCTCCAAGGCAACTTTATTCACGGTGCACCCAATCCTATAGCCGGCTAACTATATCCGATCAAAGAACCAAGAACCACTTACATCACTTGCCAATATAACCACCTTACCACATTAGTCCAATGATTCACATGCATAACCATAATGCAAAAACCATCATTTACCATCATTAGTCCACTGTTTTAAAGCATTACACATAGCCATTAAACATCATGCAACACCATGCATCAAAACCACATTTTCAATGTATAAAACCAAGGATCTCCTACCTTGAGCATCCTTCACATATGGCTTTCAAAACCAGCATTAAACCATGCTAAAATTTGCTTTCAAAACAGAATTTAAATCATGCAAAACCCTTGCACTTCAAACATCAACCACAATTGCCTAAAAAACCGATTCATAACACAAACCAAGAAAGAAATCCATTTACTTACTCTTGAGCTTAGCAAAGTTGTTTAGACTTAAACTAAGCTCCCAAAACCTTCAAACCTTGGTTTAAAAGCTGAAAACCCAACTTCACTCACCGATACACAAAACAAGGCTATCCAACAAGCCTTCAAAGCATCCGAAACCTTCCGCACCACCTCTAAGGCTCGCGGATCAAACTCCCCTGTTTCAAGCACATAACAACAGAGGATTAATGCATCATTATGCATCAAGAACAGCAGCTACACAACCAAACTCGCTGCTCATCACAAAATCAACATTTCGGCTACCAAACACAACCGAAATCACCTCCAAACACTTCCAAAACTTAACCCAGCCAAGATCCATCACTTCTAACCATTTTTAAACATCAATTAACATCCAAAATGATCACAAACACGTCCTTATACCTCCAGGTATAACAGATCACCAAAAACACTCCAAAAACAACCAAAAACTCAAGCCAAACTTAGGAAATTCAACCTATCCGGGATTGCATTAATTAAACCTCAACTTCTAATCAATTTAGCATTCATTTAACATCAATTTGACACTTCAAAACACTGCCCAAACAGATCACACGAAAATTCCACCAAAATCACCAAATCTTGCATTTTAAGCCAAAATCAAGATTTCAATTGAAAAGCCTTTAACAATCACAAATCAAGGATTGAGAACTTAGGAATTTCAGTAAAGAACTGAGATTTTAGAGGAGAAGGACGTTCTTACCTCCAAACTTGAATTTCTCCTTTTTAGAACCAAAAAGCTTGATGAAACAACTTGCAAATGGTGAGGTTTTGTTGTAGAGATGATTAGGATTCCAAAGAGAATTGAAAAGGAAGATTTGAGTGAAAAAATCAGAGAAGAAAATCTGGAGAATTGTGTTTGGGTTGAGAGAAAATGAGAGAAAAGGAAAATTGAGAGAAAATGGAATGTTAGTTATGAAATGGTAAAATGATTTCCCTCCACATTTCATAAACTTTAAAATCAGAATAAAGCCTTAAAATATCTTAGAAAAATCTGGAGAAACTCTTTTTGGAATAATAGCTCCTTAGAGATTCAAAGTTTCAATCCTTTATAAAACAGTCACGCAACTTTCAAAAATTACATTTTGGTCACTAGCCAAAATGTCACCCTTCCAAACCTCATTTTCCAAAATTGATTTCACAGTTCACCTATATATATTAAAAGATGATTTTAGAACATTTTTCCATATTTTTAAAGCAACCCGAACTAGGCTTTCCTAAATTCACTCTTATATATTCGATCAGCACTTTGACCGAACCGGTCAACGCCCAAAACCGGGGCGTTACAAGCAAACTAGGCAACTTTTCTAGAAATACACCCGGGAACTCACATATTTTCCGTATGTCCTGTGCTCGCATCTCGTTTATACTTGGATTCATCACAAAAAATAGGAAAGCTTTGCATCCCGAACGCATCAATCGACTCGCTTCAAGAGCCAAAACCACATTAGATAAGAACTTCACATTCTCAACTACGACCACCACCTCATAAGCATCGACAAGTTTCAACGAAACTTGCTTGGTCTCCAAATCATCCACAGCCCTAAGCTCAGATAAACAATCCATACCAAGGATTACATTGAAACCATAGAAAGGGAATTCCATAAGATCAACCTCAAAGACATGACCTTGGACAAATAATGGACATCTCCAATGTCGCAACTTTGCCAACAGCATTACGACTTCGATTACTCTTCAAACTCAACCTAGCCAAAATCTAACATATACATTCGCTTTTAATCATCAATTGACATCCAAAAATAATGTAATCTCATCCTTAAACCTCTAGCAACACCACAACCATGTTATCTTTACAAAAACCCCAAATCTAACCGTCTAACAACTAGAGATCCAATCCAAGTAGGGATTATTATGATAAAACCTTTAATTCAACATCATTTAACATCCAAATCATGATTCAAACCAATCTCAAATCAATCAAAATAGTAGCATTACGAAAATCATAAGATTGCAACCAATAATCTACAATTTAATTGGATTTCCATGATTAACTCATCAAAACAACTTAGAAAACATATGTAAAGGAATGATAACTTGGGAGTTTCTGTATAGAACTGATCCTTAGAGGAGAAGAACGAACCTTATCTCTAATGGATGAAATCTCTCTCAATTGGATGTGTTTTTCTTGAAAAATCAAAGGAAAAAGAATAAGGTTTTATAAATCAAGATTAAAGAATCCTTAAGAAATCAAAAGTTTAGTGAATCGAAATCTTTACCTCAAGTTTCTTAAAAATGGAGGGTGCTTGGCTGAGAGAAAAAATTGAGCAAAAATAGAGTGAGACAAAATGACGTAAAATGACTTTTAATGAAATAACCAACTCTACCATTATTAAATCCTTTTAATACTTAGTTAAAACCCTTTAAAATTCTCCTAATTGAGAGAAAAATATGATAAAAACAAGTAGGTCAAATAACTCCTTAAATATTTGATGTTTCAATCCCTTTACAAGACAATCACTAAAATAACTTTGTAAAAATCGCGTTTTGATCACTAACTCAAAATGTCCCACTTCCAAAATCTTTTTCATAAAATTGATTTTACCAAAATAATTTATATAATTAATAATGATTTAATCATTTTCTTATATTTTTATCATAACATGAATCTTGATTCCCTAAACCACTCCCGAACTAACCTTGGATATGTAGTCTAGATCTTACGAACCTCGAGTCAACCTCAAATACTTCTAGACCCAATATCGGGGCATTACAACTCTCCTCCACCTAGGAAATTTCGTCCTCAAAATTTTACCTTATGGAATAATGTTGCGTGTAAAAGAGTCTATCGCAATTGTAGTGCAAGTGTACACGACACAAGTAGTAAAGTGATACGAAGTATCGGATATCATCTCCACAGGGATTGGGCTAATAGCTTCACCTTAAATCACTTCACAAAAGTAAAGAAAATAATTGAGAAAGTTGTCACGAGAATAATAAAGTAAACGTAAATAAAAGAGTAGATAATTAAAGATAGAGAGAATGGGCTGGTATTGAATTGCCCAGTAGTACATGTATTGCTAAGTCCAGGAAATCCAGTTCTGTCGTCGTCCCCGTCGCGGCAGCACCTGTCGCGGCAGCAGTCCGTTGCTTGTCGCGGCAGTGAACACTCAACTCAATACTTTCAAGTTTGGCAAGAATTCCATATGTGCCTTGGCCTATCCCTAGGTCCAAGTCTATCGATGATCACGTATTTGATGATACCTCCCGGCATGAATCGAAGGATGAACACCGATGTTGATGAATTCTTCTTTAGCCACTTAACCTCGTCCTATCCCTAGGTCCGAGATAGTTCAACTATAAACTAGAGAACTTGCTCTTATTCCTTTTGTATACTTAACTCTCCCGATGCTAAGTAAATTGATAACCTCACAATGCTCTCCCGATGCTCTTGCAAGATATTAATAACCAAAATAAGAGAACTTGAAGTTTATTTTATTTAATTGAAAATTCCTAAAACAAAACAACCCTTGCAACTACTTTACAAATGAACCCGTGGCCCTAGGGGGAATTTAGAACATAATGAGGGAAGGAAAACAGCTAGGGTTTTGGGAAGAAAGCTAGGGAATCAGTTATGCCTCCCTAGGTCGAAATATATGCCCTTATATAGGCTTTGGGTCCAAGTTTTCTAAAATAACAAGAATACAACTTTAAATTGAAGTACAATTCTAATAAAGACTAAATCTTCAAAGAATCTACTTTCCAGCCGTTATCTTTCTTGCTTGGGATTTTCTCTTCTTGAACTTTGGGCTTGACATTCCTTTCGATTTGGGGCTTGGAAAAATATGGTGATTTCACACGACAGACGGGCTGAATTTTCTCTATCTGTCGAGGTCCACTTTGCTTCTTCTCCGCAAAACTGCTGTCGGCCTTTGCTGTCACGGCAGCAACCATGGCAGCATCGTCCTCCTTGACTGCTCAACCAGTTCGAGCTCTTCTGCTTCACAGCTCTGCGCCTGCCCTTTCTGTCTGCTACAGCAGCAACCTGCAAAAACAACCAATTTTAGTAGAAACTGTGCCTTTTAATATATTTGTGATGTTTAACTGTAAACTAACCTAAATGCAATAAATAATGCTTGAATGCAGAAGAAATATGGGTTAAATAGGGGGTAAATAATAGAACAGTTATATTTTTGTTTTGGCTTTCAAATGGTGAACATTCCCTTACCCGTCATTCGTTCCCTGTGACGGCAGCAACATGTCAGATAATTTAGGATCTGTCCGGAGTCTCACTGTAGTCCTCGTGCAAAGTGTGCATGCTTGTGAACAGTTATATGCCAAGACTCTCTTAGTTATATGCCAAGACTCTCTTAGTTTTATGCCAAAGTTTATCTTTTGAAGGCACTTTTTCATGCTCCTTTGATTTTTGTTTTGACTCTATTTCTCTTTTTTTTTAAGCTAAAGCTTCACTAGAGCCAGTTTTGGGCACCTCTAGGGCTGTTGAGTCTCTTTTGCTAAACTTCTTTCCTAGAGCCAGTGTTAGGCACCTCTAGGGGCTATTCAAGTGCTAAGCTTCCTACTCTAGTTAACTAGAAGAGTTCTAAGCAATATAACAGTCACAATTGTGTTTAAGTTTTCAGAACTATAGAAAGGCTCTAAACTTCTCCTAAAAACTATCCTAAAATCACTGCCACGACAGGGCTGTCACAACAGGTAAGTTCAGTTCACAGTTTTCAGCCAAAGTTTTCAATATTTTCATCATTTTTTAAGAGGCTAAATAAAAGACACAAATAAGTAAAAGACACAAATTTTAACAACTAAGATGGACTCCATTAATGGAGGGTTGCCACCCCCAAACACGAGGGTTGCATTGCCCTCAATGCAAATGACAAATAAAAACAAAATATAAGGCAGTACATCACAAAATATATAGCAGGCAACAAGAATAAGATAAGAAACTTAAATTTTAATAGTTGTCTTCGTTGCTGCTGCTGAGTCGGATCTGGCGGCGGGCTCTAGCTTTCGGAGCTGGCTGGGGCACGGGGGAGGCAGATGTGTTCTTTGCTACTGCTCTCCCCGCTCTTGCTGTCACTGCTGTTGCTGCTACTGGCTTTTGGCATGTTATTCTTATCTGCCATCCGCTTCTGCTTCTTTACTGGTGAGAATTCTTTCGACAAATTCCTCTTATTCCATTCGACGTTTTGTGCCACGGGCAGATGGTTCAGCACGGGTGCTGCCTGCTGCTGTCGGGGGTAGACAATGGCGTTGAGGCGGCAGAGGGTGTCCGTGGGGTAGCAGCAGGTGTAGGAGTGTGGGCAGGTGTAGTGACAGTAAACTAATGTGCATGAAAAGTGGGGAAGGCATCATCATGGAAATTTAAAGAATTTTGTATAAAAGTTACCGTAGAGGCAGCAAAATCCCTTATTAAGGTCATTAAGCCCAGCTGTCGTTCCTCCAGCTTCTAAATGGCAGCTAAGATATGGGCGGAGGAGTCTGTCGGAGCGGCTTTTGCGGCAGCTGGTTCAGTGTTTGGCTGCTCTGTCGTGTCGACTGTGGTGGCAGCTGGGTCGAATGACGACAGCGGGGTGGCAGCGGTCAGCTCCATGAGGCTGAGGATGTTCTTTTCAGTCCAGCCTTTTCCTTGGACTCGCAAGTCAGTGTGGACTTCTTGGACGCCGTGGCCACGGCAGAGTGAGGTGATGAGGTACGGGAGAAAAAGGGGACCCGTCGGTCTGTGCGCACACTCCAAAATGCTCTCCCGAATATAATTGCCCACATTAATGGGCCGTTCATGTAAAATGGAGTGTATCAATGCTAACCTCGGTTGGTCGACCGTGGCCTTGTGGGATGACGACATGATCCTCCGGTAGCAGCTGGGTTCGCTTTACTGTCCGTGGATTTTTCCGGCTAGTTTTCCATTGGGTGCCCTCATCGGTCAGTTCTGCCATGACAACTTCATAGGCAGCAGTGTCTAATGTGTTGAGGAACTGCTGGTGAGCATCGTCATTGTTGCCGATGTAGAAGCCATAGAAGGTGTTGATGTACTTGGCTTCAAATGACACTTCTTTCCCTCGAACAATCACCGATGTCGCTATCCTGCTACTGATGGCAGCATAAGATTCTCGAACCAACGTCACATTCATTTCCTCTGGCTATTCCGCAAACGTCTGCCACTGTAAAGCTCTAACCTTCCGAGCTATGAATGGCTTGAGGCCCAAATTTTCCTCTGTCGATGTATAGATAAAGCCTCTCTCTTCCCACATATCTTTGCTAGCAAAGGAACGTAGGGGAGTTGATGTCGGTGTGGAACTGGAGGTAGCATTTCGTCGGGTTTTCCTAGAAGACATTTTTGTGCAAGGTTTGTGGAAATGAAATGAAAGCAAATAAAAACTAAAGAGAGTGCAAGTAAGAAAGGCAAAGGTGAGTGAAAATGAAAAATGAAACGGGGTTATATAGAGAAGGATTTGCTACCCGTTGAAGCTGTAACGGCAGACGCGAATAACGGGGCCAGTTGTTATACGTTAGCGTGTCTGTTACGCGTATGTGACGTGTTTCCGCATCTGTCATGACAACGTGATGACATCCTGTATTTTCCGCGTCTGTCTCAGCAGCTGTAACGACAGGCTTCAAAATTTGGGCTTTGTTGGGCTGGTGGATGGGTGGTGGGCTGAGTTCACTTCTCCTGTTCTTCTTGACTCCTTTATTTCCTAAAAACAATAAAAATAAAGACATTATTCAAATAAAATAAATCTTATTTCCTAATAAATAATAAATATTAATAAAAAAAATAAAAAATAAGATTTAGGTTAAATTAGGTATGACAAGTGGGGCATCTCCTAAGGTAACCACTTCCTGCATTCCTCGGGCTTTAGTCCCCTGATAATGCTTTAGGCGCTGTCTGTTGACTTTGAATTGGTGCTCGTCTTTTAATGATCGGATTGTGATGGCACCATGGGGAAAAACCTGTACGACTTGGAACGGGCCAGACCATCTAGATTTCAGTTTCCCTGGGAAAAGTTTCAGTCTAGAATTGAAGAGCAATACAAGCTGCCCTGGGCAGAACTGTCGTGGCAGCAACTTCTTGTCATGCCACTTCTTAGTTTTATCCTTGTAGATTCTTGCATTGTCATAGGCCATTGTCCAGATTTCTTCAATTTCGTTCAGATCTAACAACCTTTTCTGCCCTGCCTTGTCCAAGTCCATATTCACTGCCTTGATCGACAAATATGCTCTGTGCTCTATCTCGACAGGTAGATGACATGTTTTCCCATAAATCAAATGGTATGGAGACATTCCTAATGGAGTTTTAAAAGCTGTCCTATATGCCCATAATGCATCATTGAGGTGTAAAGACCAATCCTTCCTAGTTGGCTTAACCATTTTCTCAAGAATGTTCTTAACTTCCCTATTAGATATTTCAGCTTGTCCATTTGTTTGTGGGTGATATGCTGTCGCGATCCGATGCTTGACACTGTATTTCTTTAAGGCAGCAGCGATAACCCTGTTGTCGAAATGTCTCCCTTCATCATTGATAATCACCTTAGGGATGCCAAACCTAGAAAAAATATTTTTGTGTAAAAACCTTTGGATGGTCTTGTCATCATTCTTTTGAGTGGCGATGGCTTCAACCCACTTAGAGACATAATCTACTGTCAGGAGGATGTATAGATTCCCTCATGAGGATGGGAATGGTCCCATAATATCAATCCCCTCTCGACTTCTAGAATGTTCTGCAGTGGCATCTCGTTTCTCCTTGAGATGTTTCCTGTTCTTTGACACTTGTCACAACTCTTGTAGAAGATTTGAGCATCTTTATACAGTGACGGCCAATAAAACCCTGACTACAGCACCTTGGTAGCAGTTTTGTTGCCTCATAAGTGACCTCCACACTGTGAAGCATGTCACTGATGAAGTATGTCTTCTTGCTCTTCCTGTGGTACACATCTCCTTATAACCTGGTCTGCACAGATTTTAAAAAGAAGAGGTTCGTCCAAATAATAATGCTTAACATCATTTTGGAACCTCTTCCTGGCTTGATAATTAAGATCATAAGGAATTATTCCTCTAACTAAGAAATTAACAAAATCAGCATACCAGGGGAGTTCAGAAGACTTACCTGCCGCCGTGGCTGTCGAGGCAGTAATTGCGGCATCAAAGAGCTGCTCGTCTGGGAAGGTCTCCAGTATGTTTGTCTCATCTGTTGGTAGACTCTGTCCCTTCTCCAACCTTGACAAGTGATCTGCTACTTGATTTTCTGTCCTCTTTTTGTCCTTGATTTCAAGGTCGAATTCTTGCAATAGCAGGATCCACCGTATCTATCGAGGTTTAGTATCCTTTTTCGCGAACATATACTTCAGGGCAGAATGGTCTGTGTGCACTATTACCTTTGTTCCAAGTATGTAAGAACGAAACTTGTCAATGGAGAACACCACAAATAATAACTCCTTCTTTGTGGTTGTTTAGTTTACTTAGGCGTCGTTCAGTGTCTTGTTGGCATAGTATATGACATGAAATAATTTTTCTCTCTGTTGCCCGAGTGCTGCCCCTACAGCATAGTCACTAGCATCACACATGATCTCAAATGGCTGTGTTCAGTCTGGTGGCTGTACTATTGGGGTTGTTACCAGTTTTTCCTTCAGAACCTTGAATGCTTCAATACATCCATTATTAAAGTCAAAGGGTCGGTTCTGCTCTAGAAGATGGCATAGGGGCTTGGTGATTTTTGAGAAATTCGCAATGAATCTTCGATAAAAACCAGCATGTCCAAAGAATCTTCTAATACCCTTGACTGTGGTTGGCGGTGGCAACTTTCCGATCACTTCTATCTTAGCCCTGTCGACTTCTATCCCACAGTAGCTAATCTTATGGCCGAGGACTATCATTTCATCCAACATAAAGTGACATTTTTCCCAATTTAAGACTAGGTTTGCTTTTTCACATCTTTCAAGTACCTTTTGTAGATTGCCTAGGCAGCTCTCAAAATCGTCCCTAAAGACTGAAAAATCATCCAAACAAATTTCAAGGAAGTCCTCCACCATATCGGAGAATATGGCCATCATGCACCTTTGGAAGGTGGCGGGTGCATTGCATAATCCAAAAGGCATCCTCCTAAGAGAATAAGTTCCATAAGGGCATGTGAAGGTCGTCTTTTCTTGATCTTCCGATGCGATAGCTATTTGATTATAACCTGAATAACCATCAAGAACACAATAGTAAGGTTTACCCGCTAGTCTATCAAGCATTTGATCAATAAAGGGTAAATGAAAGTGGTCTTTTCGGGTAGCTTTGTTAAGCTTTCGATAGTCCATACAAACCCTCCAACCGGTCATAGTCCTGGTTGGGATTAACTCATTCTTTTCGTTGGTCACCACGGTCATTCTTCCTTTCTTTGGAACACATTGCACCGGGCTCACCCATTTGCTGTCGAAGATGGCGTAAATTATACCAACATCTAACCATTTGATTATCTCTTTACACACCACCTCTTTCATTGCATGGTTTAGCTGCCTTTGAGCTTCTGTAGAAGGCTTATGATCTTCCTCTAAAAGGATTTTATGCATACATAACGCCGGACTAATGCCTTGAATATCAGCTATCGTCCATCCAAATGCCTTTTTGTGCTGCTACATCATCCCTATTAACAGTTGTTCCTGTTCCTGCATCAACTTGGAAGAGATGATTACGGGCAACGTATCATTTGAACCAAGAAAAGTATATTTTAGATGCCCTGGTAGAGGCTTTAGTTCTAAAATAGGGGGCTCAACAGTTGATGGCTTTTGGATTGCATGGTTATCCAAAGTATTATTTAAGGGTTCGAATAACTTACCTGGACGATCGCCTATCCAGTTTACCTCCTCCTGATCTTCAGTATCGGATTCTGAGCAGTTGTTGTCGTTGGTGCTGTCGTGACAGTCCTGTAAGTGGCTGTCGAGGCAGTGACCAACTTTTATGTCGTGACAGCCCGACTTGATGCAGGGTTGATCAAGGGTAACTTCAGTGATAGCCTTGTTTTCCTCTTCTGCATCATCATGCTTCATAGCTTGGAGAACATTCAACTTTATTTCTTGATCGTTCACTCTCATGGTGAGTTCTCCTTTCTCTACATCAATCAGTGATCTTCTCGTGGCTAAGAAGGGTTGCCCCAGGATGATTGGTGTGTTTTCATCTACTTCACAATCTAAAACAAGAAAGTCAGCAGGAAAAATAAATTTATCAACTCTTACCAGAATATCAGCGATTTTTCCTTCCGGATGAACATAAGAGCAGTCTGCCAGCTGCAGAATTACTGTCGTGGGCCGAGCTTTTCCAATACCTAATTTCTGAAAAACAGATTTTGGCATTAAATTAATACTAGCACCAAGATCACAAAGTGCCTTACCCAGATATTTATCTCCAATAACACAAGGTATGATGAAGCTCCCCAGATCCTTATTTTCCTAAGGTGGCTGCCTTTGAAGAATACTCATGCATCCTTCTATCATCTTAACCGTTTCAAATTCCCCAAGTTTAGATTTCTTCGACATGACATCCTTGAGAAATTTGGCGTAACTGGGCATCTCCCTCACGGCATCTAATAGCGGAATGTTAATATGAACCTGCTTAAAAATATCATAAATCTTTTTGAGCTGAGATTCTTGCTTCACTTGCTGTAACCGTTGAGGAAAAGGAGGTGGGGGACGATAATCAGCAATGCGTCCTTCCCACTGCATACGAATCTGAGGAGGTTTGGGTTCATCATTTTTCTCCTCTGTCGCTTTTGCTGTCGTAACAGGTTTATCGGCAACAGTCTGTTTGCTACCTGTCGGGGCAGCTTCCTCGGCAGGTCTGTCCAAGGCTGGTTTTTTCATTGTTTGAGCTTCCTTCTATGGCCCTGGTAGTTTCTTCCCACTCCTAGTAGTAATGGCTTTACACTGCTCATGTGTGGGCTGCCTAGCATTTTCAGTATTGCTAGGAAATCCTCCAGTCTGCCTTGGCTTGATATGCTGGGAAACCTGACCCATTTGTGTCTCCAAAGATTTCAGAGTAGCTTCATGATTTGTCATCCGCATCTCTGTTTTATCCATGAATGTTTCTGTCTTCTTAACAAACTGATTCATGTTCTCAATATAAGTACCTGTCTGAGACATAAAAGTAGCCAGAGTCTGTTCTAGTATACTGTTTGTGGCAGCTGGTGGCTGTTGTTGCTGCTGCTGTAGTTGCTGTCGAGTCAACAATCTAGGTCCTCCCTGATTCTGATTATTGTGTGCTTGAGGATACAGGGCATTATTAGGATTACTCCAAGAAAACTTGGGATCCTTTCTCTAGTTGGGATTATAGTTGTTGGAGTTGTAATTCGGCTTATAGATTCCAACATATTTTCCCTCTTCTAATTGTATAGGACACTCATCTGAACTATGATTTCCCTCACAGATTTCACATACCTCCTCGACAGCAAATCCATGTTGTGCATCATCGTTCAGGAGCTTTTTCATTGCCTTAGTAAGGAATGCCCAAGAAAACTTGGGATCCTTTCGTGCTGAATTTTCTATATCTGTCGAGGTCCACTTTGCTTCTTCTCCGCAAAACTGCTGTCGGCCTTTGCTATCACGGCGGCAACCATGGCAGCATCATCCTCCTTGACTGCTCATCCAGTTCCAGCTCTTATGCTTCACTACCCAACGCCTGCCCTTTCTGCCTGCTACAGTAGCAACTTGCAAAAACAACCAATTTTAGTAGAAACTGTGCCTTTTAATATATTTGTGATGTTTAACTGTAAACGGACCTAAATGCAATAAATAATGCTTGAATGCACATAAATATGGGTTAAATATGGGGTAGATAACATAACTTTTACACACTCAACAAATAAGCTAAGGAAACTAGTTCGTCATGACATCATTCCTTTCCCAAGTGGCTTCCTCAACACCACGATGTCGCCACAAGACGTTAACAAACTCGATGGTCTTAACATAAAGAACCTTGTTGTCCAAATCCAAGATCTCGACTGGTTCTTCATCATATGAAAAATCTAGATTCAACTCAATCTCCTCAACAAGCATAATATGAGACGAATCCAATCTATACTTCCGAAGCGTGGATACATGAAAAACATCATGTATCTTCTCCAACTTGGAAGGTAACCTCAACCTATAAGCAACAGGTCTAACACGCTCCAGCACCTCATACAGTCCAATAAACCTTGGACTCCACTTGCCCTTTTGGCCAAATCTCATCACCATTTTTTCGAGGTGATACCTTCAAAAACACATTATCTCCCACAGCATACTCAATCTCCAAACACTTCAAATCCGTGTAAGACTTTTTCCAATCCGATGGTTCTTTCAACCTCTCACTAATAAGCTTCACTTTTTTCCGTAGTGCCCTTAAGCACATTAGGCAAAGAAACCAACTTCCTCCCTGCTTCCGCCCAACAAAGAGGCGTTCTACACTTCCTTCCATACAAGGCCTCATATGGAGTCATTTGAATGCTCGCTTGATAACTATTATTGTAAGCAAACTCCACCAAAGGCAACATTTTCACCCAAGAACCTTGGAAATAATTGATGCAATATCCCAACATATCCTCCAACACATAGATAACTCGTTTAGAATGAACATGTGTTAGAGGATGATACGAAGTACTGAAATTCAAACGCGTACCCAACACTTGATGAAGACACTCCAAAATCCTTTTTGTGAAATGTGAATCTTGATCCTAAACAATGGATTTAGGCACTCCATGCAACCTCAACATCTCAAATATGTACAAATCCGTCAACTTGTCTGTCGTATACGTAGTATGCACGGCCTGAAAATGTGCACACTTCGTCAAAACGATCAACCATCACCCAAATCAAATCCTTTTTACATGGTGTTAAAGGCAAACTCGTCATGAAATCCATGGTGATTCTCTCCCATTTCCATTCAGAAATCTTCAATGGTTGCAACAATCTAGAAGGAAATTGATGCTCTACTTTAACACGTTGACAAACCATGCACTTACTAACAAAATCAGCCATGTCCTTCTTCATGCCAACCCAATAGTACTCATGCTTTAACCCTCGATACATCTTTGTACTACCAGGATGCATAGCAAAAGGACTTCTATGAGCCTTAGTCAAGATAGTGCACCTCAGCTCAAAATCTCCCAGCACAACTACTCGATTTTTAAAACACAAATCACCATCATCATTGAAACAAAAGTCCGTTGCATTTCCTTTCGCAATGTCCTGATCATGCAGTACCAACGAATCATCCAACAATCGCTTCTCCTTAATAAACTCCATCAACGAGAGTTTCACTTGTAACTCAACCATTAAAGCACCATCTCATGAAATACTCAACCAAGAAAACATCGCCCTGAACTCTACAACCACCTTCTTATTCAAGGCATCGGCTGCAACATTAGCCTTCCCTAGATTGTACTCAATCGTCAAGTCGTAATCTTTTAGAAACTCAAGACACCTTCGTTACCTAAGATTCAACCCTTTTGAGACATCAAGTACTTCAAACATTTATGGTCTGTGTACACCATACACTTTGTACCATAAACGTAATGCCTCTATATTTTAAAGGTGAACACCACCGCAGCCAACCCGATGTCGTGTGTAGGGTAATTACGCTCGTGCACCTTCAACTGCCGAGATTCATAAGCTACCACCCTACCTTCTTGCATCAACACACATCCCAAACGAACATATGAAGCATCACTATAAATCACAAAGTCTTTACCTTATTCAGGTTGAATCAAGATAAGAACTCGTGTTAACGCCTGCTTCAACTTCTTAAAAGCTTGTTGCCTAACCTCCATCCACTCAAAATTTACATCCTTTAGTAACAACATTGTCCAAGGATCAACAATTCTTGAAAAACCATCCACGAACCTACGTTATTATCCCGCAAAAACAAGGAAACTACGCACCTCATGAATCGACTTAGGCGACTTCCAATTCATCACCGCTTCAACCTTTTGAGGATCAACTCTAATCCCTTCGGCCAAAACTATATGACCAAGGAGACCAACTTTCTTAAGCCAAAACTTGCACTTGCTCAACTTATCATAATGCTAATTTTCCAACAAAATTTGCAGCAGAATCCGCAAATGGTTATCATGATCCTCCACGGTACGAGAGTACACGAGAATATCATCGATAAACACAACCAGAAAACTATCCAAAATCATGGAACATATGATTCATCATATCCATGAACGCAACAGGGGCATTACTCAAACCAAAAGGGATCACCAAGAAGTCATAATGCTCGTACCTTGTACGAAAAGCAGCCTTAGGCACATCCTCATCCTTTACCTTCAATTGGTAGTATCCGGATCTTAGATCAACCTTAGAAAACACCGAAGCACCTTGAAATTGATCAAATAGATCATCAATCTTTGGCAAAGGATACTTATTCGTGATTGTCAACTTGTTCAATTGACGATAATTTATACACATGGGCATCATGCCGTCTTTATTTTTCACAAACAAGACCGGTGCACCTCAAGGTGAAACACAAGGCCTAATGAAACCTCGATCAAGCAACTCCTGGCGTTGCGTCTTCAACTCCTTAGGTACCATTCCATATGGAGCAATAGACACTGGAGTTGTGTTTTAATACAACACAATGCTAAACTCAACCTCTGTGTTCGGTGGCAAAGTAGGAAACTCTTCAAGAAATAAAGCTAGAAAGTCACATATTGTTCGTATGTCATGTGCTCGCACCTCGTTTGTACTTGGATTCATCATATAAAACAGGAAAGCTTCGCATCCTGAACGCATCAATCGACTAGCTTCAAGAGCCAAAACCACATTAGATAAGAACTTCACATTCTCACCTATGACCACCACCTCATAATCATTGGCAAGTTTCAACGAAACTTGCTTGGTCTCAAAATCATCCGCATCCCTATGCTCAGATATCCAATCCATACCAAGGATTACATTGAAACCAAAGAAAGGGAGTTCCACAAGATCAACCTCAAACACATGACCTTGAACAAATATTGGACATCTTCAATGTCGCAACTTTGCCATTGGCATTATAACTTCGATTAGTCTTCAAACTCAACCCAGCCAAAATCTAACACATCCATCCACTTTTAATCATCAATTGACATCAAAAAACAATCTAATCTCATACTTAAACCTCCAACAACACCATAACCACGTTATCTTTACAAAAACCCCAAATCTAACCATCTAACAACTAGAGATCCAATCCAATTAGGAATTATTATGATAAAACCTTTAATTCAACATCATTTAACATCCAAATCATGATTAAAACCAATTTGAAATCAATCAAAATAGTAGCATTACGAAAATCATAAGATTGCAACCGATAATCTTCAATTTAACAAGATTTCCATGATTAACTCATCAAAACAACTTTTAAAACATATGTAAAGGAATGATAACATGGGAATTTCAGTATAGAACTGATCATTAGAGGAGAAGAACGAACCTTACCTCTAATGGATGAAATCTCTCTCAATTGGATGTGTTTTTCTTGAAAATCAAAGGAAAAACAATAAGGTTTTATAAATCAAGATTAAATAATACTTTAGAAACCAAAAGCTTAGTGAATCAAAATCTTTACCGCAAGTTTCTTTAAAATGGAGAGTGTTTGGCTGAGAGAAAACTTTGAGCGAAAATAGAATTAGAGAAAATGACGTAAAATGACTTTTACTGAAATAACCAACTCTCCCTTTATTAAATCATTTTAATCCTTTGTTAAAACCCTTTAAAAAGACCCTAATTGAGAGAAAATCTAATAAAAACAAGTAGGTCAAATAGCTCCTTAAAGATTTAAAGTTTCAATCCCTTTACAAAAAAAGTCACTAAAATAACTTTGTAAAAATCACGTTTTTGTCACTAACTCAAAATGTCCCACTTCCAAAATATTTTTCTTAAAATTGATTTATCAAAATCATTTATATAATTAATAATGATTATAAGCATTTTCTCATTTTTTATCATAATTCGAACCTTAATTTCCTTGAACCATTCCCGAACTAACACGGATCTGTAGTCTAAATCTTACAAACCTCGAGTCAACCTCAAATACCACGATGTCGCCACAAGATCTTGACGAACTCGACAGTCTTACCACGAAGAACCTTGTTGTTCAAACCAAAGATCTCGATTGGTTCTTCATTATATTACAAATTCAGATTCAACTCAATCTCCTCAATAGGCATAATATGAGACGGATCAAATCTATACTTTCGAAGCATGGATACATGAAAAACATCATGTATCTTCTCCAACTTGGAAGGTAACCTCAACCTATAAGCAACATGTCCAAAACACTCAAGCACCTCATACAGTCCAATAAACCTTGAACTCAACTTGCCTATTCGGCCAAATCTCATCACCTTTTTCCAAGGTGAAACCTTCAAAAACACCTTATCTCCCACAACATACTCAGTCTCCTTATGCTTCAAATCTGTGTAAGACTTTTGCTGATCCGATGCCGCTTTCAACCTCTCACTAATAATCTTCTCTTTTTCCATAGTGCCCTTAAGCACATTAAGCAAATAAACTAACTTCTGCCATGCTTCCGCCTAAAAAAGAGGTGTTTAACATATCCTTTCATACATGGCGTCATAGGGAGCCATTTGAATGCTCGCTTGATAACTATTATTGTAAGAAAACTCCACAAAAGGCAATTATTTCACCAAAGAACCTTGGAAATCAATGATGCAACATCTCAATATATCCTCCAACCCATGGATAACTTGTTCAGACTGACCGTCCATCTGAAGATGATACGAAGTACTGCAATGCAGATCACGATCCGAAACAATAGACTTATGCACTCCATGCATCCTCAACATCTTAGAGATGTACAAATCCGCCAACTTGTCTAACGTATATGTAGTATGCATTGCCAGAAAATGTGCACACTTCGTAAAACGATCAAAATCACCCAAATGGAATATTTTTTAGAGGGTGCCAAAGGCAAACACGTCACAAAATCTATGGTGACTCTCTCCCATTTCCCATATGGAATCTTCAATGGTTGCAACAATCTAGAAGAAAATTGACGCTATTTTTTAACACATTGACAAACTATGCACTTACTAACAAAATCAACCATGTCTTTCTTCAAGACAACCCAATAGTACTCATCCTTTAACCCTCGATAAATCTTTGTACTACTAGGATGCATAGAAAAAGGACTACTTTGAGCCTCAGTCAAGATAGTGTGCCTCGGCTCAACATCTCTTGGCATAACTACTCAACTCTTAAAACATAAAACACCATCATCATTGAAATAAAAGTTCATTGGATTTCATTCCACAATGTCCTGAACATGGGGTACCAACGAATCATCCAACAACTACTTCTCTTTAATCAACTCCACCAACGAGGGTTTCACTTGTAACTCAGCCACTAAACCCCCATCTCGTGATATACTTGACTGAGAAAAAATCGCCCTTATCTCTACAACCACCTTCCTACTCAAGGCATTGGCTACTACATTAACCTTCCGTAGATGGTACTCAATCGTCAAGTCGTAATCTTTTAGTAACTCAATCCACCTTCGTTTCTTAATATTCAACCCTTTTGAGACATCAAGTACTTCAAACTTTTCTGGTCTGTGTATACCGTACACATTTTTACCATAAAGTTAATGCCTCCAAATTTTCAAGGCAAACACCACCGCAGCCAACTCGATGTCATGTGTAAGGTCGTTACGCTCGTGCACCTTCAACTACTGAGATGCATAAGCTACCACCCTACCTTCTTGCATCAATACACATCCCAAACCAACATAGGATGCATCACTATAAACCAAAAACTCTTTACCTAATTCAAATTGAATAGATATAGGAACTCGTGTCAACGACTCCTTCAAATTCTCAAAAGCTTGTTGCCTAACCTTCGTCCACTTAAACATTACATCCTTTAGTAACAAATTTTTCGAAGGAGCAACAATCCTTGAAAAACCATCCATGAACCTATGATAGTATTCCATCAAACCAAGGAAACTACGCACCTCATGAATCAACTTAGGCGACTTCCAATTCATCACCGCTTCAACCTTTTGACGATCCACTCTAATCCCTTCGACCGACACTACATGACCAAGGAGAACAACTTTCCTAATCCAAAACTCACACTTGCTCAACATGGCATAAAGTTGGTTTTCCATCAAAACTTGAAGCACAATCCGCAAATGCTTATCATGATCCTCCACGGTACGAGAGTACACGAGAATATCAACGATAAACACGACCACAAACCTATACAAAAACTCATGGAACACAAGATTCATCGTATCCATGAACGCTGCAGGGGCATTAGTCAAACCCAAAGGCATCACCAAGAACACATAATGCTCATACCTTGTGCGAAAAGTAGTCTTAGGTACATCCACATCCTTTACCTTCAATTGGTAATATCCGGATCTCAAATCAATCTTAAAAAACATTGAATCACCTTGAAATTGAATAAAAAGATCATCAATCCTTGGCGAAGGATACTTATTCTTGGTTGTCAACTTGTTCAATTGACGATAATCTATACACATGCGCATTGTGCCATCTTTATTTTTGACAAACAAGACCGGTGCACCCCAAGGTGAAACTGTAACGCCCCGATTTTAGGCCTAGATGTTTTAGACATCATATCGGGTTAAGTGAACTGGATGGAAACAGTTCGAATCATGTTAGGTGGTCTAAGGAAATCAAGGTTCGGGATAGGAGGGGTTTAGGGTTGGAGGGGATTATAATCTGAAAGCAAACGAAGTGGATTTGGAGGCTTCGGATAACCGATAGTCCCATCGGCAAGTGAACGAATGCGAGTCGGTGAGTGGAACTTGGTTTTCCAGCAGGGAAACATTTTAGAATAGGTTGTGGGAACTTAGTAATAGCTTGAAACGCTTTACTAAGTTCGGAAGTAAGTAAATCGAAGTTTTCTCTCGGTTTATGCAAGTTATGAGCCTTTGGTTCCACTTGATTTTAAATGCATGTACCTACTGTTTTAAAGCATGTTTTTGAGTATGTATAATTGGTATGATTATGCCATGTGGATTAAGGATGCACTAGGTTAGCGATATATGTATGCATGAGATTTTAAGTATGGTTTAATGCTTGTTTATGGCTTATCATGGATGCTTTGTAAAAACATTGAGATATGCATGGGAAAGGGGTTATATTGGCAAGTGATGTTGGTTAATGTGTTTTACAAATGAAATCAGATATAGTTAGCCGACTATAGGGTTGAGTGGACTATAAACAAGTCGCCTTGGATGTTGAGGGGTTGTGATTGTACCGAATACTCCATCCAAGTACCCTAAAAATTGAGGATTGTTAAGGTTGCAACGGTCGAGGGTAGCTTCCGGATGCGAACCTTGTGCATGTCCCATCTCTCGTTAGTGGGTTATACATTTACCGATGATTGGTGCTGAGGGGTTGTGATTGTACCGTATACTCCACAACGATGGAGGGTCGCTCTCGTGTGTGAACCTTGAAATGCCAGTAAAGTGTATGAAGGGTGTGGGACAACCCTTGGTAATCTATGTATCTGATACTTTGATTTTGACTTTGTTGTTATCACTTGTGAGCCAATATAATGGATTTCTATAATGTGGAAATTGTCGCTAATGCACGGTTTGAGAAATGCATGTTCTGGTTTAAGCTTTACATAATGGTGTTTATGCATGGAGGGCTTGGTAAATGAAAAGAAATGGTTTAATTGATGATTTTGATTTAATCATGTGGCATGATTTTTAAACAATGTTTTTGATGTTAAGTATGGTTTGGAAACAAGGGAAACGGTTTTGTGCATTGATGGCGTTTGTCGTTTGACCAATTTTCACTAAGCTTATATGCTTTATGCTCTTTTTGTTTCATCACTGCAGATAATTAGGATATTTTTTGAGGCAGGGTCTTTGAGGAACCACACCAAGACTTTTTGCTAAAAGTATGTTGAACTTTTGAACTAGTGTAATAAGGGCAATGGGGTTGTCCAATACTTTAAATATTGTTTTTGTTGTATTTTCTTGTTTCGAGCAAGTTTATTATGCATTCATGATATTGTAATTGGCCTCTATGTGGTTTTTTTACCATTAATTGGTGTTTTGGTCATGTTCCAGTTTGTGGTTGAAGGCATGCTTTACTAGTTGCTTGTTCAATACCAATTGATGTGCCTAATGCTTTCTATGTGGTTAGTTTGTGATGCATATATGTTTGATGTGATTATATATATGCATGTATATGAGTTATGGGTGTGATCGGGTGATGATTGATGCGTTTCAGAGGTTGTTCCTTGTACTCTTCTGGTATGGGTATTGATACTCGAGCCTCAGTATCGACACTCATAGACGAATTTTGGCCAGATTGGTGCAAGTGTATCGATATGATTTGGAAGTGTATCGATACGATTTGGAAGTGTATCGATACACCTATGCATAATGATCACCTGTACCGAAACTCGGGGAAGAGTATCGATACCTTCTCTCAAACTTTAGTTACTGCCTTCCCGAGTATCGATGCGGGCTATAGGTGTACCGATAGCTAAGCATTAAATTAGTTAAATGGAATCTTTAAAAGTTTGAAATGTTACATTTTAGTCCATGAACTTTGTGTATGCAATTGGATGGGTTTGGATGGTTCGTTTGTGCTGAAATTAGTCAAAGAAGCATGTTTTATGATTCATAAAAGGTTCGTAACCTTAAAATTGGAAAGGTCCCAGTAATTTACGAAAATTATGTTTTGGTCCCTAAAAGCTTAAAAATTAAATTGAGTTTTAAATTGCATCTAGAGAAGATAAAGAGGAAAAAAGGTCATTAATCGAAGTCGGCTTTAACTAGTTGGCTTCAATTTTCCCCATATAATTTCCTTGGTTCGGGTCGGACGTTTAGGTCGGGCTAAGGGGTTAAATTTTGTGGTATCAGAGCCATGATACGAAATATTGGGATGATGGTAAGTTTTGGGTAAATGATTTGTGATGTGGTTATGTGTTGGAACCCCCTTAGCCCGGCCTAGACGCCCGACCCGAACTAAGAAGGTTACACGGGGAAAACTAAAGCCAACTCGCTAAAGCCGACTTTGATTAATGATCTTTTTTCTTTTTATCCTTTCTAAATGCTCATTAAGATCCTATATGTTCAGCAAAGCAATTAGAAGAAAACGACACATTGATCGAAGTTCGATTAGGGGTTCAATTTCTAAAATTACACATTTAGGGACTACATTGTAATTTCCATAGAATATAGGGTCTATTAAGATTTTAAGGTTACCAAACCTTAATTAGTCATGTAACATGGCATCATGTCAAATTTCATCACAAACCGATCATCCAAACTCAACCAATTGATCTACAACATTCAAGGATCAAAATGCAACATTCCAAAACTTAAAAAGATACATTTAACTGAAATTAACGGCTCCATGTCAGTACACCTAAGCATGTATTGATACGGGGGAAGGTAGTAGCAAATCTTGGTAAAAAGGTATCGATACGCTTACCCGCGTATCGGTACGGCCTTCATCCTTTGCCTATGTATCGGTATGCGGTCAACTAGTATCAGTACCCCTAAGTTGAAATGCCTGAAAATAGCCTTAACGTATCGATACGCAATCTCGAATATCGATACGCATACCAGAAATGCACTTTCAACAGCCCTCAAATCACATTTAACAACATCTAAACAAGTCCAAAACATTCATACATGTTATATCAACCATTCTATACACGTATGCATCGTCAAACATTTACAAAATAAGCATCAAGCATGGCAATTCATGGAGAGATATTTAACTACTTAAGCATACTTTTATACACAATCATAGCATAGCCAAAATGCCAAGAGTAGAACCATAAGCCATATAGAGACCATTTACAAGTCCAAAACTACAAACCAAACATATCAAAAATGATTAACACCGCCAAACAAATCCATGAGTGGAAATCTTTCTCATTGCCTTTTATTACACAAAAGTAAATCACATACTTTGCTTAGCTAAAATCACTTGGATTCCCTTGCTCTCTTGCTGCCAAAGATGCTCAATTCTCTATATTGATGAAACAAATGAGCTCAAGCATAACGCTTAGTGAGGGCTCCTAACAACAAAACAATCATCAATGAATTTTACAAAACCAAGTCATCAATATTTGTAAACCTATGCCTTCCTTTAAACCATGCACTTTAAAGCATCTTTTCCACTTTCAAATCCACATGCTCATAGCATCATTAATTTTAACAGCAAAACCTTTGCTCATGCTTAAACCAAGCATCATATGCATTCTGGCATATCTCCCAAGCATCTCATGCTTTCTCAACTTCAATGTTCATCATTAAATCAATTTCATTATATTGGCTCACATAATATCAATAACAACCCATATAAAAAAAACACAATTGACACAATCGGATACGCAGATTTCAAGCATTGTCCCACGCGGTTCATAGACACTACTGGATTACACAAGGTGGAGTTAAATGGCACAATCGCAACCCTCAACACTCGTGATGGAGTTTATGGCACAATCACAACCTCTCAACATCACTCATCGGTACTTGTATAATTCCACTAATGAGAGCACGAGACACAAACCACGAGATTCACACGCGGGATTAAACCATCCACCGGTGTGATTGTAGCCTCAATCGTTAGGGTACTTGGATGGAGTTTATGGCACAATCACAACCCCTCGACATCCAAGGTGACTTTATTCACAGTGCACCCAGTCCTATAGCTGGCTAACTATATCTGATTTACGTAACCAAAAACCATTTCCACCACTTGACAAATATAATCATTTATCATCATCATTTCACTATTTACAAACATAAACCATAATGCCATTTTCACAAGCATTAACTGTAACCC
The DNA here is from genome assembly GCA_958450335.1 of Hibiscus tridactylites. Lineage (NCBI taxonomy): Eukaryota > Viridiplantae > Streptophyta > Magnoliopsida > Malvales > Malvaceae > Hibiscus > Hibiscus tridactylites. Next base: position 30,971,768 of record OY288289.1, read on the forward strand.
CCTTAACCCGGCCTAGACGGTTTACCCGAATTAAGAAAGTCACACGGGGAAAACCAAAGTCAACCCGAAAGTTAACCTTGATTAACGACCCTTTTTTTCTTTTTAATCTTGTCTAGATGCACATTAGTCCTAATTGTGATCACACAAACATCATACTCAAAGATCACAAACATCAGAGATCAAATAGGGACCCAATTGAACAAATTACAACTTTAGGGACCAAATTGTAATTTCTGATAAATAAAAGGACTTAACCCAAATTAAAGTTACCAACTTGAAATTAATCAGGTTTCATGCTTCTCTGTGAAATTTCAGCTCAAAAGGACCTCCCAAGCTCATGCAATTGAACATACAAGATTCAGGACCAAAACGCAAACAATTCAAAACATATAACTGCCAATGTCAGCCCCCAACGGTCGGCCGTTCCGAAACCAATCGACCCCGTTCCGAAACACGGGCCGTTCCGAAACCGATCGACCCCGTTCCGAAACACGGGCCGTTCCGAAACCGATCGACCCCGTTCTGAAACACGGCCTTGGCAGAGACCAAACCGTTTCGAAACGGTGCATACCGTTTCGTACGCCTGGGTTCATGTAAGGCACCCGTTCCGAAACGGTGCACACTGTTCCGAAACGCCTGCACAGATTGCAGCAATCAAGCATACAAAAACATGCAATTGATCATTCAAACATGCTCCAAATGTCACCAAACTTTACCAGCATGCAATTCAACATATATATGACCTATAGGAATCATCAAAACAACAATCTAACATCATATGCAAAAAGCCCCAATTCAATTGACATGCTTCCTACACAAGCTAGCTATTCAAAACACCAAACTTCCAAAACAAGCATGCAATGATCCAATCCAAAAACCAGCATTCAAAACAACATTCAACATATTTAGGGAGTCTCAAACACCTCCTAATTTTTAATGCAACCCGAACTAGGCTTTACAACTCTCCCCCCTTAAGAAATTTCGTCCTCGAAATTTACCTGAAGGAAAGAGATAAGGAAACTGCTTCAGCATGTCTTCCTTCCGCTCCCACGTGGCTTCCTCAACACCTCGATGCTTCCACAGCACCTTCACCAACTCAATGGTCTTGCCACGAAGAACCTTGCTATCCGAATCCAGAACCTTCACCGGTTCCTCATCATAGGTCAAATCCGGATTCAAAACCACTTCCTCCACAGGCATTACATGCGAAGGATCAGATCTATACTTCCGGAGCATAGAAACATGGAACACATCATGAATCTTCTCCAACTCCTGAGGTAACCTCAACCGATACGCAACAGGACCCACACGCTCAACCACCTCATACGGTCCAATGTACCGAGGGCTCAACTTACCCTTCCGGCCAAACCTCATCACCTTCTTCCAAGGCGAAACCTTCAAGAACACACGGTCACCCACCGTATACTCTATCTCCTTACGCTTCAAATCCGCGTAAGACTTTTGCCGATCAGAGGCAGCCTTCAACCTCTCACAAATGAGCTTCACCTTCTCGGTGGTCCCTTTCAACAAAGCCGGCATCGAAACCAACTTTTGACCAGTTTCAGCCCAACACAGAGGAGTCCTACACTTCCTCCCATACAAAGCCTCATAAGGTGCCATCTGTATACTCGCCTGATAACTATTGTTATAAGCGAACTCAACCAAAGGCAGATGCTTCTCCCAAGAACCTTGGAACTCAATCACGCAGCATCTCAACATATCCTCCAAAATCTGAATAACCCGCTCAGACTGACCATCCGACTGAGGATGATAGGATGTACTGAAATGCAACCTTGTACCCAAAGCTTGATGCAAACACTGCCAGAAACGCGATGTGAACCTCGGATCCCTATCCGACACAATCGACTTAGGCACACCATGCAACCTCACAATCTCAGCAATGTACAGCTCTGCCAGCTTATCCAAAGAAAACGTAGTATGCACAGGCAAGAAATGCGCACACTTCGTCAAGCGATCCACAATCACCCAAACAGAATTCTTCTTCGATGGAGACAAAGGCAAACCAGATACAAAATCCATGGTAACCCTCTCCCACTTCCATTCAGGGATTTTCAACGGTTGCAACAAACCAGAAGGAACCTGATGTTCAGCCTTAACTCGCTGACACACCAAACACTTGCTCACAAACTCTGCAACATCCTTCTTCAAACCTACCCAATAGTACTCATCACGAAGATCATGATACATCTTAGTACTACCAGGGTGCATAGCAAAAGGACTACTATGACCTTCAGTCAGAATAGCACGCCTCAACTCAGCATCAGCAGGCACTACTATCCGACTACAAAAACACAACACACCATCCTCATTAAAGCAGAAATCCGAAGGTCTACCCTCCGCGATATCCTGAACATGAGACACCAAGGAATCATCCAGCAACTACTTTTCCTTGATCAACTGAACCAAAGATGGTTTCACTTGCAACTCAGCAACAAGACCACCATCCCGCGATATGCTCAAGCTAGCAAACATAGCTCTCAGCTCAACAGCTACCTTCCTACTCAAGGCATCAGCAACAACATTAGCTTTACCAGGATGATACTCAATCGTCAGATCATAATCCTTGAGCAACTCCAACCAACGCCGCTGCCTAAGATTCAACTCCTTCTGAGACATCAGATACCTCAAACTCTTATGATCCGTGTACACAGTACACTTCTCACCATACAGATAATGTCTCCAGATCTTCAGAGCAAACACCACTGCAGCCAGCTCAATGTCATGCGTAGGATAGTTGCGCTCATGCACCTTCAACTGCCGCGACGCATAAGCCAAAACCTTACCCTCTTGCATCAGCACACACCCCAAACCAACATAGGATGCATCACTATAGACCACAAACTCTTTCCCTGATTCAGGCTGAATCAAGATAGGAGCTTGAGTCAAAGCCGCCTTCAGCTTCTCAAAAGCCTGCTGTCTCGCTTCCGTCCACTCATACCTAACATCCTTTTGCAACAACTTCGTCAAAGGAGCAGCAATTTTGGAAAAACCATCCACAAACCTCCGGTAGTATCCTGCCAGACCAAGGAAACTACGGACCTCATGAACAGACTTAGGAACCTTCCAGTTCATCACCGCCTCAATCTTCTGAGGATCAACACGAATCCCCTCAGCTGAGACCACATGCCCAAGAAACACCACCTCCTTAAGCCAAAACTCACACTTGCTCAGCTTAGCATAAAGCTGATTCTCCAACAAAGCTTGCAAAACAACCCTCAAATGCTCTTCGTGCTCCTCCTCAGTACGCGAGTACACAAGGATATCATCAATGAACACCACCACGAACTTGTCCAGGTATTCATGAAAAACACAATTCATCATGTCCATGAAAGCAGCAGGAGCATTTGTCAACCCAAACGGCATCACAAGAACCTCATAATGCCCATACCTTGTCCTGAAAGCTGTCTTAGGCACATCCACATCCTTCACCTTCAACTAATAATACCCTGACCTCAAGTCAATCTTAGAGAACAGCAGCTCCCCTAAATTGATCAAAGAGATCATCAATCCTCGGCAAAGGATACCGATTCTTGATAGTCAACTTGTTCAGCTGACGGTAATCAATGCACATCCTCATAGTGCCATCCTTCTTCTTCACAAACAAGACCGGTGCTCCCCAAGGCGACACACTCGGCCGGATGAAACCACGATCAAGCAGCTCTTGCAACTGCGTCTTCAGCTCCTTCAGCTCCTTAGGTGCCATTCTATAGGGAGAAATGGACACAGGAGTTGTATTCTCATACAGCTCAATTCCAAACTCCACCTCGCGATTAGGAGGTAAACCAGGCAACTCTTCAGGAAAAACACCAGGAAACTCCTTCACAACCTTGATATCTTGCACCCTCAACTCCTTAGAGCTAGGATTCATCACAAAAGCTAGATAGGCTTCGCAACCTTGCCTCAGCATCCTACTCGCCTCCAAGGTAGACACAACATTAGCAAGAAACTTCACATTCTCGCCAACTACAACAACTTCATAATCATCTGCAAGGTTAAGCGAAACCCGCTTATTCTCACAATCCACAACAGCACGATGCTCAGCAAGCCAATCCATACCAAGGATCACATCAAAACCATAAAAGGGCAACTCCATAAGATCAACATGAAAGACATGTTCTTGAACAACCAAGGGACACCTTCTATAAAGCTTTCGAGTCACAACAGTTTCACCAAAAGAACTAGTGACACGAACTCCAACCTCCAAAGACTCAACAGGCAAACCAAGCAATTCAGCATGCTCACGCAAAATGTATGAATGCGTAGATCCAGAATCAATCAAAGAAAGCAATGACAAGGACTGCAAAGTAAAGGTACCTGCAATCACATCAGCATCATTCCTTCCCTCGCGCTGAGCATACACCCTCGCTTGGCCTCCACCCTCAGGCTGAATAGCCACAACATGAGCTACTCCTCGGCCACCTTCCTCTCGCCTCTGAAAATTACCACGGCCGCGCCCACGACCTCTATGCTGTGCAGCAACAACAGGAGCACGATCTTGGCCACCAGCCAACCTCGGACAATCTCGCCTCAGATGGTCAACAGAACCACAGTTCCAACATCCATTACCAGCTGCCGCAATAGGAACTTGCACCTCCCTCACAGCTCGAGGACAGTCACGCTTCATGTGACCACGCGAACCACAGATCCAACAAGCACTTGGTTCAGCTCTAGAAAAACCTCCTCTAGCAGGTGCACCACCACCTCTCTTGGCTGAGGACTGATACTTCTGATCACGTCCCCTCTTGTTCCGTCCACCTCCGGAACTAAACTCAGCAGCTCTCTTGCCAGAACTTGCTCCAGCACCTTTCGTAGCTAAACCCAAGTTCATCTCAATGTCCTTGGTACGGCCAACCAACACATCAAAATCATTGTACTCAGCAGCCAACATAGGTCTTTACTTCCGTCACCAAGCCATAATGGAACCTTTCGCACCTCTCTCGCTCATCAGGTATCAGCTCCGGTGCATACTGACTGAGCCGCACAAACTGCACTTCATACTCAGCCACACTCATGCTCCCTTGGGTAAGAGACATGAATTCACGCTTCTTCTCATCCAGATATCTCACTCCAAGATATCTCCTCTTGAACGCATTCTGAAAGAATGTCCAAGAAATATCAACTTCAGCCATCCCAGCTATGGTGGTCGTCCACCACGTATACGCATCGTCCTGCAGCAAGGACACAACACAGCCCAACTTTTGCACATCCGTGCAGCTCATCTGACCCAAGATACGCTTGGTACTCTCTAGCCAAGCTTCCAAACTCTCAGCAGACATACCCCTGAACTCAGTCCCACCAAGACTGCGCAGGCGCTCCAAAGGTAATCTAACTCCAGCATCTCCCTGATGCCCAGCTCCTTGAGCTCCAGCTACTGATGCTCGAAAAGCACCCGCAATAGCTTGTACCAGCATAGACATGTCAGGCATAGCTTGCCCCTGACCAACCTCTGGTCCAGCAGCTCCAGCACCAGCTGCAGCTTCAGCTCGCTCACCTCCAGCACCACCACCAGGCGGAGGAGGGGGTAACACAGCACTACCCGTATTCTCTTCATTCTCATTCTCATTGGGAGCCGTAGCTCGCACACTACCTCTTAACTCTCTACGTGGTGCCATACTTTTACCATGCAATCATAATGCAAATAAAACAAGTCAGGCCCAGCAAGGTAAGCAATCCAAGTATTCAAGCTCAATTTCATTCAAAATCAACATCATTTCATTAGCTTTTGTTTGGCAATGGGTACCCTCAACATGCAACATCACATCATACATCTCAATTGCATCAACATCACAAGCCACTGAACATGCCTTCAAACAACAAGCATACAAGCCAAACATACTTCAATCATGCATACATTCATTCCCAATTACTCGCAAACTCAGCTCTGATACCACCAAATGTAACCCCCTTAACCCGGCCTAGACGGTTGACCCGAATTATGAAAGTCACACGGGGAAAACCAAAGTCAACCCGAAAGTCAACCTTGATTAACGACCCTTTTTTTTTCTTTTTAATCTTGTCTAGATGCACATTAGTCCTAATTGTGATCACACAAACATCATACTCAAAGATCACAAACATCAGAGATCAAACAGGGACCCAATTGAACAAATTACAACTTTAGGGACCAAATTGTAATTTCTGATAAATAAAAGGACTTAACCCAAATTAAAGTTACCAACTTGAAATTAATCAGGTTTCATGCTTCTCTGTGAAATTTCAGCTCAAAAGGACCTCCCAAGCTCATGCAATTGAACATACAAGATTCAGGACCAAAACGCAAACAATTCAAAACATATAACTGCCAATGTCAGCCCCCAACGGTCGGCCATTCCGAAACCGATCGACCCCGTTCCGAAACACGGTCCGTTCCGAAACCGATCGACCCCATTCCGAAACACGGCCTTGGCAGAGACCAAACCGTTTCGAAACGGTGCATACCGTTTCGGACGCCTGGGTTCATGTAAGGCACCCGTTCCGAAACGGTGCACACTGTTCCGAAACGCCTGCACAGATTGCAGCAATCAAGCATACCAAAACATGCAATTGATCATTCAAACATGCTCCAAATGTCACCAAACTTTACCAGCATGCAATTCAACATATATATGACCTATAGGAATCATCAAAACAACAATCTAACATCATATGCAAAAAGCCCCAATTCAATTGACATGCTTCCTACACAAGCTAGCTATTCAAAACACCAAACTTCCAAAACAAGCATGCAATGATCCAATCCAAAACCAGCATTCAAAACAACATTCAACATATTTAGGGAGTCTCAAACACCTCCCAAAACATACACATTGGTCCCCCATTGCCAAATCACCCAAAAGCTAAATGTTAAACAAAAACCTTCCATACATTGAGCTTCACTTGAACTTGATTGCTTGCCTTTTCTTGCTGCCCCTCAAGGTACTCTAATGCTCTACATTATTGAATTAAGGAAATGTAGAGAGCGTAAGCAAAAGCTTAGTGAGGCATGCTCATTAAAAACAATTCAATAATGCAATTAAAACCATTTATAAACCATGCTTAAAATCAACCTTTGCACATGCTCAAAAGCATACTTAAAACAAGCAATCTCATGCTTCAACATAAACATTAAAACAAGCATCTCATGCTTCATAATATACTTAACATGTCATATTGGCTCAAGCGATACATTTCATTTCTTAAAACAAGTTCATCAACTTCCCAAGGACTCTTAAACACCTTGGCCCCAAGGACTTTTAAACACCTTGGCCATGGACTTTTAAACACCATGAATAAGGACCACACAAGGACTTTTAACCACCTTTGTGTCCAATGCTTGAATCACCCCAAGTACTTTTAAACACCTTGGCCCCAAGGACTTTTAAATACCTTGGCCCCATGGACTTTTAAACACCATGGCCCCATGGACTTTTAAACACCATGGAAGGATCACCTAAGGACTTTTAACCACCTTAGTGTCCGCAACAAGACTCATCCAAGGACTTTTAACCACCTTGATGATCTTAAGTAACAAGGCTCACTCAAGGACTTTTAACCACCTTAGTGACCTTAATCTTTTCAAAACATCACTTGCCAATATACATCATATTCATCATTTAATCCACTGTTTTAAAGCATTAAACCAAGCCATTTTCATCATGCATTTTAAGCATCAATCCACATTTAAACAATGTACAAAAGCAAGGTACTCCTACCTAGAGTTACCTTCAACATATGGCTTATATCATCAGTAAAATCCATGCTAAAACATGCTTTCAAAACAGTAATTAAAACATGCAAATCATCATTTTGCAACACATCAAAGTCATGGCCACCACTAGAGAGAAAATCCGAAAACTTACACTTGAGCTTAGCAAAGTTGTTTAGACTTAAACTAAGCTCCCAAAACCTTCAAACCTTGGTTTTAAAGCTGAAAATCAAATTTCCACAAATGCACTCACCGATTTCCACTTTGCTTCAAGCCAAAGCACCAAATCAAGCTTCCGGATCAACCAATCTTGGATCCAAAGATGCCTCCCCTGTTTCAACACATCAAAGCAGAGGATTAATGCATCATCATGCATTAATCGCTTCAATGAAAGCACCTAAACTCGCTGCTCTCATCCAACCTCCATTTTCGGCCACCAAACACAACCGAAAATGTATCCAAACCACATCTAAACAAAGCCCAGCCATAAACCAGCAAAACCTCACTTCCATTAACATCATATAACATCTAAAAACAACCTATTAACAACCTTATACCTCCAGCAACATCAGATCACCAAGATCACCTTAAAAACTACCTTGAAACACAAGCTAAACTTAGGAAACTCAACCTATCCGGGATTGCATCAATCAAAACTCAATTGCTTATCAATTTAGAGATCATTTAACTTCAAAAACACCTCTTAAAACACAGATTACTCAGATCTAACGAAAATCATCAAAAATCACAAAAATCTTGCATAATAAGCCAAGATTCATTTCAACGCTTTAAAACCTTTAATTAAACATCAATTAAGGATTGAAAACTTAGGAATTTCAGTAAAGAACTGATAGTTTAGAGGAGAAGGACGTTCTTACCTCCAAACTTGTGTTTCTCCACTTTTTGGAATGAAAATCCTTTAAGAATCAAGTAGCAATTGAAGAGGTTTTGAAGATATGTTGATTTGGAATCAAATGAGAGTTGAAAGGAGAGATTTAGATGAGAAAATCAGAAACAAATCTCTGGAAATGTAGTGTTTGGTTTGAGAGAAAATGAGAGAAGGAAAATTGAGAAGTTAGTTGAGAAAATTGCCAAATGAGCTTTTCCCTCCTTTTTGATATCTTTAAAATCAGAAAATAGCTTATAATATCTTAGAAAAATCTGGAGAAACCACTTTTGGATTAATAGCTCCTTAAAGATTCAAAGTTCCAACCCTTTATAAAACAGCCACCAAACTTGCGAAAATTACATTTTGGTCACTAGCCAAAATGTCACACTTCCAAAACTCATTTTCCAAAATTGATTTCACAGTTCACTTAATTATATTAAAAGATGATTTTAGAATATTTTCCATATTTTTAATGCAACCCGAACTAGGCTTTCCTAATTTAACCTCTTAAGATGCTTAAACCAACCGGTCAACGCCCAAAACTCCTAAGCCCAAAACCGGGGCATTACATTAACATGCTTAAACCAAATGCATAAGTCATATAAACCCAAGGATCACTTACCATGTGCATCCTTAACAAAATGGCATTAACAACTAGCATCATCAATGCTCAAATCATGATTTAAAATAGTAATAAAACCACATTCAAATCAAGTGCATTTTAAACCAAAACATAGCATATTCCGAGAATGACTTTCGATTTACTTACTCTTGAGCTTAGCTAAGTGTTTCAAACTTACACTAAGCTCCCAAAACCACGCTCAAAATGTTTCAAAGCTGGAAAATCCTTTTCCACTCATCGATATGTGAAACTTCGCTTGCCGACACGAAGATCCCTCGCACGAAACCTCCAAAAATGCTTCGCTTGCTTCCGAATAAATATCCCCTATTTTTAGAGCATCAAAATAGAGATCCGGATGATTTAAAATGCATTCCAACACCAGCAACTAAACACAAACCAGTTTCCATGCAAAACTACACCAATTTACCCATTCGAAACAACCGAAAACAAAACAAATTGCTTCATAAACCAAGCCCAGCAAACATACATCACATCCAACCATTAATAATCACCAAGACACATCTAAAAACAACTTAAACCCTTCCTTTTACCTCCAGCAAACAGATCACCATCAAAACATCTCAAAAACTCTACTAAAACCATCAAGACACACAAGGATCTCAAGGATTACGAGATCTATATCACCAAAACACCTTTTCAACAACATAATCATCTCAAAACTCAATTAGAATCAATCTAAAGCAGATCTCATCAACAACACTACGAAAAATCAATATTTAAACCTTTATTTTGCAAGATTTTGAGCTTAAATCAAAATTAATAACCAAAACTCAGTTAAAAACAACAATTAGGAGTTAACAATCTTGGGAATTTCAATAAAAAAACCTAGATTATAGGTTGAGAACGAGATTTACCTCCAATCACTGCCTTCCTTAAAGATTGACAAGGTTTTTTGTTGCACAAATCTTGAAGAACTTGAAAGGAATTTTTAGAAAAATATGAGAACTAAAGAGAGAGTGTTTGAGAGAAATAAATATGGAGAAATGGTGTAATTTTACAAAAGCTCCCTAAAGATTCTAAGATTTTGACTCCTCTTTTGAAATTTGCATTTGTCCATAGTTTTAAAACTTTACATTTTTGTCACTACCCAAAATGTACCTCTTGCAAAACTCATTTTGTAAAATTGATTTGACCAACCTCTTATACATTATTTTAAAGGGTTTTAGAAAATTTTTTCATATTTTTATCCTATCCCGAACCTTGATCTCCCTAAACCACCTAATATGATTCGAACCGTATCCGACAGGACTGATCCGATGTCTAAAACATATAGGCCCAAAACCAGGGCGTTACAACTCTCCCCCACTCAGGAAATTTCGTCCACGAAATTTTACCTGAAGGAAAAAGGTGCGGAAACTACTTTAACATGTCCGCCTTGCTTTCCCAAGTGACCTCCTCAACTCCTCAGTGTCAACACAACACCTTCAAAAGCTCTATTGTCTTGCCACGAAGAACTTTGTTGCTCAAATACAGGATCCTCACTGGTTCATCATCATAAGACAAATCCAGATTAAGCTCTATTTGAACAACAAGCATCACATGCGAAGGATCCGATCTGTACCTCCGCAACATCGAAATATGAAACACATCAGGAATCCTTTCCAACTAGGGAGGCAACCTCAACCGATAAGCCACAAGACCAACAAGCTCCACAACATCATAAGGTCCAATAAACCTCGAGTTAAGCTTATCCCTACGCCCAAATCTCATCACCTTCTTCCAAGGCGATACTTTCAAGAACACACGTTCGCAAACCGCGAACTCAATCTATTTACGCTTCAGATCAACGTATGACTTTTGCTGATCTGATGTTGCCTTCAACCACTAACAAACGAGCTTCACCTTCTCAGTGGTTCATTTCAACATATCCAGCATCAAAATCACCTTTTGCCACGTTTCTGTCAAACAAAGAGGTGTTCTATATTTCCTCCCATACAAAGCCTCGTATGGAGCCATTTGAATACTTGCCTGGTAACTATTGTTGTAAGCAAACTCAACCAAAGGCAAGTGCTTCTCCCATGAACCCTGAAAATCAATAACACAACACCTCAACATGTCCTTAAGCACTAGGATAACACACTCTGACTGTCAATCCGTCTGAGGATGATAAGAAGTACTGAAATTCAACCGTGTACCCAAGGCTTGATGCAAACATTCCCAAAACCTTGATGTGAACCTCGGATCTCTATCCGACACTATAGATTTCAGCACACCATGCAAATCCACAATCTCAACAATATACAGCTCTGTCAGCTTTCCAAGGTAAACATAGTATGCACATGCTAGAAATGTGCACACTTCGTAAGGCGATCAATAATCACCAAAACAGAGTTCTTCTTCGACTGTGACAAGGGCAAACCAGACACGAAATCCTTGGTAATACTTTCCCACTTCCATTCCGGGATTTTCAATGGTTGCAACAACTCAAAAGGAACCTGCTGTTCAGCATTCACTCGTTAAAAAACCATGCATTTGCTAACAAACTTAACAACATCCTTCTTCAACCCCACCCAATAGTACTTATCCTTCAAACCACGATACATCTTTGTACTACCAGGGAGCATATCAAAATGACTACTATGAGCTTCAGTCAGAATAATGCGCCTCAACTCAACATCATTCGGCACCACTATTTGACTCCCTAAACACAAAACACCATCAACATTAAAACTGAAATCTGAAGGCTTACCATCTACAATATCATCGGCATATGCTCAAGCGACAAGACTACCATCCCGCGATATGCTCAAGCGAATCATCAACATTAAAAGATGGTTTATCCTTAATTGTCTGAATCAAAGATGGTTTCACTTGCAATTCAGCAACAAGACCACCATCCCGCGATATGCTCAAGCGAGCAAACATCACCCTAAGCTCCGCAGCCACCTTCCTGCTCAAAGCATCGGCCCAACATTGGCTTTTTTAGGATGATACTCGATCGATAGATCATAATCTTTAAGCAACTTCACCCATCGACGTTGCCTAAGATTCAACTCCTTTTGAGACATAAGATACTTTAAACTCTTATGATCTATGAATACCACACACTTCTCACCATATAGATAATGCCTCCAAATCTTTAAGGCAAACACAACAGTCGTGAGCTCAAGATCATGAGTAGGGTTGTTACACTCATGCACCTTCAACTGCGTAGATGCATATGCTACTACCTTACCCTCATGCATCAACACACAACCCCAACCAACATATGACACATCACTATAGACCAAAAACTCCGTACCAGACTCAGGTTGAATTAGGACAAGAGCCTACATCAAAGGTTCCTTCAGTTTCTCAAAAGCTTGCTGCCACACATATGTCCAGTCAAAGCGAACATTATTTTTCAACAACTTGGTCAAAGGTTCAACGATCTTCAAGAAACCCTCGACAAACCTACGGTTATAATACGCCAAGCCAAGAAAACTTCTAACCTCTAGCACTGACTTAGGTACTTTCCAACTCATCACTGCCTCTACCTTATGCGGATCCATACGAATACCCTCGGCTGATACACCATGTCCAAGGAAGACCACCTCCCTTAGCCAAAACTCACACTTGCTCTGCTTAGCATAAAGATGGTTCTCCAACAACACTTGCAACAATATCCTTAGGTGTCTATCATGACCTTCCTCTATACGAGAGTACAAAAGGATATCATCGATGAACACTACCACAAACTGATCTAATGCCCGTACCTTGTCTGAAAAGTTGTCTTAGGTACGTCCACATCGTTCACCTTCAACTGGTAATACCCTGACCTCAAGTCAATCTTAGAAAACACTGAGGCTCCTCGAAACTGATCAAAGAGATCATCAATCCTTGGCAAGGGATACTTGTTCTTAATCGTCAACTTGTTTAGTTGCCGATAATCTATACACATCTACATTGTCCTATCTTTCTTCGTAACAAACAACACAGGTTCACCCCAAGGTGATACACTCTGCCAGATGAACCCTCGATCAAGAAACTCCTGAAGTTGCGTCTTCAACTCTTTCAGCTCTTTAGGTGTCATTCGGTAAGGAGCAATGGACACCAGAGTCGTATTCTCATACAACTCGTTACTAAACTCAACTTCCCTGTTTGGCGGCAAGCCGAGTAATTATTCCAGATAGACACCCGGAAAATCGCAAACGGTTCTGATGTCCTGCATAGATACATCCTTTGTACTAGGATTCATTACATATGAAAGATATGCATCATAACACATCCTTTGCATACGACTTGCTTCCAAATCTGAAACAACATTAGAAAATAATTTCACTTTCTCGCCTACTATCACCAACTCATTATCATCAGCAAACTTTAAGATGACTCGCTTAACATCAAATTCAACCACTGCTCTATGCTTAGACAACCAATCCATACCAAGAATCACATCAAACCATAAAAGGGTAACTCCATCAAATCCACAAGAAAGACATGACCCTAAACAGACAAGGGACACCTCTGATACAACTTCCTTGTTACCATTGACTCCCCAAAAGAACTGGTCACTTGCATTCCTACTTCAAGTAACATAATAGGTATATCAAGCAAATGTGCATGCACATTCAAGATATAAAAATGCGTGGATTCAGAATCAATCAAAGCCAACAATGATAAAGACTGTAGAACATAGGTACCTACGATAACATCGATGTTGTTGCGCCCCTCGCGCTAAGCATAAACCTTCACAGGACCGCCCCTGTAACACCCCAATTTCAGGCTTAGAAGTTTAGGGTTTGAACCGGACTGGTCTGATTTTCGGTTCGAATATAAAAGGAGGTTTTAGGTAAAGCCTTGTTCGAGATGCTTTAAAATACAAAAAAATATCTAAAAATCCTCTTTTAATATATATATAAGAGAGTGGTGAAATCAATTTTACAAAATAAGGTTTGGAAATATTATATTTTGGATTAGTGACTAAAATGCGATTATTGAAAAATTCAGTGGTGACTGTTTTGTAAGGATTGAAACTTTGAATCTTTAAGGAGCTAATTTACCCAAAAATGATTTCTCCAGATTTTTCCTCAATTTAAGTGATTTAATTAATGTTTAATTAATTAAATGAAAAAGGGAAACCACTTTTTAGATTTTCATAACGAACTTTTCCTAAAATTTTCTCATCTCTTTTTCTCTCAAAATTCCCTCATCCAAACACTTTTCTACAACAACCTTTCCATTGATTTTTCACTTCAATTGATGAGATTTCAATCATCAATTAGTTCCTAATCCATCTTACATCAAATCCTTTTGATTTGCTCATTGGTTTTTCAAGAAAATTGGCTCAAATCAAGGAGAAATCACCATTTAGAGGTAAGGTTGTTATTCTCCTCTAAATACTCAGTTCTTTACTGAAATACCCAAGTTATCAATCCTTAATTTAAGTTTTATAAATGGTTTAATGATATGAACTTGATTTTGGCTTAAAACTCAATATTTGGAGGAAATCTTGAAGAATTTCGTTGTAATTGGCTGGGCTCTGTTTTGAGATGATTTTAAAATGTATTTTGGATGTCTAATGATGTGTAAATGAGGTTTTATCAATGCAATCCCAAATAGGTTGTGTTTCCTAAGTTTTTGCTTATGAAAATGGTGGTTTTTGGGGTGATCTTGGTGTTATATTATAGCTGGAGGTATAAGGACGAGTTTAGGTTCATTTTTTATGTTAATTGATGTTTAGAAATGGTTTGAAGTGATGGATCTTAGCTGGGTTAAGTTTGGAAAGAGTTTGGAGGTGATTTCGGTTGTGTTTGGTAGCCGAAATGTCTGCTTTAGGTAGAGCAGCGAGTTTAAGAGTGTTGGCTGAAGATTTCAATGCATGTTGATGCATTAATCATCTGTT
Organism: Hibiscus tridactylites; assembly: GCA_958450335.1. Lineage (NCBI taxonomy): Eukaryota > Viridiplantae > Streptophyta > Magnoliopsida > Malvales > Malvaceae > Hibiscus > Hibiscus tridactylites. Next base: position 30,986,829 of record OY288289.1, read on the forward strand.
TTGATGTGTTTAAAACAGGGGAAACATCTTCGGACACTTGTGGTGTTGATTCGGAGGCTTGATCGGCGTTTTGGCAAGCTTGCGAAACAGAATTGGTGAGTGAAGTTGGATTTCCAGCTTTGACACAAATGTTTGAAGGTTTTGAGAGCTTAGTTTAAGTCTAAGCAACTTAACTAAGCTCAAGAGAAATTTTCGAGAAAACTCTCTTGGATGAGCCATGATGTGGTTTGATGCATTGATTATATTTGCATGTTTAAATTCTGTTTGAAAACATGTTTTAGCATGGTAAATGCTGGTTTTGAAAGCCATATGTTGAAGGATGCTCAAGGTAAGGGATCCTTGGTTTGGCATATTGTAAATGTGGTTTTGATGCATTGTGATGCATGATGTTAAATGGCTTTGTTTAATGCTTTAAAACAGTGAGTTGTTGATGTTATATGATGTATTTTGGCAAGTGATGTAATGGTTTTAAAGTACTTGAATCAGATATAGTTAACCGGTTATAAGATTGGGTGCACCGTGAATAAAGCCACCTTGGATGTTGAGGGTTGAGATTGTACCGTAAACTCCATCCAAGTACACTAACGAGTAAGGTAAGATCACAACGATGGTTAAAAGTCCGTGTGTGGATCTTGTCTTGTGTGTCCTGTGTTCTCGTTAGTGAAATTATACAACTACCGATGAGTGATGTTGATGGGTTGTGATTGTACCGGTAAACTCCACCTTGTGTGTTCGGTAGTGTGTATGAAGTGTATGGGACAACGCTTGTAATCCGCGTATCCGATTGCGTTTGGTGTTGTAAATGGTTATGGATTATCACTTGAAAGCCAATATGACATGTTGATTTTAATGAAGCATGAGATGCTTTTTATGTATGCAAGGTTGCATGAATAATGATGATTATGTGATGGAAGGCTTTGTTAAAAGTGTTTTATAAAAAGCATTATTGTGTTGTTTCTGTAGAGCATGTCTCACTAAGCAATTGTGCTTACACTCTCTCTCACTAAGCTCATGTATGGTGATGTTTTCATAACACTATTAGTTTTTGATATTTTGGCAATGGGAACCTAGGATGTGTTTTAGGAGATGTTTTGGACTCCTAGTTGTGGCATGATACCTTTGATGATTTGGATTTGTAAATGGCCTTTTGATGCTTGATTTGGTGTTTGTTGGTTGTTTAGTTTTGGATATTAGGATACATGCCTATAGACTTGTGGAATTCCATGTTTGATGCTATGAATGTGATTTGAAGTTGCAAACATGTACCTTATATGTATGTTGACTTGCTGGCCTGGTTAAGAAGTCATTAGGATGTGTTTGAATGGTTTTATGCATGTTAAACCAGCAAAATCTGCGGCTTTTGGCAACCCGTATCGATACACTCATAGGCGTTTCGAAACGGGGGCCTGTAATGGCCTTGGTGCTTTGAAACGACTGGTGATCGTATCGAAACGGTTTGGCCACTAGAACGCCTTGTTTCAGAACATGTCTCGAAACGAACCCGTGTTTCAGAACCGTCAACCCCGTTTCGAAACAAGTGACCGTTGGGCACTGATTTGAATGGTCTTCAGGTTTGCAAGCTTTACATTTTAGTCCCAAAACTTGTAATTGCAATTATATGAGTTTGAGATGTCCGATTAAGATGAAATTTGACAGGGAAGCATGTAATATGACTAATTTAATATTGGTAACTTAAAAATCAGTTAAGATCTTCAAATTTCAAGAATTTACAATTTGGTCCCTAACATTGTAATTTGTGCAATTGAGTCCCTTATTGAAATTCGATCGCTGTGCTTTTCACATAATTGTTTCTGAAGAATACGCTTAAGGTTAATGAGCATCTAGACAAGATTAAAAAGAAAAAAAGGGTCGTTAATCAAGGTTGACTTTCGGGTTGACTTTGGTTTTCCCCGTGTAATCTTCGTAGTTCAGGTCAACCGTCTAGGCCGTGCTAAGGGGTTACATTTGGTGGTATCAGAGTTGAGTTCTCGTGTAAATGGGAATGGTTATGTGGGTATTGTATGCGTATTTGCATGATGTGCCTTTTGGATGAAAGTATGTTGTATGAATTGTAAAGTATGTTGCAATTGTGATGCTATGCTATGTTGGAGCCTGTTAGACGAACCCATTGCCATATCAAAACTAATGAAAGGAATTGTTTTTAGAAAATGAGCTTGAGTACTTGGATTACTTACCTTGTTGAACCTAATTATGTTTATTGCATTTGTGTCAGTGCATTGTTTTTCTTGTAAATGAGGCCTCGTAGAGAAATGAGGATGAATACGAGAGCTATTGCTCAGAATGAGAACAAGGAAAACGTTGAGAATGTTGTGGATATACCTCCTCCTCCTGGTGGTGGACCACCCGGCGGTGGTGGTGCTGGAGGTGAAAATGCTGGAGTTGGTGCTGGGGTCGCTGGACCTGAAGCTGTGAAGGGGCAAGCTGCTCCTGACATGACTATATTGATTCAGGCTATCGCTGGGGCCTTTCAGGCAGCAGTAGCTGTAGCTCATGGAGCTGTGCATCAGGGTGATGCTAACGTGAGATTAACATTGGAACGTCTTCGTAGTCTGGGAGGGACTGAGTTCAGAGGTTTATCTCCTGAGGGTTCCGAATCTTGGTTGGAAAGCACCAAGAGGATATTGGGACAAATGAACTGCAACGATGTGCAGAAATTAGGTTGTGTGGTATCGTTGTTACATGACGATGCGTATACATGGTGGACGACCACTGCCTCCGGAATGGAAGAAGTTGATGTGACTTGGACGTTCTTTCTGAACGTGTTCAAGCGAAAGTATCTAGGTGTGCGATACCTAGATGAGAAGAAAAGAGAATTCATGTCTCTTGTGCAAGGAAGCATGACGGTGGCTAAGTATGAGATCCAGTTTGTCCGTCTTAGTCAGTACGCACCTGAGCTTATCCCTGATGAGCGGGAGAGGTGTGAACGTATCTGATATGGTTTAGTGACGGACGTGAAGACCTTTATGCTTGCAGTTGAGTTTACGGATTCTGATGTGCTGGTGAGTAGGGCAAAGGAAATTGAGCAGAATTTGGGTGTGTCTTCCAGAGGTGTTAATTCTAGCTTGGGCAAAAGAGCTGCTGATTATAGTTCCGGTGGTGGACAGAACAAGAGAGGACGAGATAAGAGGTATCAGTCTTCTGCTAGGCGTGGTACTGGAGGGCATGGTGCGCCTGTTCAGGGAGACATGATGAGAGCTGATCAGAACACGTACTGTACGTGTGGATCGCGTGGTCATCTGAGGTGAGATTGTCCTCGGGCAGCGAGGGAGGTGCAGGCTCATGTTGTTGAGACCGGTAATTCGTGCTGGAATTGTGGTTCGGCAGATCACATGAGGAGGGAGTGTCCTTTGTTGGCCAGTGGTTGTCAGGGACATGCTCCTGGAGTTGTTGCACCACATAGAGGTCGTGGGCGCGGCCGTGGTAACTTCTAGCGCAGAGATGATGGTGGGAGGAATGTGGCGCATGTGGTGGCTGTCCAACCTGAGGGTGGTGGCCAGGCTCGAGTGTATGCTCAGCGAGAGGGGAGAAATGATACGGATGTGATCGCATGTACCTTTACTTTGCAATCCTTATCATTACTTTCCTTGATTGATTCTGGATCTACACACTCATACATATTGCGTGAACATGCTCAATTGCTTGGTTTACCTGTTGAGTCTTTGGATGTTGGTATGCGTATAACTAGTTCCTTTGGTAAGACTGTTGTGACACAGATGTTGTATAGAAGATGTCCTTTGGTAGTGCAAAAACATGTTTTTCTTGTTGACCTCATGGAATTGCCATTCTATGGTTCTGATGTAATCCTTGGTATGAATTGGCTTGTTGAACATCGAGCTGTGGTGGATTTTGAGAACAAGCGGGTTTCGTTGAAACTTGCGGATGATTATGAGGTAGTGGTGGTTGGTGAGAATGTGAAGTTTCTTGCCAATGTGGTGTCTACATTGGAAGCAAGCCGAATGCTAAGACAAGGATGCGAGGCTTATCTGGCCTTTGTTATGAATCCTAGCTCTAAGGAGTTGCGAGTTTAAAATATCAGGACTGTGCGAGAGTTTCCTGGTGTGTTTCCAGAGGATTTACCTGGATTGCCTCCTAGTCGAGAGGTGGAGTTTGGAATTGAGTTGTATGAAAACACAACTCCAGTGTCCATTACTCCTTACTGAATGGCACCTAAGAAGTTGAAGGAGCTGAAGGCGCAACTTCAGGAGTTGCTTGATCGTGGTTTCATTCGGCCGAGTGTGTCACCTTGGGGTGCACCAGTATTGTTTGTGAAGAAAAAGGATGGCACTATTAGAATGTGCATCGATTATCGTCAGCTGAACGTGTTGACTATCAAGAATTGGTATCCTTTGCCGAGGATTGATGATATTTTTGATCAGTTTCGGGGAGCAGCTGTGTTCTCTAAGATTGACTTAAGGTCAGGTTATTACCAACTCAAAGTGAAGGATGTGGATGTGCCAAAAACAACCTTTAGGACGAGGTATAGGCATTTTGAGTTCCTTGTGATGCCATTTGGTTTGTCGAATTCTCCTGCAACTTTTATGGACATGATGAATAGAGTGTTCCATGAATACTTGGACAAGTTTGTTGTGGTGTTCATTGGTGATATCCTTGTTTACTCTCGTACTGAGGAGGAGCATGAAGGGCATTTGAGGATTGTGTTGCAGGCACTGTTGGAGAATCAGCTTTATGCCAAACTGAGCAAGTGCGAATTTTTGCTTAGGGAAGTTGTGTTCCTTGGTCATGTGGTTTCTGCTGAGAAGATTCATGTTGATCCTCAGAAGATTGAGGCGGTGATGAATTGGAAGCCTCCTAAGTCTGTTCATGAAGTCCGTAGTTTCCTTGGGTTAGCAGGATACTACCGGAGGTTTGTGGATGGATTTTCAAAGATTGCTGCACCTTTGACGAATTTGTTGCAGAAGGATGTCAAGTATGAGTGGACAGAAGCGAGGCAACAAGCTTTTGAGAAGCTTAAGGTAGCTTTGACGCAAGCTCCTATCTTGGTTCAACCTGAATCAGGGAAAGAGTTTGTAGTGTACAGCGACGCATCTTATGTTGGTTTGGGGTGTGTGTTGATGCAAGGGGGTAAGGTGGTGGCTTATGCATCGCGCCAGTTGAAGGTGCATGAGCGCAATTATCCTACGCATGATATTGAGTTAGCTGCGGTGGTCTTTTCTTTGAAGATTTGGATTCATTACATGTTTGGTGAGAAGTATATTGTGTACACAGATCACAAAAGTTTGAAGTATTTGATGTCTCAAAAAGAGTTGAATCTTAGGCAACGACGTTGGGTGGAGTTGCTTAAAGATTACGATCTGACGATCGAGTACCATTCGGGAAATGCTAATGTTGTAGCGGATGCCTTGAGTAGGAAAGTGGGAGTGGAGTTGAGGGCTATGTTTGCCAATTTGAGTATTTCGCGAGATGGAGGTCTTGTGGCTGAATTGCAAGTGAAACCATCTTTGGTTCAGTTGATAAAGGATAAGCAGCTGTTGGATGATTCCTTGGTACCACATGTTCAGGATATTGCTGAGGATAGACCATCGGATTTTTGTTTTAATGATGATGGAGTTCTATGTTATGGGAGTCGGATAGTAGTGCCGAATGATGCTGAGTTGAGGCGTGCTATTATGACTGAAGCTCATAGTAGTCCTTTTGCTATGCACCCTGGTAGTACAAAGATGTATCGTGATCTTAAGGATTAGTACTATTGGGTAGGATTAAAGAAAGATGTTGCGGAGTATGTGAGTAAGTGCATGGTTTGTCAGCGAGTTAAGGCTGAGCATCAGTTTCCTTCTGGGTTGTTGCAACCGTTGAGGATTCCTGAGTGGAAGTGGGAAAGGATTACCATGGACTTTGTGTCTGGTTTGCCTTTGTCGCCATCGAAGAAGACTTCGGTGCGGGTTATTGTGGATCGCCTTACGAAGTGTGCGCATTTCTTACCGGCGCATACTATGTATACTTTGGATAAGCTTGCAGAGCTGTACATTACTGAGATTGTGCGGTTGCATGGTGTGCCAAAGTCTATTTTGTCGGATAGAGATCCGAGGTTTACATCGCGTTTCTGGGAATGTTTGCATCAAGCCTTGGACGGGAGGAAGTGCAGAACTCCTCTTGCTGGGTTGAAACAGGTCAGAAGTTGGTTTTGATTCCAGCTTTATTGATAGGGACCACCGAGAAGGTGAAGCTCATTTGTGAGCGTTTGAAGGCAGCTTCTGATCGACAGAAGTCTTACATGGATTTGAAGCGCAAGGAGATTTAGTTTGTGGTAGGTGATTGTGTGTTCTTGAAAGTTTCGCCTTGGAAGAAGGTGATGAGGTTTAGCCGGAAAGGTAAGTTGATCCCTAGGTACATTGGACCATAGGAGGTGATTGAACGTGTGGGTCCTGTTGCGTACAAGCTGAGGTTGCCGCAAGAGTTGGAAAAGATTCATGGTGTGTTTCATGTCTCTATGCTTGGGAGGTATAGATCGGATCCTTCGCATGTTATGCATGTGGAGGAAGTGGAGTTGAATCCAGACTTGACCTATGATGAGGAACCGGTTGAAATTCTGGATTCGAACAGTAAGGTTCTTCGGGGCAAGACCATTGAATTGGTTAAGGTGTTGTGGAAGCATCGTGGTGTTGAGGAAGCCACGTGGGAAAGAATGGATGACATGAAGAAGCAGTTTTCGTACCTCTTTCCTCCAGGTAAATTTCGAGGACGAAATTTCTTAAGGGGGGAGAGTTGTAACACCCCAATTTTGGGATTAGAAGTTTAGGGTCTGAACCGGACCGGTCTGATTTTTGGTTCGAATATAAAAGGAGGTTTTAGGAAAAGCCTAGTTTGGGATGCTTTAAAAATATGGAAAAATATCTTAAAATCATATTTTAATATACATAAGAGAGTGGTGAAATCAATTTTACAAAATAAGGTTTGGAAATATTATATATTGGATTAGTGACTAAAATGCGATTTTTGAAAACTTCAGTGGTGAGTGTTTTGTAAGGATTGAAACTTTGAATCTTTAATGAGCTAATTTACCCAAAAATGATTTCTCCAGATTTTTCCTTAATTTAAGTGATTTAATTAATGTTTAATTAATTAAATGAAAACGGGAAACCACTTTTTAGATTTTCATAACTAACTTTTCCTAAAATTTTCTCATCTCTTTTTGTCTAAAAATTCTCTCATCCAAACAGTTTTCTCCAGCAACCCTTCCAATGATTTTTCACTTCAATTGATGATATTTCAATCATCAATTAGTTCCTAATCCATCTTACATCAAATCCTTTTGATTTGATCATTGGATTTTCAAGAAAATTGGCTCAAATCAAGGAGAAATCATCATTTAGAGGTAAGGCTATTCTTCTCCTCTAAATACTCAGTTCTTTACTGAAATTCCCATGTTATCAATCCTTAATTTAAGTTTTATAAATGGTTTTAATGATATGAACTTGATTTTGGCTTAAAACTCAAGATTTGGAGGAAATCTTGAACAATTTCGTTGTGATTGGTTGGGCTCTATTTTGAGATGATTTTTAAATGTATTTTGTATGTCTAATGATGTCTAAATGAGGTTTTATCAATGCAATCCCGAATAGGTTGTGTTTCCTAAGTTTTTGCTTATGAAAATGGTGGTTTTTGGGGTGATCTTGGTGTTCCGTTATAGCTGGAGGTATAAGGACGAGTTTAAGTTCATTTTGGATGTTAATTGATGTTTCGAAATGGTTAGAAGTGATGGATCTTTGCTGGGTTAAGTTTTGGAAGAGTTTGAAGGTGATTTCGGTTGTGTTTGGTAGCCGAAATGTTGGCTTTAGGTAGAGCAGCGAGTTTAAGAGTGTTGGCTGAAGATTTCAATGCATGATGATGCATTAATCCTCTGCTTTGATGTGTTTAAAACATGGGAAACATCTTCAGACACTTGTGGTGTTGATCCGGAGGCTTGATCGGCGTTTCGGCAAGCTTGCGAAACGGAATTGGTGAGTGAAGTTGGATTTCCAGCTTTGAAACAAATGTTTGAAGGTTTTGGGAGCTTAGTTTAAGTCTAAGCAACTTAACTAAGCTCAAGAGTAAGTTTTCGAAAAAACTCTTTTGGATGAGCCATGATGTGGTTTGATGCATTGATTATATTTGCATGTTTATATTATGTTTTGAAAGCATGTTTTAGCATGGTAAATGTTGGTTTTGAAAGCCATATGTTGAAGGATGCACAAGGTAAGAGATCCTTGGTTTGGCGTATTGTAAATGTAGTTTTGATGCATAGTGATGCATGACGTTAAATGGATTTGTTTAATGCTTTAAAACAGTGAATTGTTGATGTTATATGATGTATATTGGCAAGTGATGTAATGGTTTTAAAGTACTTGAATCAGATATAGTTAGCCGGCTATAGGATTTGGTGCACCGTGAATAAAGTCGCCTTAGATGTTGAGGGGTTGAGATTGAACCGTGAACTCCATCCAAGTACACTAACGAGTAAGGTAAGATCACAACGGTGGTTAAAAGTCTGTGTGTGGATCTTGTGTTGTGTGTCCCGTGTTCTCGTTAGTGAAATTATACAACTACCGATGAGAGATGTTGAGGGTTTGAGGGGTTGTGATTGTACCGTTAAACTCTGTCACGGGTGTTGAGGGGTTTCGATTGTACCTGTAAACTCCACCTTGTGTGTTCAGTAGTGTGTATGAAGCGTATGAGACAACGCTTGTATTCCGCGTATCCGATTGCGTTTGGTGTTGTAAATGGTTCTGGATTATCACTTGAAAGCCAATATGACATGTTGATTTTAATGAAGCATGAGATGTTTGGTATGTATGCAAGGTTGCATGAATAATGATGATTATGTGATGGAAGGCTTTGTTAAAAGTGTTTTATAAAAAGCATTATTGTGTTGTTTCTTTAGAGCATGTCACACTAAGCAATTGTGTTTACGCTCTCTTTCTCTCTTGAACCAATAATGCAAATAATTGAAGTGTTTGAGGGCAACAAGGAGGCTAGGAATCCAAGGGAAACTAAGCTCATGTATGGTGATGTTTTCATAACACTAGGAGTCCTAGGATGTGTTTTGGGAGATGTTAGGACTTCTATTTGTGGCATGATGCCTTTGATGATTTGGATTTGTAAATGGCCTTTTGATGCTTGATATGGTGTTTGTTGGTTGTTTAGTTTTGGATATTAGGATGCATGCCTATAAACTTGTGGAATTCATTGTTTGATGCTATGAATGTGATTTGAAGTTGCAAACATGTACCTTATATGTATGTTGACTTGCTGGCCTGGTTAGGAAGTCATTAAGATGTGTTTTAGTGGTTTTATGCATGTTAAACCAGCAAAATCTGCAGCTTCTGGGCAACCCGTATCGATACACTCATAGGCGTTTCGAAACGGGGGCCTGTAATGGCCTTGGTGTTTCGAAATGGTTGATGATCGTATCGAAACAGTTTAGCCACTGGAAGGCCCTATTTGGAACGTGTCTCGAAACGAACTCGTGTTTCGGAACGGTCAACCCCGTTTCGAAACAGGTGATAGTTGGGCACTAATTTGAATGGTCTTGAGGTTTGCAAACTTTACATTTTTGTCCCGAAACTTGTAATTGCAATTAAATGAGTTTGAGATGTCCGATTAAGATGAAATTTGACAGGGAAGCATGTAATATGACTAATTTAATATTGGTAACATAAATATCAATTAAGACCTTCAAATTTCTAGAATTTACAATTTGGTCCCTAACATTTGTAATTTGTGAAATTGAGTCCCTTATTGAAATTCGATCGATGTGCTTTTCACATAATTGTTTCTCAAGAATAAGCTTAGGGTTAATGAGCTTCTAGAAAAGATTAAAAAGAAAAAATGGGTCGTTAATCAAGGTTGACTTTCGGGTTGACTTTGGTTTTCCCCGTGTAATCTTCGTAGTTCGGGCCAACCGTCTAGGCCGGGCTAAGAGGGTTATAGCCTCCCTCTGGCTGAACTAATACAACATGAGCGATACCACGCTGACCCTCATATCTCCTCTCAAAATTACCTCAGCCGTACCCACGGCCTCTCTATGGTGCAGCTACAGCAGGTGCACATCTCTGGCCTCCATCGGCCAATATGAGGTACCCACGCCTCATATTCTCTACTGAACCACAGTTCAAGGAAGAATTCCCTACGACCACAATAAAAGAATGTTCCTACCTAGCCACACGTGGACAGTCTCGCCTCAGATGGTCCCTCGATCCACACGTCCACCACATGTGCTACTCAGTCTTCACTCGTCCACCCTGAGCCTGTCCACCACGCCCTGGAGCACCTCACCTCACATTAGGCTGATGCCACCTATCTTGGCCTCTCTTGTTCCGTCCACCACCGGAACTGAAATGAGCTACTCTCTTACAAGAGCTAGAACCACCTCCACGAGATGTCAGACTCAAGCTCTTCTCGATGTCGTTAGCCCGACACACGAGCACATCAAAATATGTGTAGTCTGTAACCAACATAAAGGTCTTTACTTTCTGCACCAGCCTATATCGGAAGTGATCACAACGATGCCTCTCACTTGGCATCAACTCAGGAACATACTGGCTCAGACGTATGAACTGGACCTCGTACTCAGCCACATAAATATTTCCTTGTACAAGCGACATGAACTCACGCTTCTTTCCATCCAAGTATCTCACACCAAGATACGTCTTCTTCAAGGCACTCCGAAAGAACTCCCAATCTACCTCATTGGGTTCCATTCAAGCAGTGATACTCATCCACCAACGATAAGCATCACCCTGGAGCAAGGAAACTGTGCATCCCAGATTGCGCACATCACTGCATCTCATTTTATCCATAATACAGATCAAACTAGCTAACTATGCCTCTGATGCCTCATGAGACATACCATGGAACTCGTCAGCTCCCAAATTTCTCAGCCTTTCTAAAAGCAAACCCTTCTGCCCAACTGCAGGTGCCTGACTTGCGCTCCAGCTACTGCAGCCTGAAACGCTCTGGTGATCGCCTGAACCAGATGTGCTAGATCACCCAATCCTGGACCAGTCTGTCCACGTTGCTCCGGCTCCCAACCTATAGGTGGTGGCGGAGGTAGAGTCTTATCAGACGGGTTTTCAACCCCTTGATTACCCTAATTACTCTGTTCAAGCGTAGGTACAATCGTATTCGATCTAAGCACTCTCCTCGGACCAATTGTGTTATTTTTAACAAGGCATAACAACAAAAACAAATCAAACCATGATTTAGGCCAACTTTAAGCAAGGATCCAAGTTTACAAAACCAATTTAAAACATCCATCTAGTGTAATAGGGCAATGGGAACCCCGATTTCCCTCAAACATAACATAGCATACAATAGTCCATCGCAACCATCATGCTTTATCTAATCCACAATCAGCAACATACAATCATATTTAACTCTCATATGATTCATAACAACCAAGCATGGCATAACACCAACATTCGACCAAAAACATTATTTTTCAAACAACATGCCACTAACATTGAATCAAACATCAAAACATACCCATTCCACTTACCATCATCCCCAATTCTTTCGTAACCTGGCTCTGATACCAACAAATGTAACCCCTTACCCTGGCCTAGATGCCCGACCAGAACTAAGAAGATTGCACAGGGAAAATCGAAGCCAACTCTTTAAAGTTGACTTCGTTTGTCGACCCTTTTTTTTCTTTTTATCCTTTCTAGATGCTCATTAAAATCATATATGTTTAGCAAAGCGGTTAGAAGAAAACGACACAGCGATTGGAGTTCGATTAGGGGTTCAATTGCTAAAATTACACATTTAGGCACTAAATTGTAATTTCCATAAAATACAAGTTTTATTTAGGGTTTAAAGTTACCAATCCCTAATTAGTCATGTAACATGCCTGCATGTTGAATTTCATCACAAACGGATCATCCAAATTCAACCAATTGATCGTACAACATTCAGGGACCAAAATGCAACATTCCAAAACTTAAAAAGTGTAACCCCCTTAACCCGGCCCAGACGGTTGACCCGAATTAAGGAAGTCACACGGGGAAAACAAAAGTCAACCCGAAAGTCAACCTTGATTAACGACCCTTTTTTTTCTTTTTAATCTTGTCTAGATGCACGTTAACCTTAGATGTGATCATGCAAACAGCATACTCAAAGATCATAAACATCAGAGATCAAACAGGGACCCAATTGAACAATTTACAACTTTAGGGACCAAATTCTAAATTCTGATAACTTTAAGGACTTAACCAGATTTTATGTTACCAACTTAAAATTAATCATGTTTCATGCTTCTCTGCCAAATTTCAGCTCTAACGGACATCCCAAACTCATACAATTGCACAAACAAGTTCAGGACCAAAATGCAAACTTTTCAAAACATATAACCGCCAATGTCAGCCCCCAACGGTCACCCGTTCCGAAACAGGCAGAGCCTGTTTCGAAACGCGGGCCGTTCCGCAACACGTACCACAACGGGGGACTGGCAGTAGCCAAACCGTTTCGGAACGGTGTCACCCGTTTCGGACGCCTGGGTTTATGCAGGGCACTCGTTCCGAAACGGTGTCAACTGTTCCGAAACACCCTGCACAGATCGCAGCATTTTGCTTACTCAAACACACAATTGATCATTCAAACATGCTCCAAAAGCCACCAAACTTTACCAACATGCAATTAAACATATATGAGACATACTTGCATCAACAATTCATCAAAATAACATCATACATGAAAAGCCCCAAATCTATAGGCATGCTTCCTACACAAGCAACCATTCAAGCTTAAACTTCCAAATCAATCTCACTAAGGCCAAAGCATGTTCCAACAACATTAACAACAACATAAAACCATTCTTGTCCGAACATATACGAACACATAAACGTCAACCCAAGAGATTCTACCCCATTGCCTTTATTAACTATAGCTATTCACCGAGACATACATCTCAAATGGAGTCCTCCTTGAATCCCTTGCCTCTCGCTGTCCAAACCTCAAGAATCTGCATTGATGGACAAAAAGGAGCGTAAGCACATAATGCTTAGTGAGGAATGCTCAAAACCAAAACACCATCAATGCAGCGAGTCATAAAACCTCTTTGAAAAGCAACTCGATTTGCTTACCAAGCAAAGTTTGAAAACCCCTTTTTAACATCATGCTTAAACCATGCATTGCACATACATGAAACCAACCCTTAGCTTAGCAAGCTAAGAAAACCTTTTCAAAGCACAAATTGCCATTTCAACCATTTAACCATTCCATGCATAAACACCATATGCAAAGTTAAATTCAAAACCTTCGGAAAACACTTCCATTTCACAACATACCTTTCTTATACTTTAAAACATTCCAAGAAAGAAATCCTTTAAAACCATTTACTCAAGTAATCCAACACATGCATTAAACCAAGGCAATATATGAACTACAACATCATCATCACATGCCTTTTAAATCAAGTCTTACAAGACTCCAATGCATTTAAGAGATTTCATGCACACATGCATCTTTTACCAAATGATAATCAACACTTGTTCAACTTAACAAGTAACATGCATTCACAAGCATTATACACATTCCATGAAACCATGCATCTTTTCAAGCATCTCATGCTTCTCATGCAATTATGCATCATTTCAAGCATTACATGCTTCTTTATAATCAAGAACATCATATTGGCTTTCAAGTGATCAACCACATTCACTTTTCAACTCAACATCCAATCGGATACGCGGATCACAAGCGTTGTCCCCCACGCTTCATACACACTACCAATCCAAGGTCTCCAATGGACTTTTAAACACCATTTGACCTCACCATCCTAAGGTTCCCATGTATGGACTTTTAAACACCACACAACCTTAGCTTTCCCGAGGTTCCCATGTATGGACTTTCAAACACCATACAACCTCCACTTTTCCCAAGGTTCCCATGTATGGACTTTTAAACACCATACAACCTTGACTTTTCCCAAGGTTCCCATGTATGGACTTTTAAACACCATACAACCTTGACATGCACAAGGTTCCCATGTATGGATTTTCAAACACCATACAACCTTTGCATTCACCGATTGGTAGTTGTATAACATCACTAACGAGATCCGGGACACCCTACACAAGATCCACACATGGACTTAACTCCACCATTGTGATCTCAACAAGCACAAGGTTCTCATGTATGGACTTTTAACCACCATACAACCTTTGCTTAACCAAGGTCCTCGAATGGGCAATCAACCTTCATTATGACCTTAACCATCTCGTTAGGATACTTGAAGGGAGTTTACCGGTTCACTCTTAACCACTCCACCTCCAAGGCGACTTTATTCACGGTGCACCCAATCCTATAGCCGGCTAACTATATCCGATCAAAGAACCAAGAACCACTTGCATCACTTGCCAATATAACCGCCTTACCACATTAGTCCAATGATTCACATGCATAACCATAATGGAAAAACCATCATTTAACATCATTAATTCACTGTTTTAAAGCATTATACATAGCCATTAAACATCATGCAACACCATGCATCAAAACCACATTTTCAATGTATAAAACCAAGGATCTCTTACTTTGAGCATCCTTCACATATGGCTTTCAAAACCAGCATTAAACCATGCTAAAATATGCTTTCAAAACAGAATTTAAATCATGCAAAACCCTTGCATTTCAAACATCAACCACAATTGCCTAAAAAGCCAATTCATAACACAAACCAAGAAAGAAATCCATTTACTTACTCTTGAGCTTAGCAAAGTTGTTTAGACTTAAACTAAGCTCCCAAAACCTTCAAACCTTGGTTTAAAATCTGAAAACCCAACTTCACTCACCGATACACAAAACAATGCTAGCCAACAAGCCTTCCAAGCATCCAAAACCTTCCGCACCACCTCAAAAGCTCGCTGATCAAACTCCCCTGTTTCAAGCACATAACAACAGAGGATTAATGCATCATTATGCATTAAGAACAGCAGCAACACAACCAAACTCGCTGCTCATCACAAAATCAACATTTCGGCTACCAAACACAACCGAAATCACCCCCAAACACTTCCAAAACTTAACCCAGCCAAGATCCATCACTTCTAACCATTTTTAAACATCAATTAACATCCAAAATGATCACAAACACGTCCTTATACCTCCAGGTATAACAGATCACCAAAAACACTCCAGAAACAACAAAAAACTTAAGCCAAACTTAGGAAATTCAACCTATCCGGGATTGCATTAATTAAACCTCAACTTCTAATCAATTTAGCATTCATTTAACATCAATTTGACATTTCAAAACACTGCCCAAACAGATCACACGAAAATTTCACCAAAATCACCAAATCTTGCATTTTAAGCCAAAATCAAGATTTCAATTGAAAAGCCTTTAACAAATCACAAATCAAGGATTGAGAACTTAGGAATTTCAGTAAAGAACTGATAGTTTAGAGGAGAAGGACGTTCTTACCTCCAAACTTGAATTTCTCCTTTTTAAAACCAAAATGCTTGATGAAACGACTTGCAAATTGAGAGGTTTTGTTGATGAGATGTTTAGGAATCAAAAGAGAGTTGAAATGAGTGATTTAGGCAACAAAATCAGAAGAGAAAATCTGGAGAAATGTGTTTGGGTTGAGAGAAAATGAGAGAAAAGGAAAATTGAGAGAAAATAGAAAGTTAGTTAAGAAATGGTAAAAATGATTTCCCTCCACATTTCATAAACTTTAAAATCAGAATAAAGCCTTAAAATATCTTAGAAAAATCTGGAGAAACTCTTTTTGGAATAATAGCTCCTTAAAGATTCAAAGTTTCAATCCTTTATAAAACTGTCACCGAACTTTCAAAAATTACATTTTGGTCACTAGCCAAAATGTCACCCTTCCGAACCTCATTTTCCAAAATTGATTTCACAGTTCACTTATATATATTAAAATATGATTTTAGAACATTTTTCCATATTTTTAATGCAACCCGAACTAGGCTTTCCTAAATTCACTCTTATATATTCGATCAACACTTTGACCGAACCGGTCAACGCCCAAAACTTCTGAGCCCAAAACCGGGGCGTTACAACTCTCCCCCCCTTAGGAAATTTCGTCCTCGAAATTTCAACTGGCGAAAAGGGTACCACAACCTTCTCAAAGCAACACACAAGGTAACACAAAAGCCTCAACCACCACTGAACACTTTCCACACAAAACTCCACCGAACCCAACACCACCACATGCTGTTCACAAAATTCCAGAACACACAAAGATAACAACAACTTGCCCTCTCACATTTCCAGACTGTACACAGCCCCAACATCAACCTGAAGAACTTCAACTTTTACAGCACACATCACTGTAACACACAACTTCCAAGACTTGTTTACACAATGACACCAACCAATCCAATTCAGACACTATGCAAACTTCTCTGCTTCTAAAACTCTTGCAACTCCCAAACCTCTTCCAAGGATTTTCCCAACAAGCAAAAATTCTTAAGCATCAACTGCTTACCCAAACTCCTCAACAAAAGCTGACAATCCTTCACATCTGCCGCTATCATTACCATAACGACTCACCAGGACTACTCACTCACAGTCCAAAATTTACATCACAACCCCAACTTGGCTCCGTTAGCTGTTCCACACACCACTAGCTGACTTCAAAAGAAGTTCACATACTCACAACCAGCCAACCACTTCTCACAAGAATCTTTTCCACAACACTGGCCTTAGATCTTTCATTGCTTAACCACCACAAGCTTGACCACAACACTTGCCTCACCAGAACATCGCTCAACCTAAACATACATAACAACTCCTCAACCCCTCAAAGGTTGCTAAGAACCAACACTTACCAACACAACCCTTCCACAACAACTTAAATGCTAAGCTACCTCAGAACTTGGAAACACAACCACAAAACTGCAACATCAGAAGCACCAAGGAACTACCACTTCCTTTTAACTATTCACACCACTTAACCGATTCCACTTCAACCGGTACTCCTCACCACCCAACCACTAAACTCTTTAAGCATCAAGCACTATCTTTCCACCAACATGCTATACCAGCCTCGCTATTCTAGCAACTAGCTTAATATTATTTCTAACTCTCACTTAGCGCCAAAACAACCTCTAAAAACCCATCATCCAACCTAACCCAACCACCACACTAACAGATTCGATTAGTTACTAGCGAGTGTGAACATCGTACGCATGATCACCAACATGCCCTATCATGCCTGATGTACATGTATGCAAAACCTCTAATGTCATGCCACATGTATGCATGGCCCAACACACATATAATATAGCGTATAACAACGATTTTAACTGTGCATGAATGCCAGTTCACACCCTCTAATAACATCCTCAAAATCCGTCTAAAAACAACCTCCCAACTTACTCCTAACTTATCTAACTCCATCATACCAACAACCATTAACCACAAGATTCTCGCTAAGCCTTCTTCACACCCAAGATGTTCCCAAACAACTACCATTACCCCAAACATGCTAGCAACAAGACTAAACCTACCACGCAAGGAAAAACCAATAGAAACCAAACTAAGTTAACTAGAGCAAAGATTACTTAACAAGGTTACTTGAAAACACAACACCTCCCTGAAGCTTCATCAGACGAGCTCTCTTCCTCGCGGCATCATCATCCTCCTGCCACACCACTGCAGCACCAGCTAGCACACTAGGGTCACCATCAACTCCTTGCGGTAAAGAACCTTGGCTATTCCGAGCCAACATCAAACAATCACGCCTCATGTGACCAGCAGACCCACATTTCCAGCAATTCTCATTTCCCAAATTCTTCACAACCTTCAGCTCTTTCTGCCACCTCTGAACCTTGCCTCGGCCGCGCCCACGAACTTTCAGAGATCCTTTGGCTATCACTGAAGCTGACTTCACCCCAAGAGGACAATCACGCTTCACATGCACTTTGGAACCACAATTCCAACAAGCACCCGCGCCCCAACAACCTCCAACATGGCGCCTTTCATAACGGTCACACACAGGTAGCTGAACTTCCACTCCTTGCTCAAGCAACACTTGCTCCACAACAGCACTACCGTCACATTGCTTAACCCTTGGAAACTTCTCTCCAAGATACCTTTCACAAAAGACAGATACAAAGAAATCCCGGTCAATATCATGGATATGTGACGCCACCGCCACAGATGTCCACCAGGCACACGCATCCTCCAACATCAGAGAAACAACACTCCCCAACTTACAGGCATAATCACAGCCTTCCTGATCCAAGATCAGAATCACACTGGCCAACCAAGCCTCAAACATCCCCGGTGTAGAACCATGATACTCCACAGCACCCAAATCCAACAAACGCTGCTTCGGCAAACCCACACATCCCAAAGCCAGCACATCCACTGATTTTACCGTTACCACAGCCTGAGATGTTCCCAACACCTCCTGAACCACAGGTGATGAACTCTTCACCACAGAACCAGCTTCTTTCCCTTGCCTTACCACCTCAACTCCAGGCATAGAAGACTGAGACAAAACACCTCTACAAAAGGGTGAATTCCATGCCTTAATAACCTGCCCCAAGGCAGCAACCATCTCACCCAACTGCCATTCTTTCATCGACTTTGCCATACTACTAACAACAACAACAAACATTCACAACAAAACAAACAAACCAGTTAGACCAGCTTTAATCAAGGATTCAAACTCCAACTCCAAAATAACACAATAGCTATAATAATAAGGCAACGGGTATCCCGAATCCTCCCCTTTACATGACATAACAGTCATCACAACATGGATATCACAACATAAAGCATATCAAACAACATATTCGATCATGCTTACACCAAACAGCATCCACTTGCAACAGCATATTATCAACATAACATACTCATTACACTTTCATCATGCATAAAACTAGCTCTCAACATTTGCACAATTCCACATAAGCTCAACCAAGATTCATAACCATAAAGCATGCTTACAAACATCATTAACTTGCTCAGAAACACGTGTTTCAACCAAAATTCAACTGCACAACAAGGTAAACATCAACACACATCACAACAACTTACCGTTTTCCCCAAGCATTCGCAACTCAGCTCTGATACCACCAAATGTAACCCCCTTAACCCGGCCCAGACGGTTGACCCGAATTAAGGAAGTCACACGGGGAAAACCAAAGTCAACCTGAAAGTCAACCTTGATTAACGACCCTTTTTTTTCTTTTTAATCTTGTCTAGATGCACGTTAACCTTAGATGTGATCATGCAAACAGCATACTCAAAGATCATAAACATCAGAGATCAAACAGGGACCCAATTGAACAATTTACAACTTTAGGGACCAAATTGTAAATTCTGATAACTTTAAGGACTTAACCAGATTTTATGTTACCAACTTAAAATTAATCATGTTTCATGCTTCTCTGCCAAATTTCAGCTCGAACGGACATCCCAAACTCATACAATTGCACAAACAAGTTCAGGACCAAAATGCAAACTTTTCAAAACATATAACCGCCAATGTCAGCCCCCAACGGTCACCCGTTTCGAAACAGGCAGAGCCCGTTTCGAAACGCGGGCCGTTCCGCAACACGTACCGAAACGGGGGACTGGCAGTAGCCAAACCGTTTCGGAACGGTGTCACCCGTTTCGGACGCCTGGGTTTATGCAGGGCACTCGTTCCGAAACGGTGTCAACTGTTCCGAAACACCCTGCACAGATCGCAGCATTTTGCTTACTCAAACACACAATTGATCATTCAAACATTCTCCAAAAGCCACCAAACTTTACCAACATGCAATTCAACATATATGAGACATACTTGCATCAACAATTCATCAAAATAACATCATACATGAAAAGCCCCAAATCTATAGGCATGCTTTCTACACAAGCAACCATTCAAGCTTAAACTTCCAAATCAATCTCACTAAGGCCAAAGCATGTTCCAACAACATTAACAACAACATAAAACCATTCTTGTCCGAACATATACGAACACATAAACGTCAACCCAAGAGATTCTACCCCATTGCCTTTATTAACTATAGCTATTCACCGAGACATACATCTCAAATGGAGTCCTCCTTGAATCCCTTGCCTCTCGCTGTCCAAACCTCAAGAATCTACATTGATGGACAAAAAGGAGCGTAAGCACATAATGCTTAGTGAGGAATGCTCAAAACCAAAACACCATCAATGCAGCGAGTCATAAAACCTCTTTGAAAAGCAACTCGATTTGCTTACCAAGCAAAGTTTGAAAACCCCTTTTTAACATCATGCTTAAACCATGCATTGCACATACATGAAACCAACCCTTAGCATAGCAAGCTAAGAAAACCTTTTCAAAGCACAAATTGCCATTTCAACCATTTAACCATTCCATGCATAAACACCATATGCAAAATTAAATTCAAATCCTTCGGAAAACACTTCCATTTCACAACATACCTTTCTTATACTTGAAAACATTCCAAGCAAGAAATCCTTTAAAACCATTTACTCAAGTAATCCAACACATGCATTAAACCAAGGCAATATATGAACCACAACATCATCATCACATGCCTTTTAAATCAAGTCTTACAAGACTCCAATGCATTTAAGAGATTTCATGCACACATGCATCATTTACCAAATGATAATCAACACTTGTTCAACTTAACAAGTAACATGCATTCACAAGCATTATACACATTCCATGCAACCATGCATCTTTTCAAGCATCTCATGCTTCTCATGCAATTATGCATCATTTCAAGCATTACATGCTTCTTTATAATCAAGAACATCATATTAGCTTTCAAGTGATCAGCCACATTCACTTTTCAACTCAACATCCAATCGGATACGCGGATCACAAGCGTTGTCCCCCAGGCTTCATACACACTACCAATCCAAGGTCTCCAATGGACTTTTAAACACCATTTGACCTCACCATCCTAAGGTTCCCATGTATGGACTTTTAAACACCACACAACCTTAGCTTTCCCGAGGTTCCCATGTATGGACTTTCAAACACCATACAACCTCCACTTTTCCCAAGGTTCCCATGTATGGACTTTTAAACACCATACAACCTTGACTTTTCCCAAGGTTCCCATGTATGGACTTTTAAACACCATACAACCTTCACATGCACAAGGTTCCCATGTATGGACTTTCAAACACCATACAACCTTTGCATTCACCGATTGATAGTTGTATAACATCACTAACGAGATTCGGGACACCCTACACAAGATCCACACATGGACTTAACTCCGCCATTGTGATCTCAACAAGCACAAGGTTCTCATGTATGGAATTTTAACCACCATACAACCTTTGCTTAACCAAGGTCCTCGAATGGGCAATCAACCTTCATTATGACCTTAACCATCTCGTTAGGATACTTGAAGGGAGTTTACCGGTTCACTCTTAACCACTCCACCTCCAAGGCGACTTTATTCACGGTGCACCCAATCCTATAGCCGGCTAACTATATCCGATCAATGAACCAAGAACCACTTGCATCACTTGCCAATATAACCGCTTTACCACATTAGTCCAATGATTCACATGCATAACCATAATGGAAAAACCATCATTTACCATCATTAATTCACTGTTTTAAAGCATTATACATAGCCATTAAACATCATGCAACACCATGCATCAAAACCACATTTTCAATGTATAAAACCAAGGATCTCTTACTTTGAGCATCCTTCACATATGGCTTTCAAAACCAGCATTAAACCATGCTAAAATATGCTTTCAAAACAGAATTTAAATCATGCAAAACCCTTGCATTTCAAACATCAACCACAATTGCCTAAAAAGCCAATTCATAACACAAACCAAGAAAGAAATCCATTTACTTACTCTTGAGCTTAGCAAAGTTGTTTAGACTTAAACTAAGCTCCCAAAACCTTCAAACCTTGGTTTAAAAGCTGAAAACCCAACTTCACTCACCGATACACAAAACAAGGCTAGCCAACAAGCATTCCAAGCATCCGAAACCTTCCGCACCACCTCAAAAGCTCGCAGATCAAACTCCCCTGTTTCAAGCACATAACAACAGAGGATTAATGCATCATTATGCATTAAGAACAGCAGCAACACAACCAAACTCGCTGCTCATCACAAAATCAACATTTCGGCTACCAAACACAACCGAAATCACCCCCAAACACTTCCAAAACTTAACCCAGCCAAGATCCATCACTTCTAACCATTTTTAAACATCAATTAACATCCAAAATGATCACAAACACGTCCTTATACCTCCAGGTATAACAGATCACCAAAAACACTCCAAAAACAACCAAAAACTCAAGCCAAACTTAGGAAATTCAACCTATCCGGGATTGCATTAATTAAACCTCAACTTCTAATCAATTTAGCATTCATTTAACATCAATTTGACACTTCAAAACACTGCCCAAACAGAACACACGAAAATTTCACCAAAATCACCAAATCTTGCATTTTAAGCCAAAATCAAGATTTCAATTGAAAAGCCTTTAACAAATCACAAATCAAGGATTGAGAACTTAGGAATTTCAGTAAAGAACTGATAGTTTAGAGAAGAAGGACGTTCTTACCTCCAAACTTGAATTTCTCCTTTTTAGAACCAAAATGCTTGATGAAACAACTTGCAAATTGAGAGGTTTTGTTGTTGTGATGTTTAGGAATCAAAAGAGAGTTGAAATGAGTGATTTAGGCAACAAAATCAGAAGAGAAAATCTGGAGAAATGTGTTTGGGTTGAGAGAAAATGAGAGAAAAGGAAAATTGAGAGAAAATAGAAAGTTAGTTAAGAAATGGTAAAAATGATTTCCCTCCACATTTCATAAACTTTAAAATCAGAATAAAGCCTTAAAATATCTTAGAAAAATCTGGAGAAACTCTTTTTGGAATAATAGCTCCTTAAAGATTCAAAGTTTCAATCCTTTATAAAACTGTCACCGAACTTTCAAAAATTACATTTTGGTCACTAGCCAAAATGTCACCCTTCCGAACCTCATTTTCCAAAATTGATTTCACAGTTCACTTATATATATTAAAATATGATTTTAGAACATTTTTCCATATTTTTAATGCAACCCGAACTAGGCTTTCCTAAATTCACTCTTATATATTCGATCAGCACTTTGACCGAACCGGTCAACGCCCAAAACTTCTGAGCCCAAAACCGGGGCGTTACAAAAAGATACTTTTAACTGAAATTATCGGCTCTGTATCGGTACACCTAAGCATGTATTGATACAGGGGAATGTAGTATAAAATATTGGGAAAATGGTATCGATACATTTCCCCGCGTATCGGTACTACCTTCAAACCTTTGCCTAGGTTTATCGGTACGCGGGCAACTCGTTTCAGTACCCCTAAGCTGAAATGCCTAAAAATAGCCTTAGCGTATCGATACAGAATCCCAAGTATCGATACGCATACAAGAAATGCACTTCCAACATGCCTCAAATAACATTTTACAACATCTAAACAAGTACAAAACATTCGCCAACATTCCATACACTTATGCATCACCAAACATTCACAAAATAAGCATCAAGCATGGCAATTCATGGAGAGATATTTAACTACTCAAGCATGCTTTTATACACAATCATAGCATAGCCAAATTGCCAAAAGTAGAACCATAAGCCATATAGAGACCATTTACAAGTCCAAAAACACAAACCAAACATATCCAAAATGATTAACATCACCAAACAAATCCATGAGTGGAAATCCCTTCCATTGCCTTTTATAACACTAAAGTAAATCACATACTTTGATTAGCTAAAATCACTTGGATTCCCCTTCCTCTCTTGTTGCTAAAAAGATGCTCAATTCTCTATATTGATGAAACAAATGAGCGTAACCATAAAGCTTACTGAGGACCACTAACAACAAAACATTCATCAATGTATTTTATAAAACCAAATCATCATTCTTTGTAAACCTATGCCTTCCTTTAAAACATGCACTTTAAAACATCTTTTCCACTTTCAAATCCACATACTCATAGCATCATTAATTTTAAAAGCAAAACATTTGCTCATTCTTAAACCAAGCATCATATGCATTATAGCATATCTCCCAAGCATCTCATGCTTTCTAAACATCAATGTTCATCATTAAATCAATTTCATTATATTGGCTCACAAGTGATTAATAACAACCCATATCAAAACCAATACAATTGACTTAATCGGATACGCAGATTACACGCGTTGTCCCACACGCTTTATACACACTACTGGATAACACAAGGTGGAATTAAATGACACAATCACAACCCCTCAACACCCGTGATGGAGATTAATGGCACAATCACAACCCCTCAACATCACTTATCGGTAGTTGTATAATTCCACTAACGAGAGCACGAGACACAAACCACAATATTAACAAACGAGATTAAACCATCCACCATTGTGATCTTAGCCTCAATTGTTAGGGTACTTGGATGGAGTTTAAGCCACAATCACAACCCCTCGACATCCAAGGCGACTTTATTCATGGTGCACCAAATCCTATAGTTGTCTAACTATATCTAATTTAAGTAACCAAAAACCATTTGCATCACTTGCCAATATAATCATTTATCATCATCGTTTCACTGTTTTACAAGAATAAACCACAATGCCATTTTCACAAGCATTAACATGCTTAAACCAAATGCATAAATCATATAAACCCAAGGATCAGTTACCATGTGCATCCTTAACAAAATGGCATTAATAACCAGCATCATCAATGCTCAAATCATGCTTTAAAACAACAATCAAACCACATTCAAATCAAGTGCATTTTAAACAAAAACATAGCACATTCCGAGAGACACTTTCGATTTACTTACTCTTGAGCTTAGCTAAGTGTTTCAAACCTACACTAAGCTCTCAAAACGTTTCAAATCTGAAAAATCCTTTTCCCCTCACCGATACGTGAAACTTTGCTTGCCGACGCGAAGATCACTCACCCGAAACCTCCAAAAAAGCTTCGCTTGCTTTCAGATAAAGATCCCTTATTTTTAGAGCATTAAAACATTGATCCAAATGCATTAAAATGCATTCAAACACCACCAAATAAAGACAAACTCGTTGCCTACCAAAACTACACCAATTTACCCATCCAAAATAACCGAAAACTCAATCGATTGCTTCCCAAACCAAGCCCAGCCAACATACATCACATCCAACCATTAATAATCATCAATGGACATCTAAAAAAACCTAAACCCTTCCTTATACCTCCAGCAAACATATCACCATCAAAATGCCTAGAAAATTCAACTAAAACTATCAATAAACTCAAGGATCACAAGGCTTTCGAGATCTATATCATCAAAACACTTTTTCAACAACATAATCATCTCAAAACTTAATTAGAATCAATCTAAAACCGAGCTCATTAACAACACTATGAAAATCAAGATTTAAACATTTATTTTGCAAGAATTTGATCTTAAATCAAAACTATAATAAAAAGTCAATTAAAAACAATAATTATGAGTCAACAATCTTGGGAATTTCAATAAAGAACCTAGATTAGAGGTTGAGAATGAGATTTACCTCCAATCCTTGCTTTTCTTAAAGATTGATAAGTTTTTTTTGCTTCAAAATCTTGAAGAACTTGAAGAGAATTCTTAGAAAAAGATGGGAACTAAAGATAGAGTGTTTGAGAGAAAAGAAATTTGGAGAAATTGTTTGAGAAAATGGGTTTTACTGAAATGAAAGTTAGTTATGTCAAAAACTTCTCATTTTTCTATTTTAAAATTAAATAAAATGAAACCCCTTTTTAATTAATCATCTAAAAATCATTTAAAATAAACGTCAATTTAAGAATAGGTGTAATTGCACAAAAGGTGCCTAAAGATTCTAAGATTTTGACTCCTCTTTTGAAATTTGCATTTTCCACAATTTTAAAACTTTACATTTTGGTCACTACCCATAATGTACCTCTTCCAAAACTCATTTTGTAAAACAGATTTGACCAACCTCTTAAACATGATTTTAGAGGGTTTTAGCAATTTCTTTTTCATATTTTTATCCTATCTCGAACCTTAATCTCCCTAAACCACCTATTATGGTTCGAACTATATCCGACAGGCCCGATCTGATGTCTAAAACATCTAGGTCCAAAACTAGGGCGTTACGACTCTCCCCAACTCAAGAAATTTCGTCCTCAAAATTTTACCTTGCTATCCCATGTGGCCTCCTAAACTCCTCAGTGTCGCCAAAACACCTTCACAAGTTCTATCGTCTTGCCACGAAGAACTTTGCTGCTCGAATCTAGGATCCTCACTGGTTCCTCGTCATAAGACAAATTCGGATTCAGCTATATCTCCTAACCAGGCATTAGATGCGAAGGATCCGATCTGTACCTCCGCAACATTGAAACATGAAACACATCATGAATCTTTTCCAACTCAGGAGGCAACCTCAACCGATAAGCCACAGGACCAACACGATCTACAACCTCATAAGGTCCAATAAACCTCGAAATAAGCTTACCCTTATGCCCAAATCTCATCACCTTCTTCCAAGGAGATACGTTCAAGAATACACGTTCGCCAACCACGAACTGAATCTCTTTACGCTTCAGATCCGCGTAAGACTTTTGATGATCTAATGCTGCCTTCAAGCGCTCAAAAATGAGCTTCACCTTCTCGTTGGTTCCTTTCAACATAGTCGACATTGAAATCAACTTTTGCCGCGTTTCTGCCAAACAAAGAGGCGTTCTACATTTCCTCCCATACAAAGCCTCGTATGGAGCCATTTCAATGCTTGCCTGGTAACTATTGTTGTAAGCAAACTCAACCAAAGGCTAGTGCTTTTCTCAAGAACCCTGAAAATACATAACACAACACCTCAACATGTCCTTAAGCGCTTGGATAACATGCTCCACTGCCCATCCGTTTGAGGATGATAAGAAGTATTGAAATTCAACCGTGTACCCAAGGCTTGATGCAAACATTCCCAAAACCTTGATGTGAACCTCAGATCTCTATTTGACACTATAGATTTTGGCACACCGTGCAAGCGCACAATCTCAACGATATACAACTCTGCCAGCTTATCCAAGGTATACGTAGTATGTAGAGGCTAGAAATATGAACACTTTGTAAGGCGATCAACAATCACCCAAACAGAATTCTTCTTCGATGGTGACAAGGGCAAACCAAACACGAAATCCATGGAAATCCTCTCCCACTTCCATTCTGGGATTTTCAAAGGTTGCAACAACTCAGAAAGTACCTGGTGTTCAGCCTTCACTCGCTGACAAACCATGCATTTGCTAACAAACTCAACAACATCCTTCTTCAACCCCACCATATAGTACTCATCCTTTAAACCACGATACATATTTGTACTACAAGGGTGCATAGGGAAAGGACTACTATGAGCTTCACTCAGAATAGTGCGCCTCAACTCAACATCATTCGGCAGCACTATTTCACTCCCAAAACACAAAACACCACCATCATTAAAACTGAATTCTGAAGGCTTACCATCTACAATATCCTGAACATGAGGTACAAGGGACTCATCAAGCAACGTCTTATCCTTGATCATCTAAATCAAATATGGTTTCACTTGCAATTCACCAATGAGACCACCATCCCGCGATATGCTCAAGCGAGCAAATATCACTCTAAACTCCACAGCCACCTTTCTGCTCAAAGCATCGACCACAACATTGGCCTTTCTAGGATGATACTCGATCGACATATCATAATCTTTAAGGAACTCCACCCATCGACATTTCCTAATATTTAACTCCTTTTGAGACATAAGATACTTTAAAATATTATGATTCGTGAATACCACACACTTTTTGCCATACAAATAATGCCTCCAAATCTTTAAGGCAAACACAACAGCCGCGAGCTCAAGATCGTGAGTACGGTAGTTACGCTCATGCACCTTCAACTCCCTAGATGCATATGCTACTACCTTATCCTCCTGCATCAACACACAGCCCAAACAAACATCGGACGCATCACTATAGACCAAAAATTCCATACCAGAATTATGTTGAATCAGGACAGAAGCTGGCGTCAAAGCTTCCTTCAGTTTCTCAAAAGCCTGTTGCCTCGCATCTGTCCACTCAAAGAGAACATTCTTCTGCAACAACTTGGTCAAATGTGCAGCCATCTTCGAGAAACCCTCGACAAAACGACGGCAATAACACGCCAAGCAAAGAAAACTTCGTACCTTTGTCACAGACTTAGGCACTTTCCAATTCATCACTACCTCTACCTTATGCGGATCCACACGAATACCCTCGGCCGATACACCATGTCCAAGGAAGACCACCTCCCTCAGCCAAAACTCACACTTGCTCAGCTTAGCATAAAGCTCGTTCTACAACAACACCTGCAACACTATCCTTAGGTGTCTATCATGATCTTCCTTTGTACGAGAGTACAAAAGGACATCATCAATGAACACTACCACAAACTGATCTAAAAACTCGTGGAACACGCGATTCATCATGTTCATGAAAGCAACAGGTGCGTTGGTTAAGCCAAAATGCATCACTAGGAACTTCTAATGCCCGTACCTTGTCTGAAAATTTTTCTTAGGTACGTCCACATCCTTCACCTTGAACTGGTAATACCCTGACCTCAAGTCAATCTTAGAAAACACCGAGGCTCCTCGAAACTGATCAAAGAGATCATCAATCCTTGGCAAGGGATACTTGTTCTTAATCGTCAACTTGTTTAGTTACCGATAATCTATACACAACTACATTGTCCCATCTTTCTTCTTAACAAACAACACAGGTGCACCCCAAGGTGATACACTCGGCCGGATTAACCCTCGATCAAGCAACTCCTGAAGTTGCGTCTTCAACTCTTTCAGCTCTTTAGGTGTCATTTGGTAAGGAGCAATGGACACCGGAGTCGTATTCTCATACAACTCGATACCAAACTCAACTTCCCTGTTTGGCAGCAAGCCAGGTAATTCTTCCATAAAGACACCCGAAAAATCGCAAATGGTTCTGATGTCCTGCACACATACATCCTTTGTACTAGGATTCATCACATATGCAAGATATGCATCATATCCCATCCTTAGCATGCGGTTTGCTCCAAAATCTGAAACAACATTAGACAAGAATTTCAGTTTCTCGCCTACTATCACCACCTCATAATCATCAGCAAGCTTTAAGGTGACTCGCTTAACATCAAAGTCAACCATTGCTACATGCTCAGACAACCAATCCATACCAAGAATCACATCAAATCCATAAAAGGGTAACTCCATCAAATCCACAAGAAAGACATGACCCTGAACAGACAAGGGACACCTCCGATACAACTTCCTTGTGACCACAGTCTCACCAAAAGAATTAGTCACTTGCATTCCTACTTCAAGTAACTCAACAAGTATATCAAGAAAATATGCATGCTCACTCAAGATATAAGAATGTGCGAATCTAGAATCAATCAAATCAAATAATGATAAAGACTGTAGAACAAAGGTACCTACGATAACATCGATGTCGTTGCGCCCCCTCACGCTGAGCATAAACCCTCGCAAAACCGCCTCCCTCCGGCTGAACTCCTACAACATGGGTGATTCCATGATGACCCACATGTCTCCTTTGAAAATTACCTCAGCCGTACCCATGGCCTCTCTGAGGTGCAGCCACAACAGGTGCACGTCCCTGGCCTCCACCGGCCAACAGTGGACAGTCACGCCTCATATTCTCTACAGAACCACAATTCCAGCAAGAATTCTCTGTCACCACAATAGGAGCATGTGCCTCTGTTGCCGCACGTGGACAATATCGCCTCAAATGGTCCCTCAATACACACGTCCAGCACGTATGCTGCTCAGACCTCACTCGTCCTCCCTGAGCCTGTCCACCACGCCCTGGAGCACCTCGCCTCACATCAAGCTGATGCCTCCTATCTCGGCCTCTCTTGTACCATCCACCATCGGAACTGAAATCAGATGCTCTCTTGCCATAGCTAGAACCACCTCCACGAGATGTTAGACCCAAGCTCTACTCGATGTCCTTAGCCTGACACACGAGCACATCAAAATATGTGCAGTCTGTAACCAACATAAAGGTCTTTACTTCCTGCACCAGCCCATATCGGAAGTGATCACAATGATGCCTCTCACTCAGCATCAAGTCAGGAGCATACTGGCTCAGACGTAAGAAATGGACCTCGTACTCAGCCACATAAATATTTCCTTGTACAAGCGACATGAACTCGTGCTTATTTTCATCCAATTATACACCAACATACTTTTTCTTAAAGGCGATCTGAAAGAACTCCCAATCTACCTCATTGGGTTCCATTTCAGCGATGATAGTCATCCACCAACTATAAGCATCAACCTGGAGCAAGGATACTGCGCATCTCAGCTTGCGCACATCACTGCATCCCGTTTGGTCTATAATACAGATCATACTAGCTAACAATGCCTCCGGTGCCTCATGAGACATACCATGGAACTCTACAGTTCCCAAATTCCTAAGCATTTCTAAAGGAAAACCCGTCTACCCAGCTGCATGTGCCTGGACTTGTGCTCCAGCTACCGCAGCCTGAAACGCTCCGGTAATCGTCTGAACCTAAGGCACTAGATCACCCAATCTTGGACCAGCCTGTCCACGTTGCTCCGGCTTCCCACCTTCAGGTGGTGGCGGAGGTAGAGTCTCATCAGACGGGTACTCGACCCCTTGATTACCTTGATTACCCTACTCAGGCACGATCGTATTCGATCTAAGCTCTCTCCTCCGACCCATTGTGTTATTTTTAACAAGGCATAACAACAAAAACAAATCAAACCATGATTTAGGCCAGCCTCAAGGAATGATCCAAGTTTACAAAACTAATTTAAAACATTCATCTAGTGTAATATGGCAATGGGCACCCCAATTTCCCTCAAGCATAACATAGCATACAATAGCCCATCGCAACCATCATGCTTTATCACATCCACATTCAGCAACATACAATCATATTTAACTCTCATAAGATTCAAAACAACCAAGCATGGCATAACACCAACATTCGACCAAAAACATGATTTTTCAAACAACATACCACTAACTTTGAATCGAACGTCAAAACGTACCAATTCCACTTACCATCATCCCCAATTCTTTCGTAACCTGGCTCTGATATAAACAAATGTAACCCCTTTAACCCAGACTAGACGCCCGACCCGAACTAAGAAGATTACATTGGGAAAACCGAAGCCAACTCGTTAAAGCCAACTTCAATTAATGACACTTTTGTTTCTTTTTATCCTTTCTAGATGCTCATTAAGATCATATGTGTTCAGCAAAGCGATTAGAAGAAAACGACACAACAATTGGAGTTTGATTAGGGGTTTAATTGCTAAAATTACACATTCAGTGACTAAACTGTAATTTTATCACAAACGAATCATCCGAACTCAACCAATTGATCGTACAACATTAAAGGACCAAAATGCAACATTCCAAAACTTAAAAAGATACTTTTAACTGAAATTAACGGCTCCGTATCGGTACACCTAAGCCTATATCGATACGGGGGAAGGCAATAGCAAATCTTGGGAAAAAGGTATCGATACGCTTCCCTACGTATCAGTACGACCTTCAAACCTTTGCCTAGGCTTATCAGTACGCGGACAACTCGTACCGGTACCCCTAAGCTGAAATGTCTAAAAATAGCCTTAGCGTATCGATACGCAATCCCGAGTATCGATACGCATAGCAGAAATGCACTTTCAACAGCCCTCAAATCACATTTAACAACATCTAAACAAGTCCAAAACATTCATACATGTTTGTTGTCACTAAATTTTCACCCCACATTTTAATAAATGAAAGAAGAAATAAAATATAGAATATCAAAAAATAATAAAATCCTTTTAAAAGCCCATTCTTTTATAAAAACTCATTCTTTAAATAAAAAACCCATTTTCAAGAAAAGCCCACTTTTTAATAAAGCTCATTTTATGTTGGAGCCCATTTAACAACGTGCGTGGGGCTGGGATCTCTAAACCCTTGCCGCGAATGAAGGCGGCTGCCGTTCTCCGTCCACCGGTCGCGGCAGCCGGCGTGGTTGGTGTCGATCGGACCGCCTGGTTGCCACCGTCCCTTTTCCACCGACTCCACTTGCCGTTGTTGCCTATAGCCGCTAGAATCTGCAAAAAACCTAAACAAAATACAAGCCCTAGATTCGAATTAAATGCGAAATTCTATTCCGAATTTGGACCAAAATGGATGATTTCTTGGGGGTTTGACCGGGTATCAAGTTTCTTGTCTCATTTTAGCTTCAATTCAGGGATTGAAATCCGAATTTGGCTTGAATTTGAAGCTAGAAATCAACTATAAAACCCCCCCAAATGATTCATTGTTCAACACACCAAATTTGAGAGAAAAACACTAAAAAGATTCAAGAAAAATCCGAAAAATTCTCTGAATTTTTCTTGAGTCGGCTAGAAATTTTTGAAGGAGAAATTCGAGTTTGGAGCAATTTTCCGAGGGTGGTTTGGAGCATTTCGAGAAGCTTGAGTTCGAGTTCATCATTCGTCGATTTCTCGGTAAATTTTTTATCCTTTCTTTGTTTTATTATTTGTTAATTTCATTGTTGTTCTTGGTTGAATTTCGGTGTGTTGTTTGTGATTTTTTAGGTTGCTTTCTAAAGGTTGGTAAATTGTTCGATTCCTGTAACTTTTTTTATTGTTTTAAATTTCTTTTTAATTTTTAGTTTGATCTTAAACTTATTGCATGATTTTAAAAATGTTGTTAAAGTGACTTTTGATCTTTAGAAGTGTATGAATTAATTTAAAAGATGTTTTGGACTTTAAAATGCATGAATAAAAATGAATAAATGTGGTTAATTAGAAAAACTTGAATTTAGGGATTTAATTAGAATAAGTAATAATGTGAAGTGTTAAAAAATAAATGTCTTAATTTTAAAAAGTAAAACAAAGATTATTGTGAAATTTACTTTTAAATAGTAGATGGGCAAAGAAAGGATTTGAAAGGAAAAAGCACCAAAACGTTTTTTTTAGAAAAAATATGTTTTCAAGAAAAATAAAGAGTTTCAGAGTAAAAATTAGGGTCTATGATGAAAATTGATTTTTTGAAAAGAAAAACGTAAAAAAGGGGTTCTTATGCATAACTAAAATTTATTTTCTAAAATGGATTGTTTTAAAAGGAAAAAACTTAAAAATGAAAAAATGAATTTAAAAAGGGTGAAAATGCTTTTGAAAAAAAGAAAAAATACAAGATTGAAAAAAATATAAAAAACGAAAAAAGTAGAAAAATATAAAAAGGATTTTAGCTTAGAAAATAATGAAAAAATAAAAAGAAAATAAAGGCTTTTTAACGGAATAATAAAAAGGGTAAAATTCAAAAGAATAAAAAAGTTTACTTGCTTGTTTTAGAAATTGATGAAAACTTAGGATTAGGGACTAAAGTTTAGATAGAGACTTGTCTTATTGAAAAATGTTCATCACAAAAATAAAATACACTTAAGCAAATTTAAACCTTAACTTAGGAAAAAAAGACTTAGACGTTTTTTAAGGCTTTTAATAATCGAACTTAGAATAAAAATAAAATTCTCAACGCACTTAAATTTCTTTGTTTGCCTGAAAAGTGAAAACCTAATTTAATGCGGTGTCTTATTAAACGGGAATGGCGGGTTAGCGCTAGAAATGTTGTTGGTGATTAAAGTTCATCTCCCGAGCGATTAGGCCGTTAAAATAGACTAATATTCATTAAACGGACAAGTAAAGTCGAACCTTTTTGAACTTGCAAATTCCAGATTTGAAAACGATTTTAAAACCAATTAGGTACCAATTTTGGGCATCATGGGGGTGCTAACCCTTCCCCACGCGTAACCGACCCTCGAACCTGTTTTCTAATTTTCGCAGACCAAAACGTTGTTTATTAAAACCAAAAAAGGTTTTATTAAAATAACCATATTGTTAAAAGTGATCCAATCACACTTTTTTTCAAGAAAGATTGGTGGCGACTCTGTTGATTTTTAAAAGTGTTTTTTCCAAAATAAAAATAATGAGGGTCAGGCCACAATTTGATTTTCAATGGTTTTCAATTTAAAAAAAAAATATGGAATTGGCAAGTTCACCATGGGTTCTATTTATTTGTTCATTTAAATGAATATGGCTCTATATTACGCATTTAAAACTTAATTCCAAGCTCTAACCCTGAGCTTTGTCATGTTTGTTTTAAGTGGCGAGAACACGCTTTGCTCATGTAAGAATACTAATGCTTCGTATGACCATCGCAAAGTACCTTCGGGACTCAACCCCTTTGCTTCGGTGGTGAGTCCTCCTAAGTTGAACTCGATTCGTTTGTAGCTTATAATGGGTGAGAATCGACGACCTTGCTACACTTAGTAGAGGACAACAAAGACAGCTCGGGTATCCTTTTAGAACTAAACCAAGTTTGAGAATTTAGAGCCTACCCCTAATAGAGCCATGCGGAAAGCCTAGGGTGTTGAGTCGTAGGTAATCCATGGGGACATGTCCTGAAATGTTGGAATTCCAGCCCAAAATTATCGTGCATTTAAAATGTTTTTATTTGTTTTTTGACTATTTTATCTAGAAAGTTGTTCAATTATGGACGAAAAGCTCTTAAAGAAGGAAGAGGAAAATGCGAAAGTGTGTCACTGGTCTAAGGTTAATTAGTGAAAGTATGGGGATAGTTTGAGTGCGGGTCACGAAACGGAAACTTCATAGTATGCCCACATTGGTGTTAAACAAAACGACGTGCGGGAGTTACATGAGATATGGGATCATTTTGATTATAAGACCAAGCAGTTGTTTCGCGAGTCCTATGGAGACATAGCATATCTTCTATTTGTGAAGGTCGATGAGCCGTTTCTGAAGGCCTTAATACAGTTTTGGAACCCTGGGTATTGTTGCTTCACGTTCAATGGAGAAGACATGATGCTAACTTTCGAGGAATACTTGGCATTGTTCAATATGCCTGAAGTAAAGGAGAATTGGGTCTATACAAAGCCACCCAAGAACAATAATTCACACTCAAAACTTGTTTCATTTTCCAGAATGAGTGATGAATGCGCCGAAGGGTTGATACAGAAGAGAGGGGGAAGTTTCAATTTTCCTTGGTCACGTATTCGAAACAGTGTACCAGTTCACCCAGTCATCACAAAAGGGTAGACCTCTTGGCCATGACAATTTATGGTTTAGTGATTTTCCAAAGGTGTTGGGAAACATTGATGTGGCCCTGTTAGACTTCTTTGAGCAGTTGAAGAGGAATGTCAATCCAGTGCTTGTCGTGTTAGTAGAAACTTTAATTTCTTTGAACGCTTGTCGGAAAGTGGAAGGTGTGCGTTTTTTAGGGTGTTCTCCGTTACTTCAAGTTTGGGCCCTTAGTCATTTCTAGGAGTGTCCAACTTTGGCCTTACAAAATGTGTTCTCCCCAAACTTTTCCCCACTTTAGGGGTTTTTGGCACATGATTGGCCAAGCATGAAAAGGAGTAAGTGGGTAGATATTTTCAAAGATCGTCGTGACGAGGACATCAAATGGAGAGTGACATGGATGGGACATGCAACAGTTATATATAGATTTGGAGATTACAATTATTTGATGTTGTTAGGCTTATGGGATGGAATTGGTTGTGCACCTCTGTTAGTATCACGCCAATATGGATCACGACAATTTATTCCCTTCACTTCTGAGCATGGTACGTCAAAATTTGAGTTCCAAGGGGAGTTTAGGCGAAAGGTGCAAGAAATAAGTGATTCATGGATGATGTGTTATTTTATGAAAACATAATCTGATAGGCATTGCATGTATAGTCCCGATTATGATGTGTGGAGACATACGATGATGAACGACAAGTTTATGCTACCTACTCTTGGGCCTTTTAAAGCAATAGAGGAGCATTCGAAGGAGGTCCTTTCAGAGGCCGGCATTCTAAGGGAAGAGCTAAGATGGGCTAAGTTAGGAATCGAAGCACTTAAAGAACATAATTTACGAGACAAGTTTGAAGTGAGCCTTGATATAGAAAAACACAAGGGAGAAGCAAACCGTGTGCGGAAAATGTATGAGAATCTAGAAGAGAGGTATGAGATCCAAAAGGTTGATTTTCTTAAACTTCAAGCTACAGTTCGATATGCAGATCTTCGAAAAAGCCCAAGACAATAGATACAAGAGACAGAACAAGCTATCGTGAGAGAGAAAGAAAGTGGTAAGAAGGAGATAGAAAAATTTCAACGGGTCTTGGCTGAAGAAAGAAAGAAGGCGAAACAAGTAGTAGAGAGTGAGAAAGGGAAAAGACCTGGAGAAGAATTAAAGGAAAATTCAACTGCATCAAAAAGGCAAGCCCACGACAACAAAGTTCGTTTGCTAAAGCTACAATCAGTCTATGACGAAGCCACCAAGGTGTTGAAGCAAATATAGGCCTTCATTTTTGAGCTAGAAGCCAAGGTAGAGAATTTGAGTCAAACAGTTCATTAGATGCAAAGGGGTTGTACCTATGAAGAGCTTCAAACTCATTTGAATGAGAATGGCTTCTTAAATGAGCTAGTTAAATAGATGGATCGTCTCTTTCAAGAGTACAAAATGAAGATCTTAGTTTTAGAAGATATCAATAAAGGAGGAAACGACTATTGGTTCACTCACCTCAGAGATAATGCTCAAAGGTTCCAAGAAAGGGATGAATTTGACAGGATGGTGATGACACAAGTTTAAGATGTGGCTAAGCACGTGACAATATTAGCAATTGAAGCGTCAGCCCTTCGACAGTATGTCAAGCCCGTTGGAGAAGTGGGACCAAGACTCATGTGGCTTATTGAAAAAGTCAAAGAGTTAGGCGTTCGAGCAGAAAAATATTTGTAATTCAAAAGATGTAATCAAGCTTTCGTATTTAGTAAAGAGTTTCCTTTCATGAACAGGTTTTCAATGGAATTGATGGCCCTTCGACTACATTCATGCATTTGCATTATCTTGTTTGCTTTTCGTGAAATCATTTGTGTATATATTCATTTGTTCATAAACTAACTTAATAATAAAAAACAACAGAATATCCAAAATTGCTAAGACAACCCATAAATACGGTACACGAGCCCAAATCCGAGCCATGAACTCTGAGGAATGGTTGGCATCTTTGGAGGCAAATCAAAAGGACATTCAGGATAAGTTGGAGAAAATGGAAGTTGACATGAAACAACAAGTTGAAGCGGTCCATCAGAAAACGATCAGTTTGATAGCTGTATTGCTTGGATTCAAGGACCCAATTGCGGCCGAAGAAGAGGGAAATTCTTCTGCCATTCCTAATTTCCCAGGAATAACTTTTAGAAAGAAGGCTGCTGCCTAGGCCAAAACATCCATTCATATAGTTGAATCGTCCACTCACATTCCAAATGTGGAGGCCAACAATTACGAGGTGCCTTACAATGATGAAGTCACTGATAAGGCTCGAAATGAAAAGAACTTGGAAAAGAAGTATGAGAAGTTAGAAGGAATGTTCATGTCCTTCCAAGATGGAGCTGCTTATGGTGGAGTGGATGCCAAGGATCTGATCTTGCTTACTGATTTAGTTGCACCACCAAAATTTAATATCCCAGACTTCGAGAAATACAATAGGGGCCACATGCCCGTTATCACACCTTACCATGTACTGCAGAAAGATGTCCATGTACCATGATAATGAGAAGTTGCTCATTCACTGTTTTCAAGACATCCTAGTAGGATCCTATGCACGTTGGTAATCGCAGTTAAGTCGGGTGAACATCAAATCATGGAGGGACCTGTCCAGAGCCTTCAGCGAACAATACAAACATGTTTCGGACATGGTTCCAACCCGTCTTGTACTACAAAGGATGCAGCAAAAGCACCACAAGAGCTTCCGCCAATACGCTCAAAGGTGGAAGGATGTAGGAAACAAGTACAGCCACTGTTGCTAGAAAATGAGATCACGTCGATGTTTGTAGAAACACTAAAGGGTCCCTTTTATGATTGCATGCTCAACCACGGAACGAAGAACTTTGCAGACATGCTAATGAATGGCGAACTAATCTTGGAAGCCATGAAGAGTGGAAGATTCGACAATGGGGAAACAAAGAAGACATATAGGAAGAAGGACAAGAATAAAGTCAATAAAATGAATGTCTACAACCCCAACTACTCAATAGGCATGGTATTCAACAAGCCCATTACCTTCAATAAGCCCAACACCTCACCCCTAACCATTGCAAACGCCGCAAAAGGAGCACGAAAATATCAAGGGAATTCGACGCCTTACTTTCCTCCCATCCCAATGACTTATGCAGAGTTGTTTGCCGAGCTGGTCAAGTAGCAGATGGTGCTACCCAGACATGCTCTTCCGTTCTCACTGTTGCGTGTAAAAGAGTCTATCGCAATTGGAGTGCAAGTGTACACGACGCAAGTAGTGAGTGATACGAAATATCGAATATCGTCTCCACAGGGATTGGGCTATAGCTTTACCTTAGTTCACTGCACGGAAGTAAAGGAAATATTTGAGAGAATTGTCACGAGAATAATAAAGAAAAACATAAATAAAAGAGTTGGAATATCAAGATAGAGAGAATGGGCTGGTATTGAATTGCTCAGTAGTGCATGTATTGCGATGCTTAGGAACTCCAGTTTTGTCGTCGCGCCTGTCGCGGCAGCACCTGTCGCGGCAGCTGTCCGTTGGTCGTCGCGGCAGCAAACACACCAATTTCGTTCTTCAAGTTTGGCAAGAATCCCAGATCTTCCTTGGCCTATCCCTAGGTCCAAGTCTGTCGATGATCACGTCTTTGATGATACCTCCCGGCGTGAATCAAAGGATGAACACCGATGTGTGTGAATTCTTCCTTAGCCACTTAACCTTGCCCTATCCCTAGGCACAAGATAGTTCAACTATAAACTAGACAACTTGCTCTTATTTCTTTCGTATACTTAACTCTCTCGATGCTAAGTAAATGGATAACCTCACAGTGCTCTCCCGATGCTCTTGCAAGATATTAATAACCAAAATAAGAGAACTTGAAGTTTATTTTATTGAACTTGGAAAATCCTAAAACAAAACAACCCTTGCAACTACTTTACAAATCAACCCGTGGCCCTAGGGGGAATTTAGAACATGTCGATGGCAGGTAGACGGCGGAGGGGTTTTAGTTGTCGGTTATGGAAAGATGCATCCTAGGTTAAAATCTATGCCCTTATATAAGCTTTGGGCTCAAGTATTCTAAATTAACAAGGATTACAACTTTAATTAAAAGTAGGATTCTAATAAAGACTTAATCTTCAAGTATCCTACTTTTCAGCCGCTCCTTGTTTCATGGGATTTCCTCTCCTTGAGCTTTGGCTTGACATATCTTTTGATCCGGGGCTTGGAAAAATATATGGTTTTCACACGACAGACGAGCATAATTTTCTCTATCTATCGAGGTCCACTTTGCTTTTTCTCCACTAACTTGCTGTCGTCCTCCGCTGTCACGGCAGATCCATGGCAGCATCGTCCTCACCGTCTGCTTGTTCAGTTCAGCTCCTCTGCTTCTCTGCCATGCGCCCGCCTTCTCCGTCAACTATGGCAGCAACCTACAAAATCAGCCATCTTTTAGTAGAATCCGTGCTTTTACTATATTTGTGATGTTTTGCTGTAAACTAACCTAAATGCAATGCAATGATGCTCGAATGCAGCAGAAATATGGGTTAAAAAATGTGTAATTAATAGAACTTTTACACACTCAACACACCCCCAAACTCAAGTTTTTGCTTGCTCTCAAGCAATTAAGACCTAAAAGAAAAATGAATATTTTTGTGTTGGCTTTCAAACAGTGAACTGTCCCTTACCCGTCGCTCATTCTCTGTGGCGGTAGCAACCAGTCGGAAAGATTAGGATCTGTCCGGAATCTCACTATAGTTCTCGTGCAGTGTGTGCATGCTTGTGAACAGTTATATGCTAAGACTCTCTTAGTTTCACTAGAATATTCAACTTTTTAACTCGAATTTTTATGCCAAAGCTTTATTTTCTTGAAGACACATTTTCATGCTTCTTTTTCTTCTTTTTTTAAGCTAAATTTTTCTAGAGCCAGTTTTGGGCACCTCTAGTTAGCTTCCTAGAGTCAGTTTCGGGCACCTCTAGGTTTTTGAATTTCTTTTACTAAACTTCTTTCCTAGAGCCAGTGTTAGGCACCTCTAGGGGCTATTCAAGTACTAAGCATCCTATTCTAGTTTGGCTAAAAGAAATCTAAGCAATATAACAGTAACAATGGTGTTTAAGTTTTTCAGAACTATAGAAAGGCTCTAAACTTCTCCTTAAACTGTCCTAAAGATGCTGCCACGAGAGAGCTGTCATGACAGGTAAGTTTACTTCACAGTTTTAAGCCAACAGTTTAATCTTTTCTGATTTTTTTTAAGAGAACTTAATAAAAGACAC
The DNA here is from genome assembly GCA_958450335.1 of Hibiscus tridactylites. Lineage (NCBI taxonomy): Eukaryota > Viridiplantae > Streptophyta > Magnoliopsida > Malvales > Malvaceae > Hibiscus > Hibiscus tridactylites. The sequence goes on from OY288289.1 coordinate 31,027,176, forward strand.
AACAATTAATTAAAGATGTACTAAGACTCCATTAAAATGGAGGGTTGCCACCCCCAAACTCGAGGGTTGCATTGCCCTCAATGCAAATGACAGATAAAATAAAGGCAGGTACATCACAAAATATAGATAAGCAGGCAGCAATGAAAAGAAAATAAAAGACTTAGATTTTAATCGCTGTCTTCACTGCTGCTGCTGACACGGATTTGGTGGCGGCGTCTGGGTGGTGGGGCAGGCTAGGCAAGTTGCTCCACGACCTGGATGTCTGAGCTGCTGCCACTATCCCAAGTGCTGGTGGTGGTGGTGGTGGCCTTGGGCATTAGTTTTCTGTCTGCCACGTGTTTCTGCCTCTTAACAAGCGTGAACTCCTTCTCCAAATTCCTCCTAATAGGAGGGTCTGCCTCGCTATCATCTGAAGCCGGTCGCTTCTTTCCTCGGGCGGAGGTTTCGGCCGGAGGACTGCCAGCTGCCGTCGGGGCAGGTGATGGGGTGGAAGCAGCAGAATGTGCATCTGAGGAGGTAGGTGGTGTAGGTGTGTGGACTGGGGTGGGGATGTGGAAATAGTGGGTAGGGAAAGTGGGGAAAATAACATCGGGATAATTTAAAGTGTTGGTAATGAAATTTACCGTTGAATTTGCGAAATCTTCGATGAATGTCATTAGCCCCATCTGTCTGTCTTCCACCCGCTGTATGGCAGAAAGGATTTGAGCAGATTGGTCTGGCTGGGTGGCTGTTGCGGCGGGTTAAGGGGCAGGTTCCTCGGATGATTCTGCTGGGGAGGCAGCCGGGTTGAAGGAAGAGAAAGGGGGTTGCGACTATCAGCTCCATGAGGCTGGTAATGTTGTTGTCGGTCCAGCCTCGTCCTTAGACCAGTTTATCGGTGGTGGCCTTTGGGACAGCAGCGCTGCGGCAGAGAGAAGTGATCATGAATGGTAGGCAGAGGCGGGAGGTCGATCGGTGTGTGCAATCCAAGACGCTTTCCCTCATATAGCGGCCCACGTTGATAGGCCGGTCGTTCATGATCGAATGAATGAGGGCGAGCCTCTGCTGGTCCACCGTCGTGTGATGGGAGGACGGCAGGATACGCTTTTTGATGAAAGCGTTCCATAGCTTGGCTTCTGGAAGCAGCTGCCCCTTTTTGACGTAGTTGGGGTTCTTTTTGCTCGTGTTCCACTCCGTTCCTTCTTCTGTCACCTCTGCCATGACAGCAACGTAGGCGGCAGAGTCGAGGGTGTCCAAAAATTGCTGATGGGCATCGTTGTTGGGACCAAAATAGAGGTCATACATATGGTTGATACTATCGGGTGTGAATGGTACCTCTACCCCTCAGACGGTTATTGATGTTGTTGTCCTGATGTCAATGGCAGCATAGAACTCCCTCACCAACGTACCATTTAATTCTGCAGGTTGTGCTGCGAACTGCTCCCATAGCCGAGTCCTTATCACCTTCGCGATGAATGGTCTGAGCCCATGTTTGCTGCCTTTCGGACGTAGATGAATCCTCTTTCCTCCCATAATTCCTTGGTTGCGAAAGACTGTGGGGTAGGTGCTGCTACTGAAGAGGTTGAAGCAGCACTGGGACGGGTACGTCTGGAAGACATTTTAGTTGCAAGGGTTGTGAAAGTAAAGAAAACAAATAAAACGAGAGGAGAAAGCAAGTAAGAATAAGCAGAAGTGAGGAAAATGAAAATGAGAACGGGGTTTTATAGTGGTCGAGTTGCTTCCCGTTTAATGCTGTAACGGTAGGCGTGAATAACGGGGCGACTGATGAGTTTTGACGTGTCTGACGCGTCTGACACGTAATTATGCATCTGTTACGCGTCTGTCACACGCTTCTGCGTCTGCCGTGTCAGTCTGTTGACAGCCTGTCTTATCCGTGTCTGCGGCGGCAGCTGGAACGACATGCTTCAATAAATGGGCTCTGTTGGGCTGATGGATGGATGGTGGGCTTGGGTCACTTTTCCTTTTCTTCTTGACTCCTTTATTGCCTAAAAACAGAAAAATATAAAAACATTATTCGAATAAAATAAACCTAATTTCCTAATATATAATAAATAATAGATAAAAATAAATAAAAATTAAATTTTGGTTAAATTAGGGATGCCTTGTGGGGCATCTCCTAAGGTAACCACTTCCTGTATTCTTGGGGCTTCAGTCCCCTGATAATGCTTGAGGCCCTGTCCATTGACTTTGAATTGGTGCCCGTCTTTTAATGATTGGAGGGTGATGGCACCATGGGGAAAAACTTGTACCACTTGGAACGGGCCAGACCATCTAGATTTTAGCTTTCTTGGGAAGAGTTTAAGTCTAGAATTAAACAACAACACAAGATGTCCTGGGCTGAACTGTCGTGGCAGCAACTTCCTGTCATGCCACTTCTTTGTTTTCTCCTTGTAGATTCTTGCATTGTCGTAGGCCATTGTCCGTATTTCTTCAATCTCGTTCAAATCTAATAGACTTTTCTGGTCCGCCTTGTCCAAGTCCATATTCACTGCCTTGATTGCCCAATATGCTTTGTGTTCTATCTCGACAGGCAAGTGACAGGTTTTTCCATAAATCAGTCGGTATGGAGACATGCCCAATGGAGTCTTAAAAGCTGTCCTATATGCCCATAATGCATCGTTTAGAAGTAAAGACCAATCTTTCCTAGTTGGCTTAACCATCTTCTCAAGAATGTTCTTAACTTCCCTATTGGATATCTCAGCTTGTCCATTGGTTTGTGGGTGGTATGCTGTCGCGATCCTGTGTTTGACACCATATTTCTTCAAGGCGGCAGCAATAATCCTATTGTCAAAATGTCTCCCTTCATCACTGATAATCGCCTTAGGGATGCCAAATCTAGAAAAAAAATGTTTTTGTGCAAAAACCTTTGGACTGTCTTGGCATCATTCTTTTGAGTGGTGATGGCTTCAACCCACTTAGAGACATAATTCACTACTAGGAGGATGTATAAATTTCCACAAGAAGATGGAAAAGGTCTCATAAAACCAATCCCCCAAACGTCAAAGATCTCGACTTCTAGAATGTTCTGAAGTGGCATCTCGTTTCTCCTTGAGATGTTACCTGTCCGCTGGCACCTGTCACAGTTCTTGTAAAAGTCATGTGCATCTTTATACAGTGTCGGCCAGTAGAACCCTGACTGCAGCACCTTGGCAGCAGTTTTATTGCCTCCTAAGTGACCTCCCTATTGTGAAGCATGGCAGTGATGGAGAATGTTTTCTTGCTCTTCTTGTGGTATACACCTCCTTATAACCTGATCTGCACATAGTTTGAAAAGAAGAGGTTCGTCCCAATAATAATGCTTAACATCATTTTGGAACCTCTTCCTGGCTTGATAATTAAGATCAGAAGGAAGTATTCCGCTAACTATAAAATTAACGAAATCAGCATATCAGGGGAGTTCAGAAGACTTACCTGCCACCATGGCTGTTGCGGCAGCGATTGCGGCAGCGAAGAGCTGCTCATCTGGGAAGGTCTCCAGCATGTTTGTCTCGTCGATTGGTAGACTTTGTCCCTTCTCCAACCTTGACAAGTGGTCTGCCACTTGATTTTCTGTCCCCTTTTTGTCCTTGATCTCAAGGTCTAATTCTTGTAATAGCAAGATCCACCGTATCAATCTAGGCTTTGCACCCTTCTTTGCGAACAAATACTTCAGGGCAGAATGGTCTGTATGCACTATTACCTTCGTCCAAAGTATGTAAAAGCGAAACTTGTTGATGGAGAACACCACAGCTAATAGCTCCTTTTCTGTGGTGGTGTAGTTCACTTGGGCGTCATTAAATGTCTTGCTGGCATAATATATGACATGAAACAGCTTATCTCTGCGCTGCCCAAGTGCTGCCCCGACGGCATAGTCACTAGCATCACACATAATCTCAAATGGTTGTGTCCAGTCTGGTGGCTGTACTATGGGGGCTGTTACTAGTTTTTCCTTCAGAACCTTGAATGCTTCAGTACATTCATCATTAAAGTCAAAGGGTCGGTTCTGCTCTAAGAGATGGCATAGGGGCTTGGTGATTTTTGAGAAATTTGCAATAAATCTTCGATAAAAACCAGCATGCCCTAAGAAACTTCTAATGCCCTTGACTATAGTCGGTGGAAGCAGCTTTTCTATGACTTCAATCTTAGCCCTGTCGACTTCTATCCCACGGCATCCTCCTAAAAGCGTACTTTCCGTAGGGGCATGTGAAAGTCGTCTTTTCCTAATCCTCTGATGCAATAGCAATTTGATTGTAACCTGAATAACCATCAAGAAAACAATAGTAAGGTTTACCCGCTAATCTATCAAGCATTTGATCAATAAAGGGTAAAGGAAAGTGGTCCTTTCGGGTAGCTTTGTTAAGCTTCCGGTAGTCCATACAAACCCTCCAACCGGTCACAGTCCTGGTTGGGATTAACTCATTGTTCTCATTGGTTATCACGGTCATTCCTCCTTTCATAGGAACGCATTGCACCGGGATCACCCATTTGCTGTCGGAGATGGCGTAAATAATACCAGCATCTAACCACTTGATTATCTCTTTACGCACTACCTCCTTCATCGCATGGTTTAACCGCCTTTGGGCATCTATAGTCGGCTTATGATCTTCCTCTAGGAGGATTTTGTGCATGCATAACGCCGAACTAATGCCTTGAATGTCTGCTATCATCCATCCAATCGCCTTTTTGTGCTGCCTTAGCATGCCGATTAGCTGCCGTTCTTGTTCCTGTAGCAGCTTAGCAGAGATGATTACGGGCAGTGTGTCATTGGAACCAAGAAAAGCATATTTTAACTCCCCTGGCAGGGGCTTAACTTCTAAGGCAGGTGGTTCAACAGTAGATGGCTTTTGGATTAAATGGTTATCCGAAGTATAATTCAAAGGTTCGAATAACTTACCTGGACGATGGCCTAACCAGTTTACCTCCTCCTGACCTTCAGTATCGGATGTATCAGATTCAGAGGAGTCGCTGTCGTCGGTGCTTTCGTCATTGCTGTTGTGACAGTCCTGTAGGTGGCTGTCGCAGTAGTGACCAAATTTAATATCGTGACAGCCCGACCTGATGCAGGGTTGATCAAGGGTCAGTTCAATGATAGCCTTGCATTCCTCGTCCACATCAGCATGTTTCATCGCTTGGAGAACATTCAACTTAATCTCTTGATCGTTCACTCGCATGGTGAGTTCTCCTTTCTCCACATCAATCAGTGATCTTCCCGTGGCTAAGAAGGGTCGCCCAAGGATGACTGGTGCGTTTTCGTCTGCCTCACAATCTAAAACAAGAAAGTCAACAGGAAAAATAAACTTATCCACTCTTACCAGAATATCTTCAATTTTTCCCTCTAGATGAACGTAAGAGCGGTCTGCCAGCTGCAGAGTTACTGTCGGGGGCCGTGCCTTTCCAATACCTAATTTCTGAAAAACAGACTTTGGTATTAAATTAACACTAGCACCAAGATCACAAAGTGTCTTACCCACGAATTTATTTCCGATTATGCAAGGTATGATGAAGCTCCCCAGATCCTTCTTTTTCTGGGGTGGCTGCCGATGAAGAATACTCATGCAACCTTCTGTCATCTTTACCGTTTCAAATTCCCCAAGTTTAGATTTTTTCGACATAACATCCTTGAGAAATTTAGCATAAATGGGCATCTCCCTAACGGCATCTAACAGCGGAATATTAATATGAACTTGCTTAAAAATATCATAAATCTTTTTAAGTTGAGATTCTTTCTTAGCTTGCTGTATCCGTTGGGGAAAAGGTGGCGGAGGACGGTAATCAGCAATACGTCCTTCCCACTGCATGCGAAAATGAGGACGGTGATCATTTTTCTCTTTTGTCGCTTCTACTGTCATGACAGGCTCATCGGCAGTAGTTTGTTTATCACCTGTCGGGGCAGCTTCCTCGGCAGGTTCCTTTTTTGTTTCAGCTTCTTTTTCCGGCCCTGGTAGTTTCTTCCCACTCCTAGTAGTAATTGCCTTACATTGCTCATTTGTGGGCGGTCTAACATTTTCAGTATTGCTAGGGAATCCTCCATTCTACCTCGGCTTAATACGTTGGGAAACCTGACCCATTTGTTTCTCCAGAGATTTCAAAGTAGCTCTATGATTTGTCATCCTCATCTCTGTTTTATCCATAAAGGTTTCTGTCTTCTTGACAAACTGATTCATATTCTCCATATAAGTACCTGTCTGAGACATAAAAGTGGACAGCGTCTGTTCCAATATGCTCCTCGTGGCAGGTGGTGGCTGTTGTTGCTATTGCGGCGGCAGTTGCTGTCGCGTTAGCAATCTAGGTCCTCTCTGATTCTGATTGTGTGCTTGAGGATTCAGGGCATTATTAGGATTACTCCAAGAGAACTTGGGATCCTTCCTCCAATTGGGATTGTAATTGTTGAAATTGTAGTTCGGCTTGTAATTTCCAACATATTTTCCCTCTTCTACTTGTATTGGGAACTCATCCCGACTATGATTTCCCTCACAGATGGTACAAACTTCCTCAACAGCAAATTCTTGTAATTCATCATCATTCAATAACCTTTTCATTGCTTTAGTAAGGAATGCTACCTGTTATTTCATAGTGCTGTCGGCCTCATAGTCCTTGACAGCAAGTACCCGTTTACCCCCTCTTCTTGCAGTCGGAAACTGCTCCTCATTCATAGCCAGATTTTTCAAAACTTGCAATGCCTCGTCCGGATCTTTATCCAATAATAGTCCATTCGCTGTAGAGTCAATTCAAATACGAGTTTGTAAGTTAGCAGCATTATAGAACTTAGTTACCTGATTCCTGACAGGGAATCCATGCATTGGGCAGTTCCGAAGAAGAGTAGTAAATCTGTCCCAGGCCTCGTGCATCAGTTCATCATCTTCCTGTTGAAAAGTAGCAATTTCATTACGTAATCGCTCAGATAAATGCGAAGGATTGAAACGAGATAAGAATTTACGAGATAAATCTGCCCAAGTCATAATTGAACCTGGCGTAAGTTTATTCCACCAAGTTTTAGGTATGTCCCTCAATGAATGGGGAAATAACCGAAGCCTCAGTATCTCCGGACTAACTCCTGGCAGTCTAAACGAACCACAGATCTCCTGGAGCGTTTTGAGATGCTCCCTAGCATCTTCTGTCACAGCACCACTAAACTGCCCGGCATTGTTGATCATACTAAACATGACATGTTTAAGCTCAAAGTTATCAACTTCAATATCCGGTAGCGTGGTCTCCAGTTCTACATGATCGTTCAGCATCTAGTCACGACAGGACTGTCGTCCGTCTACTGCAAGCGGGTCGCTGACAGGCGGTATACCTCCACCAGCGGGCGGATTACGAGCCATCTGCTCTAGCTGTTCTTCAAGGTACTCGTTCCTCGCTAAAAGGTGGCGAAGTTGTTTCTTGAGATTGAAGGAACGTTCGATTTCCGGATCTAATTTATACTCAGGATCTTCACCTCTTTTAGATCTGCGCATAAACAAGAAAACCTTGTGAAAAGCAAGAGTTGAAAGTACTAACGAAAAATACAAAAAGAAAAATTAAAAGAAAAACAAAAACAAAAACAAAAATGAAAAGTGCAATAAAAGAAAGGTGTAGTTATGTTGCCAACCCCCGGCAACGGCGCCAAAAACTTGTTGCGTGTAAAAGAGTCTATCGCAATTGGAGTGCAAGTGTACACGACGCAAGTAGTAAGTGATACGAAGTATCGGATATCGTCTCCACAGGGATTAGGCTATAGCTTCACCTTAGTTCACTACACGGAAGTAAAGGAAATATTTGAGAGAATTGTCACGAAATTAATAAAGAAAAACGTAAATAAAAGAGTTGGAATATCAAGATAGGGAGAATGGGCTGGTATTGAATTGCTCTATAGTGCAGGTATTGCGATGCTTAGGAACTCCAGTTCTGTCGTCGCGCCTGTCGCGGCAGCACCTGTCGCGGCAGCTGTCCGTTGGTCGTCGCGGCAGCAAACACACCAACTTCGTACTTCAAGTTTGGCAAGAATCCCAGATCTTCCTTGGCCTATCCCTAGGTCCAAGTCTGTCGATGATCACATCTTTGATGATACCTCCCGGCGTGAATCAAAGGATGAACATCGATATGTATGAATTCTTCCTTAGCCACTTAACCTTGCCCTATCCCTAGGCACAAGATAGTTCAACTATAAACTGGAGAACTTGCTCTTATTTCTTTCGTATACTTAACTCTCCCGATGCTAAGTAAATGGATAACCTCACAATGCTCTCCCGATGCTCTTGCAAGATATTAATAACCAAAATAAGAGAACTTGAAGTTTATTTTATTGAACTTGGGAAATCCTAAAACAAAACAACCCTTGCAACTACTTTACAAATCAACACGTGGCCCTAGGGGGAATTCAGAACATGTCGACGGCGGGTAGACGGCGGAGGGGTTTTAGTTGTCGGTTATGGAAAGATGCCTCCTAGGTTAAAATCTATGCCCTTATATAAGGTTTGGGCTCAAGTATTCTAAGTTAACAAGGATTACAACTTTAATTAAAAGTAAGATTCTAATAAAGACTTGATCTTCAAGTATCCTACTTTTTTCAGCCGCCTCCTTGTTTCATGGGATTTCTTCTCCTTGAGCTTTGGCTTGACATATCTTTTTATCCGGGGCTTGGAAAAATATATGGTTTTCACACGACAGACGAGCATAATTTTCTCTATCTATCGAGGTCCACTTTGCTTTTTCTCCACTAACTTGCTGTCGTCCTCTGCTGTCACGGCAGATCCATGGCAGCATCGTCCTCATCGTCTGCTTGTTCAGTTCAGCTCCTCTGCTTCTCTGCTTCTCTGCCCTGCGCCCGCCTTCTCCGTCAACTATGGCAGCAACCTACAAAATTAGCCATCTTTTAGTAGAATCCATGCTTTTGCTATATTTGTGATGTTTTGCTGTAAACTAACCTAAATGCAATGCAATGATGCTCGAATGCAGCAGAAATATGGGTTAAAAAAGGTGTAAATTGTAACGCCCCGGTTTTGGGCTTAGAAGTTTTGGGCGTTGACCGGTTCGGTCAAAGTGTTGTTCGAATCTAAAAGGTGAAATTAGAAAAGCCTAGTTCGGGTTGCATTAAAAATATGGAAAAAATGTTCTAAAATCATCTTTTAATATATATAAGTGAACTGTGAAATCAATTTTACAAAATGAGGTTTGGAAGGGTGACATTTTGGCTAGTGACCAAAATGTAATTTTTGAAAGTTGCGTGACTGTTTTAGAAAGGATTGAAACTTTGAATCTTTAAGGAGCTATTTACCCAAAGGGAGTTTCTCCAGATTTTTCTAAGATATTTTAATGTCTAATTCTTATTTTAAAACAAAAGAAAAGTGGAGGGAAGTTATTTTCCTATTTTGCAACTAACTTTCCATATTTTCCAATTTTCCTTTTCTCTCATTTTCTCTCAACCCAAACATCTTTTCTCCAGAGATTTTCTTCTGATTTTGTCACTTAAATCTCTCTTTTCAATCCTCTTTTGATTGCTAATCATCTCATCAACAAAACCTCACCATTTGCTAGTTGATTCTTCAAGCTTTTTGGTTCTAAAAGAGGAGAAACTCAAGTTTGGAGGTAAGAACGTCCTTCTCCTCTAAACTCTCAGTTCTTTACTGAAATTCCTAAGTTCTCAATCCTTAATTGATGTTTTATAAATGGCTTTTAAGTTGTGTGATGGATCTTGGCTTTAAATGCAAGATTTGATGATTTTTGATGGATTTTCGTTTGATCTGTTAAAGCAGTGATTTGAGGTGTGTTTTTGATGATTAATGAATGTTAATTTGATAAGGAAATGAGTTTTAATTAATGCAATCCCGGATAGGTTGAATTTCCTAAGTTTAGCTTGTGATTCTTGGTTGTTTTGGTGTGATCTTGTGGATCTGATTTTGCTGGAGGTATAAGGATGTTATTAGGTCCTTTTTAGATGTTAAATGATGTTAAAGGATGTTTAGTTTTGATGGGTTATGGCTGGGCATTGTTGAGGAGTTGTTTGGATGCATTTTCGGTTTTGTTTGGTGGCCGAAAATGGAGTGTGGATGAGAGCAGCGAGTTTAGGTGCTTTCATTGAAGCTATTAATGCATGATGATGCATTAATCCTCTGCTTTGATGTGTTTAAAATAGGGGAGTCATCTTTGGATCCAAGTGGTGGTGATCCGGAAGCTTGATTTGTGCTTCGGCAAGAGGCGAAGTGGAATCGGTGAGTGAAATTGGGTTTTCGGCTTTGAAACCAATATCTTGGGAGCTTAGTTTAAGTCTAAACAACTTTACTAAGCTCAAGTGTAAGTTTTCGCAAAAACTCTCTAGTGGTGGCCATGGTTTGGTTGTTATGCAATGTGGTTTATTGCATGTTATAAATTCTGTTTTGAAAGCATGATTTAGCATGGTTATTGCTGATTTTGTAAGCCATATGTTGAAGGAAGCTCAAGGTAAGAGTTCCTTGTTTTTGAACATTGTTTAAATGTGGTTTGATGCTTAAAAATGCATGAGGTTTATGGCTTGGTTAAATGCTTTAAAACAGTGGATTATTTGATGATAATGATGTATATTGGCAAGTGATGTTTTGAAAAAGGTTAAGGTCACTAAGGTGGTTAAAAGTCCTTGATTGAGCCTTGTTACTTAAGAACATCAAGGTGGTTAAAAGTCCTTGGATGGTTCTGGTTAAGGACACAAAGGTGGTTAAAAGTCCTTGTGTGGTCCTTTCCATGGTGTTTAAAAGTCCATGGGCCAAGGTGTTTAAAAGTCCTTGGGGCCAAGGTGTTTAAAAGTCCTTGGGGTGAAACTTGAAAAGGACACAAAGGTGGTTAAAAGTCCTTGTGTGGTCCTTGTGAATTATAAGATCACAATGGTGTTTAAAAGTCCATGTGTGAGTCTTATGTTGATCTTGTTTTAAAAAGATGGAATCTATCACTTGTGGCCAATATGACATGTATTGATATGGAAGTATGTATTGCTTGTTTAAGAATGCTTGAAGCATGTATAATGATGTTTTGAAGTATGATTTATAAAGTGTTTTTATAAATGCATTATTGAATGGTTTTAAATGAGCATTCCTCACTAAGCTTTTGCTTACGCTCTCTTTCGTTTTCTTAAACCAATAATGCAGAACATTAAGGTGCATTGAGGGCAGCAAGGAAGGCAAGCAATCAAGTGGAAGTTAAGCTCAAGTATGGGAAGGTTTTCTTAAACACTTTTAGCTTATGGCATTTGGCAATGGGGGACCTATGTGAATGTTTTGGGAGATGTTTTGAACTCCCTATGTATGATTAATGTTGTTGAGAATGCTGGATTTTGTAATTGGCCATTATGTGTTTGATTTGGAAGTTTTATGCTTGAATGGTTTGCTTGAGTAGGAAGCATGCCTTTAGAATTGGGGCTTTTCATATTTGATGCTTAAATGTTGATTGGTTGATGCTAATATGTCTCTTGTATGTTGTATGAGTTGCTGGTAAAGTTTGGTTGCATTTGGAGCATGTATGGTTGATCAATTGTATGTTTAAGCAAGCCTTTTGCTGCATTCTGTGCAGGCTGTTTCGAAACTGTGGCTACCGTTTCGGAACGGGTGCCTTGAAGCAGCCTAGGCGTCCGAAACGGAAGACACCGTTTCGAAACGGGAAGCCCTCTGCCAGCCCTCGTTTCGGTACGCGTTGCGGAACGGCCCCGCGTTTCGAAACAGGTTTTTCCTGTTTCGGAACACGTGACCGTTGGGGGCTGACATTGGCAGTTATATGTTTTGGAATGTTTACGTTTTGGTCCTGAATCTTGTTTGTGCAATTGTATGAGCTTGGGATGTCCGTTTGAGCTAAAATTTGGCAGTGAAGCATGAAATCTGATTAATTTCAAGATGATAACTTTAATTTGGGTTAAGACCTTATAAATTACAGAATTTACAATTTGGTCCCTAAAGTTGTAATTCAATTGGGTCCCTGTTTGATCTCTGATGATTATGATCTTTGAGTATGCTGTTTGAATGATCATAACTAGGGTTAATGTGCATCAAGACAAGTTTAAAAAGAAAAAAAAGGGTCGTTAATCAAGGTTGACTTCCGGGTTGACTTTGGTTTTCCCCGTGTGACTTTCTTAATTCGGGTCAACCGTCTAGGCCGGGTTAAGGGGGGTACATAAATAATAGAACTTTTACACACTCAACACTCACCTCCCTATCCACCATTGTATGGTGACAATGGCCAATGCAAATATCATGCAGGAGTGAGGGGGCATACTATAAAAAATTACATTGCTTTCAAAAGAGTGGTAGATGATCTAAGAAAATCAGGTATGATGGCATTTGAAACTACAGAAGAAAAGGAAACCCATTGTCAAACCATCAAAGGACGGAGGTGAATGCAATGATCGAGGAAGAAAATAAAATAATTAAAGAGAATGTCGAATAAATTAAAACACCCATGACTTGGGTGTGGGATCAGTTAGTAGCAGCCGAGATATTGAAGGAGGAAAATCTAAATATGAAGGATGTTGAAAAACCATACTGTATGTATCATGGGGCTAAAGGACATGAGATCCAGTGTTGCCCAGAGTTTAAATTGATGATTGAAGCAAAGATGAATAGCAAGGAACTGGTGTTCTTTGAGAAGGGAGATGTAGAGCACGAAGCAAATGTGTGTACCGCGGAGGAAATCACCTTCGGGAAACTAGGAGAGGGAGTTAAAGAACAAAGACCAGGGAGGCCTTATGTTGTGGTGATCCCGGTTGTTGTCACTCAATTTTCACCCTAACTTTTAATAAAAGAAAAAAGAAAGAAAAAATTGGAAAAAGGAATTAAATAATAAAAAAATAATAAAATCCTTTTAAAAGCCCATTCTTTTATAAAAAAAAACCATTTTTTTTATAAAAAAAAAACTCATATTCAAAAAGCCCACTTTTTAATAAAGCCCATTTTAGGTTGAAACCCATTTATTAAAGTAAAAAGTAAAAAAAAAGAAAAAAGAGAAGAAAAGGAAAAATATATTAATAATGGTGTTTAATAAATAAAATAGGGCAATAATTAAGTGTGAAAAAAAAAAATAGCAACAAAAGGGGGTCAAAACATTCAAAAACAGTAAAAAAGGAAAAGAAATGAAAAAATAGTAAATAAATAAAAATTAAAAAAGGGGGTCAAAACACGTGCAAATTTGGGCTCTCAAATCCCTTGCAACGAGCTGCCGGCCACCATTTCTTCGTCCACCGGTCGCGGCAGCTATTGCTTATAGGCACCTGAATTTGTAAAAAAACGAAACAAGATAATAAGCCCTAGATTCGAATTAAATGGGAAATTCTATCCCAGATTTGGATCAAAATTGATGATTTCTTGGGGGTTTTATCGGGTATCAAGTTTTGTGTCTGAATTTGGCTCCAATTAGGGGATTGAATTCAAGATTTAGCTTGATTTTGAAGCTAATAAATTAAGTATAAAATCCCCTTTCACCCACTTATTCTACATACCAAATTTGAGAGAAAAAACACTAAAAGGGGTTCAAGAAAAATCCGAAAAATTCTCTGAATTTTTATTGAGTTGGCTAGAAATTTTTGGAGGAGATATTCAAGTTTGGAGCAATTTTCCGAAGGTGCTTCGAAGCATTTCAAGAAGCTTTAGCTCGAGTTCATCGTTCGTCGATTGCTCGGTAATTTTTTTTATCAATTGTTTGTTTTTTATGTTTATTTTATTATTGTTCTTGGTTGAATTTTGGTGTTTTGTTTGTGTTTTTTAGGTTTCCTTCACATGGTTGGAAAATAGTTCGCGATTTCGGTATCTTTCTGTTTTAAATTTCGTTAAAATTTCTAGTTTAATCTTAAACTTTTTGCATGATTCTAAAAATGTTGTTAATGTGATTTTGATCTTTAGAAATGCAGGATTTAATTTAAAAGGTATTTTGGATCTTTTTTAATGCATGGATAAAAATGAATAAATGAGGTTAATTAGAAAAACTTGAATTTAGGGTTTAATTAGGAAAAGTAATATTGTGAGTTGAAATAATGAAGGGTTTAATTTTAGAAAATAAAAAAAGAGATTTTTTGCGAAATTTAGTTTTAAATAGTAGATGGGTAAATATAATTTTAAAAATAAAAATAAAGATGTTTTTTAAAGAAAAAGGAAAAAGAAATAAGTTTTATAAAGAAAAATAAAAAGGGTTTTTAAATAAAGTTAGGGGCTAGGAAAAAAATAAATGAGTTTCTTAGAAATATAAAGATTATTTTAGAAATGGGTTGTTTTAAAACTTAAAATGTAAAAAATGAAAATGAGTTTAAAAGGAATAAAAATCTTTTAAGGGGAAAACATAAAAAATGGAAAAGGTAAAAAAACATAAAAATGAAAAAGTAAAAAGATGTAAAAAAGAGTTTTAGCTTAGAAAATAATAAAAATAAATAAAAATAAAAGCTTTTAAAAGGAATAATAAAACAGGATAAAAATCAAAAGAATAAAAGTTTGCTTGCTTGTTTTAGAAATAAGTGAAAACTTAGAATTAGGGACTAAAGCTTAGATTGAGACTTTGTTTTGTTGAACATTTTCTTCATTTAAAAATAAAATACACTTAAACATATTTAAACCTTAACTTATGAATAAAAGAATTAAACATTTTTAGGGCTTTTAAATATTCGAATTTAGAATAAAAATAAAATTCTCAACGCACTTAAATTTTTTTGTTGCTTGAAAAGTGAAAACATAATCCAATGAGGTGTCTTATCAAACGGGAATGACGGGTTAGCGCCAGAAATGTTGGGGGTAATTAAAGTTCATCTCCTAGGCGATAAGGCCGTTAAAATAGACTAATACTCATTGAACAAACAAGTAAAGTCGAACCTTTTTGAACTTGCAAATTCTAGTTTTGAAAACTATTTTAAAACCAATTATGTACCAATTTTGGGCGTCATGGGGGTGCTAACCCTTCCCCACGCGTAGCCGACCCCCGAACCTGTTTTTTTGATTTTTAGAGACCAAAACTGTTGTTTTATTAAAACCCAAAACATTTTATTAAAATAACTATTTTTAAAAGTGATCCAATCACACTTTTTTTCAAAAAAAAAAGATTGGTGGCGACTCCGTTTATTTTTAAAGTATTTTCCAAAATAGTCGAAGCCTTCCGTTAAAAAGGTGGTTGCGACAATAGTGAAAAGACATCGATTTGGTTTGGGCTTTAGGCCTGATAAATGGCAAAAGAAAGCCGAGAAGCAACAAGAAAGCATGAAAATGAAGCAGAAAAAAGAAGAAGTTGAAGGGGAGCCAATAACGTACCCACCTCTAAGCGCGATTTTCAAGACTGGAGGGATCTTAGACCCTAAGGCCCACTTTGATGGGAAAGAGAAAGAAAATAATGACTTATGCGAGGTTTTTGAGAGTTTGAGCATCAACGCCATCACTAACAAAGAGGAAGAAGAAAACAAATTCCTGACCAAGATTCGCCCTTGCCTTCAATTGAACAACTGGACCACGGAAATGGTTCTTGATGTTTTTAAGACTTCCTCAGAGTAATTCTCAAAACCAACTCTTTTACCCTTAGACCTTGGGGTAATTAGAGATCGTATGTAAAAAAGGTCTATTGTCAAAACCATTATTTGAATTTAATTAAAGGATGCATTTCCTCAATTTTATCTTGTGGCAAACTTTCTTTCACAAAACCAATAAAACCAAAAGATCATAAAAACCCAAATAGCAAAAATGAACCCTAAAAACAAATCATATCATTTCATTTATTCTTTCTTTCTTGGTATGTATATATTTTACCTCCTTTTATTTGCAGGTTTTTAGATATCAATGGTCCAAACGACTCTGAATCAGATTCCGAGGTTAATTTTGAGTTGCCGCTATGTTTAGAAGAAGTTGAGAGTACTAGTGATGAACAAGAGTATGACTTGTCAGATGATTTGCTCAGAATGGTAGAAGGGGAGCAAAAGAAAATTTTGCCCCACAAAGAAGAGTTAGAGGTTTTGAATCTTGGAACCCAAGAAGAAAAACACAAAGTAAAGATTGGTACCACCATCTCAATTGAGACACGACAACATTTGATTGAACTTCTACAAGAATAGAAAGACATCTTAGCCTGGTCTTACCAAGATATGCCTGGTCTTGAAACAGATATTTCCATGCATAGGCTTCCTATAAGAGAAGGATGAGAGCTCGTAAAACAAAAGCTTAGAAGAATGAAGGCTGGTACTCTTGAATATCAGAGACGAGGTCAAGAAGTAGTACAATGAAGGATTCCTCGAAGTAGCTAAGTATCCAGAATCGGTGGCAAACATAGTCTCAGTGCCCATGAAAGATGGAAAAGTGAGAATGTGCGTTGATTACATGGATCTCAACAAAGCAAGATCCAAAGACAATTTTTCGCTTCCACATATCGACGCATTGGTCGACAATACTGCTGACCATTCTCTTTTCTCATTCATGGCCGGATTTTTGGGTTACAATCAAATAAAGATGTGCCTAGAAAACATGGAGAAGACTACTTTTGTAATGCTTTTGGGAACCTTCTACTATAAGGTAATTCCCTTTGGATTGAAGAACGTAGGGGCAACGCATCATAGAGCTATGGTCACTCTTTTTCATAACATGATACACAAGGAAATATAAGTTTATATAGATGATATGATCGCTAAGTCTAGAACTGAATAAGAGCAACTTGCAAACTTGAGAAAGCTTTTTCAAAGATTGAGAAACTTTCAGTTAAAGATTATCTTGGCAAGTGTACATTTGGGGTTACTTCTGGGAAATTGTTAGGCTTCGTAGTAAGCAGAAAAGGAATCAAATCGACCCGGAAAAAATAAAGGCCATATAAGAGCTTCCACCTCCTCAAACATAGAAGCAAGTTGGGAAGGTTGAATTACATAGCTCGTTTTATCTCTCAACTTACGAATAAGTGTGACCCCATATTCAGGTTGCTTAGAAAGAACAACCCAGGGACCTGGAATGAAGAGTGTCAAGAAACTTTAGAAAAGATCAAGGAGCAACTAACTAATACTCCAGTGTTAGTGCCACCCGTTTCAGGGAAGTCGTTGTTACTTTATTTGATGGTGTTTGAAAACTCAATGGGTTGCGTTCTAGGGCAAGATGACGAAACTGGAAGGAAAGAAAGGGCAATATAGTATGTTAGCAAGAAGTTTACTTACTATGAAACAATGTATACGCCAATTGAAAAGGTATGTTGTGCCTTGGTGTGGGTCAGTAAGAGGCTTAGGCAGTATTTATCGTATCACACCACATGGTTGATCTCATGGCTAGACCTATTGAAGTTCGTGACGGAATCTCCAGCCTTACCAAGAAGAATAGCGCGATGGCAAATGTTGCTTTCAGAATACGACATCCAGTATGTGAACCAAAAAGCAGTGAAAGGAAGCGTCATAGCAGATTTTCTTGCTAGTCGTGCACAAGATGATTATGAGGCATTAGACTTTAGTTTCCTCGATGAAGACTTGATGTGAATTACGGAAGATGAAGAGTTACAAAAAGAATCTTGGGTCATGCATTTTGATGGTGCTGTAACTGCATTAGGGCGAGGAATTGGGGTAGTTTTTGTTTCACCAGAAGGTGATCATTATCCTTTTACTTTCCATTTGAAGTTCTTTTGCACCAACAATAAAGAAGAATATGAGGCATGCATAATGAGCCTAAAAGAAGCCATTGACAGAAAAATCCAGAAGTTGAGAGTCTATGGGGTTTCAGCTTTGATCATTTACCAAAATCGTTGCGAATGGGAAACAAAAGATGCAAAATTGATAGAATATCACAATTTGGTCCTTAAGTTGGATAAAGAGTTCGAGGCAATTACTTTTAAGCATCTCCCAAGAGAAGATAACCAGATGGCTGACGCGTTAGCTACTTTGGCTGCCACGTTTAAAGCAAGCTAGGATTCAGAGATGATACCCATTAAGTTACAAATGATGGAGTCCCCAACATATTGTTATAATGTAGAATAAGAATAAGATGATTTAATGTGGTTCCACGACATCTTACACTACTTAAAGCTGCAACAATACCCAACACATGCTTCAGAAAAGGAAAAGAAAATGATTAGGAAAATAGCATCAGGATACATCCTTGACGGGGAGATCCTCTACAAACGAAGTCGAGACCAAGTATTACTAAGGTGCGTGAATGCAAAAGAAGCGTAGTTAATCTTGGAAGAAGTCCATGAGGGACTTTGTAGAACCCATCCTAGTGGTTTCACCATGGCAAAAAGAATTATGCGCTTAGGATATTAATGGTCGACAATGGAAGGGGATTGCATTAATTATTCTTGTAAATGTCACTAGTGCCAAGTTTATGTTGACAAGGTTCACGCGCCTCCTCAGTCTCTTCACGTCATGTCGTCTTCATGGCCTTTCTCTGTGTGGGGCATATATGTTATTGGCCAGATTCATCTGAAAGCATCAAATGGTCATCGCTTTATCTTAGTAGCTATTAGTAACTACACAAAGTGGGTGGAAGCGGCATCATAAGCAAATGTAACTAGATCCATTGTATGCAAGTTTTTAAAGAAGGAAAACGTTTGTCGATAACGTCTGCCAGAATGCATAATCACAGACAATGCCTCTAATCTGAACAACCAAATGATTGTTTGGGTCTATGAGTAGTTCAACATCAAGTATCGCAACTCGGTAGTATACCACCCAAAGATGAATGGAGTAGTAGAAGCAGCCGATAAGAATATTAAGAAGATAGTCGCGAAGATGACTGATACGTATAAGGATTGGTATGAAAAGTTACCATTTGCTCTGTATGCATTTCAAACAACGATACGAACACCTACTGGGGCAACTCCATTCTCACTAGTATATGGAATTGAAGTTGTGCTACCAATCGAGGTAGAGATACCATCGTTACGAGTCTTGATGGAGGCCAAGTTAGATGAGGCAGAGTGGGTTCAAGCAAGGTATGACCAGTTGAACTTAATCGAGGAGAAGAGGCTGAAAGATGTAAGTCATGGTCAAATGTACCAAAGAAGTATGATTAAGGCTTATGAAAAGAAGGTTTGCCCTAGAGAATTCCAAGAAGGTGACCTTGTTTTAAAGAATAAATTGCCAATTCAAAGTGATCCTCGAGGAAAATGGGCTCCTAATTGGGAAGGACCGTACATTGTGACGAGGGTTTTTTCCAGGTGGAACATTGATCTTAGTTGAGATGGACGGAAACGAGTTTTAAAACCCAATAAACTTTGATACTGTCAAGAAGTATTATTCTTGAAGAAGAAAATAAAAAAGAAGAAAAAATAGTAAAAAAGAAAAAAGAAGAAAGAGGAAAGAAAAAAAGAAAAAAAGAAAAAAGAAAAAAGAAAAAAGAAGGAAAAAAGGAAAAAAAGAAAAGAAAAGGAGGGTTCAAGATGAAAACCCGCAAAGGGCTTTTTGAAACCAAAAGAGGATCTGAGTTGAAAACCCCTAAAGGGCGGCTTAGATAATTTGACAGATTTTGAGGCTCCACAGATCATGCGCTGTATTCAAGGTTTCTTCGACGCTGGAGCCATTCAAGTTTATTTCTGGCATTTGAAAAGAGAAGTTTGGACTATTGATATTTGAATACTTGTTTCCGTTCCTTTTTATAAACCTTCTTGTGTTTGCCACAACATTAATAAACTTGTTTCTTGATTTTTTTTCTTGCTTTCTTGTACCTTTCCCTAGCTTTGTTATCATCTTACTTTGAAATAAGGATTAATGGATTTGACAATCATTTATACATGCAAAAGATTTTTGAACATTACTTTGAGAATGTTTTGAAAAGTCAGGGACTATGAAGTGTTCCATAATTATTTGGGGCATACGGTGTTAAGATGGTTAAGGAAGAAACAGTAAAGCCTAGCTGCGAAACTTTTTTTAAAAGAAGAAAATCCATATGAATGTCTGGGCGCTTAAGTAGTATTTTTTAGCCATCAACTCCCTTTACATGACGATAAGAGTGGCTTTGCAAAGTCAAAACTTGACTTAGGGTGTGCATCCCTGAATATGAAAATGACGATTGAAAAAATAGTTAAAGGATTAAGTGTTTCCAATGAAGTAAGAATGGGATTGAACCAATCAGCAGAAGATCAGAAAATGAGGAAGAGTCAGAGTAGTTCATAATTCATGGGTGGTTTTCAAAGCAGGAGAAATGACCTTATCTCAGAAAATGGTGAATTCAAAGTATAAAAAAAGAAGGGTTGAAAGAAGAGTAAAGCAAATCATTTTGACCTACACATGTTTAGGAGATAGAGTTCATGAATAATCGTGCGGGCCTCGATAACCAGAATTTCATCAAAATTAAAGAAATGGTCTGAGCAAAAAAGAGTTCTAAAAGGAAAACTTGTTATGCATTCATGTTTTAAACAATCCTAGGGGCATGCACGTCATATTGCATGTTGTATTTTGCTTTTTAGATGCATGGAAGACCTGTTCAAATGAAAGTTTACTTATTCATCCAAGCATAAGAAGGATGAAGTGCTTAAGAAGATTCGCCTATCCGTTCAGGCAAAAGGAAAATGTAGTTTGCTTATTCATCCAAGCATAAGGAGAAGGATGTGCTTAAGAAGATTTGCTTATTCGTTCGGGTGTAAGGAGAATGGAGCCTGCTTATTCATCCAAGCTTAAAGAGGATGAAAATTTTTAGAAGATTTGGCCTAATTGAGCATTTGGGAGGACAAAACCCAGCTCAAATGTTTAGGCATTTTGGGAGAATAGAAACCATCCTAACTATTCGAGCATAAGGAGAATAGAACCATCCTATCCATTCTGGCATTTGGAGAATGGAACCCAGCTTAAATATTCGAGCATAAGGAGAATAGAACCTGCCTATCCGTTCGGGCATTTGGAGAATGGAAACCAGCTCAGCTATTCGAGCATAAGGACAATAGAGCACACCTATCCATTCGGGCATTTGGCGAATGGAGTAAATCATTAAGTAAGGTGAAATTTTGTGTCTTTTTGTCTTTGGTTTATCTTTGTTTCACAAAGATAAGCAAAGAGGGACAATTGTTATCACTAAATTTTCATCGTAACTTTTAATAAAAGAAAGAAGAAAGAAAAAGAAATAAAATTTCAAAAAAATAATAAAATCCTTTTATAAAAAACATTTTCAAGAAAAGGCCACTTTTTAATATAGCCCATTTTATGTTGGAGCCCATTTTTAAGGTAAAAAGTAAAGTAAAAAAGAAAGAAAAGGAAAAAAGAAAAATTAATTATGATGTTTAATAATAATAAAAATAAGAATAAAATGAGGTGATAACTATGAAGTGTGATACATAAAAAAAGAAAAAAAAAACAACAACAAAAGTGGTCAAAAAAAGTCAAAAAAAATAAAAAAGGGGAATGAAAAAAATTAAAAAAAGAGAAGAAAAGGAGAGCCAGCCCGCGCGTCATGCGCTGGCGCGTGACGACCACGCGCGCGCGGATGGGTTCTACAAACCCTTGTCGTGAATGAAGGCGGCCGCCGTTCTCCATCCACCGGTCGCGGTAGCCGGCGTGGTTGGTGCCGATCGGACCGCCTGTGTAACGCCCCGGTTTTGGGCTTAGAAGTTTTGGGCGTTGACCGGTTCGGTCAAAGTGTTGTTCGAATGTAAAAAGGTGGAATTAGGAAAGCCTAGTTTGGGTTGCATTAAAAATATGGAAAAATGTTCTAAAATCCTCTTTTATTATATAGAAGAGTATGGTGGAATCAATTTTGCAAAATGTGGTTTGGAAGGGTGACATTTTGGGTTAGTGACCAAAATGTAATTTTTGAAAACTGCGTGACTGTTTTAAAAAGGATTGAAACTTTGAATCTTTAAGGAGTTATTTACCCAATGGGAGATTCTCCAGATTTTTCTAAGGTATTAAATGATTTATTTCTGATTTTTTTTAAATAAAAGAAAAGTGGAGGGAAGATATTTTCATTTTCTAACTAACTTTTCTCTCAAATCTTCCATTTTCATTTTTTCTCAAACCAAACACATTTCTCCAGATTTTTCCCTCTGATTTTGTCATCTAAATCACTCATTTCAATTCTCTTTTGATTGCAAATCATCTCATCAACAAAACCTCACCATTTGCTATTTGGATTTTCAAGATTTTGGTTCCAAAAAGTGAGAAACTCAAGTTTGGAGGTAAGAACGTCCTTCTCCTCTAAACTCTCAGTTCTTTACTGAAATTCCTAAGTTCTTAATCCTTGATTTGTGATTTGTTAAAGGTTTTTCAATTGGAATCTTGATTTTGGTTTTAAAATGCAAGATTTGCTTGATTTTGGTGAAATTTCGTGTGATCTGTTTGGGAAGTGTTTTGAGGTGTCAAATTGATGTTAAATGAATGTTAAATTGATAAGGAATTGAGGTTTAATCAATGCAATCCCGAATAGGTTGAATTTCCTATGTTTTGCTTGAGTTTTTGGTTGTTTTTGGAGTGTTTTTGATGATCTGTTATAGCTGGAGGTATAAGGACGTGTTTGTGATCATTTTGGAAGTTAATTGATGTTTAAAAATGGTTAGAAGTGATGGATCTTGGCTGGGTTAAGTTTTGGAAGTGTTTGGAGGTGATTTCAGTTGTGTTTGGTAGCCGAAATGTTGGATTTGTGTAGAGCAGCGAGTTGAGTTGTGTTGCTGGTGTTTTTAATGCATAATGATGCATTAATCCTCTATTATTGTGTGCATGAAACAGGGGAGTTTGAACCGTGAGCATTGGAGGTGGTGCGGAAGGTTTCGGATGCTTGGAAGGCTTGTTGGCTAGCCTTGTTTTGTGTATCGGTGAGTGAAGTTAGGTTTTCAGCTTTTAAACCAAGGTTTGAAGGTTTTGGGAGCTTAGTTAAAGTCTAAACAACTTTGCTAAGCTCAAGAGTAAGTATATGGATTTTTCGCTCTTGGTTTGTGTTGTGAATTTGGCTTTAAAAGCAATTGTGATTGATGGTTGCAATGCATGTGATTTGCATGTTTTAAATTCTGTTTTGAAAGCATATTTTATCATGGTTTAATGCTGGTTTTGAAAGCCATATGTGAAGGATGTTCAAGGTAAGAGATCCTTGGTTTTGTACGTGGAAATTGTGGTTTTGATGCATGGTGTTGCATGTTGCTTAATGGCTTGTGTAATGCTTTAAAAACAGTGAATTGATGATGGTAAATGATGGTTTTTGCATTGTGGTTATGCATGTGAATCGAAGGATTAATATGATAAGATGGTTATATTGGCAAGTGATGTAAGTGGTTCTGGTTTCTTTGATCGGATATAGTTAGCCGGCTATAGGATTGGGTGCACCGTGAATAAAGTCTCCTTGGATGTGGAGTGGTTAAGAGTGAACCGGTAAACTCTATCCAAGTATCCTAACGAGATGGTTAAGGTTATAATGGTGATTGGAATCCCATTCGAGGACCTTGGGTAAGCAAAGGTAATAATGGTGATTAAAATTCCATTTGGGGACCTTATGCTTGTTAAGATCACAATGGTGGTGTAAAGTCCATGTGTGGATCTTGGGTAGGGTGTCCCGGATCTCGTTAGTGATGTTATACAACTACCAATCGGTGAATGCTAAGGTTATATGGTGATTAAAAGTCCATATATGGGAACCTTGTGCATGTTAAGGTTGTATGGTGATTAAAAGTCCATACATGGGAACCTTGTGAAAGTTAAGGTTGTATGGTGATTAAAAGTCCATACATGGGAACCTTGTGAAAGTTAAGGTTGTATGGTGATTAAAAGTCCATACATGGGAACCTTGTGAAAGTTAAGGTTGTATGGTGATTAAAAGTCCATACATGGGAACCTTGTGAAAGTTAAGGTTATATGGTGATTAAAAGTCCATATATGGGAACCTTGTGAATTGTAAGGTCAAATGGTGATTAAAAGTCCATTTGGGGGCCTTGGATTGGTAGTGTGTATGAAGCGTAGGGACAACGCTTGTGGTCCGCGTATCCGATTGGATGTTGAGTTGAAAAGTGGATGTGGTTGGTCACTTGGAAGCCAATATAATGTTCTTGATTATAATGAAGCATGAGATGCTTGGAATGATGCATAGTTGCATGAGAAGTGTATAATGTAACCCCCTTAACCCGGCCTAGACGGTTGACCTGAGTTAAGAAAGTCACACGGGGAAAACCAAAGTCAACCCGAAAGTCAACCTTGATTAACGACCTTTTTTATTCTTTTTAGACTTGTCTAGATGCACATTAACCCTAGTTGTAATCATACAACAACATACTTAAAGAACACAAACATCAGAGATCAAACAGGGACCCAATTGAACAATTTCCAACGTTACGGACCAAATTGTAAATTTTATAAATTATGAGGACTTAACCCAAATTAAAGTTACCATCTTGGAATTTATCAGGTTTCATGCTCCACTGCCAAATTTCAGCTCAAACGGACATCCCAAACTCACACAATTGCATAAACAAGATTCGGGACCAAAATGCAAACAATCCAAAACATTTAACTACAATGTCAGCCCCCAACGGTCGACCGTTCCGAAACAGGCAGAGCCTGTTTCGAAACGCGGGGCCGTTCCGCAACGCGTACCGAAACGAGGGCTGGCAGAGGGCTTCCCGTTTCGAAACGGTGCCTACCGTTTCAGACGCCTGGGTTGATTCAAAGCATTTGTTCCGAAACGGTAGCCACTGTTCCGAAACGCCCTGCACAGAATGCAGCAAAAGGCTTCCTTAAACATGCAATTGAACGTCCAAACATGCTCCAAATGCTACCAAACTTTACCAGCAACTCATACAACTTATAAGAGACATATTATCATCAACCAATCAACATATTATCACATATAGGAAAAGCCCCAATTCTAATGGCATGCTTCCTACACAAGCTAACCATTCAAGCTTAAAACATCCAAAACAAGCATATAATGGCCAATTACAAAATCCAGCAATCACAACAACATTCAACATACTTAGGGAGTCAAAAACCTCTCCCAAAACATTCACAAAGGTCCCCCATTGCCAAATGCCCAAAACCTAAAGTGTGTTTAAGGAAAACCTTCCCATACTTGAGCTTAATTCCTCACTTGGTTGCTTGCCTTCCTTGCTGCACTCAAAGCTCCTTAATGTTCTGCATTATTGGTTTAAGAAAACGAAGAGAGCGTAATCAATAGCTTAGTGAGGAATGCTCATTAAAACCATTCAATAATGCATTTATAAACACTTTATAAATCATGCTTCAAATCATCATTTACTCATGCTCAAAAGCAATTTTAACAAGCATTACATGCCTCCACATCATTACATGTCATATTGGCCACAAGTGATAAGTTCCATCCTTTAAAACATGTTTCAACATAAGACTCACACATGGACTTTTAAACACCATTGTGATCTTATAATTACCAAGAACCACACAAGGACTTTTAACCACCTTTGTGTTCTTCCCAAGGACTTTTAAACACCTTGGCCCCAAGGACTTTTAAACACCTTGGCCCATGGACTTTTAAACACCATGGCAAGGACCACACAAGGACTTTTAACCACCTTTGTGTCCTTAACAAGAACCATCCAAGGACTTTTAACCACCTTGATGTTCTTAAGTAACAAGGCTCACTCAAGGACTTTTAACCACCTTAGTGACCTTAACCTTTTCAAAACATCACTTGCCAATATACATCATTTTCATCAATTAATCCACTGTTTTAAAGCATTAAACCAAGCCATATTCATCATGCATTTTAAAGCATCAAACCACATTTAATCAATGTTCAAAAACAAGGAACTCTTACCTTGAGCTTCCTTCAACATATGGCTTACAAAATCAGCAATAACCATGCTTAAACATGCTTTCAAAACAGAATTTAAATCATGCAATAAACCACATTGCATCACAACAAAACCATGGCCACCACTTAGAGAGTTTTTCGAAAACTTACACCTGAGCTTAGTAAAGTTGTTTAGACTTAAACTAAGCTCCCAAGATATTGGTTTCAAAGATTAAAAACCCATTTTCACTCACCGATTCAACTTCGCCTCTTGCCGAAGAACCAATCAAGCTTCCGGATCACCAACTCTTGGATCCAAAGATGACTCCCCTGTTTTAAACACATCAAAGCAGAGGATTAATGCATCATCATGCATTAATATCTTCAATGAAAGCACCTAAACTCGCTGCTCTCATCCAACCTCCATTTTCGGCCACCAAACATAACCGAAAATGCATCCAAACCACTTTTCAACAAAGCCCAGCCATAAACGTTCAAAACTAAACATCCTTTAACATCATTTAAGAGCCTAATAACACCCTTATACCTCCAGCAACATCAGATCCACAAAATCATCTCAAAAACAACCAAGAATCACAAGCTAAACTTAGGAAATTCAACCTATCCGGGATTGCATTAATCAAAGCTCAATTCCTTATCAAATTAATGTTCATTTATCATCAATTTAACACCTCAATTCACTGATTTAACAGATCAAACGAAAATCTAACAAAAATCACCAAATCTTGCATTTTAAGCCAAGATCCATTTACACAACTTAAAAACCTTTTATAAAACATCAATTAAGGATTGAGAACTTAGGAATTTCAGTAAAGAACTGATAGTTTAGAGGAGAAGGACGTTCTTACCTGCAATCACATCCGCATCATTCCTCCCTTCCCGAATCCATTTACGCAAAATGTTTGAATGCGTAGATCCAGAATCTATCAAGGAAAGTAATGACAAGGATTGCAAAGTAAAGGTACCTGCAATCACATCCGCATCATTCCTCCCTTCCCGTTGAGCATACACCCTAGCTTGACCTCCGCCTTCAGGCTGAATAGCCACAACATGGGCCACTCCTCGACCACCTTCCTCTCTCCGCTGGAAATTACCACGGCCGCGCCCACGACCTCTCTGCGGTGCAGCAACAACAGGAGCACGCACTTGGCCACCAGCCAACATAGGACAATCTCGCCTCAAATGGTCCGCAGATCCACGGTTTTAGCACCCATTTCTAGCTGCCACAACAGGAGCTTGCACCTCCCTCACAGCACGAGGACAGTCACTCTTCATGTGACCACGTGAACCACAGATCCAACAAGCACTCGGATCAGCTCTAGCATTGCCTCCCCTAGCAGACCACCACCTCTCTTGGCTGAGGACTGATACTTCTGATCACGCCCCTCTTGTTCCGTCCACCACCGGAACTAAACTCAGCAGCTCGCTTACCAGCACTTGCTCCAGCACCTCTAGCAGATAAACCCAAGTTCATCTCAATATCCTTGGCCCGGCCCACCAGCACATCAAAATCATCATACTCAGTGGCCAGCACATACATCTTCACATCCGTCACTAAACCATAACGGAATCTTTCGCACCTTGCCCGCTCATCAGGTACCAGCTCCGGTGCATACTGACTGAGTCTAACAAACTACACTTCATACTCAGCCACTTTCATGCTCCCTTGGGTAAGAGACATGAACTCACGCTTCTTTTCATCAAGATATCTCACACCAAGATACCTCCTCTTGAACACATTCTGAAAGAATGTCCAAGTTATGTCAGCTTCAGCCATCCCAGCAATAGTGGTCGTCCACCACGTATATGCATCATCCTGTAGCAAGGATACAACACAACCCAGCTTTTGCACATCCGTGCAACTCATCTGACCCAAGATCCTCTTGGTACTCTCTAGCCAAGCTTCAGAACCTTCAGCAGACATACCCCTAAACTCAGTCCCACCAAGACTGCGCAGACGTTCCAAAGGTAGTCTAACTCCAGCATCTCCCTGATGCCCAGCTTCTTGAGCTCCAGCTACTGCCGCTGGAAAAGCACCAGCAATAGCTTGCACCAACAACGTCATGTCAGGCATAGCTTGCCCCTGACCCACCTCAGGTCCAGCAGCTCCAGCACCAGCTGCCGCTTCAGCTCTTTCACCCTCAGCACCACCACCACCAGGCGGAGGAGGAGGTAACACCGCACTACCCGTGTTTTCCTCATTCTCGTTCTCATTAGGAGCCGTAGCTCGCACATTACCTCTCAACTCTCTACGTGGTGCCATACTTTAACCATGCAATCACAATGCAAATAAACAAAGTCAGGCCCAGCAGGTAAGCAATCCAAGTATTCAAGCTCAATTTCATTTAAAAATCAACATCATCACTTAGCTTTGATTTGGCAATGGGTACCCACAACATGCTTCACCTCAGCATACAACTCAATTGCATCAAAAACACAAGCCACTAAACATGCTTTCAATCAACCAAGCATACATAATATACATACTTCAATCATGCACACAATCATTCCCAATTACTCGAGAACTCAGCTTTGATACCACCGAATGTAACCCCCTTAACCCGGCCTAGACGGTTGACCCGAGTTAAGAAAGTCACACGGGGAAAACCAAAGTCAACCACAAAGTCAACCTTGATTAACGACCTTTTTTTTTCTTTTCAGACTTGTCTACATGCACATTAACCCTAGTTGTAATCATACAACAACATACTTAAAGAACACAAACATCAGAGATCAAACAGGGACCCAATTGAACAATTTCCAACGTTAGGGACCAAATTGTAAATTTTATAAATTATGAGGACTTAACCCAAATTAAAGTTACCATCTTGGAATTTATCAGGTTTCATGCTCCACTGCCAAATTTCAGCTCAAACGGACATCCCAAACTCACACAATTGCACAAACAAGATTCGGGACCAAAATGCAAACAATCCAAAACATTTAACTACCAATGTCAGCCCCCAACGGTCGATCGTTCCGAAACAGGCAGAGCCTGTTTCGAAACGCGGGGCCGTTCCGCAACGCGTACCGAAACGAGGGCTGGCAGAGGGCTTCCCGTTTCGAAACGGTGCCTACCGTTTCGGACGCCTGGGTTGATTCAAGGCACCCGTTCCGAAACGGTAGCCACTGTTCTGAAACGCCCTGCACAGAATGCAGCAAAAGGCTTCCTTAAACATGCAATTGAACGTCCAAACATGCTCCAAATGCTACCAAACTTTACCAGCAACTCATACAACTTATAAGAGACATATTAGCATCAACCAATCAACATATTATCACATATAGGAAAAGCCCCAATTCTAATGGCATGCTTCCTACACAAGCTAACCATTCAAGCTTAAAACTTCCAAAACAAGCATATAATGGCCAATTACAAAATCCAGCAATCACAACAACATTCAACATACTTAGGGAGTCCAAAACCTCTCCCAAAACATTCACAAAGGTCCCCCATTACCAAATGCCCAAAAGCTAAAGTGTGTTTAAGGAAAACCTTCCCATACTTGAGCTTAATTCCTCACTTGGTTGCTTGCCTTCCTTGCTGCCCTCAAAGCTCCTTAATGTTCTGCATTATTGGTTTAAGAAAACGAAGAGAGCGTAAGCAATAGCTTAGTGAGGAATTCTCATTAAAACCATTCAATAATGCATTTATAAACACTTTATAAATCATGCTTCAAATCATCATTTACTCATGCTTCAAAGCAATTTTAACAAGCATTACATGCCTCCACATCATTACATGTCAAATTGGCGACAACTGATAAGTTCCATCCTTTAAAACATGTTTCAACATAAGACTCACACATGGACTTTTAAACACCATTGTGATCTTATAATTACCAAGAACCACACAAGGACTTTTAACCACCTTTGTGTTCTTCCCAAGGACTTTTAAACACCTTGGCCCCAAGGACTTTTAAACACCTTGGCCCATGGACTTTTAAACACCATGGCAAGGACCACACAAGGACATTTAACCACCTTTGTGTCCTTAACAAGAACCATCCAAGGACTTTTAACCACCTTGATGTTCTTAAGTAACAAGGCTCACTCAAGGACTTTTAACCACCTTAGTGACCTTAACCTTTTCAAAACATCACTTGCCAATATACATATTTTTCATCAATTAATCCATTGTTTTAAAGCATTAAACCAAGCCATATTCATCATGCATTTTAAAGCATCAAACAACATTTAATCAATGTTCAAAAACAAGGAACTCTTACCTTGAGCTTCCTTCAACATATGGCTTACAAAATCAGCAATAACCATGCTTAAACATGCTTTCAAAACAGAATTTAAATCATGCAATAAACCACATTGCATCACAACAAAACCATGGCCACCACTTAGAGAGTTTTCCGAAAACTTACACCTGAGCTTAGTAAAGTTGTTTAGACTTAAACTAAGCTCCCAAGATATTGGTTTCAAAGCTAAAAACCCATTTTCACTCACCGATTCCACTTCGCCTCTTGCCGAAGCACCAATCAAGCTTCCGGATCACCAACTCTTGGATCCAAAGATGACTCCCCTGTTTTAAACACATCAAAGCAGAGGATTAATGCATCATCATGCATTAATAGCTTCAATGAAAGCACCTAAACTCGCTACTCTCATCCAACCTCCATTTTCGGCCACCAAACACAACCGAAAATGCATCCAAACCACTTCTCAACAAAGCCCCCCCATAAACCTTCAAAACTAAACATCCTTTAACATCATTTAACATCTAAAAAGAGCCTAATAACACCCTTATACCTCCAGCAACATTAGATCCACAAAATCACCTCAAAAACAACCAAGAATCACAAGCTAAACTTAGGAAATTCAACCTATCCGGGATTGCATTAATCAAAGCTCAATTCCTTATCAAATTAATGTTCATTTATCATCAATTTAATACCTCAATTCACTGATTTAACAGATCAAACGAAAATCTAACAAAAATCACCAAATCTTGCATTTTAAGCCAAGATCCATTTACACAACTTAAAAACCTTTTATAAAACATCAATTAAGGATTGAGAACTTAGGAATTTCAGTAAAGAACTAATAGTTTAGAGGAGAAGGACGGTCTTACCTCCAAACTTGAGTTTTCTCCCTTTTTGGAACCAAAATCTTGAAAATACAAATAGCAAATTGAGAGGTTTTGTTGTAGAGATGATTAGCAATCAAAATAGATTTGAAAAGATAGATTTAGGTGACAAAATCTGAAGAGAAACTCTGGAGGAAATGTGTTTGGTTTGAGAGAAAATAGAATTGAGAGAAAAGTTAGTTAAAACCAAAAATATCTTCCATCCACTTTTAATCCATTTAAAAACCTTTAATTAATCATATATATTTCAGAAAAATCTGGAGAAACTCCCTTTTGGGTAAATAGCTCCTTAAAGATTCAAAGTTTCAATCCTTTCTAAAACAGTCACGCAACTTTCAAAAATTACATTTTGGTCACTAACCAAAATGTCACCCTTCCAAACCTCATTTTGTAAAATTGATTTCACAGTTCACTTATATATATATAAAAAGATGATTTTAGAACATTTTTCCATATTTTTAATGCAACCCGAACTAGGCTTTCCTAATTTCACCTTTTTAGATTCGAATAGCACTTTGACCGAACCGGTCAACACTCAAAACTACTAAGCCCAAAACCAGGGCGTTACATATAATGTATTGAGAATGCATGTTTACTTGTTAAGTTTGAACAAGTGTTGATTATCTATTGAGAATGATGCATGTGTGCATGAAATCTCTTTAGTGCATTGAAGTCTTGCTAAGACTTGTTTTTAAAGGCATATGAAGCAAATGTTGATGATGTGGTTCATACGTACATTTATTTAATGCATGTGTTGGATTGAATGAGTAAATGGATTTAGAAGGTTTCTTGCTTGAAATGATAATCAAGTATGAGAAAGGTATGATGTGAGGTGAAAGTGTTTTCCAAGGTTTTGAATTTAACTTTGCATTTGGTGTTTGTGCATGGAATGGTAAAATTGATGTTTTTGCAAGTTGTGCTTTAAAAAGGTTTTCTTAGCTTTTCTAAGCTAAGGGTTGGTTTTTCATGTTTGAGCAATGCATGATTTTAAGTATGTTGTTGAAAAGGGTTTTCAAGCAATGCTTTGGTTTATCGAATCGAGTTTGCTTTTAAAAGTGGTTTTATGATTCGCTGCATTGATGGTGTTTTGGTTTTGAGCATTCCTCACTAAGCATTATGTGCTTACGCTCCTTTTTTGTCCATCAATGCAGAACTTTGAAGTTGGAACAGCGGGGAGCAAGGGATTCAAGGAAAGCTCCACTTGAGATGTATGTCTCGGTTAATAGCTATAGATAATAAAGGCAATGGGGGGAAGAATCTCTTGTGTTGATGTTAATGAGTTTGTGAATGTTGGTTAAGATTGGTTTTATGTTGTTGATGATGTTGGAACAAGTAATTGGCCATTATGTGTTGGTTTGGAGGTTTTAGTGCATGAATGGTTCTCTTGAGTAGGAAGCATGCCTTTAGATTTGGGGCTTTTCATATATG
Source organism: Hibiscus tridactylites (assembly GCA_958450335.1). Classification (NCBI taxonomy): domain Eukaryota; kingdom Viridiplantae; phylum Streptophyta; class Magnoliopsida; order Malvales; family Malvaceae; genus Hibiscus; species Hibiscus tridactylites. Next base: position 31,059,303 of record OY288289.1, read on the forward strand.
ATGATATAATGATAAATGATTGATGCAAATATGTCTCTTGTATGATGTATGAGTTGCTGGTAAAGTTTGGTAGCATTTGGAGCATGATTGGTTGGTCAATTGTGTGTTTAAGTAAGCATTTTGCTGCATTCTGTGCAGGCCGTATCGGAACAGTAGCTACCGTTTCGGAATGGGTGCCTTGTAGCAGCCCAGGCGTCCGAAACGGAAGACACCGTTCCGAAACGAAAAGCCCTCTGCCAGCCCTCGTTTCGGAACGCGTTGCAGAACGGCCCTGCGTTTCGAAATAGGTTCTTCCTGTTTCGGAACACCTGACCGTTGGGGGCTGACATTGGCAGTTATATGTTTTGAAATGTATGCGTTTTGGTCCTGAATCTTGTATGTGCAATTGTATGGGTTTGGGATGTCCGTTTGAGCTGAAATTTGGCAGTAAAGCATGAAACCTGATTAATTTCAAGATGGTAACTCTAATTTTGGTTAAGACCTCATAATTTATAGAATTTACAATTTGGTCTCTAAAGTTGTAAATTGTTCAATTGGGTCCCTGGTTGATCTCTGATGTTTATGCTCTTTGAGCATGTTGTTTGAGTGATCATAACTAGGGTTAATGTGCATCTAGACAAGTTTAAAAAGGAAAAAAAAGGGTCGTTAATCAAGGTTGACTTTCGGGTTGACTTTGGTTTTCCCCGTGTGACTTTCTTAATTCGGGTCGACCGTCTAGGCCGGGTTAAGGGGGTTACAACCTGGTTGCCGCCGTCCCTTTGCCACCGACGCCGCTTGCCACCGTTGCCTATACCCGCCAAAATCTGTAAAAAACTGAAACAAAATAATAAGCCCTCGATTCAAATTCAATGGAAAATTATATTCTGAATTTGGATCAAAATAGATGATTTCTTGGGGGGTTTTACCGGGTATAAAGTTTCTTGTCTGATTTTAGCTTCAATTCGAGGATGGAAATCCGAATTTGGCTTGAATTTGAAGCTAGAAATCGACTAAAAAAACCCGAAAATGCTAAATTGTCCAACACAACAAATTTGAGAGAAAAAACACAAAAAGGTTCAAGAAAAATCCTAAAAAATTTCTGAATTTTTCTTGAGTTGGCTAGAAATTTTTGGAGGAGAAATTCGAATTTGGAGCAATTTTCCGAGTGTGGTTTGGAGCATTTCAAGAGGCTTGAGTTCGAGTTCATAGTTCGTCGATTTTTCGTAAATTTTTTTATTCTTTTATTCTTTTATTTGTTTGTTTCATTATTGTTCTTGGTTGAATTTCGGTGTGTTGTTTGTGATTTTTAGGTTGCTTTCTCAAGGTTGGAAAATTGTTCGATTTCGGTAACTTTTTTTCTGTTTTAAATTTCATTTTAATTTTTAGTTTGATCTTAAACTTATTGCATGATTTTAAAAATGTTGTTAAAATGATTTTTTATCTTTAGAAGTGTAGGACTTTAAATGCATGAATAAAAATGAATTTTTTGAAAAAATGCATGAATAAAAATGATTTTTTTTGAAAAAATGCATGAATAAATGTGGTTAATTAGAAAAAATAGAATTTAGGGATTTAATTAGAAGATGTAATAATGTGAAGTGTTAAATAATAAAGGGCTTAATATTAGAAAGTAAAAAAAATTGAAATTTAGTTTTAAATAGTAGATGGGCAAAGAAATGATTTTAAAGGAAAAAAGCACAAAAACGTTTTTAGGAAAAAATAAGTTTTCAAGAAAAATAAAGGGTTTTAAAGTAAAAAAATAGGGTCTAGGATGAAAAATGAATTTTTGAAAAGAAAAACTTTAAAAAATAGTTCTTAGGGAAAAATAAAATTTATTTTCTAAAATGGATTGTTTTAAAAGGAAAAAACTTAAAAATGAAAAAAATGAATTTAAAAAGGGTGAAAATGCATTTGAAAAAATGAAAAAAATACAATATGCAAAAAACATAAAAAATGAAAAAAGCAGAAAAATATAAAAAGGGTTTTAGCTTAGAAAGTAATGAAAAAATAAAAAGAAAATAAAAGCTTTTTAAAGGAATAGTGAAAATGGTAAAATTCAAAAGAATAAAAAGTTTGCTTGCTTGTGTTAGAAATAGATGAAAACTTAAGATTATGGACTAAACCTTAGATAAAGACTTGTATTGTTGAAAAATGTTCATCACAAAAATAAAATACACTTAAGAAAATTTAAACCTTAACTTAGGAATAAAAGACTTGGACATTTTTTAGGGCTTTTAATAATCCAACTTAGAATAAAAATAAAATGCTCAACGCAAAATTTATTTGATGCTTGAAAAGTGAAAAACTAATTTAATGTTGTGTCTTATCAAACGAGAATGACGGGTTAGCGCCAAAAATGTTGGCGGTGATTAAAGTTCATCTCCTGGGCGATAAGGCCGTTAAAATAAACTAATAGTTCATCTCCAGTTTTGAAAATGATTTTAAAAACTATTAGGTACAAATTTTGGGTGTCGTGGGAGTGCTAACCGTTCCCCACGCGAAACTAACCCGAAACCTGTTTTCTGATTTTCGCAAACCGATCGAGAGTGGTTCAAATCGCGTAAGGTGATTTAAGGAAATCAAGGATCAGGATAGGATAAAAATGTGGTAAAAATTGTTAAAATCCTCTAAAAATATGTTTAAGAGGTTTGTCAAATCAAGTTTATAAAAAAGTTTCTGAAATGAGACCTTTTCAGTAGAGACCAAATTAGAAAATTTCAAAACTGTGGAAAATGTGATATTTAAAGTAGAAGCCAAATTCTTATTATCTTTAGGGGCTTTATGGCAATTTAACATTTCCATAATATGACATGTGTTTAAAATGGTTTTAAATTAAATAGCTTTAATTGGTTTTTATTTTAATTAATTAATTAGGTGGTTAATGTGAGATTCCATCACGTAACTACCATTTTCTCCTTATTTTCAGCCATACACTATTTTCATTCATTTCTCTCCAGAATTCTTCTCTCCCAAACACTCTCTTAATATCTCTTAAACAATTTTCAAGAAATCCTTTCATGTTCGTCAAGATTTTGCTAAGGAAAACTTGTCATTCATTGAGGGAAGCAAGGATTGAAGGTAAATTCCGTTCTCAACCTCTAATCAAAGTTCTTTATTGAAATTCCCAAGATATTTGGCTTCTAATAAATGTTTTCGGTTGAGTTTTCATTATATTTTTTTATTGGAGATCAAAATCTTGTAAAAATATGGTTGAAATCTTAATTTTCGGACTTGTTTTGTTAAGCTCTGTTATGGTTTGATTTTAAGTGAGGTTTTGAGGTGAAATGGTGGAATCTTGCTTGTTGGAGGTATATGGATGGGTTAGGTTGTTCATTAGTTGTGTTTTGATGTTTATAAATGGTTAGAAGAGATGTATGTTGGCTGGGCTTCGTTTCGGAAGCAATCGATTGAGTTTTCGGTTGTTTCGGTTGGGTATATTTGTGTAGTTGGATGAGAAACGAGTTTGTGAATTGTTGCCGGTGCTGAAATGCATTTTAATACAGTTAGATCTCTATTTTGATGATGTGAAAACAGGGGATCCTGATCTGGGAGAAAACGAGGCATTGTTGGAGGCTCCGAAGGAGTAATTTTCGTGTCGGCAAGCAAGGCTTCGCTTATCGGTGAGTGGAAATGGATTTCCCAGCTTTTTAGCACTTTTAGCGTGGCCTTGGGAGCTTAGTGTATGTTTGAAACACTTAGCTAAGCTCAAGATTAAGTGATTTGAAAGACTCTCTCGAAAATGTGCTATGTTTTGATGAAAAGGCACTTGAGTTAATTGTAGTTTTGATTACTATTTTAAAGCATGTTTTAAGCATGGTTAATGCTGGATTTTAATGCCATTGTGTTAAGGATGCACTAGGTAAGTGTTCCTTGGTTTTATATGATTAATTCATACCATTTTAAGCATGTTATGCATGTGAAAATGGCATTGTTTCTATCTTGTAAAACAGTTGCTTATTGATGTTAAAGGGTTATATTGGCAAGTGATGAAAGTTGTAACGCCCCGGTTTTGGGCTTAGGAGTTTTGGGCGTTGACCGGTTGGTCAAAGTGCTGTTCGAATCTAAAGAGGTGAAATTAGGAAAGCCTAGTTCGGGTTGCATTAAAAATATGGAAAAATGTTCTAAAATCATCTTTTAATATAATTAAGTGAACTGTGAAATCAATTTTGGAAAATGAGTTTTGGAAGTGTGACATTTTGGCTAGTGACCAAAATGTAATTTTCGCAAGTTTGGTGGGTGTTTTATAAAGGGCTGAAACTTTGAATCTTTAAGGAGCTATTTACCCAAAGGGAGTTTCTCCAGATTTTTCCAAGATATTTTAAGTCTAAAATCTGATTTTAAAGGTTATTAAAATTGGAGGGAAGCCATTTGGCTATTTTCTTAACTAACTTTCCAATTTTCTTTCTCTCATTTTCTCTCAACCCAAACACTATTTTTCCAGAGAATTGAATTTGATTTCTTCACCTAAATCCCTCCTTTCAACTCTCATTTGATTCCAAATCATTGTATCTTCAAAACCTCTTCAATTGCTAAGTGTTTCAACAAGGATTTTGATTTCAAAAAGGGGAGAAACTCAAGTTTGGAGGTAAGAACGTCCTTCTCCTCTAAACTATCAGTTCTTTACTGAAATTCCTAAGTTTTCAATCCTTAATTGATGTTTAATTAAAGGTTTTTAAGTGTTGAAATGGATCTTGGCTTATTATGCAAGATTTTGATGATTTTTTTGATGATTTTCGTTAGATCTGAGTAATCTGTGATTTGAGAGGTGTTTTTGATGTTAAATAATCTCTAAATTGATAAGGAATTGAGTTTTGATTGATGCAATCCCGGATAGGTTGAGTTTCCTAAGTTTAGCTTGTGTTTCAAGGTAGTTTTTGAGGTGATCTTGGTGATCTGATGTTGCTGGAGGTATAAGGTTGTTAATAGGTTGTTTTTAGATGTTATATGATGTTAATGGAAGTGAGGTTTTGCTGGTTTAAGGCTGGGCTTTGTTTAGAAGTGGTTTGGATGCATTTTCGGTTGTGTTTGGTGGCCGAAAATGGAGGTTGGATGAGAGCAGTGAGTTTAGGTGCTTTCATTGAAGCAATTAATGCATGATGATGCATTAATCCTCTGCTTTGATGTGTTGAAACAGGGGAGGCATCTTTGGATCCAAGAGTGGTTGATCCGGAAGCTTGATTTGGTGCTTTGGCATGAAGCAAAGTGGAAATCGGTGAGTGAGTTTGTGGAAATTGGTTTTCAGCTTTTAAACCAAGGTTTGAAGGTTTTTGGGAGCTTAGTTTAAGTCTAAACAACTTTGCTAAGCTCAAGTGTAAGTTTTCGGATTTTCTCTCTAGTGGTGGCCATGATTTTGTTGTGATGCAAGATGATGATTTGCATGTTTTTAATTACTGTTTTGAAAGCATGTTTTAGCATGGATTTTGCTGATGATGTAAGCCATATGTTGAAGGTAACTCTAGGTAGGAGTACCTTGCTTTTATACATTGAAATAATGTGGTTTGATGCTTTGAAATGCATGATGAAAATGGATTGGTTTAATGCTTTAAAACAGTGGATTAAATGATGAAAGTGATGTATATTGGCAAGTGATGTTTTGAAAAGATTAAGGTCACTAAGGTGGTTAAAAGTCCTTGAGTGAGCCTTGTTACTTAAGAACATCAAGGTGGTTAAAAGTCCTTGGATGATTCTTGTTGCGGACCCTAAGGTGGTTAAAAGTCCTTAGGTGATCCTTTCCATGGTGTTTAAAAGTCCATGGGGCCATGGTGTTTAAAAGTCCATGGGGCCAAGGTGTTTAAAAGTCCTTGGGGCCAAGGTGTTTAAAAGTCCTTAGGGTGATTCAAGCATTGGACACAAAGGTGGTTAAAAGTCCTTGTGTGGTCCTATTTCATGGTGTTTAAAAGTCCATGGCCAAGGTGTTTAAAAGTCCTTGGGGCTAAGGTGTTTAAAAGTCCTTGGGAAGTTGATGAACTTGTTTTAAGAAATGAAATGTATCACTTGAGCCAATATGACATGTTATGTTATGTTTATGATGAAGCATGAGATTGCTTGTTTAAGTATGCTTTTGAGCATGTGCAAAGGTTGATTTAAAGCATGTTTTGTAAATGTTTTGAATTGCATTATTGAATGGTTTTTAAGAGCTTTCCTCACTAAGCTTTTGCTTACGCTCTCTTCGTTTTCTTAATTCAATAATGCAGAGCATTAAAGTACCTTGAGGGGCAGCAAGAAGGGCAAGAGTTCAAGTTCAAGTAAAGCTCAATGTATGGAAGGTTTTTGTTAAACATTTAGCTTTTGGGTGATTTGGCAATGGGGGACCAATGTGTATGTTTTGGGAGGTGTTTGAGACTCCCTAAGTATGTTGAATGTTGATTTGAATGCTGGTTTTTGGATTGGATCATTGCATGCTTGTTTTGAAAGTTTGGTGTTTGAATAGCTAGCTTGTGTAGGAAGCATGCCTATTGAATTGGGGCTTTTTGCATGTGATGTTGTTTTGTTGTTTTGATGATTCCTATAAGTCATATATATGTTGAATTGAATGCTGGTAAAGTTTGGTGACATTTGGAGCATGTTTGAATGATCTATTGCATGTTTTGGTATGCTAGTTTGCTGCAATCTGTGCAGGCGTTTTGGAACAGTGTGCACCGTTTCGGAACGGGTGCCTTTCATGAACCCAGGCGTCCGAAACGGTATGCACCGTTTCAAAATGGTTTGGTCTCTGCCAAGGCCATGTTTCAGAACCCGTAGCGGAACGGCCCGCGTTTCGGAACAGGGTCTACCTGTTTCGGAACGGTCGACCGTTGGGGGCTGACATTTGCAGTTATATGTTTTGAATTGTTTACGTTTTGGTCCTGAATCTTGTTTGTTCAATTGTATGAGCTTGGGAAGTCTTTTTGAGCTGAAATTTCACATAGAAGCATGAAACCTGATTAATTTCAAGTTGATGACTTTAATTTGGGTTAAGTCCTTTTAATTATATGAAATTACAATTTGGTCCCTAAAGTTGTAATTTGTTCAATTGGGTCCCTGTTTGATCTCTGATGTGTGTGATCTTTGAGTATGATGTTTGTGTGATCACAAATAGGATTAAAGTGCATCTAGACAAGATTAAAAAGAAAAAAAAGGGTCGTTAATCAAGGTTGACTTTCGGGTTGACTTTGATTTCCCCGTGTGACTTTCTTAATTCGGGTCAACCGTCTAGGCCGGGTTAAGGGGGTTACATTTGGTGGTATCAGAGCTGAGTTTGCGAGTAATTGGGAATGAATGTATGCATGATTGAAGTATGTTTAGTTTGTATGCTTGTTGTTTGAAAGCACGTTCAGTGGCTTGTGATGCTGATGCAATTGAGATGTATGTTGTGATGTTGCATGTTAAGGGTACCCATTGCCAAACAAAAGCTAATGAAATGATATCGATTTTGAATGAAATTGAGCTTGAATACTTGGATTGCTTACCTTGCTGGGCCTGACTTGTTTTATTTTGCATTGTGATTGCATGGTAAAAGTATAGCACCACGTAGAGAGTTAAGAGGTAGTGTGCGAGCTACGGCTCCCAATGAGAACGAGAATGAAGAGAATACGGGTAGTTCAGTGTTACCCCCTCCTACGCCTGGTGGTGGTGCTGGAGGTGAGCGAGCTGAAGCTGCAGCTGGTGTTGGAGCTGCTGGACCAGAGGTTGGCCAGGGGCAAGCTATGCCTGATATGTCTATGCTGGTACAAGCTATTGCGGGTGCTTTTCGAGCAGCAGTAGCTGGAGCTCAAGGAGCTGGGCATCAGGGAGATGCTGGAGTCAGATTACCTTTGGAGCGTCTACGCAGTCTTGGTGGGACTGAGTTCAGGGGTATGTCTGCTGAGAGTTCGGAAGCTTGGCTAGAGAGTACCAAGCGTATCTTGGGTCAGATGAGCTGCACGAATGTGCAAAAGTTGGGCTGTGTTGTGTCCTTGCTGCAGGACGATGCGTATACGTGGTGGACGAACACCATAGCTGGAGTGGCTGAAGTTGATGTTACTTGGACATTCTTTCAGAATGCGTTCAAGAGGAGATATCTTGGAGTGAGATATCTAGATGAGAAAAAGCGTGAATTCATGTCTCTTACCCAAGGGAGCATGAGTGTGGCTGAGTATGAAGTGCAGTTTGTACGCCCCAGTCAGTATGCACCAGAGCTGATACCTGATGAGCGAGAGAGGTGCGAAAGGTTCCGTTATGGCTTGGTGACGGAAGTAAAGACCTACATGTTGGCTGCTGAGTACAATGATTTTGATGTGTTGGTTAGCCGATCCAAGGACATTGAGATGAACTTGGGTTTAGCTGCGAAAGGTGCTGGAGCAAGTTCTGGCAAGAGAGCTGCTCAGTATAGTTCCGGAGGTGGACGGAACAAGAGGGGACGTGATCAGAAGTATCAGTCCTCAGCCAAGAGAGGTGGTGGTGCACCTGCTAGAGGTGGTTTTGCTAGAGCTGAACTTAGTGCTTGCTGGATCAGTGGTTCGCGTGGTCACATGAAGCGTGACTGTCCTCGTGCTGTGAGGGAGGTGCAAGCTCCTGTTGCGGCAGCTGGTAATGGATGTTGGAACTGTGGTTCTGTTGACCATCTGAGGCGAGATTGTCCGAGGTTGGCTGGTGGCCAAGATCGTGCTCCTGTTGTTGCACCACAGAGAGGTCGTGGGCGCGGCCGTGGTAATTTCCAGCGGAGGGAGGAAGGTGGTCGCGGAGTAGCTCATGTTGTGGCTATTCAGCCTGAGGGTGGAGGCCAAGCGAGGGTGTATTCTCAGCGCGAGGGAAGGAATGATGCAGATGTGATTGCAGGTACCTTTACTTTGCAATCCTTGTCATTGCTTTCTTTGATTGATTATGGATCTACGCATTCATACATTTTGCGTGAGCATGCTGAATTGCTTGGTTTGCCTGTTGAGTCTTTGGATGTGGGTGTTCGTGTCACTAGTTCTTTTGGTGAAACTGTTGTGACTTATGGAGTTGATCTTATGGAGTTGCCTTTCTATGGTTTTGATGTGGTCCTTGGTATGGATTGGCTTGCTGAGCATCGTGCTGTTGTGGATTGTGAGAATAAGCGGGTTTCGCTTAAGCTTGCGGATGATTATGAAGTTGTTGTGGTTGGTGAGAATGTGAAGTTTCTTGCTAATGTGGTGTCTACCTTGGAGGCGAGTAGGATGATGAGGCAGGGTTGCGAAGCTTACCTAGCTTTTGTGATGAATCCTAGCTCTAAGGAGTTGAGGGTGCAAGATATCAAGGTTGTGAAGGAGTTTCCTGGTGTTTTTCCTGAAGAGTTGCCTGGTTTACCTCCTAATCGCGAGGTGGAGTTTGGAATTGAGCTGTATGAGAATACAACTCCTGTGTCCATTACTCCCTATAGAATGGCACCTAAGGAGCTGAAGGAGCTGAAGACGCAGTTGCAAGAGCTGCTTGATCGTGGTTTCATCCGGCCGAGTGTGTCGCCTTGGGGTGCTCCTGTCTTGTTTGTGAAGAAGAAAGATGGCACTATGAGAATGTGCATTGATTACCGTTAGCTGAACAAGTTGACTATCAAGAATCGGTATCCTTTGCCGAGGATTGATGATCTCTTTGATCAATTTAGGGGAGCTGCTGTGTTCTCTAAGATTGACTTGAGGTCAAGGTATTATCAGTTGAAGGTGAAGGATGTGGATGTGCCTAAGACAGCTTTCAGGACAAGGTATGGGCATTATGAGTTCCTTGTGATGCCGTTTGGTTTGACAAATGCTCCTGCTGCTTTCATGGACATGATGAATCGTGTGTTTCATGAATACCTGGACAAGTTCGTTGTGGTGTTCATTGATGATATCCTCGTGTACTCGCGTACTGAGGAGGAGCACGAAGAACATTTGAGGGTTGTGCTGCAAGCTTTGTTGGAGAATCAGCTTTATGCTAAGCTGAGCAAGTGTGAGTTCTGGCTTAAGGAGGTGGTGTTTCTTGGGCATGTGGTCTCAGCTGAGGGGATTCGTGTTGATCCTCAGAAGATTGAGGCGGTGATGAACTGGAAAGTTCCTAAGTCTGTTCATGAAGTCCGTAGTTTCCTTGGTTTGGCGGGATACTACCGGAGGTTTGTGGATGGTTTTTCCAAAATTGCTGCTCCTTTGACGAAGCTGTTGCAAAAGGATGTTAAGTATGAGTGGACGGAAGCGAGACAGCAGGCTTTTGAGAAGCTGAAGGCGGCTTTGACGCAAGATCCTATCTTGATTCAGCCTGAATCAGGGAAAGAGTTTGTGGTCTATAGTGATGCATCCTATGTTGGTTTGGGATGTGTGCTGATGCAAGAGGGTAAGGTTGTCGCTTATGCGTCGCGGCAGTTGAAGGTGCATGAGCGCAACTATCCTACGCATGACATTGAGTTGGCTGCAGTGGTTTTTGCTCTGAAGATCTGGAGACATTATCTGTATGGTGAGAAGTGTACTGTGTACACGGATCATAAGAGTTTGAGGTATCTGATGTCTCAGAAGGAGTTGAATCTTAGGCAGCGACGTTGGTTGGAGTTGCTCAAGGATTATGATCTGACGATTGAGTATCATCCTGGTAAAGCTAATGTTGTTGCTGATGCCTTGAGTAGGAAGGTAGCTGTTGAGCTGAGAGCTATGTTTGCTAGCTTGAGCATATCGCGAGATGGTGGTCTTGTTGCTGAGTTGCAAGTGAAACCATCTTTGGTTCAGTTGATCAAGGAAAAGCAGTTGCTGGATGATTCCTTGGTGTCTCATGTTCAGGATATCGCGGAGGGTAGACCTTCGGATTTCTGCTTTAATGAGGATGGTGTGTTGTGTTTTGGTAGTCGGATAGTAGTGACTGCTGATGTTGAGTTGAGGCGTGCTATTCCGACTGAAGGTCATAGTAGTCCTTTTGCTATGCACCCTGGTAGTACTAAGATGTATCGTGATCTACATGATGAGTACTATTGGGTAGGTTTGAAGATGGATGTTGCAGAGTTTGTGAGCAAGTGTTTGGTGTGTCAGCGAGTTAAGGCTGAACATCAGGTTCCTTCTGGTTTGTTGCAACCGTTGAAAATCCCTGAATGGAAGTGGGAGAGGGTTACCATGGATTTTGTATCTGGTTTGCCTTTGTCTCCATCAAAGAAGAATTCTGTTTGGGTGATTGTGGATCGCTTGACGAAGTGTGCGCATTTCTTGCCTGTGCATACTACGTTTTCTTTGGATAAGCTGGCAGAGCTGTACATTGCTGAGATAGTGAGGTTGCATGGTGTGCCTAAGTCGATTGTGTCGGATAGGGATCCGAGGTTCACATCGCGTTTCTGGCAGTGTTTGCATCAAGCTCTGGGTTCAAGGTTGCATTTCAGTACATCATATCATCCTCAGTCGGATGGTCAATCTGAGCGGGTTATTCACATTTTGGAGGATATGTTGAGATGCTGCGTGATTGAGTTCCAAGGTTTTTGGGAGAAGCATCTGCCTTTGGTTGAGTTCGCTTATAACAATAGTTATCAGGCGAGTATACAGATGGCACCTTATGAGGCTCTGTATGGGAGGAAGTGTAGGACTTCTCTCTATTGGGCTGAAACTGGTCAAAAGTTGGTTTCGATGCCTGCTTTGTTGAAAGGGACCACCGAGAAGGTGAAGCTCATTTGTGAGAGGTTGAAGGCTGCCTCTGATCGGCAAAAGTCTTACGCGGATTTGAAGCGTAAGGAGATAGAGTATGCGGTGGGTGACCGTGTGTTCTTGAAGGTTTCGCCTTGGAAGAAGGTGATGAGGTTTGGCCGGAAGGGTAAGTTGAGCCCTCGGTACATTGGACCATATGAGGTGGTTGAGCGTGTGGGTCCTGTTGCGTATCGGCTGAGGTTACCTCGGGAGTTGGAGAAGATTCATGATGTGTTCCATGTTTCTATGCTCCGGAAGTACAGATCTGATCCTTCGCATGTGATGCCTGTGGAAGAAGTGGTTTTGAATCCGGATTTGACCTATGATGAGGAACCGGTGAAGGTTCTGGATTCGGATTGCAAGGTTCTTCGTGGCAAGACCATTGAGTTGGTGAAGGTGCTGTGGAAGCATCGAGGTGTTGAGGAAGCCACGTGGGAGCGGAAGGAAGACATGCTGAAGCAGTTTCCTTATCTCTTTCCTTCAGGTAAATTTCGAGGACGAAATTTCTTAAGGGGGGAGAGTTGTAACGCCTCGGTTTTGGGCTTAGGAGTTTTGGGCGTTGACCGGTTGGTCAAAGTGTTGTTCGAATCTAAAGAGGTGAAATTAGGAAAGCTAGTTCGGGTTGCATTAAACCATAACCGGGGCTTGAAAGACATGTTCTTGAACAACCAAGGGACACCAAGGAATCATCCAGCAACTGCTTTTCCTTGATCAACTGAACCAAAGATGGTTTCACTTGCAACTCAGCAACAAGACCACCATCTCGCGATATGCTCAAGCTAGCAAACATAGCTCTCAGCTCAACAGCTACCTTCCTACTCAAGGCATCAGCAACAACATTAGCTTTACCAGGATGATACTCAATCGTCAGATCATAATCCTTGAGCAACTCCAACCAACGTCGCTGCCTAAGATTCAACTCCTTCTGAGACATCAGATACCTCAAACTCTTATGATCCGTGTACACAATACACTTCTCACCATACAGATAATGTCTCCAGATCTTCAGAGCAAAAACCACTGCAGCCAACTCAATGTCATGCGTAGGATAGTTGCGCTCATGCACCTTCAACTGCCGCGACGCATAAGCGACAACCTTACCCTCTTGCATAAGCACACATCCCAAACCAACATAGGATGCATCACTATAGACCACAAACTCTTTCCCTGATTCAGGCTGAATCAAGATAGGATCTTGCGTCAAAGCCGCCTTCAGCTTCTCAAAAGCCTGTTGTCTCGCTTCCGTCCACTCATACTTAACATCCTTTTGCAACAGCTTCGTCAAAGGAACAGCAATTTTGGAAAAACCATCCACAAACCTCCGGTAGTATCCCGCCAAACCAAGGAAACTACGGACTTCATGAACAGACTTAGGAACTTTCCAGTTCATCACCGCCTCAATCTTCTGAGGATCAACACGAATCCCCTCAGCTGAGACCACATGCCCAAGAAACACCACCTCCTTAAGCCAGAACTCACACTTGCTCAGCTTAGCATAAAGTTGATTCTCCAATAAAGCTTGCAGCACAACCCTCAAATGTTCTTCGTGCTCCTCCTCAGTACGCGAGTACACGAGGATATCATCAATGAACACCACAACGAACTTGTCCAGGTATTCATGAAACACACGATTCATCATGTCCATGAAAGCAGCAGGAGCATTTGTCAAACCAAACGGCATCACAAGGAACTCATAATGCCCATACCTGTCCTGAAAGCTGTCTTAGGCACATCCACATCCTTCACCTTCAACTGATAATACCCTGACCTCAAGTCAATCTTAGAGAACACAGCAGCTCCCCTAAATTGATCAAAGAGATCATCAATCCTCGGCAAAGGATACCGATTCTTGATAGTCAACTTGTTCAGCTGACGGTAATCAATGCACATTCTCATAGTGCCATCTTTCTTCTTCACAAACAAGACAGGAGCACCCCAAGGCGACACACTCGGCCGGATGAAACCACGATCAAGCAGCTCTTGCAACTGCGTCTTCAGCTCCTTCAGCTCCTTAGGTGCCATTCTATAGGGAGTAATGGACACAAGAGTTGTATTCTCATACAGCTTAATTCCAAACTCCACCTCGCGATTAGGAGGTAAACCAGGCAACTCTTCAGGAAAAACACCAGGAAATTCCTTCACAACCTTGATATCTTGCACCCTCAACTCCTTAGAGCTAGGATTCATCACAAAAGCTAGGTAAGCTTCGCAACCCTGCCTCATCATCCTACTCGCCTCCAAGGTAGACACCACATTAGCAAGAAACTTCATATTCTCACCAACCACAACAACTTCATAATCATCCGCAAGCTTAAGCGAAACCCGCTTATTCTCACAATCCACAACAGCACGATGCTCAACAAGCCAATCCATACCACGGATCACATCAAAACCATAGAAAGGCAACTCCATAAGATCAACATTCGGGTCAACCGTCTAGGCCGGGTTAAGGGGGTTACAAAAGTAGTTTTTGGTTACTTGTAATCGGATATAGTTAGCCGGCTATAGGATTGGGTGCATGTTGAATGTCTAAAAATTCTATATTTTACCCCTCATTTAACCCATATTTCTACTGCATTCAAGCATATTTCATTGCATTTAGGTAGATTTCTACATCTACATTACAAGTAGATAAAATGGCATAGATGCTACTGATTTTTTTCACTTTTGCAGGTGTTTGTTGCGGCAGACTTATGGCAGCAAAGGAGCATAATTGGATCATTGTACTAGAGTCAAGGAGCACACGCTTCCCTAGACACTATCGTGGCAGCCATGATGACATAAGGATGAAGTGGACAAGTGAAGTGGAGCTCGACAGAAAGAGGACTTAAAGCCGGTCTGTCCAAGGAAGAATAAAGGCCAAGCCCAAATTCCAAGGAAGAAACTCAAGGCAACAAAAGAGAACGATTTAAAGGAATATACTCAGAAGATTTAATCTCCAATAGAGTTGTACTTTAGTGTAAACTTGTATTCTTGTCATATTAGAAAACTTGGACCCAAGGCCTATATAAAGGCATGTAATTCGACCTAGGGAAGGATATCTCATTCCCAGCCATCTTCCCCAAAACCCTTTTCGTTTTCCCTTCTCCATCATGTTTTAAATTCCCCCTAGGGCTAAGGATTGATTCTGTAAAGTAGTTGCAATGATTGTACTGTTTAGTAATTTTCTGTTCAAAGCAATAAAAAACTTCAAGTTTATTTATTCTGGTTTTCATATCTAGCAAGAGTATCAGGAGAGCATTGTGAGGTTATCCATTTGTTTGATATCGGGAGAGTCAAGCATTCGAACAGAATAAATACGTGTTTTCTAGTTTATGGTTAAACCAACTTGTCTTAGGGATAAGTACGAGGTTAAGTGGCTAAGGAAGAATTCAACAACATTGGTGGTCACCCATTGATTTACGTCGAGATGTATCATTTAATAATTTTTCATCAACAGATCTTGGGCCTAAGGATAGGACAAGCCATAACAGGGATTCTTGTCAAGCTTGAAGTGCAGAGTTGTGTTATCGCTAATGCGACATCAACAGACTTCTGTCGCGATAGGTGCTGCCACGACAGGGACGACGATAGAACAAAAGTTCTCTTACAATGCAACACCTACACAACTGAGCAATTCAATACTTGCCTAATTCTTAAACCTAATCTTTTACTCTTTTATTTTAGTTATTATTCACGATTACTCTATAATCCAATTAAACTCTTTCTCTCTCTTGTGGATCAATTTTAGGATAAAGTTATTTCCAGTCCCTGTGGAGACGATATTCGATACTCCAAGTATCACTTTACTACTTGGGTCGTGTACACTTGCACTATTTGCGATAGGACTCTTTTACACGCAACAGTGCACCGTGAATAAAGACGCCTTGGATGTTGAGGGGTTGTGATTGTGCCGTAATCTCCATCCAAGTACCCTAACGATTGAGGCTAAGATCACAACAGTGGATGGTTTAATCCAGCGTGTGAATCTTGTGGTTGTGTCCTTTCTCTCGTTAGTGGAATTATACAACTACCGATGAGTGATGTCGAGGGGTTGTGATTGTGTCATTAATCTCTATCACGGGTGTTGAGGGGTTGTGATTGTGCCATTAATCTCCACCTTGTGCAGTCCGGTAGTTTGTATGAAGCGCGTGGGACAACACTTGTAATTTGCGTATCCGATTGTGTCTTTGATTTGGTTATGGTTTGGTTTGAGAAATGATCACTTGTAAGCCAATATAATGATGATGACTAATGGTTAAGCATGAGATGCTTGTGGTTATGCTAGATTGCATGTGATGCTTGGTAAAGCATTAGCAAAGGTTTATTTGATGTTTTAAAATGATGCATAAGAGCATGTGTTTTAGAAAGTGCAATGATGTCTTGAAAGGGCATGTTTTATGTAAAAGCATGTCTTGATAGATGGTGTTTTGCCAATTGTATGTTAAAGAATGTTGTTAGCGATCCTCACTAAGCTTTGTGCTTACGCTCATTTGTTTCATCAATGTAGAGAATTAGCCATTTGAGGCAGCGTGTAAGCAAGGGGAATCTAAGCACTTTGGTCTAGCAAAGTATGTGGTTTTTCTTTCGTGTAATAAGAGGCAATGGGTGGGATTTCTACTTTTGGTTGATTGAGGATGTTGGCTGTTACTTTGTTCATATGTGGTTTGGTATTTTGAGTTGTAATTGGCCTTTGAGGTTTGTTTGATGCATGATTATGGCTTTTAACTTTTGCATGGTTCTAAAGACTAGGAAGCATGCCTATAGATCTAATGCTTGCTTGATTGATGCTATGTTTTTGCTCGTACTTCTTAATGTTGATCTTTGATGCTTAAACATATTGTATGTATGTTGTGGTGTGAATTGGAATGTTTTCAGGGGTGTGTATGAGTGAAAAACAGGCAAAATCTTCTGTTGCAGGGCAAGGCGTATCGGAACGCCTTACCTGTTTCGGAACAGAGGCCTGAAATGGCCATGAGGTTTCGGACGGGTAGGAACGTTCCAGAACACTTTGCTACTGGAAATGGGTGTTTCGATACGGGTTTCGGAACGCACCCGAGCATCAAAACGGTCAACCTGGTTTCAAAACGACCGTTTCGATACATGGCCTTGTGTTTTGAAAAACCCGACTGTTGGAGTTGAATTTGAATTGTTTTAGGTTTTTGATTCTTACGTTTTTGTCCTTTTGTCTTGAACGCTTTATTAAATGAGTTGGGATGATTCGTTTAAGATGAAATTTGACAAGCTGGCTTATTATATCCTTAATTTTGGATTGGTAACTTTAAAATTTTTTTAATCCTCAAATTTCTGGAAATTTACTATTTAGTCCCTAAAAGACGATCGTATGCTATTAAACCCATAAATGAGCTTTGTTCGTTGTGTCGCTTACGCTAAAGTGTTTTGCTTTTCACATAGGTTAATAATGTGCTTCTAGAAAAGTTAAAAAGAAAAAAGGATTGTTAATCAAGGTTGACTTTCATGGGTTGACTTTGGTTTTCCCCGTGTAATCTTCTAAGTTCGGATCGGGCGTCTAGTCCGGGCTAAGGGGGTTACATTTCTTGGTATCAGAGCCAGGTTATGAACGAATTGGGGATGTTGGTGTGAGGAATTGATATGTATTGACTATTGTTGTTTGAAAAGCATGATATTGGTTGAATTTTGAAGCTTATGTTATGCTTAATTGATGTAAATCGTATGTGAAATGAATATGATGGTATGGTGATGATGTGATGGTGATATGTTCTGATTTTGGATGATGGAAAGTGTTGAGTTCAGCACACAATTGCAAATGGCCAAGAGGGGGGCGAATTGGCAATTAAAAATTTGGTGGGAGGTATGAGTGAAAAATAAAAGATGACACAAGTGGTTAGAATGGTTCAAGTTCTCCAAATGAACTCTACATCCACTACCTTAGTTCCCACTAAGGATTTTCAACCAATTCACTACTTGAATTCTTCCCCTTTTCTTGGATGAGGAGGTAACCTTACAAATTGATTAAGCTTTCTACCCAAAGCTTAATCCACTCACTTTTACAAAGATAAGAATTTGGTAAACTCAAACAATTCCTCTCAAAGGATAAATGTTTACCCAAATAAAATTTCAAACTCCCCAAACTCACAATACAAGATAATAATAAAATCACTAGAGTTGGGTACAAGAATTTGACTTTGAAGAGCACTAGGGTTTGGATTTTTGCTTTGATGTTGCTTGTAGGTTCTATAGTTGTTGCTTGGTCAATTGAAGCTTGTTTTTATACCCTTGCATTGAATTCTAGCCGTTTGGGTAGTTGGGATCATCAATAGAGCCGTTGGTAGCAATTTTCCCGCAATAAATGCAGCTCTACAGCATATCGTATCGGTACTCTGGAAGGGCGTATCGATACCTGCATCATAGAGGAAAGAGTCGTTGTCCCTGAAAATAGAGCGTATCGTTACGCATAGAAGGCGTTTCTGTACGGTTTTAAGGGGTGTATCGGTATTGAAGGCCGTATTGATACGGTTTTTGCTGACTGGAATCCCAAGTCAAGTTTTTATAAAAAAAACGTATCGATACGCATACCAATCGTATCGGTACGGTATAACGGTCTTTTAAAAATTGGGAAACCAACCAACTGATAAGTAACGGTCGAAAAATTAAATGCTGAGATTTTTCAAAGATATGCTTATCATCTCCATATGGTTGCAAAGCGTATCGGTACGGTTTCATGAAAAGAGTTGCTCAGATGAATATCGTATCGATACGGTTGCAAGGCGTATCGGTACGGTAAGTCCATTAAAATTCCAGTGGCAAAAACGGTATCGATACGCATAAGGGTAACGATACGCCTGTGCGTTTCTGTATACATTGGTTTGAAAATCAAAATTCCAGTAGTCAAAGAGGGTATCGATACGCCTAAGGGTATCGAAACGCCTGGGCGTTTTTGCATAGTTAGGCTTGAAAAACATAGGAAAAGACTTAGAGAATTTTATATGTTTAAGAGCATGTCTTTAGATATTATTTTGTTTAAAATTACTTTTCAATTGTGAGACTTTACAGAGTACTTAAAAAATTTATTGTTTTGCAAATTGGTCCTTAAGTTTATATGTTATATCAAAATCAATTTTGGTTTCACAATCTCCCCTTTTTTTATATAACAAAACCACAAATAAATTTTTAAGTTTTTGAAATTTTGAAAAGCTTTCTCCCCCTTACTTTAAGATAGATTTTTAAAAGTAAAACATTGACTCTATGATCCTTCTCCCCCTTACTTTAAGATAGATTTTTAATCAAATAAAATACAAGGATAATAGCAACATAATAGCAACAATAATTCATTAAACTTAAAGCAATCATAAGAGTTCAAATGCATAAACTTCAAATTAAACATAATAGTTCAAATGCATAAACTTCAAAGCAAACATCATAATCCAAAATTTAAAATCCTAAAAACATAGATAATAGGCATAGACTTAGATCCTAAAAAAAGTGCAATAATAGAATATAAAAGACTAAATGCCCTAAGATGAGATGCATGAACTACTCGTCCCCTTCTTCATCATCATCGTCCTCGTCATCTTCTTCTTCATCTTCTTGAGAGGGTTGATTCCTTCGGTTTTGGTTGAGCCAAGCACCATGGAAGGCGGTAAGAGAAATATCCATGGAGTTTTGGTGAGGAGCCATGGTGTCCATCTTCTTCTCCATACCTTTGACGCGATCTTCTAAGGATGTGAATCGAGTATCCATCGTGGTGAACTTCTCATTTAGGAAAGTCATGAGAGTACTCATGGAGGAGGAATCAAACGGAGCATGATGAGAGCTCAAAGAAGCACGAGAAGCATCGACCGGAGCATCTTGTGGAGGATCTTGAGTGTTGCGAACCCATTAATTACCAACATAAGAAAAACTGGAACGATTTAGAGAACGCTCATCTATGGGTAGGCCAAAGGTTTCGGGAAAGTCATGTGAACAATCAATGCCAAGGGAATGAAGGAGATAACTCAAAGCCGTTGAGTAGTAAAAGGATGAGACTTGTTTGGTGTGACGGTGTTGGACTAAAAAGACAAGGTCTGCAAACATAATTTTACAAAGATTTGGACGTTGACCTTCTTTAAAACACCTAAGCCAAATATCATATGTTTGACAAATAGTTGAATATTTCCCACCCGATGGACGTAGAAACCAAGAGACAAGAAGATGAAGGATACGGTCATGAGCATTTACAACTTTTGTTGAGCCTAAAGAACCCTTACCCAAGGATTGTTCATCCTCAATACCAACATTTTCAAAACCAAAGACATTACATAAAATTGTTTGATCAATTTGAAAGGTTTTTCCTATAACAAAAGATTCAATAGCAATGAGATTCTCCCTAGCTTCATCATGAACACATACGGCATTAGAAAATAATACGATGACTAGATTCCTTTATAGGATAGGAGGAATGCTCAAAAAGGTAAAAACTTCCATTGCTTAATCAAAGATAGGTATTGGAATTTAAAACGGGGTAACTTAAGAATGGAATTGACACAACACGTTCTTCCCTAAGGTTCATACCTTGAAAGAGTTTATATCGTTCTATATCAGCGGTATCAGGAAAACATAATTGGATGATATAAGGAAGATTAGGTGTATGATTACCCTCGATATCCTCATTAGGATTACAAGTAGAACGATGACGCTTAGTTCCCTTTTTTGGTGGTGCCATAACCATGAAAACACATCAAAAACGACTCGAATATATATGCAATTAACATACTATCCAGTCTAATAAATTCTAATAATTAAAGGTAATTGTAAAAAGAATTTTAATTTAAAAAAGACATTTACAATTCTGAAAAAAAAATTAAAAGAAAATAGATTTTATAAGAGAATTCGAATAGAGAATATAATCGAATGAAAAATTTTGATTTTTGGAAAAAAGATTATGAAGAAGTTGAAACCCGTAATAATCAAACATGTTTTGTACAAAAAATATAATTGAAACAATAATAAAAATCAAACAAAAATCGAAGAAAATAGAAAATAGGAGTTTTATACCTTGAATCTTAGATTGGATGAAAGAGGTGATGTGAATGCACAAGATTTGTTGACAAAGCTTAGCCTTGATGTGGAGATTAAAAACCCTCAAATAATTTTTAAGATTGATGGTAAAATTTGAAGGATTGAGGGGGGGGGAGTTTATAGGGTATTGCGGCTAGGGTTTTGGAGAGAAAAGAGGGGTTTTGAGTTTTTTTAAAGCTTTTTAACAATAGCAGCCCTAAATAGCCTCTACGTCAAGACCGCATCGATACGCTAAACACGCGTATCGATACCCTTTAACCCTAATTTTATATTCGTCATTACTTCTGTATCAATACGCGGGGCCGTATCGGTACGCTTGGCTTTGACTATTTCCCTTGACTTGAACCGCATCGATACGCGGTGTCGTATCGATACTCGTTCATCTTCAAAGATTCCTAGTTATCAACCCGTATTGATACGCTTCAGCCGTATCAATACACCTTTACCAGATTAGGCATTTTGACAGATTTAAGTACAAAAATCCAATTTGAAACGTCCCTAAATGCATGTATATGTCCTATGACCAAGTTTTAATGGCTAAACATAATGCATACTCCCCCTAGCAACATGCATGGAAGCAAAAAGAGAAAAATTAACATAAGCATGAATCACAAACAATTTCAAGCAAATTTTTTACATTTTGGGACCTACAAGGGGTCAAGAAAGGCTAGTTAAACCTAACTCTCTCTTAAGGGTCCAAAAGCGCTCTTTATCTAAAGGTTTTGTAAATATATCCGCTAATTGGTTCAAGGTGTCAACAAACTCTATAACAACATCATTTTTCAAAACATGATCTCTAATGAAATGATGTCTAATTTCTATGTGTTTAGTTCTAGAGTGTTGGATGGGATTCTTAGTGAGACAAATGGAACTAGTGTGGTCAGACCTAAGGTGTATGGTTTCTATTCCAACACCTTAATCTAAGAGTTGTTGCTTCATCCAAAGGACTTGAGCACAACAACTCCCTAAGGATATGTACTCCGCTTCGGTGGTAGATAAGGCTACGCTATTTTGTTTCTTAGAGAACCAAGATACTAGCATACTACCTAAGAATTGGCATGTCCCGGAAGTACTTTTCCTATCTATCTTACATCCCCCATAATCCGCATCCGAATAAGCATGAAGGCTAAAGGAAAAATCTTTACGATACTAAAGGCCTAAGGTAGGTGTGTCTCTAAGGTTTCTAAAAATTCTCTTAATGGCAACTAAGTGTGATTCTCTAGGACTAGCTGATGCATTCAAGCATAATTCATTGCATTTAGGTTAGATTTCATTTATACATCACAAATATATTAAATGGCACAGTTTCTACTGAAATTGGTTGCTTTTACAGATAGTTGTTGTAGCACATAGAGAAGCAGACGTTGGGCAGTGATGCAGCAGAGCTGGAACTAGATGTGCAGACGAGGATGACGATGCTGCCATGGCCGCTGCCGTGGCAGCCAAGGACGACAGCAGTGGTGAGGAGAAGAAGCAAAGTGGGCCTCGTCAGAAAGAGAAAATTAAGCCCGTCTGTCGTGGAGCACCCTTATATTTTTCCAAGCCCTAGATCAGAATGAAGGCCAAGCCCAAGGTTCACAGAAGGACAAATTAAAGATATATTCTCTGAAGATTTAGTCTTTAATAGAGTTGTACTCTAGTTTAAACTTGTATTCTTGCCATATTAGAAAAATTGAACCCAAGGCCTATATAAAGGCATGTAATTCGACCTAGGGGAGGATATCTTCATCTCTATCCTTCTTCCCAAAACCCTAGTTGTTTCCCCTTCTCAACATGTTCTAAAATTCCCCTAGGGCCACGGGTTGATTTGTAAAGTAGTTGCAAGGATTGCATTTGTTTTATGAATTGTCTGTTCATTAAAAAAGCTTCAAGTTTGTTTATTCTAGTTTTCATCATCTTGCAAGAGTATCGAGAGAGCATTGTGAGATTATCTATTTACTTAATATCAGAAGAGTTAAGTATACGAAAGGAATAAGTGTGGGTTCTCCAGTTTATGGTTGAACTATCTCGGACCTAGGGATAGGACGAGGTTAAGTGGCTAAGAAAGAATTCATCATCATCGATGTTTATCCTTCGATTCACACCGGGAGGTATCATCAAGACGTGTTCATCGACAGACTTGGACCTAGGGATAGGCCAAGGCATCGCAGGGATTCTTGCCAAGCTTGAAGTACAGAGTTGTGTGATTGCTGCCGCGACTAACAGCAGATCGTTGCCGCGACAGGTGCTGCCGCGACAGGCGCGACGACAAGACAAACATTCATACACTTTGCAACACCTACACTACTGAGAAATTCAATACCAACCCATTCTCTCTATCTTGATTTTTTTAATCTTAATTTCCAGATCTCTTTATTATTTTCGTGACAACAACTTAAACTATTCGTTTTCCTCTCGTGCAGTAATCCAAGGTGAAGCTATTAGCTCAGTCCCTGTTGAGACGATATCCGATACTTTCGTATCACTTTACTACTTGCGTCGTGTACACTTGCACTACATTGCGATAGACACTTTACACGCAACAAGTTTTTGGCCCCGTTGCCGGGGACTGGCATCATACCTTTACCCTATATTTTACTACACTTCCTTTACTTTTCTATTTTTACTTGAATTGTTCAACCTAAACCTTTCACAAGGTCTTTTGTTTGCGCACGCGCAGATCTGAACGAGGAAAAGAACCTGAGCACCAGTTAGATCATGAAATCGAACGAACGTGAAATCTTAGGAAAAGAGTTCGTTACCTCGTTGAAAGAAACGAATACCTGGAGGAACAGATTGAAGCAAAGGTGAACGAAAGATGTGAAGAAAGAAGGAACATCCAAAAGAATCCCCAAGATAATAACAATCTTTCCGGAGATGGAGGAAACGGTAAACCTGTAGATCCTCCTATCGCTGCCGCACGCCGGTCATGCCGAGATTAAATGCTCAATGATCATGTAGAACTAGAAACAACCATGCCAGACGTAGACGTTGACAACTTTGAGCTGAAACCTGTTATGTTCAATATGATTAACAACGCTGGCAAATTTAATGATGCTGCTACAGAGGATGCTAGGAAACATCTGAAAACGTTCCAGGAAATTTATGGTTCATTTAGACTACCAGGAGTTGATCCGGAGATACTGACACTTCAGTTATTTCCTCATTCATTGAGGGACAGGGCAAAGACCTGGTGGAATAAACTAACGTCGGGTTTAATACGAACTTGGGTAGGTTTAACTCGTGAATTTTTGTCTCGTTTTAATCCTTCACACTTATCTGAGCGATTACGTAACGAAATTGATACTTTTCAACAAGAAGATGACGAGCCAATGCACGAAGCTTGGGACAGATTTACCACTCTTCTAAGGAACTACCCGATGCATGGATTCCCTGTTTGGAACCAAGTAACTAAATTCTATAATGCTGCTAATTTACAAACTCGTATAAGAATTGATTCAGCAGTGAATGGATTAGTACTGGACAAAGATCCAGATGAGGAAATAATGGAAGTATTGAAAAATCTGGCGAAGGATGAGGAATAGTTTCCTATAGCAAGAAGAGGGGGTAAATGAGTTCTAGTTGTAAAAGATTATGAGGCCGACAGTTCGTTAAAATCACAGGTGGCATATCTCACTAAGGCAATGAAAAAGCTCTTGAAAGAAGATTCACAACTTGTCTACTCTTCTGAAGAGGTATGCGAAACTTTCGATGGAAATCACAGTTTGGAGGAGTGTCCATTACAGTTAGAAGAAGGGATGTATGTTGGGAACTACAATAAACAGAACTATAACTCCAACAACTACAATCCCAACTGGAGAAAGGATCCCAAGTTCACTTGGAGCAATCCTAATAATGCCCTAAATCCTCAAGATCAGAATACTCAGAACCTGGAAGGACCTAGGTTACTGACTCGGCACCAACGACAACAACCATCAGCTGCAACGACTAGTATTCTGGAACAGACCCTGCCTACGTTTATGTCTTAAACAAGAACTTATATTGAGAACATGAATCACTTTGTCAAGAAGACAGAAACATTCATGGATAAAACAGAGATGCGGATGACCAATCATGAAGCTACTCTGAAATAATTAGAGACACAGATGGGTCAGGTTTCCCAACATATTAAACCGAGGCAGAAAGGGGGATTTCCTAGTGATACTGAAAGCGCTAGACAACCCACACATGAGCAATGTAAAGCCATCACTACTAGGAATGGGAAGAAATTACCAGGGCCAGAGAAGAAAGCTGAATCAGTTAAGGAACTAGCCTTGGAGTCACCTGCCGAGAACGCTGCTCAGGCAGACGACAAGCAGCCTGCTGCCGATGAACTTGTCACGACAGTAGAAGGGACAGAGGAGAATGATTAAGAACCTAAACCTCCTCGGATCCGAAAGCAATGAGAAGGACGTATTGATGATTATCGTCCTCCACCTCCTTTTCCTATGTGGTTACAAAAATTGAAACATGAATCCTTGCTTAAGAAAAACTATAATATTTTTAAGCATGTCCGTATCAACATTCCGCTGTTAGATGCCATAAAGGAGATGCCTGGTTATGCCAAATTTCTCAAGTATGTCATGTCAAAGAAATCCAGACTTGGGGAATATGAAACGGTTAAGATGACAGAAGGATGCATTAGTATTCTGTACAAGCATCCACCCTAGAAGAAAAGGGATACTGGGAGCTTCATCATACCATGCATAATCGGAGACAAATTTGTGGGTAAGGCACTTTGTGATCTTGGTGCTAGTATAATTTTATGCCCATATATGTTTTTCAGAAATTAGGTATTGGAAAAGCTCGGCCCACAACAGTAATACTACAGCTGGCAGACCGCTCTTACGTCCATCTAGAAGGAAAAATTGAAGATATTCTGGTAAGGGTGGATAAATTTATTTTTCTTACTGACTTTCTTGTCTTAGATTGTGAAGCAGATTAAAACGCACCAATCATCCTGGGGCGACCCTTCTTAGCCACAGGAAGATCACTGATTGATGTGGGAAAAGGAGAACTTACTATGAGAGTGAACGATCAAGAGATCAAACCGAATGTTCTCCAAGCAATGAAACATGCTGATGCAGAAGAAGAATGCAAGGCTATCACTGAAGTTAACCTTGACCAACCCTGCATCAGGACGGGTTGTCACAACATCAAAATTGGCCACTGCCCCAGCAGCCATTTAGAAGACTGTCACGACATCAGCTCCTCAGAATCTAATACATCTGCTACTAAAGATCAAGAGGAGGTAAATTGTATAGGAAATCGTCCATGTAAGTTGTTTGAGCCCTTAAAATATATCTCAGATAACCATATAATCCAAAAGCCATCAACTGTTGAGCCCCTGTTCTAGATCTTAAGCCACTGCCATGGTAGTTAAAATATGTTTTCCTTGGTTTAAATGATATGTTGCCCGTAATCATCTCTTCCAAGTTGATGCAGGAACATGAACAACAGCTAATAGGGATGTTGCAGCAGCACAAGAAGGCTATCCAATGGACGATAGCTGATATCCAAGGCATCAGTCCGACACTATGCATGCATGAAATCCTCTTAGAGGATGATCATAAGCCGACCATTGATGCACAAAGACGTTTGAACGAAGCTATGCGAGAGGTGGTGCGTAAAGAGATAATAAAATGGCTAGATGCTGAAATAATCTATGCCATGTCGGATAGCAAGTGGGTGAGCCCGGTGCAGTGCGTTCCCAAGAAAGGAGGAATAACTGTGGTAACCAAAGAAGAAAACAAACTAATCCCAACCAGGACTGTGACAGGTTGGAGGGTTTGTATGGACTACCGGAAGCATAACAAAGCTACCCGGAAGGACCACTTTCCCCTGCATTTTATTGGTCAAATGCTTGATAGATTAGCGGGAAAGCCTTACTATTGTTTTCTTGATGGTTACTCAGGTTATAATCAAATAGCCATCGCACCGGAAGATCAAGAAAAGACGACATTCACATTACCATACAATACTTATGCTTTTCGGAGAATGCCATTTGGACTTTGCAATGTACCAGCGACCTTTCAAAGGTGCATGATGGCAATATTCTCTGATATGCTGGAAGTCTTCCTGGAGATATTCATGGATGATTTTTCCATTTTTGGAGACAACTTTGAAAGCTGCCTAGGCAACCTACAGAAAGTGGTCGAGAGATGTAAAAAAACAAGCTTGGTATTGAACTGGGAAAAGTGTCACTTCATGGTGGATGAAGGGATACTCCTTGGCCTTAAAATTAGCTGTCGCGGCATAGAAGTCGACAGAGCTAAGATAGAACTAATCGCAAAGCTGCCACCACCCACTACAGTCATGGGAATCAGAAGTTTCTTAGGATATGCTGGTTTTTATCGGAGGTTCATCACGAATTTTTCAAAGATAACCAAAACCCTATGCCTTCTTCTGGAGCAGAACTGTCCCTTCGACTTTGACAATGAAAGTACTGAGGCGTTCAAGATTCTGAAAGAAAGGCTGGTAACAGCCCCAATAGTACAACCACCAGATTGGAAACTTCCATTCGAAATTATGTGTGATGCTAGTGACTATGACGTCGGGGCAGGACTTGGGCAGAGGAAAGATAAGCTCTTTCATGTCATATACTATGCCAGTAAAACACTGAACGACGCCCAAGTGAACTTCACTACCACATAGAAGGAACTATTAGTTGTGGTATTCTTTATTAACAAGTTTCGTTCTTATATACTTTGAAGGAAGGTCATAGTCCACACAGGCCACTCGGCATTGAAGTATTTGTTCACCAAAAAGGATGCAAAGCCTATACTGATACGTTGGATTCTACTACTGCAAGAGTTCGACCTTGAAATCAAGGACAAAAAGGGGACAGAGAATCAAGTTGCAGATCACTTGTCAAGGTTAGAGAAGGGAAAGAGTCTACCGGCAGACGAGACACACATACTGGAGACCTTCCCTGATGAGCAGTTATTCGCTGCCACAAGCACTGCCGCGACAGCCATGGCGGCATGTAAGTTTTCTGAACTCCCATGGTATGCTGATTTTGTTAATTTTTTAGTTAGCGGAATAACTCCTCCTGACCTTAATTATCAAGCTAGGAAGACGTTCCAAAATGATGTTAAGCATTATTATTGGGACGAACCTCTTCTTTTCAAAATTTGTGCAGATCAGGTTATCAGGAGATGTGTACCACAGGATGAACAGGAAGCTATACTACATCACTGTCATGCTTCACAGTATGAAGGACACTTAGGAGGTAACAAAACTGTTGCCAAGGTTTTGTAGTCGGGAATTTACTTGTCGTCACTATTCAAGGATGCTCAAACATTCTACAAAAACTGTGACAAGTGTCAACGGACTGGAAACATCTTAAGGAGACACGAGATGCCGCTGCAAAATATTCTTGAAGTTGAAATCTTCGACGTTTAAGGGATAGATTTTATGGGACCATTCCCAACTTCATGTGGGAACTTATATATCCTCATGGCAGTGGACTATGTGTCCAAATGGGTTGAAGCGATCACTACTCAGAAAAACGATGCCAAGACGGTTCCGAGGTTTCTGCATAGAAACATTTTTTCCAGATTCGACATCCCTAAGGCGATCATCAGTGATGAAGGGAGGCATTTTGACAATAGGGTTATAGCTGCTGCCTTGAAAAAGTATGGTGTTAAACATCGGATCACAACAACATACCACCCTCAAACCAATGGAAAGGCTGAAATACCCAATCGAGAGGTTAAGAACATTCTTGAAAAGATGGTTAAGACAACTAGGAAGGACTAATCTCTACACCTCAATGATGCATTATGGGCCTACAAGACAGCGTTCAAAACTCCATTGGGAATGTCACCCTATCAGCTGAATTATGGGACAACATGTCATTTACCTGTTGGGATTGAGCACAAATCATATAGGGCCATCAAGGCAGTTAATATGGACTTGGAAAAAGTAGGACATAAAAGTCTACTTGATCTGAACGAAATTGAAGAAATTCGAAAAATGGCCTATGACAACGTAAGAAACTACAAGGACAAGACCAAAAAGTGGCATGACAAGAAGTTGATGCCACGACAGTTCTGCCTAGGGCAGCTTGTGTTGTTATTTAACTCTAGGTTGAAACTATACCCAGGAAAGCTGAAATCTAGATGGTCTGGCCCATTCCAAGTGGTGCAGGTTTTTTCCCATGGTGCCATCAAAATCAGATCTTTAAAAGACGGGCAGCAATTCAAAGTGAATGGACAATGATTGAAGCATTATCAGGGGACTGAAGCCCCACAAATGCAGGAAGTGGTTGCCTTAGGAGATGCCCCTCATGGCATCCCTAATTTAACATATGTTTTATTTTTATTATTTATTATTTATATACTAGGTAATTAGAATTATTTTATTTTTAGGAAATAATGTTTTATTTTTATTATTTTTAGGAAATAAAGAAGAAAAGGAGAAGAAGAGAAGTGAATTCAGCACACCATCTTCCCATTAGCCCAAAAAGCCCAACTTTGGAGCCTGCCGTTACAGTTGCTGCGACATACGCGGAAAATCCATCCTGTCAACACGCTGTCGCGGCCGACACGCAAATGTGTAACAGACACGCAGCAGACACGGAAACACGTGACAGACACGTCAGAAACCGCGTAACAGCTGGCCCCGTTATTCTAGCCTGCCGTTACAGCTCCAACGGGCAGCAAAATTTCCTTCTATATAAACCCCATTTTACTATTCATTTTTTCACTCAGTTCTACTCTTTCTAATTGTTTTCTCTAGAATTTTTACTTGCTTTCATTTTCTTCCACAGTCCTTGCAAGATGTCTTCTAGAAACACCCGTCGAAGTTCTACCTCCGGATCTGCCCCGACTGCATCAACTCCAAGATCCTTTTAGATCAGAGATACGTGCGAGGAGAAAGGTTTTATTTACACCTCTAAAACAGAGAACCTGGGGCTGCAGCCATTCATAGTTAGAAAAATCAGAGACTTAAAGTGGCAGATATTCGCAGAACAGACAGAAGAGATGAACGTGACTCTTGTCCGGGACTTTTATGCTGCCATCGGCAGTTGGAACGCGAAAACAGTCACCGTACGAGGTAAAGAGGTACCTATCGAGCCTGAGTACATCAACACTTTTTACGGTTTCTATGTGGGGAAGAGAGAAGATGGCCACCAAAAATTTCTCGAAAGTTTAGAGCCTACCGACTACGATGTTGTGATGGCAAAACTCACAGAAGAGGGTACCGAGTGGAACACTTATCCGAAGAACCGAAGGACGGTGAAAAGAGTCCAGCTCACCTCGGAGGCCAAGCTTAGGAACGCCTTCATCAAGAAACGAATTATGCCCTCCTCTCATAATACAACAGTCGACCAACCCAGGTTAGCCCTCATCCATTCAATCTTACATGAGAGGCCAATTAACGTTGGCATATATGTCCGAGAGGGAATATTGGATTGCGCATATCGGCCGTCCGGACCACTCTTCTACCCCTACCTCGTCACTGCCCTCTACCGCAGCCACCATGTACAGGAAGCTTCCAAATATTTACAAGTTTGAGGGAAATGCTGGACCGACAGAAACATACTTAGCCTGATGGAACTCACTACTGCCACGCCCCTGTCTTCTTTCGACCCTAGTGCCACAGTATCAGAGCCGACAGAACCCACCGACACCGAGCCTGCTGCCACAGAAATCAGGCAGCCTTCAGCAGCAGCACCTCCAACTGATACCTCCTCCCAGATCCTTGCTGCCATACAAAAACTAGAGGAACGACAGCTCGTCCTCATGAGCTTCATCCGAGACTTCACCACCACCACGGTACATTTCATCCATACTTTTTTAAATTTCCCCGATGCTATGTTCCCTACTTTCCCCAATCAATATTTTGCAGCCCCCACCGCTGCTCATACCCCTACACCTGCTGCCACGCCCAAAATGCCATCTGTTGCGTCCACACCCACCCCTGCCACAACAGCTGCAGGCGGTAGCCGCACATCTGACTCCTCTGCCCGAGGAACCAAGAGAAAGGAGCCTGAAGACGACCTTGATAGGTATATTGTTGGTTTCTCTTCTTCTGAAATCTGGGCAGCCTCCGACAACGAGCCCTCTATCAAGAGGAATTTGTCCAAGGAGTTCACACCAGAGAAGCGACAGAAAACGGTAGCAGACAAGGGAAAAGAAGATAGTGGCAGCGGCAGCAGCAGCGGCAGCAACAGCGAGAGCAGCAACAGCTCCGAGGTTCAGGTAGTGGAGAAACCTCCTAATATCTCCCCTACCCTTATTCAACCTCCAAGGGAGGCCAAAACAAAGAATACATCTGCCTCTCCCATCCGCCTGCCAGCACCAGCCAAGAAGGTCACTGCCCGTCGGCAGGTCCAGCTCAGCAGCAGCAGCAGCGACGGCAGCACCTAAATTTTAAGTTTCTTATCTTATATTGTTGTCTGCTTTTTTTATTTTGTGATGTACTTTTCTTTTTATTTTGTCTCATATGTCATTTGCATTGAGGGCAATGCAACCCTCGAGTTTGGGGGTGGCATCCCTCCATTAATGGAGTCCTATTAAGTTTAAAGAATTGTGTCTTTTACTTAGTTTATTTTTCCTTAAAAAATGAAAATTTTGGCTTAAGTCTTTGAACTGAACTTACCTGCCGTGACAGCCTCTGTCGTGGCAGTGCCTTTAGGATAGTTTAGGAGCAGTTTAGAGCCTTACTATAGTTCTAAAACTTAAACACCATTTGTGACTTTTATACTGCCTATAACTCTACTAGTAAACTAGAATAGAAAGCTTAGCACTTGAGTTGCCCCTAGAGGTGCCTAACACTGGCTCTAGGAAAAGAAGTTAAGAAAAATAGACTCAATACACCTAGAGGTCCCGAAACCGACTCTAGGAAGTTAGCTAGAGGTGCCCGAAACCAGCTCTAGTCAAACTTAAGCTTGTGAAAATAGAATCGAGTCTGCATAAAAACTAAAGGAGCCTAAAAATTTCCTCCATGAAGATGAAAATTGGCATAAAAATTCAAGTTAGAGGCATAACTATTCTGGTAAACTAAGGGTGTCTTGGCATATAATTGTTCACAAGCATGCACACATTGCACGAGAAATATAGCAAGGTTCCGGATGAATCCTAAATTACCCGAGAAGGTGTTGCTCACAATAGGGAATGAATGGTAGGTAAGGGAAAGTTAACTGTTTTAAGCCAAACAAAAATTTTGTTTTCTACCTTAGGTCTGAATTGCTTGAGGGCAAGGAAAAACTTGAGTTTGGGGGTGTGTTGAGTGTGTAAAAGTTTGATAAATTGCCCCCTATTTAACCCATATCTCTGCTGCATTCAAGCATAATTCATTGCATTTAGGTTAGATTTCATTTATACATCACAAATATATTAAATGGCACAGTTTCTACTGAAATTGGTTGCTTTTACAATTAGCTGTTGTAGTAGATGAAAAAGCAGACGCTGGGCAGTGATGAAGCAGAGCTGGAACTGGATGTGTAGACGAGGAAGACGATGCTGCCATGGCCGCTGCGGTGGAAGCCAATGACAACAGCAGTGGTGAGAAGAAGAAGCAAAGTGGGCCTCGACAGAAAGAGAAAATTAAGACCGTCTGTCGTGGAGTACCCTTATATTTTCCAAGCCCTAGACTAGAATGAAGGCCAAGCCCAAGGTTTAAGGAATGACGAATTAAAGATATATTCTCGGAAGATTTAGTCTTTAATAGAGTTGTACTTTAGTTTAAAATTGTATTCTTGCCATATTAGAAAAATTGAACCCAAGGCCTATATAAAGGCATGTAATTCGACCTAGGGGAGGATATCTTCATCTCTAGCCTTCTTTCTAAAACCCAAGTCATTTTCCCCTTCTCAACATGTTCTAAAATTCCCCTAGGGCCACAGGTTGATTTGTAAAGTAGTTTCAAGGAGTGCATTTGTTTTAGGAATTTTCTGTTCAATAAAATAAACTTCAAGTTTGCTTATTCTGGTTTTCATCATCTTGCAAGAGTATCGGGAGAGCATTGTGAGATTATCTATTTACTTAATATCAGGAGAGTTAAGTATACGAAAGGAATAAGTGTGGGTTCTCCAGTTTATGGTTGAACTATCTCGGACCTAGGGATAGGACGATGTTAAGTGGCTAAGAAAGAATTCAACAACATCGGTGTTCATCCTTCGATTCATGCCGAGAGGTATCATCAAGACATGTTCATCAACAGACTTGGACCTAGGGATAGGCCAAGGTATCGCAGGGATTCTTGCCAAGCTTGAAGTACAGAGTTGTGTGATCGCTGCCATGACTAACAGCAGATCGTTGCCGTGACAGGTGCTGCCACGACAGGCGCGACGACAAGACATACATTCCTAGACTTTGCAACACCTACACTACTGAGCAATTCAATACCAACCCATTCTCTCTATCTTGATTTCTTTAATCTTAATTTTCGAGTTCTCTTTATTATTTTCGTGACAACAATTTAAACTGATCTTTTTCCTCTCGTGCAGTAATCCAAGGTGAAGCTATTACCCCAGTCTCTGTGGAGACGATATCCGATACTTTCATATCACTTTACTACTTGCGTCGTGTACACTTGCACTACATTGCGATAGACACTTTTACACGCAACAAATTTTTGGCGCCGTTTCCGAGAACTGGTAGCATACCTTTACCCTATATTTTACTACATTCCCTTTACTTTTGCACGCAACAATACCAAAGGCCTAAGGTAGGTGTGTCTCTAAGGTATCTAAAAATTCTCTTAATTGCAACTAAGTGTGATTCTCTAGGACTGGCTTGAAACCTAGCACACAAGCAAACACTAAACATAATATCCGGTTTACTTGTGGTAAGGTAAAGCAAAGAACCTATCATGGATCTATAAAGCTTAGAATCAACACACTTACCTCCTTCATCTTTGTCAACCTTTATGGAAGAACTCATAGGTGTGGCTTGAGGTTTTGCATTCTCCAAGCCTAACTTTTTGAGCATATCATTCACGTACTTAACTTGATTTATGAAGGTGCCATCTTTCCTTTGTTTGATTTGGTGTCCCAAAAAGAATGAGATCTCCCCTATCATGCTCATCTCGAACTCACCTTGCATTAGTTTAGAAAATTCTTTACATTAACACTCATTAGTGGAACCAAAAATGATATCATCAAGATAGATTTGTACTACTAAGATGTCATTGTTATATCTTTTTATGAAGAGTGTAGTATCCACCTTTCCTTTTTCAAAACCCTTTTCAATTAATAAATTTGAAAGTCTCTCATGCCAAGCTCTAGGAGCATGTTTTAAACCGTAAAGAGCTTTCGTTAGTTTAAACACATGGTTTGGAAATTTTGAATCCTCAAAACCCGGTGGTTGTTCAACATACACTTTTTCATTTATAAAACCATTTAAAAATGCACTTTTTACATCCATTTGAAGAAGCTTGAAATTATTATAACATGCAAATGCTAAACGCATCCTAATGGCTTCCATCCTGGCTACGAGTGTATATGTCTCAACAAAATCAATTTCCTCTTCTTGGGTATAGCCTTGAGCAACAAGCCTAGCCTTGTTTCTCACTATATTACCACTTTCATCTAATTTATTCCTAAATACCCATTTAGTTCATATAGTAGATTGATTACTAGGCCTTTCAACTAATGTCCAAACTTTACTTCTCTGAAATTGATTTAATTCCTCTTGCATGGAAAAAAATCCAAAAATCATCTTTTAAAGCTTCTTTAATATTTTTAGGCTCAATGCAGGAAAGAAATGCAACATGGTTCATTAATTTAAGAGAGGATCTAGTAGTTACCCCTTGGATGGATCACCCAAGATTTCACCACCTTTGACATAGTTGAACTCCCTTGGGCAAGACACCTCCTTTTCCTCAAGAGCTAAGTCCTTCAAGGCTTCAAGAGGTGGATCTTGTGTATCCTCATCATTAGTTGGAACCTCATCCACCTTTGACGTTTTTTCCTCCATCAATGGAAACAAGGATTCCTACATCATCATCATCACAAGATTCCTTCCACGGAAGGAGGTTATCATCGAAAACAACATGTATAGACTCTTCAACTACTAGAGTTCTTTTATTAAATACACGATAGGCTTTAGAGTTTAAAGAGTACCCTAAGAAAATAGCTTCATCACTTTTAGCATCAAATTTACCTAAGTTTTCTTTACCATTATTCAAAACAAAACACTTGAAACCAAAAGGATGAAAATAGCTAATGTTAGGCTTCTTAGATTTTAAAATCTCATAAGGTGTTTTCTTCAAAATCGGCCTAATCATTACTCGATTTATAATTTAGCAAACGATATTTGTGGCTTCCGCCCAAAATATTTAGGTAAATTATTTTCGCAAAGCATGGTTGTAGCCATTTCTTCTAAAGTTCGATTTTTCGTCTCAACTACCGCATTTTGTTGAGGAGTACGAGGTGCGGAAAATTGTGGCTAATCCCATTTTCATTTAAAAACTCATCGAAACCTAGATTTTGAAATTCGGTTCCATGATCACTTCTAATGTGAGAAATTTTTATTTCAAGATCATTTTGAGTTATTTTAGAAAATGTGATGAATTTTTCTAAAGCCTCATCTTTTGTACTTAAGCATAGAACCCAAGTAAACCTAGAATAGTCATCTACAAGCACATAAGCATATGATTTTCCACCCAAGCTCATTGTTCTAATAGGCCCCAAAAGATCCATATGAATCAATTGTAAACATCTACTAGTAGAGACATCATTAATGGATTTAAATGAGGTTCTATGTTGTTTACCTTTTGAACATGCATCACAAATTTTATCATTAGAAAATTTAAGTTTGGGTAAACCTCTAACTAGATCAATGGATTAATTTCTCTAATACACTCATGCTAGCATGTCCTAATTTTCTATGCCAAAGCCATGAGTCATGTTCATCATGTGCATCTAAGCATGTATGGGATGAATGGATGTCATCTAAGTGCACCATGTATATATTGCCTATTCTATGTCCTATGAGCATTAGTTGATTTGTTTTAATGTTTACAAATTTGAAACCATTTTTATCAAATAAAATAGTAAAACCCTTATCACATAAGTCACTAATGCTTAATAAATTATGTTTAAGACCTTTGACATAAAAAACATTTTCAATGAAAATAGAAGAGTGGTTCCCAATGGAGCCTATTCCTTCAATGTGGCCTTTGGAGTTGTCACCGAAAGTTACCACTCCACCACTTTTTGGCTTTAGTTCCACGAATCTACTCTTATCACTGGTCATATGTCTTGAGCATCCACTATCAAGGTACCATGAATTTTGGCTTGAAGCTTTTGCCTTGTAGCAATGCTCCCCCTACAAACAAAGAAATTAGGCCTTGAATTTTGGTACCCAAAGCATTTTGGGTCCATGTGTGTTAACCTTCAAAATTTTTGTAACGCCCCGGTTTTGGGCTTAGGAGTTTTGGGCGTTGACCGGTTGGTCAAAGTGCTGTTCGAATCTAAAAAGGTTAAATTAGGAAAGCCTAGTTCGGGTTGCATTAAAAATATGGAAAAATGTTCTAAAATCATCTTTTAATATAATTAAGTGAACTGTGAAATCAATTTTGGAAAATGAGTTTTGGAAGTATGACATTTTGGCTAGTGACCAAAATGTAATTTTCGCAAGTTTGGTGGCTGTTTTATAAAGGGTTGGAACTTTGAATCTTTAAGGAGCTATTAATCCAAAAGTGGTTTCTCCAGATTTTTCTAAGATATTTTGAGTTATAATTCTGATTTTAAAGTATATCAAAAAGGAGGGAAAAGCCATTTGGCTAATTTCATAACTAACTTCTCAATTTTCTTTCTCTCATTTTCTCTCAACCCAAACACCACATTTCCAGAGAATTGTTTCTGATTTTCTCACCTAAATCTCTCCTTTCAACTCTCTTTTGGTTCCTAATCAACATATCTTCAAAACCTCTTCAATTGCTTCTTGATTCATCAAGGTTTTTCATTCCAAAAAGTGGAGAAACACAAGTTTGGAGGTAAGAACGTCCTTCTCCTCTAAACTATCAGTTCTTTACTGAAATTCCTAAGTTTTCAATCCTTAATTGATGTTTAATTAAAGGTTTTTAAGTGTTGAAATGGATCTTGGCTTATTATGCAAGATTTTGATGATTTTTGATGATTTTCGTTAGATCTGATTAATCTGTGATTTGAGAGGTGTTTTTGATGTTAAATGATCTCTAAATTGATAAGGAATTGAGTCTTGATTGATGCAATCCCGGATAGGTTGAGTTTCCTAAGTTTAGCTTGTGTTTCAAGGGAGTTTTTGAGGTGATCTTGGTGATCTGATGTTGCTGGAGGTATAAGGTTGTTAATAGGTTGTTTTTAGATGTTATATGATGTTAATGGAAGTGAGGTTTTGCTGGTTTATGGCTGGGCTTTGTTTAGAAGTGGTTTGGATGCATTTTCGGTTGTGTTTGGTGGCCGAAAATGGAGGTTGGATGAGAGCAGCGAGTTTAGATGCTTTCATTGAAGCAATTAATGCATGATGATGCATTAATCCTCTGCTTTGATGTGTTGAAACAGGGGAGGCATCTTTGGATCCAAGATTGGTTGATCCGGAAGCTTGATTTGGTGCTTTGGCTTGAAGCAAAGTGGAAATCGGTGAGTGATTTTGTGGAAATTGGATTTTCAACTTTAAAACCAAGGTTTGAAGGTTTTGGGAGCTTAGTTTAAGTCTAAACAACTTTGCTAAGCTCAAGTGTAAGTTTTCGGATTTTCTCTCTAGTGGTGGCCATGATTTTTGTTGTGATGCAAGATGATGATTTGCATGTTTTTAATTACTATTTTGAAAGCATGTTTTAGCATGGATTTTGCTGATGATGTAAGCCATATGTTGAAGGTAACTCTAGGTAGGAGTACCTTGCTTTTATACATTGAAACAATGTGGTTTGATGCTTTGAAATGCATGATGAAAATGGCTTGGTTTAATGCTTTAAAACAGTGGATTAAATGATGAAAATGATGTATATTGGCAAGTGATGTTTTGAAAAGATTAAGGTCACTAAGGTGGTTAAAAGTCCTTGAGTGAGCCTTGTTACTTAAGATCATCAAGGTGGTTAAAAGTCCTTGGATGAGTCTTGTTGCGGACACTACGGTGGTTAAAAGTCCTTAGGTGATCCTTTCCATGGTGTTTAAAAGTCCATGGGGCCAAGGTGTTTAAAAGTCCTTGGGGCCAAGGTGTTTAAAAGTCCTTGGGGTGATTCAAGCATTGGACACAAAGGTGGTTAAAAGTCCTTGTGTGGTCCTTATTCATGGTGTTTTAAAGTCCATGGCCAAGGTGTTTAGAAGTCCTTGGGGCCAAGGTGTTTAAAAGTCCTTGGGAAGTTGATGAACTTGTTTTAAGAAATAAAATGTATCACTTGAACCAATATGACATGTTAAGTATTTTGTGAAGCATGTGATGCTTGTTTTAATGTTTATGTTGAAGCATGAGATTGCTTGTTTAAAGTATGCTTTTGAGCATGTACAAAGGTTGATTTAAAGCATGTTTTGTAAATGTTTTGAATTGCATTATTGAATGGTTTTTAAGAGCTTTCCTCACTAAGCTTTTGCTTACGCTCTCTTCGTTTTCTTAATTCAATAATGCAGAGCATTAGAGTACTTTGAGGGGCAGCAAGAGGGGCAAGAGTTCAAGTACAAGTAAAGCTCAATGTATGGAAGGTTTTTGTTAAACATTTAGCTTTTGGGTGATTTGGCAATGGGGGACCAATGTGTATGTTTTGGGAGGTGTTTGGGACTCCCTAAGTATGTTGAATGTTGTTTTGAATGCTGGTTTTTGGATTGGATCATTGCATGCTTGTTTTGGAAGTTTGGTGTTTTGAATAGCTAGCTTGTGTAGGAAGCATGTCTATTGAATTGGGGCTTTTTGCATATGATGATAAATTGTTGTTTTGATGATTCCTATAAGTCATATATATGTTGAATTGCATGCTGGTAAAGTTTGGTGACATTTGGAGCATGTTTGCATGATCAATTGCATGTTTTGGTATGCTTGTTTGCTGCAATCTGTGCAGGCGTTTCGGAACAGTGTGCACCGTTTCGGAACGGGTGCCTTACATGAACCCAGGCGTCCGAAACGGTATGCACCGTTTCGAAACGGTTTGGTCTCTGCCAAGGCCATGTTTCGGAACCCGTTTCGGAACGGCCCGTGTTTCGGAACAGGGTCTACCTGTTTCGGAACGGTCGACCGTTGGGGGCTGACAATGGCAGTTATATGTTTTGAATTGTTTACGTTTTGGTCCTGAATTTTGTTTGTTCAATTGTATGAGCTTGAGAAGTCCTTTTGAGCTGAAATTTCACAGAGAAGCATGAAACCTGATTAATTTCAGGTTGGTAACTTTAATTTGGGTTAAGTCCTTTTAATTATCAGAAATTACAATTTGGTCCCTAAAGTTGTAATTTGTTCAATTGGGTCCCTGTTTGATCTCTGATGTTTGTGATCTTTGAGTATGAAGTTTGTGTGATCACAATTAGGATTAATGTGCATCTAGACAAGATTAAAAAGAAAAAAAAAAGGTCGTTAATCAAGGTTGACTTTCGGGTTGACTTTGGTTTTCCCCGTGTGACTTTCTTAATTCGGGTCAACCGTTTAGGCCGGGTTAAGGGGGTTACATTTGGTGGTATCAGAGCTGAGTTTGCGAGTAATTGGGAATGAATGTATGCATGATTGAAGTATGTTTAGTTTGTATGCTTGTTGTTTGAAAGAATGTTCAGTGGCTTGTGATGTTCATGCAATTGAGATGTATGTTGTGATGATGCATGCTGAGGGTACCCATTGCCAAACAAAAGCTAATGAAAAGATGTTGATTTTGAATGAAATTGAGCTTGAATACTTGGATTGCTTACCTTGCTGGGCCTGACTTGTTTTATTTTGCATTGTGATTGCATGGTAAAAGTATGGCACCACGTAGAGATTTAAGAGGTAGTGTGCGAGCTACGGCTCCCAATGAGAATGAGAATGAAGAGAATACGGGTAGTGCAGTGTTACCCCCTCCTCCGCCTGGTGGTGGTGCTGGAGGTGAGCGAGCTGAAGCTGCAGCTGGTGCTGGAGCTGCTGGACCAGAGGTTGGTCAGGGGCAAGCTATGCCTGATATGTCTATGCTGGTACAAGCTTTTGCGGGTGCTTTTCGAGCAGCAGTAGCTGGAGCACAAGGAGCTGGGCATCAGGGAGATGCTGGAGTCAGATTACCTTTGGAGCGTCTGCGCAGTCTTGGTGGGACTGAGTTCAGGGGTATGTCTGCTGAAAGTTCGGAAGCTTGGCTAGAGAGTACCAAGCGTATCTTGGGTCAGATGAGCTGCACGGATGTGCAAAAGTAGGGCTGTGTTGTGTCCTTGCTGCAGGACGATGCATATACGTGGTGGACGACCACCATAGCTGGGATGGCTGAAGTTGATGTTACTTGGACATTCTTCCAGAATGCGTTCAAGAGGAGATATCTTGGAGTGAGATATCTGGATGAGAAAAAGCGAGAATTCATGTCTCTTACCCAAGGGAGCATGAGTGTGGCTGAGTATGAAGTGCAGTTTGTGCGCCTCAGTCAGTATGCACCGGAGCTGATACCTGATGAGCGAGAGAGGTGCGAAAGGTTCCGTTATGGCTTGGTGACGGAAGTAAAGACCTACATGTTGGCTGCTGAGTACAATGATTTTGATGTGTTGGTTAGTCCATCCAAGGACATTGAGATGAACTTGGGTTTAGCTGCGAAAGGTGCTGGAGCGAGTTCTGGCAAAAGAGCTGCTGAGTATAGTTTCGGAGGTGGATGGAACAAGAGGGGACGTGATCAGAAGTATCAGTCCTCAGCCAAGAGAGGTGGTGGTGCACCTGCTAGAGGTGGTTTTGCTAGAGCTGAACCAAGTGCTTGCTGGATCTGTGGTTCGCGTGGTCACATGAAGCGTGACTGTCCTCGTGCTGTGAGGGAGGTGCAAGCTCCTGTTGCGGCAGCTGGTAATGGATGTTGGAACTGTGGTTTTGTTGATCATCTGAGGCGAGATTGTCCGAGGTTGGCTGGTGGCCAAGATCGTGCTCCTGTTGTTGCACCGTAGAGAGGTCGTGGGCGCGGCCGTGGTAATTTTCAGAGGAGAGAGGAAGGTGGACATGGAGTAGCTCATGTTGTGGCTATTCATCCTGAGGGTGGAGGCCAAGCGAGGGTGTATGCTCAGCGCGAGGGAAGGAATGATGCTGATGTGATTGCAGGTACCTTTACTTTGCAATCCTTGTCATTGCTTTCTTTGATTGATTCTGGATCTACGCATTCATACATTTTGCGTGAGCATGCTGAATTGCTTGGTTTGCCTGTTGAGTCTTTGGATGTTGGAGTTCGTGTCACTAGTTCTTTTGGTGAAACTGTTGTGACTCGAAAGCTTTATAGAAGGTGTCCCTTGGTTGTTCAAGAACATGTCTTTCATGTTGATCTTATGGAGTTGCCTTTTTATGGTTTTGATGTGATCCTTGGTATGGATTGGCTTGCTGAGCATCGTGCTGTTGTGGATTATGAGAATAAGCGGGTTTCGGTTAAGCTTGCGGATGATTATGAAGTTGTTGTAGTTGGCGAGAATGTGAAGTTTCTTGCTAATGTGGTGTCTACCTTTGAGGCGAGTAGGATGCTGAGGCAGGGTTGCGAAGCTTATCTAGCATTTGTGATGAATCCTAGCTCTAAGGAGTTGAGGGTGCAAGATATCAAAGTTGTGAAGGAGTTTCCTGGTGTTTTTCCTGAAGAGTTGCATGGTTTACCTCATAATCGCGAGGTGGAGTTTGGAATTGAGCTGTATGAGAATACAACTCCTGTGTCCATTACTCCCTATAGAATGGCACCTAAGGAGCTGAAGGAGCTGAAGACGCAGTTGCAAGAGCTGCTTGATCGTGGTTTCATCCGGCCGAGTGTGTCGCCTTGGGGTGCTCCTGTCTTGTTTGTGAAGAAGAAAGATGGCACTATGAGAATGTGTATTGATTACCGTCAGCTGAACAAGTTGACTATCAAGAATCGATATCCTTTGCCGAGGATTGATGATCTCTTTGATCAATTTAGGGGAGCTGCTGTGTTCTCTAAGATTGACTTGAGGTCAGGGTATTATCAGTTGAAGGTGAAGGATGTGGATGTACCTAAGACAGCTTTCAGGACAAGGTATGACATTATGAGTTCCTTGTGATGTCGTTTGGTTTGACAAATGCTCCTGCTGCTTTCATGGACATGATGAATCGTGTGTTTCATGAGTACCTGGACAAGTTCGTTGTGGTGTTCATTGATGATATCCTCGTGTACTCGCGTACTGAGGAGGAGCACGAAGAGCATTTGAGGATTGTGCTGTAAGCTTTGTTGGAGAATCAGCTTTATGCTAAGCTGAGCAAGTGTGAGTTCTGGCTTAGGGAGGTGGTGTTTCTTGGGCATGTGGTCTCAGCTGAGGGGATTCGTGTTGATCCTCAGAAGATTGAAGCGGTGATGAACTGGAAAGTTCCTAAGTCTGTTCATGAAGTCCGTAGTTTCCTTGGTTTGGTGGGATACTACCGGAGGTTTGTGGATGGTTTTTCCAAGATTGCTGCTCCTTTGACGAAGCTGTTGCAAACGGATGTTAAGTATGAGTGGACGGAAGCGAGACAGCAGGCTTTTGAGAAGCTTAAGGCGGCTTTGACGCAAGCTCCTATCTTGATTCAGCCTGAATCAGGGAAAGAGTTTGTGGTCTATAGTGATGCATCCTATGTTGGTTTGGGGTGTGTGCTGATGCAAGAGGGTAAGGTTGTGGCTTATGCGTCGCGACAGTTGAAGGTGCATGAGCGCAACTATCCTACGCATGATATTGAGCTGGCTGCAGTGGTGTTTGCTCTGAAGATCTGGAGACATTATCTGTATGGTGAGAAGTGTACTGTGTACACGGATCACAAGAGTTTGAGGTATCTGATGTCTTAGAAGGAGTTGAATCTTAGGCAGCGACATTGGTTGGAGTTGCTCAAGGATTATGATCTGACGATTGAGTATCATCCTGGTAAAGCTAATGTTGTTGCTGATGCCTTGAGTAGGAAGGTAGCTGTTGAACTGAGAGCTATGTTTGCTAGCTTGAGCATATCGCGAGATGGTGGTCTTGTTGCTGAATTGCAAGTGAAACCATCTTTGGTTCAGTTGATCAAGGAAAAGCAGTTGTTGGATGATTCCTTGGTGTCTCATGTTCAGGATATCGCGGAGGGTAGACCTTCGGATTTCTGCTTTAATGAGGATGGTGTGTTGTGTTTTGGTAGTCGGATAGTAGTGCCTGCGGATGTTGAGTTGAGTCGTGCTATTCTGACTGAAGGTCATAGTAGTCCTTTTGCTATGCACCCTGGTAGTACTAAGATGTATCGTGATCTTCGCGATGAGTACTATTGGGTAGGTTTGAAGAAGGATGTTGCAGAGTTTGTGAGCAAGTGTTTGGTGTGTCAGCGAGTTAAGGCTGAACATCAGGTTCCTTCTGGTTTGTTGCAACCGTTGAAAATCCCTGAATGGAAGTGGGAGAGGGTTACCATGGATTTTGTATCTGGTTTGCCTTTGTCTCCATCGAAGAAGAATTCTGTTTGGGTGATTGTGGATCGCTTGACAAAGTGTGCGCATTTCTTGCCTGTGCATACTACGTTTTCTTTGGATAAGCTGGCAGAGTTGTACATTGCTGAGATTGTGAGGTTGCATGGTGTGCCTAAGTCGATTGTGTCGGATAGGGATCCGAGGTTCACATCGCGTTTCTGGCAGTGTTTGCATCAAGCTCTGGGTACAAGGTTGCATTTCAGTACATCCTATCATCCTCAGTCGGATGGTCAGTCTAAGCGGGTTATTCAGATTTTGGAGGATATGTTGAGATGCTGCGTGATTGAGTTCCAAGGTTCTTGGGAGAAGCATCTGCCTTTGGTTGAGTTCGCTTATAACAATAGTTATCAGGCGAATATACAGATGGCACCTTATGAGGCTCTGTATGGGAGGAAGTGTAGGACTCCTCTTTGTTGGGCTGAAACTGGTCAAAAGTTGGTTTCGATGCCTGCTTTATTGAAAGGGACCACCGAGAAGGTGAGCTCATTTGTGAGAGGTTGAAGGCTGCCTCTGATCGGCAAAAGTCTTACGCGGATCTGAAGCGTAAGGAGATAGAGTATGCGGTGGGTGACCGTGTGTTCTTGAAGGTTTCGCCTTGGAAGAAGGTGATGAGGTTTGGCCGGAAGGGTAAGTTGAGCCCTCGGTACATTGGACCATATGAGGTGGTTGAGCGTGTGGGTCCTGTTGCGTATCGGCTGAGGTTTACCTCAGGAGTTAGAGAAGATTCATGATGTGTTCCATGTTTCTATGCTCCGGAGGTATAGATCTGATCCTTCGCATGTGATGCCTGTGGAGGAAGTGGTTTTGAATCCGGACTTGACCTATGATGAGGAACCGGTGAAGGTTCTGGATTCGGATATCAAGGTTCTTCGTGGCAAGACCATTGAGTTGGTGAAGGTGCTGTGGAAGCATCGAGGTATTGAGGAAGCCACGTGGGAGCGGAAGGAAGACATGCTGAAGCAGTTTCCTTATCTCTTTCCTTCAGATAAATTTCGAGGACGAAATTTCTTAAGGGGGGAGAGTTGTAACGCCCCGGTTTTGGGCTTAGGAGTTTTGGGCGTTGACCGGTTGGTCAAAGTGCTGTTCGAATCTAAAGAGATTAAATTAGGAAAGCCTAGTTCGGGTTGCATTAAAAATATGGAAAAATGTTCTAAAATCATCTTTTAATATAATTAAGTGAACTGTGAAATCAATTTTGGAAAATGAGTTTTGGAAGTATGACATTTTGGCTAGTGACCAAAATGTAATTTTCGCAAGTTTGGTGGCTGTTTTATAAAGGGTTGGAACTTTGAATCTTTAAGGAGCTATTAATCCAAAAGTGGTTTCTCCAGATTTTTCTAAGATATTTTGAGTTATAATTCTGATTTTAAAGTATATCAAAAAGGAGGGGAAAGCCATTTGGCTAATTTCATAACTAACTTCTCAATTTTCTTTCTCTCATTTTCTCTCAACCCAAACACCACATTTCCAGAGAATTGTTTCTGATTTTCTCACCTAAATCTCTCCTTTCAACTCTCTTTTGGTTCCT
This sequence comes from Hibiscus tridactylites, assembly GCA_958450335.1. NCBI lineage: Eukaryota > Viridiplantae > Streptophyta > Magnoliopsida > Malvales > Malvaceae > Hibiscus > Hibiscus tridactylites. The sequence goes on from OY288289.1 coordinate 31,103,934, forward strand.
AATCAACATATCTTCAAAACCTCTTCAATTGCTTCTTGATTCATCAAGGTTTTTCATTCCAAAAAGTGGAGAAACACAAGTTTGGAGGTAAGAACGTCCTTCTCCTCTAAACTATCAGTTCTTTACTGAAATTCCTAAGTTTTCAATCCTTAATTGATGTTTAATTAAAGGTTTTTAAGTGTTGAAATGGATCTTGGCTTATTATGCAAGATTTTGATGATTTTCGTTAGATCTGATTAATCTGTGATTTGAGAGGTGTTTTTGATGTTAAATGATCTCTAAATTGTTAAGGAATTGAGTCTTGATTGATGCAATCCCGGATAGGTTGAGTTTCCTAAGTTTAGCTTGTGTTTCAAGGTAGTTTTTGAGGTGATCTTGGTGATCTGATGTTGCTGGAGGTATAAGGTTGTTAATAGGTTGTTTTTAGATGTTATATGATGTTAATGGAAGTGAGGTTTTGCTGGTTTATGGCTGGGCTTTGTTTAGAAGTGGTTTGGATGCATTTTCGGTTGTGTTTGGTGGCCGAAAATGGAGGTTGGATGAGAGCAGCGAGTTTAGATGCTTTCATTGAAGCAATTAATGCATGATGATGCATTAATCCTATGCTTTGATGTGTTGAAACAGGGGAGGCATCTTTGGATCCAAGATTGGTTGATCCGGAAGCTTGATTTGGTGCTTTGGCTTGAAGCAAAGTGGAAATCGGTGAGTGAGTTTGTGGAAATTGGATTTTCAGCTTTAAAACCAAGGTTTGAAGGTTTTGGGAGCTTAGTTTAAGTCTAAACAACTTTGCTAAGCTCAAGTGTAAGTTTTCGGATTTTCTCTCTAGTGGTGGCCATGATTTTTGTTGTGATGCAAGATGATGATTTGCATGTTTTTAATTACTGTTTTGAAAGCATGTTTTAGCATGGATTTTGCTGATGATGTAAGCCATATGTTGAAGGTAACTCTAGGTAGGAGTACCTTGCTTTTATACATTGAAACAATGTGGTTTGATGCTTTGAAATGCATGATGAAAATGGCTTGGTTTAATGCTTTAAAATAGTGGATTAAATGATGAAAATGATGTATATTGGCAAGTGATGTTTTGAAAAGATTAAGGTCACTAAGGTGGTTAAAAGTCCTTGAGTGAGCCTTGTTACTTAAGATCATCAAGGTGGTTAAAAGTCCTTGGATGAGTCTTGTTGCGGACACTAAGGTGGTTAAAAGTCCTTAGGTGATCCTTTCCATGGTGTTTAAAAGTCCATGGGGCCAAGGTGTTTAAAAGTCCTTGGGGCCAAGGTGTTTAAAAGTCCTTGGGGTGATTCAAGCATTGGACACAAAGGTGGTTAAAAGTCCTTGTGTGGTCCTTATTCATGGTGTTTAAAAGTCCATGGCCAAGGTGTTTAAAAGTCCTTGGGGCCAAGGTGTTTAAAAGTCCTTGGGAAGTTGATGAACTTGTTTTAAGAAATGAAATGTATCACTTGAGCCAATATGACATGTTAAGTATTTTGTGAAACATGTGATGCTTGTTTTAATGTTTATGTTGAAGCATGAGATTGCTTGTTTAAAGTATGCTTTTGAGCATGTACAAAGGTTGATTTAAAGCATGTTTTGTAAATGTTTTGAATTGCATTATTGAATGGATTTTAAGAGCTTTCCTCACTAAGCTTTTGCTTACGCTCTCTTCGTTTTCTTAATTCAATAATGCAGAGCATTAGAGTACTTTGAGGGGCAGCAAGAGGGGCAAGAGTTCAAGTACAAGTAAAGCTCAATGTATGGAAGGTTTTTGTTAAACATTTAGCTTTTGGGTGATTTGGCAATGGGGGACCAATGTGTATGTTTTGGGAGGTGTTTGGGACTCCCTAAGTATGTTGAATGTTGTTTTGAATGCTGGTTTTTGGATTGGATCATTGCATGCTTGTTTTGGAAGTTTGGTGTTTTGAATAGCTAGCTTGTGTAGGAAGCATGTCTATTGAATTGGGGCTTTTTTCATATGATGATAGATTGTTGTTTTGATGATTCCTATAAGTCATATATATGTTGAATTGCATGCTGGTAAAGTTTGGTGACATTTGGAGCATGTTTGAATGATCAATTGCATGTTTTGGTATGCTTGTTTGCTGCAATCTGTGCAGGCGTTTCGGAACAGTGTTCACCGTTTTGGAACCCGTTTCGGAACGGCCCGTGTTTCAGAACAGGGTCTACCTGTTTCGGAACGGTCGACCGTTGGGGGCTGACAATGGCAGTTATATGTTTTGAATTGTTTACGTTTTGGTCCTGAATTTTGTTTGTTCAATTGTATGAGCTTGAGAAGTATTTTTGAGCTGAAATTTCACAGAGAAGCATGAAACCTGATTAATTTCAAGTTGGTAACTTTAATTTGGGTTAAGTCCTTTTAATTATCAGAAATTACAATTTGGTCCCTAAAGTTGTAATTTGTTCAATTGGGTCCCTGTTTGATCTCTGATGTTTGTGATCTTTGAGTATGAAGTTTGTGTGATCACAATTAGGATTAATGTGCATCTAGACAAGATTAAAAAGAAAAAAAGGGTCGTTAATCAAGGTTGACTTTTGGGTTGACTTTGGTTTTCCCCGTGTGACTTTCTTAATTCGGGTCAACCGTCTAGGCCGGGTTAAGGGGGTTACAATTTTGGTTCCCTTCGGAATCCAAGAAGCAATAGCATTCATATTATTAGAAATAATGAGTTCCTTAGGAACCCAAACACTCCTAACTTTTTGACCTCTAGATTGCTTATTAAAATTTCTTTGTTTAGGGATAAAAGGTTTTCTTTTTACATATTGGGATTTAGAAGAGTTTCCTTTTTCAAAATTATTTTTCCCAATAGTAATTGATGTTTTAAGATTATCCACTTCCTTCGTGTGATAATCTTGAAAATCGGAAAGATGTTTTTTAAGTTCATGATTTTTCGTTTTAAGATTATTTGAAAGATTCACTAAAAACAAAACTTTCTTTTCCAATTCGGAGTTAGTTTTTTAAAATGTGTCATTTTGATTTTTCAAATCAGAAATGGTTTTCTTGTTTCTCAAAATGGATTCTTTATATTTTCCTACTAACTCATCGTAAACCTCTTGCAATTCATCATAACCATATTAAAGCTCATCAAAAGTAAAATCAAAATTAGATAAGTTAGAATTTACCTTTGGTTCATCATCATTGGCCATGAGACATAGATTGGCAACTTCCTCCTCTTCCTCGGATGACTCATCGTCTCTCCAAGTTGCTATTTGAGCTTTGACCTTGTTCTTCTTCCCAAAGCTCTTCCTCTTCAATTGAGGACATTCAGAACGGATGTGACCGGGCTTTTTGCATTCATAGCAAGTGATCTGGTCCTTCTCCTATTCTTACTTTTGCTTTTGAAATCTCTTTTTCTAATAAACTTTCTCCCACGATTGGACTTCATGAAGTGAGTGAACCGTTTGGCCAACATGGCCATCTCCTCATCTTCATCTTCACTTGAATCACTTTCTTGACATGAAGCTTTAGGAGCGATTCCAACCTTCTTCTCAATCATTTTTTTCTCTTCTTCTCTTCCCTTCCTCATAATCTCATGGGTGAGTAGAGATCCAACAAGAGCATCAAGCTTGAGAGTCTTCAAATCTCGAGCTTCAATAACAACCGTTCTATTGCCATCCCATGACTCTGGAAGAGAGTACAACAATTTCCTCATTAGTTTGTCTTCGGGGATGATATCGCCGAACCCCTTCAATCTGTTGACAATGACCGAGAATCGTCAAACATCTTGGAGACACTTTCATCGGGATCCATCTTGAAATTTTCATAGCTTAGATTGAGTAGCCCAATTTTTGTCTCCTTGACATCACTAGTTCCCTCATATGTTGTCTCGAGGGTATCCCAAACCTCCTTGGCATTTTCGATCGAAGACATCTTGAAGTAGATATCTGGACCAAGAGCAGAAAATATCACATGAAGAGCTTTGTCATTCACTTGCATCCTTCTTCGTTCATCATCCGTCATTTCGACTTTTACTTTTGGGACAAGTCTTGCTTCTACATCTCTCTTCATAGGAATGTATGGACCTTCTTCAACCACATCCCACACCATGTAGTCGGTGGACTTGATAAAGAGCCTCATCCTATTCTTCCAATATGGGTAGTTATCCCCATTGAAGAATGGTGGCTTGCTGGTAGATTGGGACTCATAGAAGTTGGAGTTGGAGGTGAATGTCATTGCTTGACTAGTTGTTGATCAAACTCTCCTAGAATCGACTCAAGAGGGTTGTTATCCTTTCAATGAGTTTAGCTCTGATACCAATTGTTGAGTTGATCACACAATTGCAAATGGCCAAGAGGGGAGTGAATTGGCAATTAAAAATTTGATGGGAGGTATGAGTGAAAAATAAAAGATGACACAAGTGGTTAGAGTGATTCAAGTTCTCCAAATGAACTCTACATCCACTACCTTAGTTCCCACTAAGAATTTTCAACCAATTAACTACTTAAATTCTTCCCCTTTTCTTGGATAAGGAGGTAACCGTACAAATCGATTAAGCTTTCTACCCAAAGCTTAATCCACTCACTTTTACAAAGATAAGAATTTGGTAAACTAAAACAATTCCTCTCAAAGGATAAATGTTTACCCAAATACAATTTCAAACTCCCCAAACTCAGAATACAAGATAACAAATGAAATCACTAGAGTTGGGTACAAGAATTTGACTTTGAAGAGCACTAGGGTTTGGATTTTTGCTTTGATGTTGCTTGTGGGTTCAATATTTAATGCTTGGTCAATTGAAGCTTGTTTTTATACCCTTGCATTGAATTCTAGCCGTTTGGGTAGTTGGGATCCTTAATAGAGCCGTTGGGAGAAATTTTCCAGCAATAAATGCAGCTCTGCAGTATACCGTATCCGTACTCGGGAAGGCTGTATCGATACCTGCATCAAAGAGGAAAGAGCTGTTGTGCCTGAAAACAGAGCGTATCGATATGCACAGAAGGCGTACCGGTACGGTTTTAAGGGGCATATCGGTACGGAAAGCCGTATCAATACGGTCTTTGCTCAATGTAATCCCAAGTAAAGTTTATATAAAAAAAACGTATCGATACGCATACCAATCGTATCGGTACGGTATAATGGTCTTTTAAAAATTGGGAAACCAACCAACTGACAAGTAACGGTCGAAAAATTAAATGCTGAGATTTTTCAAAGATATGCTTATCGTATCGATACGGTTGCAAAGCGTATCGGTACGACTTCATGAAAAGAGTTGTCCAGATGAATATCGTATCGATACGGTTGCAAGGCGTATCGGTACGGTAAGTCCATTAAAATTCCAGTGGCAAAAGAGGTTATCGATACTCATAATGGTATCGGTACGCCTGGCATTTCTGTATACTTTGGTTTGAAAATCAAAATTCCAGTAGCCAAAGAGGGTGTAGATACGCCTAAGGGTATCGATACGCCTGGGCGTTTTTGCATAGTTAGGCTTGAAAAACATAGGAAAATACTTAGATAATTTTATATGTTTAAGAGCATGTCTTTAGATATTATTTTGTTTAAAATTACTTGTCAATTGTGAGACTTTAAAGAGTACTTAAAAAATTTATTGTTTTGCAAATTGGTCCTTAAGTTTATATGTTATATCAAAATCAATTTTGGTTTCACAACAAGCATGTTGGGCATGATGTGTCATTATATGCTATGCTATATTGCGGGAAATCAGGGTGCCCATTCCCTTATTACACTAATCAAATGTTTTTGTAAACTTGGATCCTTGCTTGAGGCTGGCCTAAATGGTTTGATTTGTTTTTTTATGTTATGCTTTGATTAAAATAGCACTATGGGTCCAAAGACAAAGCTTAGGTCGAATACAATAGTGCCTCAGGGCGACCAGGGTGAGCAAGGGGCTGATGTCCCTCATGGTGGAAATCTACCTCCTCCGTCACCACCTGGAGTTGGGGAGCATGTGCAGCAAGGACTTGCTGCTCCAAGTTTGAGTGATCTAATGCCGTTGGTTCAGGCGATCATCGGGGCGTTTCAAGCTGCTGTTGCCGGAGCGCATGTACAGGCCCCTGCAGCTAGGCAGGCAGGCTTACCATTGGAGAGGTTTAGCAGCCTAGGATCAGTGGAGTTCTTTGGAATGTCTCTTGAGGCATCCAAAACCTGGTTAGCGAGTACGATCCATATCATGGATCAAATGGGATGCAATAACGTGCGCAAGTTGGGATGCGCAATTTCTTTGCTGCAAGGTGTTGCCTATAGCTGGTGGACAACTACCATTGCTGGTTTGGAGCCCAATGAGGTGGATTCGGAGTATTTCATAGGTGCCCTCAAGAGGAAGTATCTGGGGGGTGATATACTTGGTCGAGAAGAAACACGAGTTTATGTCACTAGTTCAGGGCAATGTTTTTGTGGTTGAGTATGAGGTCCAGTTCATACGCTTAAGCTAGTATGCCCATGAGCTAATACCTAGTGAGAGGCACCGATGTGATCGCTTCCGGTACGGGTTGGTACAGGAAGTCAAGACGCACATGTTTGCTGCAGATTATACCGACTTCGATGTGCTTGTATATCAAGCCAAAGACATCGAGCATAATTTGGGTTTTTCGTCTCGAGGTGTTGGTTCTAGCTCTGGGAAGAGAGCAGCTGAGTATAGTTCTGGGGGAGGATGGAGGAAAAGAGGTCGAGATAGGAGACATCAGCCTGAGGGGAGGCGAGGTGCTCTGAGTCGAGGTGGTTAGGTTTAGGGAGGCCGAGTGAGGTCTGAGCAGCACAGGTGCTTGACATGTGGGTCGAGGGACCATCTGAGGCGAGATTGTCCTCGAGCAGCTAGAGAGGTTCAGGCTCCTATCGTGTTGATAGAAAATTCATGTTGGAATTGTGGCTCAACATATCACATGAGGCGGGAGTGTCCTATGTTGGCTGGAGGAGGCCAGAGATATGCAATTGCTGTGGCTGCACCTCAGAGTGGCCGTGAGCGAGGCTGAGGGAACTTCCAGAGAAGAGACGAGGGTTAGAGAGGCATTGTTCATGTGGTAGCAGTTCGGCCTGAGGGAGGCGGTCCTGCAAGGGTTTATGCTCAGCGCGAGGAGCGCAATGATACTGATGTTATCGCAGGTACCTTTGCTCTTCAGTCATTATCATTGCTGGCTTTGATTGATTCTAGATCTACACATTCTTACATATTGAGTGAGCATGCACATTTGCTTGATATACTTGTTGAGTTGCTTGAAGTAGGAATGCAATGACTAGTTCTTTTGGTGAGACTATAGTCACTAGGAAGTTGTATATGAGATGCCCTTTATTTGTACAAAGTCATGTTTTTCTTGTGGATTTGATGGAGTTACCCTTCTACAGATTCGATGTAATCTTTGGCACGGATTGGTTGACGTAGCATAGAGCGGTGGTTGACTTTGATGTCAAACGGGTTACCTTAAAGCTGGTCGATGATTATGAAGTTGTGGTAGTGGGCGAGAATGTGAAATTCTTGTCGAATATGATTTCGGTTTTGGAAGCAAACCGTGTGATGAAATTGGGCTGTGAGGATTATCTTGCTATATGATGAATCCTGGCACCAAGGATGTGTGTGTGCAGAATATCCGAACCGTTTGCGATTTTCCAAGTGTCTTACTTGAATAATAGCTTGGGTTGCCACCAAACAGGGAAGTTGAGTTTGGTATCGAGTTGTATGAGAATACGACTCTGGTTTCCATCGCTCCTTATCGCATGACACCTAAAGAGCTAAAAGATTTGAAAACGCAACTACAAGAGTTGTTGGATCGAGGTTTTATTTGGCCGAGTGTGTCACCTTGGGATGCACCAGTCTTGTTTGTAAAGAAGAAATACGGGACAATGGGATGTGCATAGATTATCGGCAACTGAACAAGTTGAAGATCAAGAACAAGTATCCCTTGCCTAGAATTGATGATCTCTTTGATCAGTTTCGGGGAGCCTCAGTGTTTTCTAAAATAGATTTGAGGTCAGGATATGACCAGTTGATGATGAAGGATGTGGACGTACCTAAGACAACTTTTCAGATAAGGTACGGGCATTATGAGTTCTTAGCGATGCCGTTTAATTTGACCAACACGCCTGCTGCTTTCATGGACATGATGAATTGTGTATTCCATGAATTCTTGGATCAGTTTGTGGTGGTTTTCATCAATGATATCCTTGTGTATTCGCATACCGAGGAGGATCATGATAGACACTTCAGAATTGTTTTGCAAGCGTTGTTGGAAAATCAGTTGTATGCCAAGCTAAGAAAGTGTTAGTTTTGGCTTAGGGTGGTGGTATTCCTTGGACATGTTGTGTCAGCTGAGGGTATTCGCGTTGATCCGCACTAGGTAGAGGCTATGATGAGTTGAAAGGTGCATAAATCGGTAACAAAGGTATGGAGTTTCCTTGGTTTAGCTGGGTATTACCGTAGGTTTGTCGAGGGTTTCTCGAAGGTAGCTGCACCTTTGACCAAGTTGTTGCAAAAGAATGTTCGTTTTGATTGGACAGATACGAGGCATCAAGCTTTTGAGAAGCTGAAGGAAGCTTAGACGCAAGCTCCCGTTCTGATTTAGCGTGAGTCTGGTAAGGAGTTTGTGGTTTATAGTGATGTGTCCATTGTTGGTTTGGGTTGCGTATTAATACAGGAATGTAAGGTAGTAGCCTATGCATCTAGGCAGTTGAAGGTGCATGAGCGTAACTACTCTACTCATGATCTTGAGCTTGCGGTTGTTATGTTTGCTTTGAAGATCTTGATGCATTACATGTATGGTGAGAAGTTTGTTGTGTTCACACATCATAAGAGTTTGAAGTATCTCATGTCTCGGAAGGATTTGAACCTTAGGCAAAGTCGTTGGGTGGAGTTGCTTAAGGATTATGATCTGACGACCGAGTACCACCCGGGCAAGGCTAATGTTGTAGCTGATGCTTTGAGCATGAAAGTGGCTGTGGAGTTGAGGGCGATGTTTGCTCGCTTGAGAATATCGAGTGATGGTGGTGTTTTTACAGAATTGCAAGTGAAACCATCTCTAATTCAGTTGATCAAAGGTAAGCAGTTGCTTGATGATTCCCTTTTTTCGCATGTTCAAAACATTGCGGAGGGTAGACCTTCAGATTTCAGTTTAATGATGACGATGTTTTATGCTTTGGAAGTCGAATAGTGGTGCCAGATGATGTTGAGTTCAGGCGCACTATTCTGACTGAAGCTCATAGTAGTCCTTTTGTTATGCATCCTAGTAGTACAAAGATGTATCGTGATTTGAAAGATGAGTAATACTGGGTAAAGTTGAAAAAGGATGTGGCTGAATTCGTTAGTAAGTGCATGGTGTGTCTGTAACCCCCTTAACCCAGCCTAGACGGTTGACCCGAATTAAGAAAGTCAAACAGGGAAAACCAAAGTCAACCCGAAAGTCAACCTTGATTAACGACCCTTTTTTTCTTTTTAAACTCGTCTAGATGCACATTAACCCTAGTTATGATCACTCAAACAACATGCCCAAAGATCATAAACATCAGAGATCAAATAGGGACCCAATTGAACAATTTACAACTTTAGGGACCAAAATGTAAATTCTGTAAATTATGAGATCTTAACCCAACTTAAAGTTACCATCTTGAAATTAATCAGGTTTCATGCTTCACTGCCAAATTTTAGCTCAAACGGGCATCCAAAAATCATACAATTGCACAAAAAAGATTCAGGACCAAAAAGCAAACATTTCAAAACATATAACTGCCAATGTCAGCCCCCAACGGTCAGGTGTTCCGAAACAGGGAGAACCTGTTTCAAAACGCGGGGCCGTTCCGCAACGCGTACCGAAACGAGGGCTGGCAGAGGGCTTTCCGTTTCGGAACGCTGTCTTCCGTTTCGGACGCCTGGGCTGCTACAAGGCACCCGTTCCGAAACGGTAGCTACATTTCCGATACGGCCTGCACAGAATGCAGCAAAAAGCTTACTTAAAAACACAATTGACCAACCAATCATGCTCCATTTGCTACCAAACTTTACCAGCAACTCATACAACATACAAGAGTCATATTTGTATCAACCAATCAACATTTAAGCATCAAATATGAAAAGCCCCAAATCTAATGGCATGCTTCCTACTCAAGCAAACTATTCATGCACAAAAACCTCCAAACCAACACATAATGGCCAATTACATAATCCAGCATTATTAACAACATTAAACAAACTTAGGGAGTTCAAAACCTCTCCCAAAACATCCACATAGGTCCCCCATTTCCAAATGCCAAAAGCTAAATGTGTTTAAGAAAACCTTTCCATACTTGAGCTTAACTTCCTCTTGATTGCTTGCCTTCCTTGCTGCCCTCAATACACCTTAATGCTCTGCATTATTGGTTTAAGAAAACGAAAGAGAGCGTCAGCAAAAGCTTAGTGAGGAATGCTCATTAAAAACCATTCAATAATGCATTTATAAAACTCATTTATAAATCATGCTTCAAGCATCATTAACATGTTCTTAAACATTTAAAACAAGCATCCCATGCCTCAAGTAACATTAGACATGCTCTTAACCTTTTAAACAAGCATCTCATACTTCAAGTTCATAATAAGTCATATTGGCAACAAGTGACACATTTCACATAAGATTCACACATGGACTTTTAAACACCATTGTGATCTTATCCCCATGGACTTTTAAACACCATGGCAAGGACCACACAAGGACTTTTAACCACCTGTGTGTCCTTAACAAGAATCTCCCAAGGACTTTTAACCACCTTGGAGTTCCTAAGTAACAAAGGCTTTCCAAGGACTTTTAACCACCTTGAGCCTTAACCAAGAACCATCCAAGGACTTTTAACCACCTTGATGTTCTTAAACTTTCCAAGATCCACACAAGGACTTTTAACCACCTTTGTGATCTTAACCAAGAACCATCCAAGGACTTTTAACCACCTTGATGTTCTTAAATAAACAAGGCTCACACAAGGACTTTTAACCACCTTTGTGACATTAACATCACTTGCCAATATGCATCATTATCATCAAATAATCCACTATTTTAAAGCATTTAACCAATCCATAAACATCATGCATCTTTAAGCATCAAACCACATTTAAACAATGTTAAAAAAAACAAGGAACTCTTACCTTAGCTTCCTTCAACACATGGCTTACAAAATCAGCAATAACCATGCTATATCATGCTTTCAAAACAGAATTTAAAACATGCAATAAACCACATTGCATAACAACCAAACCATGGCCACCACTAGAAAGTTTTTCCGAAAACTTACACTTGAGCTTAGTAAAGTTGTTTAGACTTAGACTAAGCTCCCAAGACATTGGTTTCAAAGCCGAAAAACCCAATTTCACTCACCGATTCCACTTCGCCTCTTGTCGAAGCACAAATCAAGCTTCCGGATCACCACCACTAGGATCCAAAGATGACTCCCCTGTTTTAAACACATCAAAGCAGAGGATTAATGCATCATCATGCATTAATAGCTTCAATGAAAGCACCTAAACTCGCTGCTCTCATCCACACTCCATTTTCGGCCACCAAACACAACCGAAAATGCATCCAAGCAACTCCTCAACAATGCCCAGCCATGATCCATCAAAACTAAACATCTCTAAACATCATCTAACATCTAAAAAGGACCTAACAACATCCTTATAGCTCCAGCAACAACAGATCCACAAGATCACTCCAAAAACAACCAAGAATCACAACCTATCCGGGATTGCATTAATTAAAACTCAATTCCTTATCAAATTAACATTCATTTAACATCAAAAACACACCTCAAATCACTGCTTTAATAGATCAAACGAAATTTCATCAAAAATCACCAAATCTTGCATTTAAAGCCAAGATCCATCACACAACTTTAAAACCATTTATAAATCATCAATTAAGGATTGAGAACTTAGGAATTTCAGTAAAGAACTGAGAGTTTAGAGGAGAAGGACGTTCTTACCTACAAACTTGAGTTTCTCCCTTTTTAGAACCAAAATCTTGAAAATCCAACTAGCAATTGGTGAGGTTTTGTTGATGAGATGATTAGGAATCCAAAGAGAATTGAAAAGAGGTATTTAGGTGACAAAATCAGAGGAAAAAGCTCTGGAGAGAATGTTTGGGTTGAGAGAAAATGAGAGAAAAGGAAAATTGGAAAAGTTAGTTGAAAATGGAAAATAACTTCCCTCCACTTTTCTTTTGTTTAAAACTCAGAATTAAATCATAAAATATCTTAGAAAAATCTGGAGAAACTTCCTTTGGGTAAATAGCTCCTTAAAGATTCAAAGTTTCAATCCTTTCTAAAACAGTCACGCAGTTTTCAAAAATTACATTTTGGTCACTAGCCAAAATGTCGCCCTTCGCAACCTCATTTTGTAAAATTGATTTCACAGTTCACTTATATATATTAAAAGAGGATTTTAGAACATTTTTCCATATTTTTAATGCAACCCGAACTAGGCATTCCTAATTTCACCTTTTTAGATTCGAACATCACTTTGACCGAACCGGTCAACGCCCAAAACTTCTAAGCCCATAACCGGGGCGTTACAGTGTCAGTGAGTGAAGGTTGAACATCATGTTCCTTCTAGGTTGTTGCAACCTTTGAGAATCCCAGAATGGAAGTGGGAAAGAATTACCATGGATTTTGTGTCTAGATTGTCGTTGTCACCGTCAAAGAAGAATTTAGTTTGGGTGATTGTAGACCGGCTCACGAAGTGTGAACATTTTATGCCTGTGCATACTACGTATACCTTGGATAAGCTGGTTGAGTTGTACATTGCTAAGAGTGTGCGATAGCACGGTGTGCCAATGTCTATACTGTCGGATAGGGATCTTAGGTTTACAACACGTTTTTGGGAATGTTTGCATCAAGCTTTGGGTACACGGTTGAATTTTAGTACTTCGTATCATCCTCAGATGAATGGACAGTCGGAACTCGTGATCCAAGTGCTTGAGGACATGTTCAAATGTTGTGTTATAGATTTTCAGGGTTCTTGGAAGAAGCACTTGTCGTTGGTTGAGTTTGCGTATAATAACAGTTATCAAGTAAGTATTCAAATGGCTCTATACGAGGCTTTGTATGGGAGAAGATGGAGAACCCCTTTTTGTTGAGCAGAAGCTGGGCAAAAGTTGATTTCGTTGCCAGCTATGCTAAAGGGAACCCCCGAGAAGGTGAAGCTCATTTGTGAGCATTTGAAGGCAGCATTGGATAGGTAAAAGTCATATGCGGACCTGGAGCATAATGAGATTGAGTTCGCGGTTGGCAAATGTGTGTTTTTGAAAGTATCGCCTTGGAAGAAGGTGATGAGAATTTGGCATGAGGGTAAGCTTAGCCCAATGTTCATTGGACCTTACGAGATTGTCGAGCGTATTCTTCTTGTGGCATATCGGTTGAGATTGCCTTTGGAGCTAGAAAAGATACATGATGTGTTCCATGTCTCTATGTTGCGGAAGTACATATTGGGTCCTTCTTATGATGAGGAACCAGTGAGGGTTCTGGATGTGAAGGTGTTGTGGCGACATCAAGGAGTTGAGGACGCCACGTGGGAAAGTAAAGTGGACATGCTGAAGTAGTTTTCGCACCTCTTTCCTTCAAGTAAAATTTCGAGGACGAAATTTCCTAAGTGGGGGAGAGTTTTAACGCCCTGGTTTTAGGCCTAGATGATTTAGACATCGGACTGGACCAGTCGAGAGTGGTTCGAATCGCGTAAGGTGATTTAAGGAAATCAAGGATTGAGATAGGATAAAATTGTGGTAAAATTGCTAAAATCCTCTAAGAATACGTTTAAGAGGTTAGTCAAATAAATTTTACAAAAAGTGTTTCGGAAACAGTATATTTTGAGTAGTGACCAAATTGTAAAGTTTCAAAACTTTGGAAAATGTGATTTTTAAAGAAGAAGCCAAATTCTTAGAATCTTTTGGGGGATTTATGGCAATTTAGCCTCTCCTTAACATGACATGTGTTTAAAATCGTTTTAAATTAAATAGCTTAAATTGGTTTTTATTTTCATTAATTAATTAGGTGGTTAATGTGAGATTCCATCACATAACTACCATTTTCTCCTCATTTCAGCCAAACACTATTTTCATTCATTTATCTCCAGAATTCTTCTCCCAAAAACTCTCTTAATATCACTTAAATAATTTTTAAGAAATCCTTTCAAGTTCTTCAAGATTTGCTAAGGAAAACTTGTCATTCATTGAGGGAAGCAAGGATTGGAGGTAAATCCCGTTCTCAACCTCTAATCAAAGTTCTTTATTGAAATTCCCAAGATATTTTGCTTCTAATTAATGTTTTTGGTTGAGTTTTCATTATAGTTTTGATTGGAGATTAAAATATTGTAAAAATATGGTTGAAATATTAATTTTCGGACTTGTTTTGTTAAGCTATGTTATGGTTTGATTTTAAGTGAGTTTTTGAGGTGAAATGGTGGAATCTTGCTTGCTGGAGGTATAAGGATGGGTTAGGTTGTTCATTAGATGTGTTTTGATGTTTATAAATGGTTAGAAGTGATGTATGTTGGTTGGGCTTGGTTTAGGAAGCAATCGATTGAGTGTTCGGTTTTTTTGGATGGGTAAATTGGTGTTGGATGAGCAACAAGTTTGTGAATTGTTTCTGGTGTTGAAATGCATTTTAATGCATTTAGATCTCTGTTTTGATGATGTTAAAATAGGGATCTAGATCCGGGAGCAAACGAGGCATTTTTGGAGGCTCCGGAGGAGTAATTTTCATGTCGGCTAGCAAGGCTTCGCGTATCAGTGAGTGGAAATGGATTTTCTAGCTCAAGAGTAAGTGATTCGAAAATCTCTCCCGGAAATGTGTTGTGTTTTGATTAAAAGGCACTTGAGTTAATTGTGGTTTTGATTACTGTTTTAAAGCATGTTTTAAGCAAGGTTAATGTTGGATTTTGATGCCATTATATCAAGGATGCACGAGGTAAGTGATCATTGGTTTTATATGATTAATGCATATGATGTTAAGCATGTTATGCTTGTGGAAATGGCATTGTTTCTATGATTGTAAAACAATGGCTTATTGATGTTAAATGGTTATATTGTCAAGTGATGAAAGTGGTTTTTGGTTACTTGTAATCGGATATAGTTAGCCGACTATAGGATTGGGGGCACCGTGAATAAAGTCCACTTGGATATTGAGGGGTTGGGATCGTGCCGTAATATCTATCAAAGTACCCTAACGATTGAGGCTAAGATCACAATGGTGGATGGTTTAATCCCGTGTGTGAATCTGATGTTGTGTCCCTTACTATCGTTAGTGGAATTATACAACTACCGATGAGTGATGTTGAGGGGTTGTGATTGTGCCATTAATCTCCATCAGGGGTGTTGAGGGGTTGTGATTGTGCCATTGATCTCCACCTTATGTAGTCCGGTAGTTTGTATGAAGCGTGTGGGACAATGCTTGTAATCTGCGTATTCGATTGTGTCTTTGAGTTGGTTATGGTTTGGTTTAAGAAATGATCACTTGTAAGCCAATATAATGATGATGACTAATGGTTAAGCATGAGATGCTAGTGATTATTCTAGATTGCATGTGATGCTTGGTAAAGCATGACCAAAGGTTTATTTTTTGTTTTAAAATGATGCATAAGATCATGTCTTTTAAAAAGTGCAATGATGTCTTGAAAGGGAATGTTTTATGTAAAAGCATGTGTTGATAGATAGAGTTTTGCCAATTGTATGAAATGCATTGATGAATATTGTTAGCGATCCTCACTAAGCTTTGTGCTTACATTCATTTGTTTCATCAATGCAGAGAATTAGGCGTTTGAGGCAACGTGTAAGCAAGGGGAATCCAAGCACTTTGGTCTAGCAAAGTATGTGGTTTTTCTTTGGTGTAATAAGAGGAAATTGTTGGAGTATGCCCAATGACCAATCATATGATGATTGAATAGACATATTATTTTACTAGATTTATCAAGTAATGGCATTGCCGTTATTATCATTTGGTATGTTTCTGTGCATCAAACTAACCATTGGATAATAATGTCCATACAATAATATGATTATTGTTAAATAGAATCCTTAGTCGAATATTATTACGGGTATGGACAGTGATAATATATAGGGACTAATATGTGATTGATTGATAACAAGTGTTGTTATTGACATATAGATGTCAAAATCAACACATAAGTATTTGTTAGAGAACAACATACTGGATTGACCCGCTATGAGCATCTTTCTTGGGTAATTATGTGACAGTCACAATATTGCTCATGATAAACATATGTATGATCCTCAGACTTGAGATCAACATGATTTCAACATAAAGATTTACGTATTTTGATATAGTCAAACGTGTGCCGTAACTGACTACATTATAAAGACTGGTGATTGGATACATGATGACCTATGTAGTGAAATATGGTTGATCAAGAAAGGATTTGTCCCTCCTACATAACGGGAGAAATATCTTCGGCCACTTGATTGAGTGAGATTAGAAAATGCATGGCCATGCTCGAATATTATGATATGAGATATCATAGAGATTCGTTTATCATAATCTACTCAAGACATCAAGAAACACTAGATGGACAACACAAGTGTGACTAACCCATGACTTGTGTTCATCTAAGATATAAGGGACAAAAGGATGAAATACATAAAGGAAGTTTATTCAGGAACTAGGAAAGTCAAACCATGACTTCATGCAACTTAGGTAGCAATGATGTATTGCTAGATGCCACTCATTGTTTGTAAAATTAGAACATTTCTAATTTTGCTGCTAACGTTGCATGAACCTACAAAAAAAAATTGGAAACCATACTCCGTATTTTTAGGGAGGTTGCGGAAAAACCCCTATGGGATAGGGGAAATCGGCAACTCCCTTAAATGGGAATAATATTGGATAAATATTGTATTTATCAAATATTATTTAGAGTATGGAAACTATTTAGAAACTAAAATATTATAGAATATGATTCTAGAAATTTAAATCTATATTTGGAATTTATATAATGTATATTTAATTCCAAGTTTATGTAGAATTAGATTCCACATAATTAAAAATATATATTTAAATATTTAAATCCAAGTAAAGATAGAATGAGATTCTATATAATAAAAATATATATATTTGTATTAAATATAATGTATATTTAAATCCATGTTTTATGTAGAATAAGATTCTACATAATTAAATATATATATTGCATTTAATATTATTAAATATAATGTATATTTAACATAAACCAATTTCAAGTAGAATTAGATTCTATGAATTTTTGTTCAACTTGGATTTACGAAATTCAACTAGAATTAAGTCTCTGAATACTATTTAAGGGGACAAGGGCTAGCAACCAAATCATCCCTCTTCCTCCACTTGAGGAATTCGACAACACCCCTAGGGATTCCCCACTGGAATTCAACATATCCCAGAAAGCTCTCTAAAGAAGCTGTTCGATATTTTTCTGGTGTTCTACTTGCCCCTGGAAAATCCCTGAAGGTTCCTTACTCGATTGCAAGTCCCGGTTGAACTCCTAGTCGATTTTAGACTGCCTCAGGAATCCAATTTATCCCTAAGTGTTAGGGAGGCAGAAACTTTGTTCGTTTTATTCGGGTGGACTCAGTAGAGGTCGTTGCGAACCTGTGACGATTCCGGTTTTACTTTACGTGGTTATTCCGACATACCGTCGGTTTTCCGGTTTCCAGAGATCTGAAAGGTAACTCTTCATCTTTTCACCCTGAATTCGTTCCAGTACATGGATCCTTGGCTGGATTACGTCGGATTAATTTTTCCGCTGCGCCACGGGGTGTGCCGACGTGACCCAACCATGGTATCAGAGCCACTTGTATCATACGAATTCGGACTTAAATTCTTCGGTGATGTTTATGTATGAGATGCATGCTGTTTGATTCGATTTAGATATTTATCGTTTATCGTAGCACACCTAATAAAGACTTATTTCGATTAGCACTGAATGATTAAGAGTTAATCATAACTATGTTAGGTTGCTTCAATGTAAAATGTTAACATGTTGAGACTATCTTTCACAGTGAATCCATAAGAGTTATAGTTAGACGTTATGAAAAATGCATGTCTAGGATTGGCATCATCAAAGATCTTGTACTTAAGTGTGCCTAGTGCGCCACCTCTCTTTCATGTTGACCTACCTGGTGCATTTGTTCGCTAACGCAAATGATTTATGAAACCTCATGATCCTTCTTTGGACCATTAACCGCAACATACGAATAATCAGTTTAAAACTCCGTAAACACGTCGTTACTTTGTTCGCACGATGTTTGAAATGCATGTTAGATTGCACGGTGTTTGTTTTTCATGGTTATAGCCCATTGCCTTTACAGTTTTGGTTTTTATAAATACGGCCTGCGTGTCGTGCCTTTCTCTATCTTTTATTGTACTTTTCTTCTCATCTCACTCCCTCGCATGTAACGCGAGTTTCTGAAAATTGTAAATACTCATTGTGATAAAGCAAGGACCAACATAGCAGCATGGTGGGCCTTCCCTGGTGGACCAGGCGTTTCAGAAGCATATTCTATCTTTAGTGGAATGGTCCTCCCATTGGCTTGGGACGTGTCGCCTTAGGTTAAGAAGGGCTATAATCATTGCATATTTATTTACCGCTTATATTTACCTTGTATGTGATGCAATTGATGTTTTATAAGTATGATTAAACATAGTTCTATTGATAGGATCAATGTTAAAATGATGAGATAATTAGGTAAATCCCTCACTATAATTCTAAGTCTGTTTTAACCATCCAATATTTACCCTCGTTAAAGCTTCGATCGATATAATGCAAGGTTTCCAAAGCAATGTCACATTTATCTATTTTAGTTAAACACGAAGAATAAGCTAGTGATATTCGCTGGTTGAGATATTGGTATTGACTTAGCTGGGTTGTTCTAATAGGATTAGAAAACTTAGTGGTTAAAAGTTTTGGTTAATCATAAGATGATTTAAAGAACAAGAGTTGTTCGCCAAAAGATTAGGAATTACATGCGATGTAATTAGTAAGGTGTTACTTACCTAAATAACCATTTCCTAAAAGACTGGCCAAAGCTGATTTAGGAATGGTGAAATACATATCCTCATTCACTAGAAAAACTATCGAAATGTTTTTCCGAAATTAAAACTAGAGGGTTTTTAATTTTGAAGAAAATAGTGGGAGTAAATTTATAGTAAAGACCTATCTATAAATTTTAAAATTTAGTAAAACTTATGTAGCATATTTTCTTTGTTGTAGAATTAATGGCAAATAATACTCTATGTCTGCGATCTATTATTGAGAAGCATAAGGTCAATGGCATAAACTTCCTTGATTGGTTCCGCAATTTGAGAATTGTTCTCAAACAGGAAAAAGAAGGAATATGTCATTGAAAAACATGTTCCTGATAAACCGGTTGCCACAGCTTCCAGAGCTGACAAAGACAAGTTTAAGAAACACATGGATGACATGCTGGATGTCGGTTGTCTTATGCTTGCCTCCATGACCCCTGAGCTTCAGAAGCAACATGAGGACATGGTAGCTTATGATATGATTCAAAATCTCAAGGAGATTTAGTAAATCCAAACATATTCTAAAGTGCTTACATCTTGGAGATGTGAAAGTATGCAACATACTCACAAAGTTGATAACTTTGTCAACTCCCTGACAAAGCTTTTGACATAACATAAGCATGTCAGTTACACTAAGCCATATCGTATTAGATACGAGAATGATTGGTCTTAAAGCTAGTGGGAGATTGTTGGAGTATGCCCAAAGACCAATCATATGATGATTGAATGGACACAATATTTTACAAGATTTATCAAGTAATGGCATTGTCGTTATTATCATTTGGTATGTTTCTATGCATCAAATTAACCATTGGATAATAATGTCCATACAATAATACGATTATTGTTAAATAGAATCCTTAGTCGAATATTATTACGGGTATGGACAATGATAATATATAAAGACTAATATGTGATTGATTGATAACAAGTGTTGTTATTGACATAGAGATGTCAAAATCAACTCATAAGTATTTGTTAGAGAACAACATACTGGATTGACCCGCTATGAGCATGTTTCTTGGGTAATTATGTGACAGTCACAACATTGCTCATGATAAACAAATGTATGATCCTCAGACTTGAGATCAACATGATTTCAACATAATGATTTACGTATTTTGATATAGTCAAATGTGTGCCGTAACTGACTACATTATAAAGACTGGTGATTGGATACATGATGACCTATGTAGTGAAATATGGTTGATCAAGAAAGGATTTGTCCCTCCTACATAATGGGAGAAATATCTTTGACCACTTGATTGAGTGAGATTAGAAAATTCATGGCCATGCTCGAATATTATGATATGAGATATCATAGGGATTCATTTATCATAATTTACTAAAGACATCAAGAAACACTAGATGGACAACGCAAGTGTGACTAACCCATGACTTGTGTTCATCTAAGATATAAGGGACAAAAGGATGAAATACATAAAGGAAGTTTATTCAGGAATTAGGAAAGTCAAACCATGACTTCATGCAACTTAGGTAGCAATGATGTATTGCTAGATGCCACTCATTGTTTGTAAAATTAGAAGAGTTCTAATTTTGCTGCTAACGTTGCATGAACCTAGAAGGGTAACAAACTTCGAATGAAACGAACAAAAATTGGAAACCATACACCCTATTATTAGGGAGGTTGCCGAAAAACCCCTATGAGATAGGGGAAATCGGCAACTTTCTTAAATGGGAATACTATTGGATAAATATTGTATTTATCAAATATTATTTAGAGTATGGAAAATATTTAGAGCCTTAAATATTATAGAATAAGATTCTAGAAATTTAAATATATATTTGGAATTTATACAATGTATATTTAATTCCAAGTTTATGTAAAATTAGATTCCACATAATTAAAAATATATATTTAAATATTTAACTCCAAGTAAAGATAGAATGAGATTCTATATAATAAAAAATATATATTTGGATTATATATAATGTATATTTAAATCCATGTTTTATGTAGAATAAGATTCTACAAAATTAAACATATATATATTTCATTTAATATTATTAAATATAATGTATATTTAATATAAACCAATTTCAAGTAGAATTAGATTCTATGAATTTCTGTTCAACTTGGATTTAAGAAATTCAACTAGAATTAAGTCTCTAAATACTATTTAAAGGGACAAGGTCTAGCAACTAAATCATCCCTCTTCCTCCTCTTGAGGAATTCGACAACACCCCTAGGGATTCCCCACTGGAATTCGACATATCCCAGAAAGCTCTCTGAGAAGCTGTTCGATATTTTTCTAGTGTTCTACTTGCCCCCTGGCAAATCTCTGAAGGTTCCCTTGCTCGATTGCAAGTCGCGGTTGAACTCCTGGTCGATTTCAGACTGCCATAGGAATCCTTGGAGGGATTTCGAATTCTCCCTGGAAGGTGTTCAAACCTATCGAAATTTATCCTTAAGCGTTAGGGAGGCAGAAAATTTGTTCGTTTTATTCGGGTGGACTCAATAGAGGTCATTGCAAACCTGTGACGATTCTGGTTTTACTTGACGTGGATATTCCGACATACCGTCTGTTTTCTAGTTTCCAGAGATCTAAAAGGTAACTCTTCATCTTTTCACCCCGGATTCGTTCCAGTACATGGATCCTTGCCTGGATTACGTCAGATTAATTTTTCCGCTGCGCCACAGGGCGTGCCGACGTGACCCAACAGTGGTATCAGAGCCACTTGTATAATACGAATTCAGACTTAAATTTTTGGGTGATGTTTATGTATGAGATGCATGTTGTTTGATTCAATCTAGATATTTATCGTTTATCGTATCACACCTAATAAAGACTTATTTCGATTAGCACTGAATGATTAAGAGTTAATGATAACTATGTTAGGTTGCTTCAATGTTAAATGTTAACATGTTGAGAATAATAGTTAGTCTAGAGAACAAGTAGTTGTTCGTAGTTTCATAGATTTATGAAATCTTTGAAAGGGCTTCTAATTTGATAAAAGTTATCAAACTATCTTCCACGGTGAATCCATAAGAGTTATGGTTAGACGTTATGAAAAATGCATGTCTAGGATTGGCATCATCAAAGGCCTGGTACTTAAGTGTGCCTAGTGCGCCACCTCTCTTTCATGTTGACCTACCTCATGTTAGATTGCACGGTGTTTGTTTTGCATGGTTATAGCCCATAGCCTTTATAGTTTTGGTTTTTATAAATACAACATGCGTGTCGTGCCTTTCTCTATCTTCTATTATACTTCGCTTCTCATCTCACTCCCTTGCATGTAACGCGAGTTTTTGAAATTTGTAAATACTCATTGTGATAAAGCAAGGACCAACATAGCAGCGTGGTGGGCCTTCCCTGGTGGACCAGGCGTTTCAGAAGCATATTCTATCTTCAGTAGAATGGTCCTCCCATTGCCTTGGGACGGGTCGCCTTAGGTTAAGAAGGGCTATAATCATTGCATATTTATTTACCGCTTATATTTACCTTGTATGTGATTCAATGGATGTTTTATAAGTATGATTAAACATAGTTCTATTGATAGGATCAATCTTAAAATGATGAGATAATTAAGTAAATCCCTCACTATAATTCTAAGTTTGTTTTAACCATCCAATATTTACCCTCGTTAATGCTTCGATCGATATAATGCAAGGTTTCCAAAGCAATGTCACATTTATCTATTTTAGTTAAACGCGAAGAATAAGCTAGTGATATTCGCTGGTTGAGATATTGGTATTGACTTAGCTAGGTTGTTCTAATAGGATTAGAAAACATAGTGGTTAAAAGTTTTGGTTAATCATAAGATGATTTAAAGAACAAGAGTTCTTCGCCAAAAGATTAGGAATTACATGCGATGTAATTAGTAAGGTGTTACTTACCTAAATAACCATTTCCTAAAAGACTGGCCAAAGCTGATTTAGGAATGGTGAAATACGGATCCTCACTCACTAGAAAAACTATCGAAATGTTTTTCCGAAATTAAAACTAGAGGGTTTTTAATTTTGAAGAAAATAGTGGGAGTAAATTTATAGTAAAGACCTATCTATAAATTTTAAAATTTAGTAAAACTTATGTAGCATATTTTCTTTGTTGTAGAATTAATGGCAAATAATACTTTATCTCAGCGATCTATTATTGAGAAGCATAAGGTCAATGGCATAAACTTCCTTGATTGGTTCCGCAATTTGAGAATTGTTCTCAAACAGGAAAAGAAGGAATATGTCATTGAAGAACATGTTCCTGATAAACCGGTTGCCACTGCTTCCAGAGCTGACAAAGACAAGTTTAAGAAACACATGGACGACATGTTGGATGTTGGTTGTCTTATGCTTGCCTCCATGACCCCTGAGCTTCAGAAGCAACATGAGGACATGGTAGCTTATGATATGATTCAAAATATCAAGGAGATTTATGAAGGGCAAGCTCGTCAAGAGAGGTACAAGACCTCTAAAGCTCTGTTTCAATGCAAGATGAATGAGGGATCTCCGTAGGAGCTCACGTCATCAAAATGATTGGCAACATCCAAACGTTGGAGAAGCTCGGCTTCCCGCTGAAAGACGAATTAGCTACTAATGTCATCCTGCAATCATTGCCGGATAGTTTCAATCAGTTCGTCCTTAATTTCAATATGAATGAAATTAACAAGACGCTACCATAGTTGCCTGGCATGTTGAGAACTGCTGAAATCAACCTGAAAAAGGTAGGACCTAAACTTGTTCTGATAGTCCGCAAGGGCAAGAAGAAAGGTAAATCGGCAGCAAAGTCTAAATGTGATGGTAAGACCAAAACCGATGAAAAGGAGGCATTGAAACCTAAGAAGGGAATCAAGAAGGATGGAAAATATTTCCATTGCGGGTAGACCAGACATTGGAAAAGAAACTGCCCCACACACCTACAAGAAGTCATGAAAGCAAAAACGAGTGAGGCATCAACCTCATAGGCTTCTAAAGAGAAGGCATCATAATAGACATGGACCTGCGAATGGAAATAAAGCAAGAGTTGCTACATCATCCATTAGGACATGTGTTATTGCTTAAATAGATTTGTTTTAGTTTTTAAGATTATTATTTTTTGCCTATGTTTTAGTTATCTCGTCCTTAAGGACAAGATATTTTAATTTTGAGATTATTTAAATAAATGTTATTCTTTTAATCTCTTATGGCACAAGGAATCAATGATCTTTAAACTAATCAAATAAATAATATTTATAAGATAAGTAAAACAAATGACTAATCTCAAACTCGTAAAAAGTATTAAGGTAATTTGATGAGATCAAATTCAAGAATACTTAAAGTTTGATGAACTTTCAAAGAAAATGGGTTTGTCCCATAATTAAAGGGACAAGGGCTAGCAACCAAATCATCCCTCTTCCTCCTCTTGAGGAATTCGACAACACCCTTAGGGATTCCCCACTAGAATTCGACTTATCCCAGAAAGCTCTCTGAGTAGTTGTTCGATATTTTTCTGGTGTTCTACTAGCCCTCTGGCAAATCCCTGAAGGTTCCCTTGCTCGATTGCAAGTCCCGGTTGAACTCCTGGTCGATTTCATAATCCCTCAAGAATCCCTAGAGGGATTTCGACTTCTCCCTGGAAGGTGTTAAAACCTGTCGAAATTTATCCCTAAGTGTTAGGGAGGCAGAAACATTGTTCGTTTTGTTCGAGTGGAGTTAGTAGAGGTTTTTGCGAACCTGTGACGATTCCGGTTTTACTTGATGTGGTTATTCCGACATACCGCTTGTTTTCCAGTTTCTAGAGATCTAAAAGGTAACTATTCATCTTCACCCCCGGATTCCTTCCTGTACATAAATCCTTGGCTTGATTACGTCAGGTTAATTTTTTCGCTGCGCCATGGGGCGTGCCGACGTGACCCAAAGAAATGGGTGGGATTTCTCTTTTTGGTTGATTGAGGATGTTGGTTATTACTTTGTTCATATGTAGTTTGGTATTTTTAGTTGTAATTGGCCTTTGAGGTTTGTTTGATGCATGATTGTGGCTTTTAGCTATTGAATGGTTCTAAAGACTAGGAAGCATGCCTATAGATCTAATGTTGGCTTGAATGATGCTATGTTTTAGCTCATACTTCTTAATGTTGATCTTTGATTCTTAAACATGTTGTATGTATGTTGTGGCCTGAATTGGAATGTTTTCGAGGGTGTTTTATGAGTGAAAAACCAGCAAAATCTGTTGTTGCAGGGCAAGGCGTATTGGAACGCCTTTACCTGTCTCGGAACAGTGGCCTGAAATTGCCATGAGGTTTCGGAATCGGTAGGAACGTTCCAGAACACTTTGATATTGGAAAGGGGTGTTTTGATACGGGTTTCAGAAGACACCCGAGTATCGAAACGGTCAACCTGGTTCCGTAACAACCGTTTCGATATAGAGCCTTGTGTTTCGAAACACCCGATCGTTGGAGTTGAATTTGAATTGTTTCAAGTTTTTATTTCTTACGTTTTAGTCCTTGAGTCTTGAACGCTTAATTAAATGAGTTGGGATGATCCGTTTTAGATGAAATTTGACACGCTGGCTTATTATATGATTAATTTTGGATTGGTAACTTTAAAATTTGTTTAGTCCTCAAATTTCTAGAAAATTACAATTTCGTCCCTAAAAGATAATCGTAAGCTATTAAACCCCTAAGTGAGCTTCGTTCGTTGTGTCGCTTCTGCTAAAGTGTTTTGCTTTTCACGGGTTGACTTTGGTTTTCCCCATGTAATCTTTTGAGTTCGGGTTGGGCGTCTAGGCTGGGCTAAGGGGGTTACAAAACATTCGCAAAATAGGCATCAAGCATGGCAATTCATGAGAGATATTTAATTACTAAAGCATGCTATTATAAACAATCATAGCATAGCAAAAATGCCAAACGTAGAACAATAAGCCATGTAGAAACCATTTACAAGTCCAAAAACACAAACAAAACATATCCAGAATGATTAACATCACCAAACAAATCCATGAGCAGTAAATCCCTCCCATTGCCTTTTATTATACTAAAGTAAATCACATACTTTGATTAGCTAAAATCACTTGGATTCCACTTGCTCTCTTGCTTCCAAAGATGATCAGTTCTCTGTATTGATGAAACAAATGAGCGTAAGCATAAAGCTTAGTGAGGACAACTAACAACAAAGCAATCATCAAGGCATTTTATAAAATCAAATCATCATTCTTTGTAAACTTATGCCTTCCTTTAAAACATCTTTTCCTCTTTGAAATCCACATGCTCATAGCATCATTAATTTTAACAGTAAAACCTTTGTTCATGCTTAAACCTAGCATCATAGGCATTCTAGAATATCTCCCAAGCATCTAATGTTTTATCAACATCAATGTTCATCATTAAATAATTAAATCAATTTCATTATGTTGGCTCACAAATGATCAATAACAACCCATATCAAAACCAACACAATTGACAGAATCGAATACGCAGATTACAAGCGTTGTCCCACACGCTTCATACACACTACCGGATTACACAAGTTGGAGTTAAATGGCACAATAACAACCCCTCAGGACCCGTGATAGAGATTAATGGCACAATCACAACCCCTCAACATCACTCATCGGTAGTTGTATAATTCCACTAACGAGAGCATGAGACAAAAACCACAAGATTCACACACGTGATTAAACCATCCACCGTTGTGATCTTAGCCTCAATCGTTAGGGTACTTGGATGGAGTTTACGGCACAATCACAAGCCCTCGACATCCAAGGCGAGTTTATTCACGGTGCACCCAATCCTATAGCTGGCTAACTATATTCGATTTAAGTAACCAAAAACCATTTTCATCACTTGCCAATATAATCATTTATCATCACCATTTCAGTGTTTTTCAAGCATAAACCACAATGCCATTTTCACAAGCATTAACATGCTTAAACCAAATGCATAAATCATATAAACCCAAGGATTGTTTACCATGTGCATCCTTAACAAAATGGCATTAAAAGCAGCATCATCAATGCTTAAATCATGATTTACAACCGTAATCAAACCACATTAAAATCAAGTGCATTTTAAACCAAAACATAGCACATTCTAAGAGAGACTTTCGATTTACTTACTCTTGAGCTTAGCTAAGTGTTTCAAACATACGCTAAGATCCCAAAACCACTCTCAAGATGTTTCAAAGCTGGAAAATCCTTTTCCACTCACCAATACAGAAACTTCGCTTGCCGACGCGAAGATCACTCGCTTGAAACCTCCAAAAATGCTTTGCTTGCTTTCAGATCAAGATCCCCTGTTTTTAGAGCATCAAAACAGAGATCCAAATGCATTACAATGCATTCCAACACCAGAAACTAAACACAAACTCGTTGCCCAGCAAAACTTCACCAATTTACCCATTTGAAACAACCTCAACTATTCCTTATACCTCCAGCAAATAGATCACCATCAAAACACTTCAAAAACTCAACTAAAATCATCAAGAAACTCAAGGATCTCAAGGATTTCAGGATCTATATCATCAAAACATGTTTTAAACAACATAATCTTCTTAAAACTCATTTAGAATCAATCTAAAACAGAGCTCATCAATAACAATCCGACAATCAAGATTTAAAGCTTTATTTTGCAAGATTTTGATCTTAAATCAAAACTATAATCAAAACTCGGTTAAAACAACGATTAGGAGTCAACAATCTTGGGAAATTTAATAAAGAACCTAGATTAGAGGTTGAGAATGAGATTTACCTCCAATCCTTGCCTTCCTTAAGGATTGACAAGATTTTTTGCTTCACAAATCTTGAAGAACTTGAAGAGAATTCTTAGAAAAAGATGAGAACTAAAGAGAGTATTTGAGAGAAAATAAATATGGAGAAATGGTTTGAGTATATGGTTTTGCTAAAATGAAAGTTAGTAATGTCAAAAACTTCTCATTTTTCTATTTTTACAATTAAATAAAATAAAACCCCTTTTTAATTAATAATCTAAAAATCATTTAAAACACATGTCAATTTAAGGAAATGTATAATTGCACAAAACCTCCCTAAAGATTCTAAGATTTTTTACTCCTCTTTTGAAATTTGCATTTTCCCATAGTTTTAAAACTTTTCATTTTGGTCACTACCCAAAATGTACCTCTTCCACAACTCATTTTCTAAAATTGATTTGACCAACCTCTTCAACACGATTTTAGAGGGTTTTATCAATTTTTGTCATATTTTTATCCTATCCCGAACCTTGATCTCCCCAAACCATCTAATACAATTCAAATCGTTTTAACTAGCCCGATCCGATGTCTAAAACATCTAGGCCCAAAACCAAGTCGTTACATATGTTGTGGTACTATTTTCTTTGTTCGACGAATGTTTAAGCATGTTATTGTTGAATGTATGATAATGACGTTGTACATGATGAATGAATGTGGATGTGATGACAATTGAGTTGAGTCTTGATGCTTGAGATATATGATGATGAAGTATGCATGTGATATGCTTGTTCCATGTTGGGGGGAAATTGGAATACCAATTGCCTTATTACCTAGTAAAATGTTTAAATTTGTTTTGAAAGTCTCGGTATCCTTGTTAGAGATTGCCTGATTATTTGTTTGTTTTATGTTCATGTTTTAATGACAAGTAGCACATTGGGACCGAGACGCGGTGGAAACCTTGTTAGTTTTGCCGAGGAACAACATGATCAAGAGAATGAGGTTCCACATGGTGGAAACCTACCTCCTTCTCCTCCGCCACCACCTGGGGTGATGGGCAGGGCCAACACAGACATGCTGGTCCGGTGTTGGGAGATTTGACGCCTGTGGTACAGGCGATGACCGTGGCATTCCAGGCTGCTGTTGGCGGAGTGCATGTACAAGCTTCTGATGCTGGGTAAGTGAGTTTGCCACTGGAGTTTTTGAGGAGTTTAGGAGGAGGAGTGTTTCGTGGATTATCTCTCAAGGCGTCTGAGGCATGGTTGGCCAGTACGATTCAGATACTGTATCAGATGGGGTGTAGTGATGCACGAAAGTTGGGTTGCACAGTATCATTACTGCGCAGTATCACCAATTCGGACGTTCTTCCGATTTGCGTTCAAGAGAAATTACCTTGGGGGTTAGTTACTTTGATGATAAGAAGATAGAATTTATGTCTCTTGTTCAAAGGAATATGACTTATGTTGACTACGAGATCCAGTTCGTACGGTTAAGTCAATATGCTCCAAAGCTAATGCCGAGTGATAGGTAACGATACGATTGTTTTCGGTACGGTATGGTACAAAAGGTTAAGATGTATATGATTGCGATAAATTATATGGATTTCCATGTGCTCGTGACTCGTGCTAAAGATATAGAGCAGAGCATGGGTCTAACCTTGCGCGGTGGTGGTTCTAATCTGGGCAAGAGAGCTGCTGATGCTGGCCTTAGTGGTGGGAAGAGGAAGAGAAACCGAGACTGTAGATATCAGCCTGCAGCCAGGTGAGGCAACTTTGGACATGGTGCACCAGTTCAGGGCAACAAACATAGGGCTGAAAAGAACATGTGCTCGAAATATGGTTCTTGAGAGCACTTGAGAACGAACTGCCCTCGTGCGGCTGTGGTTGGAGCTAACTCGTGTTGGAATTGTGGATCTGGTTGTCATACGAGACATAAGTGTCCCCTGTTAGAGAGAGGTGGTCAGGGTCGTGCACCAGCTGGTGCACAACAGATAGGTCGAAAGTATGGTCGAGGCAACTTCCAGAGGAGAGAGGATGGCCAGAGAGGTGTGGCCCATGCCGTTGCGGTTCAGCTAGAGGGAGGTGGTCTCACGAGGGTGTATGCACATCGTGAGGGACGCAACGACAACGATGTGATCGCAAGTACCTTCACAGTGCAATCCCTATCCTTGTTAGCATTGATTGATTCCAGATCTACGCATTCATACATCTTGATTGAGCTTGCACATTTGCTTGAATTTTCTGTTGAGGTGCTTGAAAGTTCTTTTGGTGAGACTTTGTTTACAAGGAATCAGTATAGGAGGTGCCCATTGTCTGTTCAAGATCATGTATTTCTTGATGATCTAATGGAATTGCCTTTTATGGTTTTGACGTAATTCTTGGAATAGACTGGTTGGTGGAACACCAAGTTGTGGTGGATTTTGACATTAAGTGTGTTACCTTAAAGCTTGCGGATGATTACGAGGTAGTAATCGTGGGTGAGAACGCGAAGTTCTTATCTAACGCAAATTCGGCTCTTGAAGCGAGTCGGATGATGGAGTTGGGATGTTAAGCTTTCTTGGCATATGTGATGAATCCTGGCACGAGGGAAGTGCGTGTTCAAGACATATGAACTGTATTTGAGTTTCTGGGTGTCTTTCCGGAGGAGTTTCTAGGGTTGCCACCTAACTGGGAAGTTGAGTTTGGCATAGAGTTGTATGAGAATTGCAACACCCCAATTTTGGGCTTAGAAGTTTTGGGTTTGAACCGGACCTGTCGGATTTTTGGTTCGAATATAAAAGGTGGTTTTAGGGAAAGCCTAGTTCGGAATGCATTAAAAATATGGAAAAATTTCTAAAAATACTCTTTTAATATATATAAGAGGGTGGTGAAATTAATTTTACAAAATGAGGTTTGGAAATATGACATTTGGAGTTAGTGACTAAAATGTAATTTTTGAAAAGTTTGTGACTGTTTTAAAAGGATTGAAACTTTGAATATTTAAGGAGCTAATTTACCCAAGGGAGGATTTTAGTTTCATAACTAACTTTTTAAGACTTATTTATTGTTTAATTAATAAAAAGAAAAGAGGGAAAAGTGATATTTTAGTTTCATAACTGACTTTTACCAAAATTTTTCCATTTCATTTTCTCTCAAAATTCCCTCAGCCAAACACATTTCCACAACAACTTTCCTTTTGATTTTCACACCTAAAGAAGAGTTTTCAATCTCCAAATGATTCCTAATCAATTCTACATCAAATCCTCACCATTTGCTTAATGAATTTTCAAGGATTTTTGCTCTAAACAAGGAGAAATCCACATTTAGAGGGGAGAATGATCCGGAGACAATAGAGGTGGCGTTGGAGGTTTCAGATGCTTGGAAGGCTTAACGGCTAGCGCAGTTTTGTGTATCGGTGAGTGGTAAAGAGTTTTCCAGCTTTGAAACATTTTGGATGAGGCTTTGTGAGCTTAGTTTAAGTCTAAACAACTTAGCTAAGCTCAAGAGTAAGTAAATGGAATTTCTCTCTTGGTTTGGGCTATGCTTTGGTTTTTAAATGCACTTGGGGTGATTGTGTTTAAATTATTGTTTTTAAGCATGTTTGGACATGGTTTATTGTCGGTTATTAATGCCATTATGTTAAAGATGAATGAGGTAAGTAATCCTTGACTTGTTTGTGTTGTGTGCATATGATTCTAAATAGTGATGCTTGTGGATTTGGCATTTTGGTTATGCTTGTAAAAATAGTGGATTAATGTAGTAAAATGGTTATATTGGCAATTGATGTAAGTGGTTCTTGGTTACTTTAATCGGATATAGTTAGCCGGCTATAGGATTGGGTGCACCGTGAATTGAGTGGCCTTGGATGTTGAGGGGTTGTGATTGTACCGTAAACTCCATCCAAGTACTCTAGCAATTGAGGAAATTAGTGTCACCACGATGGAGGATGGCTCTCGTGGGTGGGCTTGTTAAGCGCCACCACGATGGATGATGGCTCTCGTGGGTGGACTTTGCTAAGTGTCACCGCGATGGAGGACGGCTCTCGTGGGTGGAATTTGCTAAGTGTCACCGTGATGGAGGACGACACTCGTGGGTAGACCTTGTTAAGCGTCACAACGGTGGAGGGTTGCTCCCGTGTGTGAGCTTGGTTAAGGTGATT
Organism: Hibiscus tridactylites; assembly: GCA_958450335.1. Classification (NCBI taxonomy): domain Eukaryota; kingdom Viridiplantae; phylum Streptophyta; class Magnoliopsida; order Malvales; family Malvaceae; genus Hibiscus; species Hibiscus tridactylites. The sequence goes on from OY288289.1 coordinate 31,135,691, forward strand.
ACAATGGTTGAGGTAGCTCCCATCTGTATGCCTTGTGGTGTGTCCCGGCTCTCACTAGTAAGTTATACAACTTCCGATGAGTGATGTTGAGGGGTTGGGATTGTACCGCTGAACTCCATCACGGGTGTTGAGGGGTTGAGATTGTACCAGTAAACTGCACCTTGTGTTGTTCGGTAGTGTGTATGAAGCGTGTGGGACAACGCTTGTAATCCGCGTATCCGATTGTTTCTTGTGTTGTGATGGTTTGTGGATTATCGCTTGAAAGCCAATGTAATGTTCTTGAATGTAATGAAGCGAGAGATGCTTGGAATGATGCAAGGATGCATGGGAAGTGTGTAATGGTTTATGAGTGCATGAGTACTTGTTAAGCTTGAACAAGTGTTTATCTTCATTGGAGAATGGTGTACATGTGCTTGGAATCTCTTTAATGCATTGATGTCTTGTGAAGACTTGTCTAGTAAGGCATGAAATGTAAATGTTTCTTTTGGTAGTTCATGTGTTGTGCATTTGTTGAATGCATGAGATTGTTAGAGGGAACAAATGGTTTTCCAAGGATTTTGCTTGAAATGATCATTAAGCATGAGATGGTTTTGCAAGGAATTTGAAGAGGAAATGTTTTTCAAGGAATTTGAGTTTAATTTTGCATAAGGTGTTCATGCTTGGAAAGGTTTTAATTGATGGTTTTGCAAGAATGTGCTTTGAAGTGAGTTATTTAGCTTTTCTATGCTAAGGGTTGGTATTCATGGTTGAGCAAAGCATGATTTAAAGCATTTTGTTTAAAAAGGAGTTTTCAAACAATGCTTTGGTTTATCAAATTGTATCTACTTTTTAAAAGGGTTTTATGAATCGCTGCGTTGATGGTGTTTTGGTTTTGAGCATCCCTCACTAAGCATTATGTGCTTACGCTCCTTTGTGTCCATCAATGCAGATAATTGAAGTTGGGGCAGCAAGAAGCAAGGGATTCAAGGAGACCTCCACTTGAGAAGTATGTCTCGGTTAATAGCTATAGATAATAAAGGCAATGGGGGGATAGTCTTTTATATTGATGTGAAATGAGATTGAGTATGTTGACCATATTTGGTTTGTGGTTTGAATCTTGTTGTTTATCGCTTTGCAACATTTGAATCTTCTTATTAATAAGCTGTTATACTATGCTTCTTGTTTTAAAGGCATGATCAAGTGTTGTATGTGTTGAAGGAGTTGGTGCACCGTAGGTTTGCTTTGCATCTAGATTTTAATGCAATTTGGTAGTTATGATGCTTGGCCTGTTGTTGATATGTTGAGGATTGTTTTGGAGTATGTTTGATGGAGTTTGGATGTGTAAAAATAGGCTTTTCTGTTGTTTCTGGGCAGGGTGTTTCGAAACACCCTTGCCTGTTTCGAAACAGGTGCATGATTTGGCCTGGGTGTTTCGAAATGGGTAGAGGTGTTTCGAAACACTTTGGCTACTGCAAAGCCGTGTTTCTGAATTGTCAATTTCCGTTTCGAAACACTTGACTGTTGGTCACTGATTTGAATGGTTTTGAGGTTTGCAAGCTTTACGTTTTAGTCTTAATTTTTGTATGTGCAATTGCTTGAGTTCGAGAGGTCCGTTTAAGGTGAAATTTGACAGGGAAGCAAGTAATATGATTAATTTCATAATGGTATCTTTAAAATTTGTAAAGTCCTCTTAATTTCCTGATTTTACATTTTGGTCCCTTAATTCGTATGTTGTGCAATTGAGTCCCTTATTGTTTTCCGATTGCTGTGATTTTTGAGTATGCTAATCTCAAGAGTATGACTAGGATTAATGTGCATCTAGACAAGTTTAAAAAGAAGAAAAATGGTCGTTAATCAAGGTTGACTTTCGGGTTGACTTTTGTTTTCCCCGTGTAATCTTCGTAGTTTGGGTCAACCGTCTAGGTCGGGCTAAGGGGGTTACAAGAATACGACTCCGGTGTGTATTGCTCTGTATTGCATGGCAACTAAGGAGTTGAAGGAATTGAAGACGCATCTTCAGGAGTTTCTTGATCGAGGGTTCATCAGGCTGGGTATTTCAGCTTCGGGTGCACCAGTTTTATTCGTAAAGAAGAAGGATGGTATCATGAGTATGTGCATTGATTATCGGAAATTGAACAAGTTGATGATTAAGAACAAGTATCGGTTGCCAAGAATCAATGATTTGTTTGATCAGTTTCGGGTTGCTTCGGTATTCTCGAAGATATATTTGAGGTCTGGGTACTATCAACTTAAGGTTAAGGATGTGGATGTGCCTAAGACAGCTTTTCGGACTAGGTACGGCCATTATGAGTTTTTGGTGATGTTGTTTGGGTTGACAAATGCACCGACATCATTCATGGACTTGATGAATAGAGTGTTCCATGAGTATCTAGAATATTTTGTTGTTGTGTTTATCGATGATAATCGTGTGTACTCACGTACCGAGGAGGGTCATGATAAGCACTTTAGGATTGTGTTGGTAGTGCTGCTGGAGAATCAGCTCAATGCTAAGTTGAGCAAGTGTGAGTTTTGGCTCAAGAAGGTGGTTTTTCTTTGACATGTGGTGTCGGTCGAAGGTATCCGAGTTGATCCACATAAGGTTGAGGCAGTTATGAGTTGGAAGACGCCTAAGTCAGCGAAAAAGGTGCGTAGTTTCTTTGTCGTGGCTGGTTACTACCAAAGGGTTCTCTAAGATTGATGCCCGTTTGAACAAGTTGTTGCAAAATAATTTTGGCTTCGAGTGGACGGATGTTAGGTAGCAAGCTTTTAAGAAGTTGAAGGAGTCTTTGGCGCAAGCTCCTGTCTTTATTCAGCCAGAATCGGGTAAGGAGTTTGTAGTTTATTGCGAAGCTTGATGCGTTGGTTTGGGATGCATTTTGATGCAAGGTGGAAATGTTGTAGCTTATGCGTATAGACAACTGAAAGTGCATGAGTGCAACTATCCTATGAATGATCTCGAACTTGCGGCGGTGGTGTTTGATATAATGATTTGGAGACACTATCTTTATGGTGAGAGATGTGTGGTTTACAGCGACCGTAAGAGTTTGAAGTACCATATGTCTCAGAAGGAATAGAATCTTAGGCAATGAAGATGGGTGGAATAAAATCCTCATTTATTGTATGAATGATTATGGTGAAATCAATTTTACAAAATAAGGTTTGAAAATACTCCATTTCGGTATAGTGACCAAATCGCAGTTTTTGAAAAAGTTAAATAATGATTGTTTTGTAAAGGATTGAAACTTTGAATCTTTAAGGAGCTAATTTTACCAAAATGTTTTTAATTAGATTTTTCCTAATTTTAGGTGATTTTAATAATGTTTTAATTAAAGGAAATAAAGATTAATTAAAAGGAAAACTATCTTTGACTTTTCATAACTACCTTTCATCAATTTTCACTCATTTCATTTTCTCTCAAATTCTTTTCAGCCAAACACATTTCCTCCATCAATTAGCCTCTGATTTTTATTCCTTTTGATGAGATTTCAATCTCCGTTAGATTCCTAATCTTTTCCTCACCAAATCCTCTTGTTTTTACATTGGATTTTCAGGAAAACTTGCCAAATTCAAGGAGAAATCAACTATTAGAGGTAAGCTTCGTCCTTATCCTCTAATGACCAGTTCTTTACTGAAATTCCCAAGTTATCAATCCTTTGTTAATGATTTTTGAGTTGCTTTAATGTTAGAAGCAAGAAATTGTGTTAAAACTCAAGGTTTTTAGAGAGATCTTGATGATTTTCGTGGTTGATGGTTAGGCTCTGTTTTGATGATGTTTTCTAATGTATTTTGGATGTTAATTGATGTTATAAATGAGGTTTTATCAAACAAATCTCGAATATGCTTTGATATCTAAGTTTTGTATGCTAGAATGGTGGTTTTTGGGGTGGTTTTAGTATTAAGTTATAGCTGGAGTTATAAGTACAAGTTTTTGGTGGTTTTTGAAGTTGATTGATGTTTAGAAATGATTAGAAGTGATACATCTTTGCTGGACTTTGGTTTGGAAGAGTTTGGAGATGATTTCGGTTGTGTTTGGTAGCCGAAATGAGGTTCTTGAGTAGAGCAGCGAGTTTAGGTGTGTGGCTGATGATTTCAATGCATGATGATGCATTAATCTTCTACTCTTATGTGTTATAAACAGGGGAGACATCTTCGGACGCCTTTGGTGTTGATCTGGGAGCTTAGATAGCGTTTCGGCGAGCAAGCGAAACGTAATCAGTGAGTTTGAATGGTTTAGAAGTCCTTGAGGGACAAAGAAACAAGGTTTGGGGATTTAGGAAAGGTTTGAAACACCTTCCTAAGCCCGGAAGTATGTATTGGCTAGATTGCTCTCTTATAAGTGGTTGTTGCCCCTAAAATGCTTTTACATGCTCATGGTTTGAGATAGATAAATTCCTACTGTTTTATGCATGATTTGTAGCATGAGATGATGCTTGAAATGATTTCATAAAATAACATGATGCATTGATGAGTTTTTGAGCTTTCGTTTTAAAGCATGGAAAATGTTATGGTTTTGAAATGAGATGAGATTGATTTGAGAAATGTTGCATGAAAAACAGTAGGTGAGATGATATTTTGACATAATATATTTCAATAGAAGATGAGATACTTTCCGGATATAATTGATTGATCAATAGGATGAGAGTGCACTATAAACTAAAAAATCTTACGTGCTCTTTGGTTTAATCCAAAGGGAGAGACTGATGGTGGGCATTCCATTGGGTAGGACTTATTGAAATACCCAAGCTTTGTGGCGATGAGAGATTCCACCATGTGAGTACAGTGATGTTAGATTCCACCGGAAATTATGTTACTACACAAGTGAGTACGGTGATGTGAGATTCCACTTGAAGCGTCTAGTGGTTTGAGAATGTGTCCGCATATCCGAGTAGTAATGAGATGTGAAATGTCAATATAATATATGAAAATGCTTTTGAATCACATGTACCTATTGATGAGATGATTTATGCTATGAGAAATGAATATGAGATTTGTGTATGAAATGCTTTGGTTTTTACAAGCATGTGTATGGTGTTGCCATCAGATTTGCATTGGTTTAAATGCATGAGATAGAATTGAGGTACATGTGTTTTCAATGAAGAGTTGCGTTGAAATGGTTTTCAAGCATGATATAGAAAGAGCATGTTGTAGAAAAAGATTTTGAGAAAGTGTTTTAAAGAATGCATTATTGTGTTGGTTCTCTTTAGAGCATGCCTCACTACGCAATGGTGCTTAACGTCTCTTTTACCAATAATGCAGATAATTGGAGTGTTTTTGGGCAGCGAGAAGGTTAAGAACATCAATGGAAGTGCAAAGCTCATGTATGGTGATGTTTTTATACACTTTAGTTTTGATATTTTGCAATAGGACTTCAAGCTTGTACTTGGGAGAAGTGTTTTGAACTCCTTAAGTTTGTAGCATAATTGTGGTTGCATTTATGTGTTGTAAATGGTCCTAAAGGGTTGGTTTAAGGTTTGGTTGCTTTTATTGGTTTTGTGACTAGGAAGCTTGCCTTTAGATTGTATGATTTTGTGATTGATGACATGCTCTAGTTTGAGGGTCTTATATATGTTCCTTAGTATCAAAATGAGTTGCTGATATGATTTGATGCTCTTTATGGCATGTTTGATTGGTTTAAAAGGTGAAAAACCAGCAATTTCTGCTATCGTTGGGCAAAGTTTATCGAAACACCCTCCATTGTTTCGCAACGGGGGCCTGTAATGGCCACAGTGTTTCAGAACGACTAAAGGTGTTTCAGAACAGTTTGGCTACTAGTGAGACCTTTTTCGATGCCGATCTCGGAACAAACCCGAGTACCGAAACGGTCAACACCGTATCGATACGGGCGTTTCGGTACGAAGGGTGGGCGTTTCGATATAGTTGACCGTTGGATGTTGATTTGAATTGTTTGATGTTTTCATACTTTACATTTTAGTCCTGAATGTTGTGGATCCAAATACTTGAGCTTAGAATGTCCTTTTAAGTTGTAATTTGGCAGAGGAGCATGTAAGATGATTATTTACATATTGGTAAACCTAAAACTTGCAAAGTCCTTATAATTTCTATTATTTACATTTTGGTCCCTAAATGTGTAATTTACGCAATTGAGTCCCTAAATGTTTTCCGATCGTTGTGCCTTTCTCTCGAGTGAATCTTGAGTGTTCACATAGGTTTAATGTGCATCTAGAAAAGATTAAAAAGAAGAAAAAGGTTGTTAATCAAGGTTGACTTTCGAGTAGACTTTGGTTTTCCCCGTGTAATCTTCGTAGTTCCGGTCAAGCGTATAGGCCGGGCTAAGGGGGTTACATTTCTTGGTATCAGAACATGGACATATCATTACATTTGTTGCTATGCTATGTTTGGAGTGTGGTTGGGGATCCCATTGCCATATCATTACTAATGAGAGGAAATGGTTTAAAAAATGAGCTTGAGTACTTGGATTACTTACCTTATTATGCCTAATTGTGTTTATTGCATTTTTGTTAGTGCATTGTTTTTATTCCGGGGCCACGTAGAGAGCTGAGAATCATTACTCGTTCCATGGATGAGAATGAGAACGTAGTGAATGCTGAGGATTTACCTCCTCCTCCCTATGGTGGACCACCTGGTGGTGGTGGTGGAGTTTGGGCTGGTGCTGCTGGAGTTGGTGTTGGGGTTGCTGGACCCGAGGGAGGTTAGGGGCAAGCTGCTCCTGATATGACTGTGCTGATACATGCTATTGCTGGAGCTTTCCAGGCATTAGTAGCTGGAGCTCATGGAGCTGCACCTCAGGATGATGCTAATGTGAGATTGCCATTGGAGCATCTCCGCAGTCTAAGTGGGACTGAGTTTGGAGGTTTGACACCAGAAGGTTCTGAGTCTTGGTTTGAGAGCACCAAGAGGATTCTTGGATAGCTGAACTGCATTAATGTCCAGAAGGTGGGATGCATTGTGTCACTACTACATGGTGATGCATACACGTGGTGGACGACCACTATCTCTGGAACGGAGGATGATGAGGTGACTTGGACATTATTATTGAATGCGTTCAAGCGAAAATATTTGTAGGTTCGTTACATCGATGAGAAGAAGAGGGAGTTTATGTCTCTTGTGCAAGGGAGCATATATGTGGCTGAATATGAGATTCAGTTCATTCGCCTTAGCCAATATGCACATAAGCTAATTCCTAGCGAGAGGTAAAGGTGTGAACGGTTCCGTTTTGGGCTTGTAGCGGACGTGAAAACCTAAATGCTTGCAGCTGATTACAGTGATTTCGATGTCTTGGTCACTAGATCCAAGGACATTGAGTTGAATCTCAGCTTGGTGAGTCTAGCTCGGGGAAGCGAGCTGCAGAACGCGATTATGGTAGAGATCGCAACAAGAGGCATAAGGATAGGAAGCCGCATTTTGATGCTAGGCGCGAGGGTGGTAACCCTGGTAGAGGTCAACAAGGACCTAATGCTTTCTTGAGGACTTCGAAGTGCAACCGGTGTGGTAGGAGACACGCTGGTGAGTGTTGGGGTAACCTTGAGACATGTTCGAACTGTGGTAATTGGGGGCATACGAAGAAAGATTGTCCTCATCGGCTCCGATGAGAGCAGCTGAGCCACAGAGAGGTCGTGGGCACGGTCGTGGTATTTTTCAGCGTAGAGATGAGGGTGGAAGGAATGTAGCGCATGTGGTGTCTGTCCAACTTGAGGGTGGTGATCAGACTCAAGTGTATGCCCATCTTTAGGGAAAGAATGACACGGACGTGATCGCATGTACCTTTACTTTGCAATCCTTGTCATTACTTTCTTTGATTGATTCTAGATCTACACACTCGTACATATTACGTGAACATGCTCAAATACTCGGTTTGCCTATTGAGTCTTTGGATGTTGGTCTGCGTGGTGAGACGGTTGTAACAAGGAAGTTGTATAAGAGATGTCCCTTAAAGGTGCAAGATCATGTGTTTCTTGTTGATCTTATGGAATTTCCATTCTATGGTTTTCATGTAATGCTTTGCATGGACTGGCGTGTTGAGCATAGAGCCATTGTGGATTTCGAAAGCAAGCGAGTTTCGTTGAAACTTGTGGATGGTTATGAGGTTGTGAAGCTTACCTAGCCTTTTTTATGAATCCTAGTTCAATGGAGGTGCGCGTTCAGGATATAGGGACCATGTGTTAGTTCCCTAGAGTGTTTCCGGAGGAATTATCTGGTTTGTCGCCTAGTCGAGAGGTTGAGTTTTGAATTGAGTTGTATGAGAACACAACTCAGGTGTCCATTGCTCCCTATCGCATGGCACCCAAGGAGTTGAAGGAATTGTAGACACAACTTCATAAGTTGCTTGACCGTGGCTTCATTCGGCCTAGTATGTCACCTTGGGGTGCACCGGTCTTGTTTGTTAAAAAGAAAGATGGCACGATAAGAATGTGCATCGATTATCGTCAGCTGAATAAGTTGACCGTCAAGAACGAATATCCTTTTCCGAGGATTGATGATCTTTTTGATCAGTTTCGGAGAGCGGCTGTGTTCTCCAAGATTGATTTGAGGTCAGGGTACTATCAGTTAAAGGTGAAGGATGTGGATACGCCGAAAACAACCTTTAGAACGAGGTATGGGCATTATGAGTTCCTTGTGATGCCGTTTGGGTTGACGAATGCTCCTGTCGCTTTCATGGACATGATGAACAACGTGTTCCATGAATTCTTGGACAAGTTTGTTGTGGTGTTCATCGATGATATCCTTGTGTACTCTCGTACTAAGGAGGAGCATGGATTTTCTCTCAAATTAATTTAAGCCAAAATCATTTCATCCATCAATTAGACTTTGATTTTCATTCCTTTTGATGAGATTTCAATCTCCTTTTGATTCCTAATCTTTTCCTCACCAAATCCTCTTGGTTTTATATTGGATTTCTAAGAAAACTTTCCCAATTCAAGGAGAAATCAGCCATTAGAGGTACGCTTCGCCCTTCTCCTCTAATGATCAGTTCTTTATTGAAATTCCCAAGTTATCAATCCTTTGTTAATGATTTTTGAGTTGCTTTAATGAAAGAAATAAGAATTGTGTTAAAACTCAAGGTTTTTGGAGAGATCTTGATGATTTTCGTGGTTAATGGTTAGGCTCTGTTTTGAGGTTGTTTTCTAATGTATTTTGGATGTTAATTGATGTTATAAATGAAGTTTTATCAAACAAATCCCAAATAGGCTTGGATTCCTAAGTTTTGTATGCTAGAATGGTTGTTTTTGGGGTGGTTTTGGTGTTCTGTTATAGTTGGAGGTATAAGGACGAGTTTGTGGTGGTTTTTTATGTTGATTGATGTGTAGAAATGATTAGAAGTGATAGATCTTGGCTGGGCTTTGTTTTGGAAGAGTTTGGAGATTATTTCGATTGTGTTTGGTAACCGAAATGAGGTTCTTGAGTAGAGCAGCGAGTTTAGGTGTGTGGCTGATGATTTCAATGCATGATGATGTATTAATCCTATGCTCTTATGTGTTATAAACAGGGGAGACATCTTCGGACGCCTTTGGTGTTGATCTGGGAGCTTAGATAGCATTTTGGCGAACAAGCGAAACGTAATCGGTGAGTGCGAATGGTTTAGAAGTCCTTGAGGGACAAAGAAACAAGTTTTGGGGATTTATGAAAGGTTTGAAACACCTTCCTAAGTCCGGAAGTAAGTATTGGCTAGATTGCTCACTTATATGTGGTGGTTGCCCCTAAAATGCTTTTACATGCTCATGGTTTGAGATAGATAAATTCCTACTGTTTTATGCATGATTTGTAGCATGAAATGATACTTGAAATGATTTTATTAAATAACATTTTGCATTGATGAGGTTTGAGCTTTTGTTTTAAAGAATGGCAAATGTTATGGTTTTGAAATGAGATGAGAAGTATTTGAGAAATGTTGCATGAAAAACAGTAGGTGAGATGATATTTTGACATAATATATTAGCATAGAAGATGAGATACTTACCGGATATAATTGATCAATCAATAGGATGAGAGTGCACTATAAACTAAAAATTCGTCCGTGCTCTTTTGTTTAATCCAAATGGAGAGACCGATGATGGGCATTCCATCAGGTAGGACTTGGTGAAATACCCAAGCTTTGTGGAGATGAGAGATTCTGCCATGTGTGTACGGTGATGTGAGATTCCACCGAAAATTATGTTACTAGACAAGTGAGTACGGTGATGTGAGATTCCACCGGAAGCGTCTAGTGGTTTGAGAATGTGTCTACATATCTGAGTAGTAATGAGATGTGAAATGCCAATATAATATATGAAAATGCTTTTGAATCACATGTACCTATTGATGAGATGATTTATGATAGGAGAAATGCATATGAGATTTGTGTAAAAAATGCTTTGGTTTTGCCAAGCATGTGTATGACCTTGCCATGAGATTTGCATTGGTGTAAATGCATGAGATAGAATTGAGGTACATGTGTTTTCAATGAAGAGTTGCTTTGAAATGGTTTTCAAGCATGAGATAGAATGAGCATGTCGTAGAAAAAGCTTTTGAGAAAGTGTTTTAAAGAATGCATTATTGTGTTGGTTTTCTTTAGAGCATGCTTCAGTAAGCAATTGTGCTTACGCTCTCTTTTACCAATAATGCAGATAATTGAAGTGTTTTTTGGTAGCGAGAAGGTTAAGAACTTCCAAGGAAGTGCAAAGCTCATGTATGGTGATGTTTTTATACACTTTAGTTTTGATCTTTGGCAATGGGACTTCAGGGTTGTATTTGGGAGATGTGTTTTGAACTCCCTATGTTTGTAGCATGATTGTGGTGGCATTTATGGGTTGTAAATGGTCCTAAATGTTTGGTTTGAGGTTTGGTTGCTTTTCTTGGTTTTGTGACTAGGAAGCATGCCTTTAGATTGTATGATTTTGTGATTGATGCCATGCTCTAGTTTGAGGGTCTTATGTATGTTCCTTAGTATAAAAATATGTTGCTGGTATGATTTGATGCTCTTTGAGGCATGTTTGATTGGTTTAAAAGGTGAAAAACCAGCAATTTCTGCTATCACTAGGCAAAGTGTATCGAAACATTCTCCACTGTTTTGAAACGGGGGCCTGTAATGGCAATAGTGTTTCTGAACGACTAAAGGTGTTTCATAACAGTTTGGCTACTAGTGAGACCTTTTTCGATACCGGTCTCGGAACATACTCGAGTACCGAAACAGTCAACACCGTTTCGATACGGGTGTTTCGGTACGAAGGGTGGGTGTTTCGATACAGTTGACCGTTGGATGTTGATTTGAATTGCTTGATGTTTTCATGTTTTACATTTTAGTCCTGAATGTTGTGGATGCAATTGCTTGAGCTTAGAATGTCATTTTAAGTTGTAATTTGACAGAGGAGCATGTAACATTATTAATTACATATTGGTAAACCTAAAACCTGCGAAGTCCTTATAATTTCTAAAAATTACATTTTTGTCCCTAAAACGTGTAATTTGTGCAATTGAGTCCCTAATTGTTTTCCGATCCTTGTGCCTTTCTCTCGAGTGAATCTTGAGTGTTCACATAGGTTTAATGTGCATCTATAAAAGATTAAAAAGAAAAAAAGGGTTGTTAATCAAGGTTGACTTTTGGGTTGACTTTGGTTTTCCCCGTGTAATCTTCGTAGTTCGGGTCAAGCGTCTAGGTCAGGCTAAGTGGGTTCCAGAACACCTAGTTCGAGATGTTTTAAAAATATCTAAAAATCTTCATTTATTATATAAATGATTATGATAAAAACAATTTTACAAAATGAGGCTTGGAAATATTACATTTTGGTATAGTGACCAAAATGCAGTTTTTGCAAAAGTTGACTAGTGACTATTTTGTAAAGGATTGAAAGTTTGAATCTTTAAGGAGCTAATTTTACCAATTGTTTTCATCAGATTTCTATTTAATTTGGGAGCTTTTAAAAATGATTTTATTAAAGAAATAAAAGAGAATTAAAAGAAAATCAAAGGTTGACTTTTCATAACCAACTTTACAATAGATTTTCTCTTTTCATTTCCTATCAACTTCCAATTAGCCAAACACTTTTCTTTCATAAAAAAACCTCTGATTTTCATCTTGTTTGCTGAGATTTCATCTTCCAAAAGATTTCCTACCTTTGTTTCATCAAATCCATTTGATTTTTGCTTTGAATTTTCAATCGAAGTCGACTTTAACAAATTTGGCTACGGTTTTCCCCGTAAAATCACCTCGATTCGGGTCAAACGTCTAGACCGGGCTAAGAGGGTTACATATCGCATGAGGGAGGCTTGATAGCTGAGTTGTAGGTGAAACCTTCCTTAGTTCAATTGATTATGGAAAAGTAGTTGTTGGATAATTCATTGGTGCCTCACGTCCAGGATATAGCCAATGGAAGGGCTACGCATTTTTGCTTTAATGATGATGGAGTTCTATGTATTAAAAGTCGAATAGTTGTACCGGAAGATGCTGAGTTGAGACGCACCATCTTGACTGAGGCTCATAGCAGTCCTTTTGCTATGCACCCTGGTAGTACCAAGATGTATCGTGGTTTAAAGGATGAGTACTATTGGACGGGGTTGAAAAAGGATGTAGCAGAATTTGTTAGCAAATGTATGGTTTCCTAGCGGTTGAAGGCTGAGCACCAGTTTCCTTCCGGTTTGTAACAGCCTTTGAGGATACCGGAGTGGAAATGGGAGAGGATTATGATGGATTTCGTAACCGGGTTGCATTTAACAACAACGAAGAAGAACTCGGCGTGGGTGATTGTGGATCGCCTTACGAAGTGTTCACATTTCTTTCTTGTGCATACTATGTATACGTTAGACAAGTTAGCTGAGTTGTATATCGCTGAGATTGTGTGCTTACATGGTGTGCCCAAGTCTATAGCGTCGAATAGAGATCCGAGGTTTACAGTGAGTGTAACCCCCTTAGCCCGGCCTAGACGCTTGACCCGTACTACGAAGATAACACAAGGAAAACCAAAGTCAACCCGGAAGTTAACCTTGACTAACGACCTTTTTTTTTCTTTTTATCTTTTCTAAATGCATTATTGATCCTATGTGATCACCCAAGAGCATAGGAAGGAAAGGCACAGCGATCATAATTCATTTAGGGGTTTAATTGTAAAAATTGGACTTTTAGGGACCAAAACATAAATTCTACAAATTACGAGGACCTTACAGATTTTAGGTTTAACAATATTCAATTAGTCTTATTTCATGCATCTTTGTCAAATATCATCTTAATCAGACATTCCATACTCAACCAATTGCTTCCATAATCATCCAGGACTAAAATGTAAGAAGCAAGAACTTGAAACAGTTCAAAATTCAAACCAACGGTCGGGTGTTTCGAAACGTTGAGCCTTGTATCGAAACGTCCGTATCGAAACGGATTTGACCGTTTCAGTACTCAGGTGCATTCCGAGACCCGTATCGAAACATGGCTCTCTAGTAGCCAAAGTGTTCCGAAACACTCTTACACGTTCCGAAACACTATGGACATTTTAGGCTCCTGTTCCAAAACAGATAAGGGTGTTTCAATACGCCCAGCCCTGCAACACCATATTTTGTTGGTTTTTCACACTTAAACATGTCTGGAAATGTCCCAAGGCATACCACAACATACTAGCATCATGTTTAAGCATCAAAGATCATCACAATGAAGCTTAAACTAAAGCATGGCAACAACCATGCATCCATTGGAACTAAAGGCATGTTCCCTAGACATGAAAACCAAATGGAAGTCACAAGCCACAAAACAAGCCATAAAGGACATTTACAAACCTCAAATACCATAATGAACTTGCAACAACCACATGGAGTTCAAAATACATCTCCCAAAACTAACCATCGATCACCATTGCCAATTATCATTACTAAAGTATATGTAAATGTCACCATACACGAGCTTTTCACTTTCTTGGATTTCCTTAGCCTCCTTTCTGCCCAAAAGTGTCTCAATTATCTTCATTATTGGTAAAAGAGGGCGTAATCACATTTTCTTAGTGAGGTAAGCTCTAAGAAAACCAACACAACAACGCAACTTTTTAGTTACTAAACAGCAAATCACACTCATCAACCACTTCATACCATGATGACTTTTTAGTTATTCAAGCATGCTTAAGATACCAAGCTATAGCAAAGGTAAAACACCACAAACAAACCAAGGAACCAATTAAAGGCCAATTACAAGTCCACAATCAGAAACTCAACATGCTTAAAACAACAACATCACCAACAAATCCAGGAAATAGAAATCCCACCCATTGCCACTTATTACACTAAAGGTGAACCACATACATCGCTTAAACAAAGCTTTTGGAATCCCGTTGCTTTTGGGCTGCCTTGAATTTCTCAATTCTCTGCATCAATGAAACAAATGTGCCTAAGCACAAAGCTTAGTGAGGATCGCTAAACAACATTCATTAATGCATTCCACATGACTTGTAAAACCACCACGTTTCAACACATGCCTTTTTATAAAACATATCTCCTCAAGACATCAATGCACCTTATAAACACATGCTCATATACAAAATTTTAAAACAACAAATAAACATTTGCTCATGCTCTACCAAGCATCTCATGCATTCTTGCATCAATTACAAGCATTTCATGCTTCACATTAATCATTAACCTTATATTGGCTCACAAGTGATAATCCATAAACCATACCACAAAAGACACAATCGAATACACGGATTACAAGCGTTGTCCCACACGCTTCATACATACTACCGGACTACACAAGGTGGAGATCAATGGCACAATCACAACCCCTCAACATCACTCATCGATAGTAGTATAATTCCACTAACGATTGTACGAGACTCATACACAAGACTCACACACGGAATTAAACCGTTCACCGTTGTGGCCATAACCTCAATCATTAGGGTACTTGGATGGAGATTATGGCAAAATCACAACCCCTCGACAACAAAGGCGACTTTATTCATGGTGCACCCAATCTTATTGTCGGTTAACTATATCTGATTAACACAACCAAAAACCATTTCAATAACTTGCCAATATAATCATTTAACCTCATTAATCCATTGTTTTACAAGCATAAACACAATGCCATTTCCACAAGCATATCATGCTTAACATCACATGCATTCAACATATGAAAACCAAGGATCACTTACCTATTGCATCCTTAACATAATGGCATTAAAATCCAACAACACACATGCTTAAAGCATGCTTTAAAAACAATAAACAAATCCACACTTATCTCAAGTGCAATTTCATCAAATATAACACATTTCCAAGAGAGGGATTTCCGAAACACCTACTCTTGAGCTTAGCTAAGTGTGTAAATCTTACACTAAGCTCCCAAGACCACGTTCAAAGCGTTACAAAGAAGGAAATTGCATTTCCACTCACCGATACGTAAAGCCTTACTCGCCGACACAAAAATTATTGTTTCAGAGCCTCCAACAATACCTCGTTTGCCTCCGGATCAAGATCCCCTATTTTCACATCATCAAAACAGAGATCTAAATGCATTAAAATGAATTCCAATACCAGCAACAATTCACAAACTCGTTGCCCACCTAAACTACACCAAAATACCCATCCAAAACAACCAAAAACTCAATCAATTGCTTCCTAAAACAAGCCCAGCCAACATACATCACTGCCATCCCATTATAAACACCAAAACACATCTAAAAAACAACCTAACCCAGCCTTATACCTCCGGAAATCAAGATTCCACCATTTCACCTCAAAAACTCACTTAAATCAACCAAGAAACTCAAGGATTTCGGGATATATGTTATCAACACATCATTTTAACATATTAATCAACTTATAACTCAATTAAAATCAACACAAAATAGAGCTTAACTCATCAAGTCGGAAAATTAAGATTTCAACCACAATTTCACAAGTTTTTGATCTCCAACAACACTATAATGAAAACTCAACCAAAAATAGCATTTAGAAGCCAAATATCTTGGGAATTTCAATAAAGAAATTTGATTAGAGGTTGAGAACGAGATTTATCTCCAATCCTTGCTTCCCTCAAAGTATGATAAGTTTTCCTAAGCAAAAACTTGAAGAACTAGGAATGATTTCTTGAAAATGGTTTATGAAATATTGAGAGGGTTTTTGGGAGAAAGAATTCTGGAGAAAGATGAGTGAAATAGTGTTTGGCTGAAAATGAGAAAGAGTTGGTAGTTACGTAATTGAAAATCTCACATTAACTACCTCTAAATTCTTACCTAATGGAAAGAGTTGCGGAAATTGCTTCAGCATGTCTGCCTTGCTTTCCCACGTGGCCTCCTTAACTCATCGGTGTCGCCACAACACCTTCACAATCTCTATCATCTTGCCACGAAGAACTTTGTTACTCACATCTGGAACCTTCATTGGTTCCTCATCATACGATAGATCCGGTTTCAACTCTATCTCATCAACAGGCATCACATGCTAAGGATCCGATCTATACCTTCGTAACATAGAGACATGAAACACATCATGTATCTTCTCCAACTCCGCTTGCAATCTCAATCGATATGCCACAGACCAATGTGCTTCACAATCTCATAAGGTCCAATGAACCTTGGGCTAAGCTTACCCTTACGCCCAAATCTCATAACCTTTTTCCAAGGCGATACTTTCAAAAACACACGTTCGCCAACCACGAACTCAATCTACTTACGCTTCAGGTCTGCGTAAGACTTTTGCCTATCCGACAACGCCTTTAAACGCTCACAAATGAGCTTCACCTTTTCGGCGGTTCCTTTTAACATAGCTGGCATCGAAATCAACTTTTGCTTAGCTTTTATCCAACAGAGAGGGGTTCTACATCTTCTCCAATACAAAGCCTCGTATGGAGCCATTTGAATGCTTGCCTGGTAACTGTTATTATACGCAAATTCAACCAACGACAAGTGCTTCTCCCAAGAACCCTGAAAATCTATCACACGACACCGCAACATGTCCTCGAGCACATGGTTCACACGTTTTGACTGTCCATCCGTCCAAGGATGATAAGAAGTTGATGTGACCACAACCAGAAAGAATTCCAATGAATTTCCTAGAGGTCCTATGACTCGTGCAAGAGCTAAAATGATTCAAGATGCTGTGGAAAGTTTGCTTTGCCAATGCTGGAAAATGAATGATGAAATGACAACAACAATTAGATCTTGCAACGTTTTGAGTTTGTTGGAAAGTTGAAATAAGTTGCATAAGAATTTGCATGAGTAGTTGCATAAGAATTTGCATGAGTAGTTGCATAAGAATTTGCATGAGAAATTGCATAATAGTTCATTCATTTCATGAGAATAAATATGTTTGTTTATGCGTTTATGCAAGCACTTCATTTATGAAAATACTTCACTTATGTTTGTGTTTCATTTAAGCATGTAGGTTCATTAATTAAACTAGTTCCTTCATTGAACTTGTTCAATTAATTCTTTAAGTTTGCATAACATTTTTATCATATTTTGATTAATATTTTATGTGTTTTTTAGTGTCATTATACGTTGGGATTAAGATGGAAACAATTGAAGACTTTTCATCTTCTTCAAGGAGACATGCCATCTTTATCATCATTCAAAGACAGAGTCTTTTTGAATTCCATGGGGATGAAGCATTTAGAAGACTTTATTACGCTTTTATTCAGCCAATAAAGTTCAGAAATAAAGATAGGAAGTGGAAGAGACACATACACTTAGATGCAAACATTGGCAGATTCATTCCAAGTCATCTACATGCACTTTTAAGAGCCAAGCAAGTGGAATATCAAAGGATCCATCACTTGGACGTGTATAAGTCTTCATTCAAGCCTTATTATGTCCAAATTCATTCTAAATTACACAAATGGCCAGCCACACTTGATAGGATTGAAGACAAACCATTGAATGTCATAAATTGGAGCCTTAATGCATTGTTTTGTCCTTTCAAATTCTAGGCTGCCATGTACTATAAATAGGATGCTTATTGGCCTTTGTAGGGGACCTTTTTTTTTGATGAAAATATATGAGAGTGTTCTCTTCATTGTTCTTTAAGAACTTTATCGGCTTTCAAGCTAGTCTTGTGGCAAATTTTCCCTTTTCATTCCATTCTATTTATAGCGTTGGTTCCTAGCTTTCTAGCTAGCAGGTCACGTTCCACCATTCCACCATCACTTCCATTTGATTATATTGTTGGTTCTTAGCTCAATTATAGCTAAAGGATCACAATCCAACCTTCTCCCATCATTTCACAAAGGGTAAGAACGTGTAAGGTTTGGGTCAACATTCACTATCTTGTTGGTTCTTCCTTGTTCCACACTGATTCTATTCCATATATCCATATGAACTTCTACCCATTTTTTGTCCCTTACATTTATCTTTCAAACCATAATCATCAACCATTCCAGCACATATTAAAACAACAACTTTCACCATATTCATTCCATATACATCACTTCCACACTCAAGTTTCAAGTTTGCAACTTCATACTAGAATCACGATCGAGCAACATCACATACGAATTTGGTCATCACACAACCGGATACGTATCATTTGGTATCAGAGCTATTTTGATTCAGTAAGTTAGGTGTTTCTCTCTCCCGGTTTGCATAAAAAAGAAAAAAAAGAAAAAAAAAGAAAAAAAGGAAAAAAAGGAAGTTTGGTTGTTGTTCGTATTACTCAATTCAGCAAATTATTATTTCCTATTGCCTTGTTATTTTCTAATCATTCTACTTTTCTACCTATAGCCTTTTTTTTCTAAACCCTTTCTTTCAGCCAATTTCCACAAGCAAAGTGGTTAAGCCTTGAGTAAGTTCTCCGAGGACTTTGATAGGAGAACAAGAGCGGTAAAAGGAAAGAGTGGACATCAAGGGTAAAAGCCATCCCGAGTGAAACACGAGTGTGAGTGTTTTCCTTGGAGTGTAACGGTGAGAATTTGTGCTAGTGAGGTTTATTAATTAATCATGTCTCAAGATTCCGTGAGAAACACTATCGGTGCTAGTAATAATGTTAACGCAGATGCAACTAACTCCAATCTTCAAGATATTATCAGAGAGATGGACAAGTTGTATCAAAAAAGGTTGGGGCCGATGCAAGAACGATTAGATCATTTGGAGGAAAGATCTCAACTAAGGCATAATTCAGATCACGAGGAAGAGTATGAGGGAGAGGTGGATGAAGAACTCATAGACGAGCGAGCCTCCTAGCAAAGTTTGAGGCGTCGAGAACCTATGTACCAAAGAGCTCGGCCAAGAGTTGATGATAATCTTAGCACCATCAAAATAACCATTCCTTCTTTCCAAGGAAGAACGGATCCTAAAGCTTATCTTGCATGGGAAAAAAAAGTTGAGCACATCTTTGAGTGCCACAACTACTCCGATCTTAAGAAGGTAAAACTTGCAGCCATTAAATTTACAGATTATGCACTAATATGGTGGGATCAGTTGACATCTAGCAGGAGACGCAATGGCGAACATCCAATTTCTACTTGGAATGAGATGAAGGCCGTTATGCGTAGGAGGTTCGTTCCAACTCACTATCATAGGGAGTTGTTCAACAAGCTTCAAAATCTCACCCAAGGCAACCGTACTGTTGAGGATTACTTCAAAGAGATGGAAGTAGCCATGATTCGAGCCAACATTGATGAGGATCGAGAAGCCACCATGGCCAGATTTCTATCCGGCCTTGATCCTAATATTGCGGCCACTGTTGAGTTGCAACATTATGTGGAGATCGAAGACATGGTTCATATGGCCATGAAGGTCGAGAGGCAACTCAAAAGGAAGGGCACAACTCGTGCCTATGGAGGCTCTTCTTCTAAATGGGGGTAGAGTACCTACAAACAGAAGGCATCCTTTACGCCTAATGAACGAAGCGTTCCAACAAAGAGTGCCAAACCCATTGCCGAAACTAGTAAGGGAAAGAGGACCGCTATGCCAGTTCGATCCCGTGATGTGTAATGCTTCAACTGCTTGGGGCGAGGTCACATTGCTAGCCAATGTCCAAATCGCAACACAATGCTCATTCGAGAAGATGGAGAGATCGAAACTGACCAAGAGGAGGAAAAAGATGATGTTCCTATCCAAGAAGAAGAAGAGATGGAACATGCTGTAGATGGTGAGGTTCTTGTTGTGAAAAGAAGCCTAAGCGTGCAAGCCATAGAAGGAGAAGATCAACGCGAGAACATCTTCCATACTCGCTGCCATGTAAACGAAAAGGTATGCTTTGTCATTATTGATGGAGGAAGTTGTACTAATGTTGCTAGTACTTTGATGGTAGAGAAGCTTAGATTGGCAACAACAAAGCATCCTCATCCTTACAAGCTACAATGGCTCAATGACGAGGGAGAACTCAAAGTCACCAAGCAAGTTCTTGTGCCATTTTCCATTGGAAAATACAAAGACGAGGTGTTGTGTGATGTTTACCAATGCACGCTAGCCATATCTTGTTGGGGAGACCGTGGCAATTTGACAAAAAGGCTATACATGATGGTTATACCAATCGTTACACTTTCACCAATCAAACCAAAAAGATCACTTTATCCCCTCTTTCACCAAAACAAGTCCATAAAGACCAAATGCACTTGAGAGAGAGTTTCAAAACAGCCAAAGAGAAAGAAAAAGAGTTTAAATCCAAAGAGAGTGACAAAAATGAGGGAAAACAAACCATTCTTTTTGCAAGAGAAAAAGAGATCAAAAAGTGTTTGCTTTCAGAGAAATGGGCACTTGTACTCATGTACAAGGAAAATCTTTTGAACACTAATGATCTTGATCATGGTTTGCCATCTTTTATTGTCTCTTTATTGCAGGAGTTTGAAGATTTGTTTCCAGAGGAGATTCTGAATGGGCTTCCACCAATTCGAGGAATGGAGCATCAAATTGATTTCATTCCCGGAGCCACCATTCCAAATCGACCAGCATATAGAAGCAATCCGGAAGAAACTAAGGATTTGCAAAGACAAGTATCCGAGTTAATGGAAAAAGGCTATGCGCGAGAGAGCCTTAGTCCATGTGCCATGTCGGTTTTTCTTGTACCTAAGAACGATGGAACTTGGCGTATGTGTGTGGACTGTCGAGCAGTGAACAAGATAACGGTAAAGTATCATCATCCTATTCCTAGATTAGATGATATGCTTGATGAATTAAGTGGTTCTAACATCTTTTCTAAGATTGATCTTAAGAGTGCGTACCACCAAATAAGAATACGAGAAGGAGATGAGTTGAAGACAACATTCAAAACCAAGCAAGGTTTGTATGAGTGGTTGGTTATGCCATTTGGCTTAACTAATGCACCAAGTACATTCATGAGGTTAATGAATCATATACTTCGACCATTCTTGGGTAAGTTTTGTGTGGTGTATTTTGATGACATACTTGTGTATAGCAAAACTTTTAATGATCATGCTCAACATTTAAGGTTAGTATTGGATGTTTTGCGAAAAGAAAAGTTGTATGCTAACCTACAAAAATGCACATTTTGCACTAACAAAGTTGTGTTCTTAGGTTTTGTTGTTAGTTCAAAGGGTTTGGAGGTTGATCAAGAAAAGATTAAAGCAATTGAGGAATGGCCGAGACCTACTAACATTAGTCAAGTGAGGAGTTTTCATGGACTTGCTAGTTTCTATCGCCGGTTTGTTCCCTATTTCAGCACCATAGCCGCACCTTTGACCGGAGTTATAAAAAAGAACTCTAGCTTCTTTTGGGGAGATGAACAAGAGAAGTCTTTTTGTTTGATTAAACAACTTTTAACCAATGCACCCTTATTATCTTTACCTGATTTTGATAAAGTTTTTGAAATTGAATGTGATGCATCAGGTTTAGGAGTTGGAGCTGTATTATCTCAAGAAGGACGTCCTATTGCATATTTCAGTGAGAAATTGAGTGGAGCAACTCTAAATTATTCAACTTATGACAAGGAGATGTATGCTATCATAAGGGCATTAGAAACGTGGCAACACTATCTATGGCCTAAGGAGTTTATCATCCACACAGATCATGAGGCGCTGAAACACTTGAAAGGACAACACAAGCTTAATAAGAGACATGCCAAGTGGGTTGAATTCCTAGAAACATTCCCATATGTTATCAAATATAAGAAGGGTAAGGAAAATTTTGTTGCTGATGCTTTATCAAGAAGGTATACTCTTCTTAACCTTTTGGATTCTAGATTGGTAGGTTTTGCCTTAATCAAAGAACTTTATGAATCCGATTATGATTTTGGTGAAATTTACAAGGAAGGAAAGCTTTGTATCCCTCAAGGATCCATTAGACAATCGCTTATCGAAGAGGCCCATTGTGGAGGACTAATGGGACACTTTGGAGTGGCCAAAACACACTCTATATTGCAAGAACATTTGCATTGGCCAAAGATGAAACGAGACGTGGAGAAGTGGTGTGAGCATTGCATCACATGTAAGAAGGCAAAGTCCAAAGTCATGCCCAACGGACTTTACACACCATTACCAATTCCAAATGCTCCATGGGAGGATATTTCCATGGATTTTGTGCTAGGACTTCCACGCACAAGGAATAACAAAGATTCCATTTTTGTTGTAGTAGATAGATTCTCAAAAATGGCTCATTTCATTCCATGCAACAAGACTAATGATGCTTCCCATATTGCTTATCTATTTTTAGGGAAGTTGTGAGATTACATGGAGTTCCGAGAACTATTGTGTCTGATCGAGATGTGAAGTTCTTGAGTCACTTTTGGAGGACGCTATGGAGTAAGATTGGAACAAAGCTGTTGTTTTCTACTTCTCATCCACAAACGGATGGCCAAACTGAAGTTGTCAATCGTGTATTGTACATGCTTCCTAGGACAATTATACGCAAGAATCTAAGGACTTGGGAAGATGATTTGCTTCATGTTGAGTTTGCATACAATCGCTCCATGCATTCTGCCACTAAATGTTCTCCATTTGAAGTGGTATATGGTTTCAATCCTTTGACCCCAATTGATTTGCTTCCTTTGCCTATTGATCAATTCAAAAATAAGGATGGGCAAAATAGAGCTGAATTTGTGAAGAAGCTTCACCAACAAGTGCGGGAGAACATTGAGAGGAGAACAAAGCAATATGAGCAGCAAGCTAACAAAGGGAGGAAACAAATAACTTTTGAACCCGGAGATTGGGTTTGGTTGCACTTGAGGAAAGAGAGGTCTCCAGCCCAACGCAAATCGAAACTTATGCCTCAAGGAGATGGTCCTTTGCAAGTGGTCAAGAGGATTAATGATAATGCTTATCAAATAGACCTTCCCGGTGAGTATAATGTGAGTGCTACTTTCAATGTTGCTGATCTATCTCCTTATGATGCAGGTGACGATTTGGGGGCAAATCGCTTTCAAGAGGGAGGGACTGATGTGACCACAACCAGCAAGAATTCCAATGAATTTCCTAGAGGTCCTATGACTCGTGCAACAACTAAAATGATTCAAGATGCTGTGGAAAGTTTTCTTTGCCAATGCTTGAAAATGAATGATGAAATGACAGCAACAATTAGATCTTGCAACGTTTTGAGTTTGTTGGTAAGTTGAAATAAGTTGCATAAGAATTTGCATGAGTAGTTGCATAAGAATTTGCATGAGTAGTTGCATAATAGTTCATTCATTTCATGAGAATAAATTTGTTTGTTTATGCATTTATGCAAGCACTCCATTTATGAAAATACTTCACTTATGTTTGTGTTTCATTTAAGCATGTAGGTTCATTAATTAAACTAGTTCCTTCATTGAACTTGTTCAATTAATTCATTAAGTTTGCATAACATTGTTTTCATATTTTGATTAATATTTTATGTGTTTTTTAGTGTCATTATACTTTGGGATTAAGATTGAAACAATTGAAGACTTTTCATCTTCTTCAAGGAGACATGCCATCTTTATCACCATTCAAAGACAGAGTCTTTTTGAATTCCATGGGGGATGAAGCATTTAGAAGACTTTATTATGCTTTTATTCGGCCAATAAAGTTGAGAAATAAAGAAAGGAAGTGGAAGAGACACATACACTTAGATGCAAATGTAACGCCCCGGATTTGGGCTTAGGAGTTTTGGGCGTTGACCGGTTGGTCAAACTGCTGTTCGAATCTTAAGAGGTTAAATTAGGAAAGCCTAGTTCGGGTTGCATTAAAAGTATGGAAAAATGTTCTAAAATCATCTTTTAATATAATTAAGTGAACTATGAAATCAATTTTGGAAAATGAGTTTTGGAAGTGTGACATTTTGGCTAGTGGCCAAAATGTAATTTTCGCAAGTATGGTTGCTGTTTTATAAAAGGTTGAAACTTTGAATCTTTAAGGAGCTATTTACCCAAAGGGAGTTTCTCCAGATTTTTCTAAGATATTTTAAGTCTAAAATCTGATTTTAAAGGTTATCAAAATTGGAGGGAAGACATTTGGCTATTTTTAGATTTTGTAACCAACTTCTCCAAATTTTCTTTCTCTCATTTTCTCTCAACCCAAACACTACTTTTCCAGAGAATTTGTTCTGATTTCTTCACCTAAATCCCTCCTTTCAACTCTCCTTTGATTCCAAATCATTGTATCTTCAAAACCTCTTCAATTGCTAAGTGTTTCAACAAGGATTTTGATTGCAAAAAGAGGAGAAACTCAAGTTTGGAGGTAAGAACGTCCTTCTCCTCTAAACTATCAGTTCTTTACTGAAATTCCTAAGTTTTCAATCCTTAATTGATGTTTAATTAAAGGTTTTAAAGTGTTGAAATGGATCTTGGCTTATTATGCAAGATTTTGATGATTTTCGTTAGATCTGAGTAATTTGTGATTTGAGAGGTGTTTTTGATGTTAAATGATCTCTAAATTGATAAGGAATTGAGTTTTGATTGATGCAATCCCGGATAGGTTGAGTTTCCTAAGTTTAGCTTGTGTTTCAAGGTAGTTTTTGAGGTGATCTTGGTGATCTGATGTTGCTGGAGGTATAAGGTTGTTAATAGGTTGTTTTTAGATGTTATATGATGTTAATGGAAGTGAGGTTTTGCTGGTTTATGGCTGGGCTTTGTTTACAAGTGGTTTGGATGCATTTTCGGTTGGGTTTGGTGGCCGAAAATGGAGGTTGGATGAGAGCAGCGAGTTTAGGTGCTTTCATTGAAGCAATTAATGCATGATGATGCATTAATCCTCTGCTTTGATGTGTTGAAACAGGGGAGGCATCTTTGGATCCAAGAGTGGTTGATCCGGAAGCTTGATTTGGTGCTTTGGCTTGAAGCAAAGTGGAAATCGGTGAGTGAGTTTGTGGAAATTGGATTTCAGCTTTTTAAACCAAGGTTTGAAGGTTTTGGGAGCTTAGTTTAAGTCTAAACAACTTTGCTAAGCTCAAGTGTAAGTTTTCGGATTTTCTCTCTAGTGGTGGCCATGATTTTTGTTGTGATGCAAGTGATGTTTTGCATGTTTTTATTACTATTTTGAAAGCATGTTTTAGCATGCATTTTGCTGATGTTGTAAGCCATATGTTGAAGGTAACTCTAGGTAGGAGTGCCTTGCTTTTATACATTGAAATAATGTGGTTTGATGCTTTGAAATGCATGATGAAAATGGCTTGATTTAATGCTTTAAAACAATGGATTGAATGATGAAAATGATGTATATTGGCAAGTGATGTTTTGAAAAGATTAAGGTCACTAAGGTGGTTAAAAGTCCTTGAGTGAGCCTTGTTACTTAAGATCATCAAGGTGGTTAAAAGTCCTTGGATGAGTCTTGTTGCGGACACTAAGGTTGTTAAAAGTCCTTAGGTGATCCTTTCCATGGTGTTTAAAAGTCCATGGGGCCAAGGTGTTTAAAAGTCCTTGGGGCCAAGGTGTTTAAAAGTCCTTGGGGTGATTCAAGCATTGGACACAAAGGTGGTTAAAAGTCCTTGTGTGGTCCTTATTCATGGTGTTTAAAAGTCCATGGCCAAGGTGTTTAAAAGTCCTTGGGGCCAAGGTGTTTAAAAGTCCTTGGGAAGTTGATGAACTTGTTTTAAGAAATGAAATGTATCACTTGAGCCAATATGACATGTTATGTTATGTTTATGTTTAAGCATGAGATTTCTTGTTTAAAGTATGCTTTTGAGCATGTGCAAAGGTTGATTTAAAGCATGTTTTGTAAATGTTTTGAATTGCATTATTGAATGGTTATTAAGAGCTTTCCTCACTAAGCTTTTGCTTACGCTCTCTTCATTTTCTTAATTCAATAATGCAGAGCATTAGAGTATCTTGAAGGGCAGCAAGAAGGGCAAGAGTTCAAGTACATGTAAAGCTCAATGTATGGAAGGTTTTTGTTAAACATTTAGCTTTTGGGTGATTTGGCAATGGGGGACCAATGTGTATGTTTTGGGAGGTGTTTGGAACTCCCTAAGTATGTTGAATGTTGTTTTGAATGCTGGTTTTTGGATTGGATCATTGCATGCTTGTTTTGGAAGTTTGGTGTCTTGAATAGCTAGCTTGTGTAGGAAGCATGCCTATTGAATTGGGGCTTTTTGCATATGATGTTGGTTTGTTGATTTGGTGATTCCTATAAGTCATATATATGTTGAATTGCATTCTGGTAAAGTTTGGTGACATTTGGAGCATGTTTGAATGATCTATTGCATGATTTGGAATGCTAGTTTGCTGCAATCTGTGCAGGCGTTTCGGAACAGTGTGCACCGTTTCGGAACGGGTGCCTTTCATGAACCCATGCGTCCGAAACGGTATGCACCGTTTCGAAACGGTTTGGTCTCTGCCAAGGCCATGTTTCGGAACCCGTTTCGGTACGGCCCGTGTTTCGGAACAGGGTCTACCTGTTTCGGAACGGTCGACCGTTGGGGGCTGACATTGGCAGTTATATGTTTTGAATTGTTTACGTTTTGGTCCTGAATCTTGTTTGTTCAATTTTATGAGGTTGGGAAGTCCTTTTGAGCTGAAATTTCACAGAGAAGCATGAAACCTGATTAATTTCAAGATGGTAACTTTAATTTGGGTTAAGTCCTTTAAATTATCAGAAATTACAATTTGGTCCCTAAAGTTGTAATTTGTTCAATTGGGTCCCTGTTTGATCTCTGATGTTTGTGATCTTTGAGTATGATGTTTGTGTGATCACAATTAGGATTATTGTGCATCTAGTCAAGATTAAAAAGAAAAAAAAAGGGTCGTTAATCAAGGTTGACTTTCGGGTTGACTTTGGTTTTCCCCGTGTGACTTTCATAATTCGGGTCAACCGTCTAGGCCGGGTTAAGGGGGTTACATTTGGTGGTATCAGAGCTGAGTTTGCGAGTAATTGGGAATGAATGTATGCATGATTGAAGTATGTTTGGCTTGTATGCTTGTTGTTGAAAGCATGTTCAGTGGCTTGTGATGTTGATGCAATTGAGATGTATGTTGTGATGTTGCATGTTGAGGGTACCCATTGCCAAACAAAAGCTAATGAAATGATGTTGATTTTGAATGGAATTGAGCTTGAATACTTGGATTGCTTACCTTGCTGGGCCTGACTTGTTTTATTTTGCATTGTGATTGCATGGTAAAAGTATGGCACCACGTAGAGAGTTAAGAGGTAGTGTTCGAGCTACGGCTCCCAATGAGAACGAGAATGAAGAGAATACGGGTAGTGCAGTGTTACCCCCTCCTCCGCCTGGTGGTGGTGCTGGAGGTGAGCGAGCTGAAGCTGCAGCTGGTGTTGGAGCTGCTGGACCAGAGGTTGGTCAGGGGCAAGCTATGCCTGATATGTCTGTGCTGGTACAAGCTATTGCGGGTGCTTTTCGAGCAGCAGTAGCTGGAGCTCAAGGAGCTGGGCATCAGGGAGATGCTGGAGTCAGACTACCTTTGGAGCGTCTGCGCAGTCTTGGTGGGACTGAGTTCAGAGGTATGTCTGCTGATAGTTCGGAAGCTTGGCTTGAGAGTACCAAGCGTATCTTGGGTCAGATGAGCTGCACGGATGTGCAAAAGTTGGGATGTGTTGTGTCCTTGCTGCAGGACGATGCATATACGTGGTGGACGACCACCATAGCTGGGATGGCTGAAGTTGATGTTACTTGGACATTCTTTCAGAATGCGTTCAAGAGGAGATATCTAGGAGTGAGATATCTGGATGAGAAAAAGCGTGAATTCATGTCTCTTACCCAAGGGAGCATGAGTGTGGCTGAGTATGAAGTGCAGTTTGTGCGGCTCAGTCAGTATGCACCGGAGCTGATTCATGATGAGCGAGAAAGGTGCGAAAGGTTCCGTTATGGCTTGGTGACGGAAGTAAAGACCTACATGTTGGCTGCTGAGTACAATGATTTTGATGTGTTGGTTGGTCGATCCAAGGACATTGAGATGAACTTGGGTTTAGCTGCGAAAGGTGCTGGAGCAAGTTCTGGCAAGAGAGCAGCTGAGTATAGTTCAGGAGGTGGACGGAACAAGAGGGGACGTGATCAGAAGTATCAGTCCTCAGCCAAGAGAGGTGGTGGTGCACCTGCTAGAGGTGGTTTTTCTAGAGCTGATCCTAGTGCTTGCTGGATCTGTGGTTCGCGTGGTCACATGAAGTGTGACTGTCCTCGTGCTGTGAGGGAGGTGCAAGCTCCTGTTGCGGCAGCTGGGAATGGATGTTGGAACTGTGGTTCTGTTGACCATCTGAGGCAAGATTGTCCGAGGTTGGCTGGTGGCCAAGATCGTGCTCCTGTTGTTGCAGCACCGTAGAGAGGTCGTGGGCGCGACCGTGGTAATTTCCAGAGGAGAGAGGAAGGTGGTCGCAGAGTAGCTCATGTTGTGGCTATTCAGCCTGAGGGTGGAGGCCAAGCTAGGGTGTATGCTCAGCGCGAGGGAAGGAATGATGCTGATGTGATTGCAGGTATCTTTACTTTGCAATCCTTGTCATTGCTTTCTTTGATTGATTCTGGATCTCCGCATTCATACATTTTGCGTGAGCATGCTGAATTGCTTGGTTTGCCTGTTGAGTCTTTGGATGTTGGAGTTCATGTCACTAGTTCTTTTGGTGAAACTGTTGTGACTCGAAAGCTTTATAGAAGGTGTCCCTTGGTTGTTCAAGAACATGTCTTTCATGTTGATCTTATGGAGTTGCCTTTCTATGGTTTTGATGTGATCCTTGGTATGGATTGGCTTGCTGAGCATCGTGCTGTTGTGGATTGTGAAAATAAGCGGGTTTTGCTTAAACTTGCGGATGATTATGAAGTTGTTGTAGTTGGCGAGAATGTGAAGTTTCTTGCTAATGTGATGTCTACCTTGGAGGCGAGTAGGATGCTGAGGCAGGGTTGCGAAGCTTATCTAGCGTTTGTGATGAATCCTAGCTCTAAGGAGTTGAGGGTGCAAGATATCAAGGTTGTGAAGGAGTTTCCTGGTGTTTTTCCTGAAGAGTTGCCTGGTTTACCTCCTAATCGCGAGGTGGAGTTTGGAATTGAGCTGTATGAGAATACAACTCCTGTGTCCATTACTCCCTATAGAATGGCACCTAAGGAGCTGAAGGAGCTGAAGACGCAGTTGCAAGAGCAGCTTGATCGTGGTTTCATCCGGCCGAGTGTATCGCCTTGGGGTGCTCCTGTCTTGTTTGTGAAGAAGAAAGATGGCACTATGAGGATGTGCATTGATTACCGTCAGTTGAACAAGTTGACTATCAAGAATCAGTATCCTTTGCCGAGGATTGATGATCTCTTTGATCAATTTCGGGGAGCTGCTGTGTTCTCTAAGATTGACTTGAGGTCAGGGTATTATCAGTTGAAGGTGAAGGATGTGGATGTGCCTAAGACAGCTTTCAGGACGAGGTATGGGCATTATGAGTTCCTTGTGATGCCGTTTGGGTTGACAAATGCTCTTGCTGCTTTCATGGACATGATGAATCGTGTGTTTCATGAATACCTGGACAAGTTCGTTGTGGTGTTCATTGATGATATCCTCGTGTACTCGCGTACTGAGGAGGAGCACGAAGAGCATTTGAGGGTTGTGCTGCAAGCTTTGTTGGAGAATCACCTTTATGCCTAGTTGAGCAAGTGTAAGTTCTGGCTTAAGGAGGTGGTGTTTCTTGGGCATGTGGTCTCAGCTGAGGGGATTCGTGTTGATCCTCAGAAGATTGAGGCGGTGATGAACTGGAAAGTTCCTAAGTCTGTTCATAAAGTCCGTAGTTTCCTTGGTTTGGCAGGATACTACCGGAGGTTTGTGGATGGTTTTTCCAAGATTGCTGCTCCTTTGACGAAGCTGTTGCAAAAGGATGTTAAGTATGAGTGGACGGAAGCGAGATAGCAGGCTTTTGAGAAGCTTAAGGCGGCTTTGACGCAAGCTCCTATCTTGATTCAGCCTGAATTAGGGAAAGAGTTTGTGGTCTATAGTGATGCATCCTATGTTGGGTTGGGGTGTGTGCTGATGCAAGAGGGTAAGGTTGTGGCTTATGCGTCGCGATAGTTGAAGGTGAATGAGCGCAACTATCCTACGCATGACATTGAGCTGGCTGCAGTGGTGTTTGCTCTGAAGATCTGGAGACATTATCTGTATGGTGAGAAGTGTACTGTGTACACGGATCACAAGAGTTTGAGGTATCTGATGTCTCAGAAGGAGTTGAATCTAAGGCAGCGGCGTTGGTTGGAGTTGCTCAAGGATTATGATCTGACGATTGAGTATCATCCTGGTAAAGCTAATGTTGTTGCTGATGCCTTGAGTAGGAAGGTAGCTATTGAGCTGAGAGCTATGTTTGCTAGCTTGAGCATATCGCGAGATGGTGGTCTTGTTGCTGAGTTGCAAGTGAAACCATCTTTGGTTCAGTTGATCAAGGAAAAGCAGTTGCTGGATGATTCCTTGGTGTCTCATGTTCAGGATATCGCGGAGGGTAGACCTTCGGATTTCTGCTTTAATGAGGATGGTGTGTTGTGATTTGGTAGTCCGATAGTAGTGCCTGCTGATGCTGAGTTGAGGCGTGCTATTCTGACTGAAGGTCATAGTAGTCCTTTTGATATGCACCCTTGTAGTACTAAGATGTATCGTGATCTTCGTGATGAGTACTATTGGGTAGGTTTGAAGAAGGATGTTGCAGAGTTTGTGAGCAAGTGTTTGGTGTGTCAGCGAGTTAAGGCTGAACATCAGGTTCCTTCTGGTTTGTTGCAACCGTTGAAAATCCCTGAATGGAAGTGGGAGAGGGTTACCATGGATTTTGTATCTGGTTTGCCTTTGTCTCCATCGAAGAAGAATTCTGTTTGGGTGATTGTGGATCGCTTGACGAAGTGTGCGCATTTTTTGCCTGTGCATACTACGTTTTCTTTGGATAAGCTGGCAGAGCTGTACATTGCTGAGATTGTGAGGTTGCATGGTGTGCCTAAGTCGATTGTGTCGGATAGGGATCCGAGGTTCACATCGCGTTTCTGGCAATGTTTGCATCAAGCTCTGGGTACAAGGTTGCATTTCAGTACATCCTATCATTCTCAGTCGGATGGTTGGTCTGAGCGAGTTATCCAGATTTTGGAGGATATGTTGAGATGCTGCGTGATTGAGTTCCAAGGTTCTTGGGAGAAGCATCTGCCTTTGGTTGAGTTCGCTTATAACAATAGTTATCAGGCGAGTATACAGATGTCACCTTATGACGCTCTGTATGGGAGGAAGTGTAGGACTCCTCTTTGTTGGGCTGAAACTGGTCAAAAGTTGGTTTCGATACCTGCTTTGTTGAAAGGGACCACCGAGAAGGTGAAGCTCATTTGTGAGAGGTTGAAGGCTGCCTCTGATCGGCAAAAGTCTTACGCGGATTTGAAGCGTAAGGAGATAGAGTATGCAGTGGGTGACCGTGTTTTCTTGAAGGTTTCGCCTTGGAAGAAGGTGATGAGGTTTGGCCGGAAGGGTAAGTTGAGCCCTCGGTACATTGGACCATATGAGGTGGTTGAGCGAGTGGGTCCTGTTGCGTATCGGCTGAGGTTACCTCAGGAGTTGGAGAAGATTCATGATGTGTTCCATGTTTCTATGCTCCGAAAGTATAGATCTGATCCTTCGCATGTGATGCCTGTGGAGGAAGTGGTTTTGAATCCGGATTTGACCTATGATGAGGAACCGGTGAAGGTTCTGGATTCGGATAGCAAGGTTCTTCGTGGCAAGACCATTGAGTTGGTGAAGGTGCTGTGGAAGCATCGAGGTGTTGAGGAAGCCACGTGGGAGCGGAAGGAAGACATGCTGAAGCAGTTTCCTTATCTCTTTCCTTCAGGTAAATTTCGAGGACAAAATTTCTTAAGGGGGGAGAGTTGTAACGCCCCGGTTTTGGGCTTAGGAGTTTTGGGCGTTGACCGGTTGGTCAAAGTGCTGTTCGAATCTTAAGAGGTTAAATTAGGAAAGCCTAGTTCGGGTTGCATTAAAAATATGGAAAAATGTTCTAAAATCATCTTTTAATATAATTAAGTGAACTGTGAAATCAATTTTGGAAAATGAGTTTTGGAAGTGTGACATTTTGGCTAGTGACCAAAATGTAATTTTCGCAAGTTTGGTGGCTGTTTTATAAAAGGTTGAAACTTTGAATCTTTAAGGAGCTATTTACCCAAAGGGAGTTTCTCCAGATTTTTCTAAGATATTTAAGTCTAAAATCTGATTTTAAAGGTTATCAAAATTGGAGGGAAGCCATTTGGCTATTTTTGGATTTTGTAACCAACTTCTCCAAATTTTCTTTCTCTCATTTTCTCTCAACCCAAACACTACTTTTCCAGAGAATTTGTTCTGATTTCTTCACCTAAATCCCTCCTTTCAACTCTCATTTGATTCCAAATCATTGTATCTTCAAAACCTCTTCAATTGCTAAGTGTTTCAACAAGGATTTTGATTGCAAAAAGAGGAGAAACTCAAGTTTGGAGGTAAGAACTTCCTTCTCCTCTAAACTATCAGTTCTTTACTAAAATTCCTAAGTTTTTAATCCTTAATTGATGTTTAATTAAAGCTTTTAAAGTTTTGAAATGGATCTTGGCTTATAATGCAAGATTTTGATAATTTTTGATGATTTTCGTTAGATCTGAGTAATCTGTGATTTGAGAGGTGTTGTTGATGTTAAATGATCTCTAAATTGATAAGGAATTGAGTTTTGATTGATGCAATCCCGGATAGGTTGAGTTTCCTAAGCTTGTGTTTCAAGGTAGTTTTTGAGGTGATCTTGGTGATCTGATGTTGCTGGAGGTATAAGGTTGTTAATAGGTTGTTTTTAGATGTTATATGATGTTAATGGAAGTGAGGTTTTGCTGGTTTATGGCTGGGCTTTGTTTGGAAGTGGTTTGGATGCATTTTCGGTTGTGTTTGGTGGCCGAAAATGGAGGTTGGATGAGAGCAGCGAGTTTAGGTGCTTTCATTGAAGCAATTAATGCATGATGATGCATTGATCCTCTGCTTTGATGTGTTGAAACAGGGGAGGCATCTTTGGATCCAAGAGTGGTTGATCCGGAAGCTTGATTTGGTGCTTTGGCTTGAAGCAAAGTGGAAATCGGTGAGTGAGTTTGTGGAAATTGGATTTCAGCTTTTTAAACCAAGGTTTGAAGGTTTTGGGAGCTTAGTTTAAGTCTAAACAACTTTGCTAAGCTCAAGTGTAAGTTTTCGGATTTTCTCTCTAGTGGTGGCCATGATTTTTGTTGTGATGCAAGTGATGTTTTGCATGTTTTAATTACTGTTTTGAAAGCATGTTTTAGCATGGATTTTGCTGATGTTGTAAGCCATATGTTGAAGGTAACTCTAGGTAGGAGTGCCTTGCTTTTATACATTGAAATAATGTGGTTTGATGCTTTGAAATGCATGATGAAAATGGCTTGATTTAATGCTTTAAAACAGTGGATTGAATGATGAAAATGATGTATATTGGCAAGTGATGTTTTGAAAAGATTAAGGTCACTAAGATGGTTAAAAGTCCTTGAGTGAGCCTTGTTACTTAAGATCATCAAGGTGGTTAAAAGTCCTTGGATGAGTCTTGTTGCGGACACTAAGGTGGTTAAAAGTCCTTAGGTGATCCTTTCCATGGTGTTTAAAAGTCCATGGGGCCAAGGTGTTTAAAAGTCCTTGGGGCCAAGGTGTTTAAAAGTCCTTGGGGTGATTCAAGCATTGGACACAAAGTTGGTTAAAAGTCCTTGTGTGGTCCTTATTCATGGTGTTTAAAAGTCCATGGCCAAGGTGTTTAAAAGTCCTTGGGGCCAAGGTGTTTAAAAGTCCTTGGGAAGTTGATGAACTTGTTTTAAGAAATGAAATGTATCACTTGAGCCAATATGACATGTTATGTTATGTTTATGTTTAAGCATGAGATTGCTTGTTTAAAGTATGCTTTTGAGCATGTGCAAAGGTTGATTTAAAGCATGTTTTGTAAATGTTTTGAATTGCATTATTGAATGGTTATTAAGAGCTTTCCTCACTAAGCTTTTGCTTACGCTCTCTTCGTTTTCTTAATTCAATAATGCAGAGCATTAGAGTATCTTGAAGGGCAGCAAGAAGGGCAAGAGTTCAAGTACAAGTAAAGCTCAATGTATGGAAGGTTTTTGTTAAACATTTAGCTTTTGGGTGATTTGGCAATGGGGGACCAATGTGTATGTTTTGGGAGGTGTTTGGAACTCCCTAAGTATGTTGAATGTTGTTTTGAATGCTGGTTTTTGGATTGGATCATTTCATGCTTGTTTTGGAAGTTTGGTGTTTTGAATAGCTAGCTTGTGTAGGAAGCATGCCTATTGAATTGGGGCTTTTTGCATATGATGTTGGTTTGTTGATTTGGTGATTCCTATAAGTCATATATATGTTGAATTGCATTCTGGTAAAGTTTGGTGACATTTGGAGCATGTTTGAATGATCTATTGCATGATTTGGAATGCTAGTTTGCTGCAATCTGTGCAGGCGTTTCGGAACAGTGTGCACCGTTTCGGAACGGGTGCCTTTCATGAACCCATGCGTCCGAAACGGTATGCACCGTTTCGAAACGGTTTGGTCTCTGCCAAGGCCATGTTTCGGAACCCGTTTCAGTACGGCCCGTGTTTCGGAACAGGGTCTACCTGTTTCGGAACGGTCGACCGTTGGGGGCTGACATTGGCAGTTATATGTTTTGAATTGTTTACGTTTTGGTCCTGAATCTTGTTTGTTCAATTGTATGAGCTTGGGAAGTCCTTTTGAGCTGAAATTTCACAGAGAAGCATGAAACCTGATTAATTTCAAGATGGTAACTTTAATTTGGGTTAAGTCCTTTAAATTATCAGAAATTACAATTTGGTCCCTAAAGTTGTAATTTGTTCAATTGGGTCCCTGTTTGATCTCTGATGTTTGTGATCTTTGAGTATGATGTTTGTGTGATCACAATTAGGATTATTGTGCATCTAGACAAGATTAAAAAGAAAAAAAAGGGTCGTTAATCAAGGTTGACTTTCGGGTTGACTTTGGTTTTCCCCGTGTGACTTTCTTAATTCGGGTCAACCGTCTAGGCCGGGTTAAGGGGGTTACAGCAAACATGGGCAGATTCATTCCAAGTCATCTAAATGCACTTTTAAGAGCCAAGCAAGTGGAATATCTAAGGATCCATCACTTGGACGTGTATAAGTCTTCATTCAACCCTTATTATGTCCAAATTCATTCGAAATTACACAAATGGCCAGTCACACTTGATAGGATTGAAGACAAACCATTGAATGTCATAAATTGGAGCCTTAAGGCATTATTTTGTCCATTCAAATTCTAGGCTGCCATGTACTATAAATAGGATGCTTATTTGCCTTTGTAGGGGACCTTTTTTTGATGAAAATATATGAGAGTGTTCTCTTCATTGTTCTTTAAGAACTTTATCGGCTTTCAAGCTAGTCTTGTGGCAAATTTTCCCTTTTCATTCCATTCTATTTATAGCGTTTGTTCCTAGCTTTCTAGCTAGCGGGTCACGTTCCACCATTCCACCATCACTTCCATTTGATTATATTGTTGGTTCTTAGCTGAATTATAGCTAAAGGGTCACAATCCAACCTTCTCCCATCATTTCACAAAGGGTAAGAACGTGTAAGGTTTGGGTTAACATTCACTATCTTGTTGGTTCTTCCTTGTTCCACACCGATTCTATTCCATATATCCATATCAACTTCTACCCATTTTTTGTGCCTTACATTTATCTTTCAAACCATAATCACCAACCATTCCAGCACCTATTAAAACAACAACTTTCACCATATTCATTCCATATACATCACTTCCACACTCAAGTTTCATGTTTGCAACTTCATACTAGAATCACGATCGGGTAACTTCACATAAGAATTCTGTCATCACACAACCGGATATGTATCAGAAGTACTGAAATTCAACCGTGTACCCAAGGCTTGATGCAAACATTCCCAAAATCGCGTTGTAAACCTCGGATCCCTATCCAATACTATAGACTTTGGCACACCGTGCAACCGCACAATCTCAGCTATGCACAGTTTAGCCAACTTATCCAAGGTATACGTAGTATATACAGGCAGAAAATGTGCACACTTCGTGAGCTGATCTACAATCACCCAAACTGAATTTTTCTTTGATGGCGACAAGGGTAGTCTAGACACAAAATCCTTTGTGATTCTCTCGCACTTCCATTCTGGATTTCTCAAAAGCTGCAACAAGCCAGAAGGAAACTGATGTTCAGCCTTCACTCGCTGACACACCATGCACTTGCTAACGAACTCAGCCATGTCCTTTTTCAACCCCACCCAGTAGTACTCATCTTTCAAATCATGTCACATCTTTGTACTACCAGGGTGCGTAGCAAAAGAACTACTATGAGCTTTAGTCAAAATAGTGTGCTTCAACTCAACATCATCCGACACCACTATTCGACTCCCAAAGCACAAAACACCATCATCACTAAAGCAGAAATCCAAAGGTCTACCCTCCGCAATGTCCTGAACATGCGAAACAAGAGATTCATCAAGCAACTGTTTATATTTGATCCACTGGATCAGAGATGGTTTCACTTGCAATTCTGAAATAAGACCACCATCATATGATATGCTCAAGCGAGCAAACATCGGCCTCAACTCCACTGCCACTTTCCGGCTCAAAGCATCAACCACAACATTAGCCTTGCCCGAGTGGTACTCGATCGTCAGATCATAATCTTTAAGCAACTCTACCCAACGACGCTGTCCAAGATTCAACTCCTTTTGAGACATAAGATACTTCAAGCTCTTTTGATTTGTAAACACAACACACTTCTCACCATACAGATAATGCCTCCAAATCTCAAGGCAAACACCACGGCCGCAAGCTCTAGATCATGAGTAGTGTAGTTGCCCTCATGCACCTTCAAATGCCTAGATGCATAGGCCACTACCTTACCCTCCTGCACCAAAACAAAGTCCAAACCAACAATGGACGCATCACTATAGACCACAAACTCCTTACCAGACTCAGGTTGAAGCAGAACAGGAGCTTGCGTCAAAGCTTCTTTCAACTTCTCGAAACCTTGTTGTCTCGCATCAGTACACTCAAAGTGAACATTCTTCTGCAACAGCTTGGTTAACAGTGCGACTATGTTCGAGAAACATTCGACAAACCTATGTTAATACCCAGCTAGACCAAGGAAACTACGTACCTCCATCACTGACTTAGGTACTTTCCAAGTCATCACAACCTCTACCTTGTGTGGATGAACGCGAATACCCTCAGCTGACACAACATGTCCAAAGAAAACCACCTCCCTAAGCAAAAACTCACACTTACTCAGCTTGGCATACAACTGATTTTCCAACAACGCTTGCAAAACAATTCTCAATTGTCTATCATGATCCTCCTGGATACGTGAATACACAAGGATATCATTAATGAACACCACCACAAACTAATCCAAGAATTCATGGAATACACGATTCATCATGTCCATGAAAGCTATCTTAGGTACGTCCACATCCTTCACCTTCAGCTGATAATACCCCGATCTCAAATCTATCTTAGAAAACACTGAGGCTCCACGAAATTGATCAAAGAGATCATCAATTCTAGGTAAGGGATCCTTGTTCTTGATCGTCAACTTGTTCAGTTGGCGATAGTCTATGCACATCCGCATTGTCCCATCCTTCTTCTTTACAAACAAGACCGATGCACCCCAAGGTGACACACTCGACCGGATGAAATCGCGATCCAACAACTCCTTAAATTGCGTTGTCAACTCTTTCAGTTCCTTAGGTGCCATGTAATAAAGAGCAATGGACATCGAAGTCGTATTCTCGTACAACTAAATACCAAACTCCACTTCCATGTTTGGTGGTAAACCAGACAATTCTTTCGGAAAGACACTCGGAAAATCACGAACAATTCGAATGTCCTACACACGCACATCCTTGGTGCAAGGATTCATCACATACGCAAGATAACCCTCGCAACCCAACCTCGTCATACGGTTTGCTTCCAAAGTTGAAATCACATTCGCCAAGAATTTCACATTCTCGCCTACTACCACTACTTCATAATCATCGGCCAGCTTTACGGTGATTTGCTTGACATCAAAGTCTACTACCACCCTATGCTCTGTTAACCAATCCATGCCAAGGATTACATCAAATCCGTAGAAAGGTAACTCCATCAAATCCACAGGAAAAATATGTCCTTGTACAGATAAAGGGCATCTCTTATACAACTTCCTAGTGACTACAGTCTCACCAAAAGAAGTAGTCACTTGCATTCCTACTTCAAGCAAATGTGCATGCTTGCTCAAGATATATGAATGCATGGATCTAGAATCAATCAAAGCCAGCAAAGATAAAGACTAAAGAACAAAGGTACATGCGATGACATCTGTATCATTGCGCTCCTCGCGTTGAGCATAAACCCTAGTTGGTCCACCTCCCTCAGGTCGAACGGCTACTACATGAGCAATACCCCGTTGCCCATCGTCTCTCCTTTAAAAGCTCCCACAGCCTCTCTGAGGTGCAGCTACCACAGGAGCACGTCCTTGGCCTCCACCAACCAACAAAGGACACTCCCTCTTCATGTGATCCGCCGAACCACAATTCCAACATGAATTCCATGTCACCACAACAGGAGCCTAGACCTCTCTAGCCTCCCGAGGACAATCTCGCCTCAAATGGTCCCTCCACCTACATGTCCAGCACAAATGCTGCTCAGATCTCACTCCGCCTCCCTAAACATGACCACCTCGGCCTGAGGCACCTCATCTCCCCTCAGGATGATGTCTCCTATCCCGACCTCTTTTTTTCCGTCCACCTCTGGAACTCTACTCAGCTGCTCTCTTCCCAGAGCTAGAACTAACACCTCGAGACGACAACCCCAAGTTATGCTCGATGTCTTTGGCTCGACACACAAGCACATCGAAGTCAGTATAATCTGTAGCAAACATATATGTCTTAACTTCCTATTCCAACCTATACCGGAAGCGATCAGATCTGTGCCTTTCACTAGGCATCAACTCAGGAGCATAATGGCTTAGGGGTACAAACTAGACCTCGTACTCAGCCATAGAAAGGTTTCCCTGAACAAGCTACATAAACTCACATTTCTTTTCACCCAAGTATCTCACCCCTAGATACTTCCTCCTGAAGGCACCTCTTAAAATCTCCCAGTCAACCTCATTGGGTTCCATAGTTGTAGTGGCAGTCGTCCACCAGCTGTAGGCATCGCCTTGCAACAAAGAAACTGTGCATCTCAGCTTGCGCACATCATTACAGCCCATCTGATCCTTGATACAGATCATACTCCCTAACTAGGCCTCAGAAGCCTCATGAGACATACCATAAAATTCCACAGCTCCTAGGCTCCTCAAAATTTCTAAAGCTAAGCCCGCCTGCCCAGCTGCAGGGACTTGTACATGCGCTCTAGCCACAACAGCCTAAAACGCCGCGGTGATTGCCTGAACCAGTGGCGCCAAATCACCCAAACCAGGACCAGCAGGTCCTTGCTGCACCTACTCCCCACCTCCACGTGGTGGCGGAGGAGGTAGATTTCCACCAGAGGGACATCATCCCCTTGTTCACCCTGGTCACCATACTAAGCTACAAGCACTATCGTATTCGACCTCAGTTCCCTTCTTGGACCCATAGTGCTATTTTAAACAAAGCATAACAACAAAAACAAATCAAACCATTTAGGCCAGCTTCAAGCAAGGATCCAGATTTACAAAGAAAATATTTGATTAGTGTAATAAGGCGATGGGCACCCCGATTTCCCTCAACATAGCATAGCATACAATGACACATCATGCTCAACATGCTTTTCACCATCCAAATTCAGCACATAACAACATTGCATCATCATCACGAAATCATATCCATTCCATATGTGATTTACATAAATCAAACATGGCATAAGCTTCAAAATTCAACCAGTTGCATGCTTTTCACAAAACATACATCAACATGTATCAATTTCTCATACCAACATCCCCAATTCTTTCATAACCTGGCTCTAATACCAACAAATGTAACCCCCTTAGCCCGGCCTAGACGCCCGACCTGAACTACGAAGGTTACACGATGAAAACCAAAGTCAACCCAAAAGTCAATCTTGATTAACGACCCTTTTTTTCTTTTTTTCTTTTCTAGATGCTCATTATTAGCCTATATAACTAACAAGTCATTTCAGCAGAAGCGACACAGCGAACGAAACATAAACAAGGGTTCAATTGCATAGAAACGTCTTATAGGGACTAAAATGTAAATTTCCAAAATTATAAGGACTAAAAAACTTTTAATGTTACCGATCCATAAATAATCATATAATATGCCATCATGTAAAATTTCATCTCATGCAGATCATTCAAACTCATTAAATTAAGCAACCAAAACTTACGGACCAAAACATAACATTTCAAGACTTACAAAAATACTTTTAACTGAATTTTAACTACCCATATCGATACACTTGAGCCAGCATCGGTACGCGAGAAGACAGTAGCAAATGAAGGGAAGAGCGTATCAAAATGCTTCCCCGCGTATTGGTACGACC
Organism: Hibiscus tridactylites; assembly: GCA_958450335.1. Taxonomy (NCBI): domain Eukaryota; kingdom Viridiplantae; phylum Streptophyta; class Magnoliopsida; order Malvales; family Malvaceae; genus Hibiscus; species Hibiscus tridactylites. Next base: position 31,176,425 of record OY288289.1, read on the forward strand.
TTCAAACTTGGCTTGGGTGTATCGATACGCGGGCAATCCGTACTGATACCCCTGTACAGAAATGCCTCAATATTGCTTTAGTGTATCGATACACTTCCCCGTGTACCGATACGCATACCAGAATGGCCCATTCCAACATCACTTAAACATTCTAAAACACATCCAAAGAAGCTCAAACCATGAATACATGATATAATCTATTAAATAGACTTATAGAAAATATCAAACAGCAAATAACACTCATCAGCAACTTCATACCATGATGACTTTTTAGTTATTCAAGCATGCTTAAGATGCCAAGCTATATCAAAGGTAAAAACAAGAAACAAACCAAAGAACCATTTAAAGGCAAATTACAAGTCCACAATCAGAAACTAAACATGCTTAAAACAACAACATCACCAACAAATCCATGAAATAGAAATCCCACCCATTTCCACTTATTACACTAAAGGTGAACCACATACATCGCTTAAACAAAGCTTTTGGAATCCCCTTGCTTTTGAGATTTCTTGAAATGCTCAATTCTCTGCATTGATGAAACAAATGAGCGCAAGCACAAAGCTTAGTGAGGATCGCTAAACAACATTCATCAATGAATGCCACATGACTTGTAAAACCACCAATTTTCAACACATGCCTTTTCATAAACATGTCTCCTCAAGACATCAATGCACCTTATAAACACATGCTCATATGCAACATTTTAAAACAACAAATATACCTTTGCTCATGCTCTACCAAGCATCTAATTCATTCTTACATCATTTACAAGCATTTCATGCTTCACATTAATCATTAACATTATATTGGCTCACAAGTGATAATCCATAAACCATAGCACAAAAGACACAATCGGATAAGTGGATTACAAGCGTTGTCCCACACGCTTCATACGTACTACCGGACTACAAAATGTGGAGATCAATGTCACACTCACAACCCCTCAACACCTGTGATGGAGATGAATGACACAATCAAAACCCCTCAACATCACTCATCGGTAGTAGTATAATTCCACTAACGTGAGTACGAAATTCATAATCAATACTCACACACGAAATTAAACCATTCACCGTTGTGACCTTAACCTCAATCGTTAGGGTACTTTGATGGAGATTACGGTACAATCACAACCCCTCGACATCCAAGGTGACTTTATTCACGGTGCACCCAATCAATCATATAGCCATCTAACTATATCCGATTAACACAACCAAAAACCATTTCCATCACCTTCCAATATTATCATTTAACCTCACTAATCCATTGTTTTACAAGCATAAACACAATGTGATTTCCAGAAGCATATTATGCTTAACATCACATGCATTCAACACATAAAAACCAAGGATCACTTACCTAGTGCATCCTTAACATAATGGCATTAAAATCTAGCAACATTCATGCTTAAAACATGCTTTAAAAACAATAAACAAATCCACACTTATCTCAAGTGCAATTTCATCAAATATAGCACATTTCCAAAAGAAGGATTTCCAAAACACTTACTCTTGATCTTAGCTAAGTGTATCAAACTTACACTAAGCTCCCAAGACCATGCTCAAAGCGTTACAAAGCAGGAAATTGCATTTCCACTCACCGATACGCGAAGCCTTGCTCGCCGACACGAAAATTACTCTTCTGTAGCCTCCAACAACACCTCGTTTGCCTCCGGATCAAGATCCCATGTTTTCACATCATTAAAACAGAGATATAAATGCATTAAAATGCATTCCAACACCAACAACAATTCACAAACTTGTTGCCCACCCAAACTACACCAAAATACTCATCCAAAACAACAAAAAACTCAATTGATTGCTTCCTAAACCAAGCCCAGCCAACATACATCACTTCCAACCCATTATAAACACCAAAACAAATCTAACAAACAACCTAACCCAGCCTTATACCTCCAGCAATCAAGATTCCACCATTTCACCTCAAAAACTCACTTAAATCAACCAAGAAACTCAAGGATCTCAAGGATTCCAGGATCTATGTTATCAACACATCATTTTAACATATTAATCAACTTAGAACTCAATTCAAATCAACACAAAACAAAGCTTAACTCATCATGTCCGAAAATTATGATTTCAACCACAATTTCACAAGATTTTGATCTCCAAACAATACTATAATGAAAACTCAACCAAAAATAGCATTTAGAAGCCAAATTTCTTGGGAATTTCAATAAAGAACTTTGGTTAGAGGTTGAGAACGGGATTTACCTCCAATCCTTGCTTCCCTCAAAGTATGACAAGTTTTCCTTAGCAAAAACTTGAAGAACTAGGAAAGATTTCTTGAAAATGGTTTAGGAAATATTGAAAGAGTTGGTAGTTACGTAATTGAAAATCTCACATTAGCTACCACTTTTAATTAATTAATATAAATCCAATTAAAGTCATTTAATTAAAAGACTTTTAAAACATGTGTCATATTGAGGAAAGTTCAAATTGCCTTAAAGCCCCTTAAGGATTCTAAGATTTTGGCCTTTATATTAAAAATCACATTTTTCCCAGTTTTGAAACTTTACAATTTGGTAACTACTCAAAATGTCCCATTTGCAAAATTCGTTTTGTAAATTTGACCTTACCAACCTCTTAAATATATTTTTAGAGGATTTTAGAAAATTTTACCACATTTTTATCTTACCTCGATCCTTGATTTCCTTAAATCACCTTACGCGATTCGAATTGTTCTCGACTAGTCCGATCCGATGTCTAAAACATCTAGGCCCAAAACCAGGATGTTACATTAATAAAATAATGAGAGTACTGTCTCTCTTTACCAATTATACCTTTTGTTCTAAACAACTAAACCATCATTCTTATCTTCTTCACATGAAAATGTAAGGTCAGTTTCTCATTATGGTATGATTCGCCTTAAAGATCCTTGAACCGTTTTTTCTTCCGCTCCTCTTTTGTCGTCGATCCTGACGTTGTCCTTCTTCTGATGCTATGAGTGAGTTTTTCTTAGTCGTCGGAGATCGTACGGGTGTGAATGTTGAGTTTTCTTCTTCCGCTTATGATCTTTGGATTCTTTGGCTATTCTCGTGCGTTAAAGAACGTTATAATTTTGGATTGAGTAAGTGACTCAAGAATCAGATCCTATATTGGTTTGGTAAGGTTTATGTACTCATTTACATCAATCTATGCATCAATTTTCTTGTCTATAAAAGCAAGATTACTAGGTGAACTGTGAGGACGCATGTGTAGTGTTGTTAATTAGTGTAGAGTAGATCAGTAGTTCGTAGGTATCTTTTAGATAAGAAATTGTGTCTCCTTGTTTTCTATTACTCTCAAACATTATTGCGTTTCTTTAATTTTGTGATGTGTTTTCTTTCTCTATAGTTGTGTTCACCTGAGGTTTCATTGCACCTATTTGTTTCTTTCTTATTGAAGTTTGTGTTTATGTATATATTATGTTCGACGTATTGCCTCTGAGAGTCTGTGTTGCATGGCTATTGATTTAACTACCTTAAATCCTCCCGAGTCCAATCATGTTCAGCAAGCTCTAGTTTTGTCCCTATTGTCGTGTCTTCTTCTAGCATGTACTCTACTCAACGGTTGGCAAAACTTGATACTGTGAAGCTGGTTGAAAGTACCTACATTCTTTGGAAGCTTCAAGTGATTTTAACCCCATTAGCCCGGCTTAGACGTCTGACCCGAACCAAGGAGATTACATGGGGAAAACCAAAGCCAACTCGTTAAAGTCGACTTCGATTAACGACCATTTTTTATTTTCTCTAGATGCAATTAAAACTTTATGCGATCAACAAAACATTTAGTACGAAACGGCGCAGTAAACATATAACGTTTAGGGATTCAATCGAACATTTTGAGCTTTTAGGGACCAAAATGTAATTTCCGTAAATTACAGGGAACTTCCCATTTTAAGGCTACGAACCTTTAATTAATCATAAAACACGATTCTCTGAAAAAGTCCAGCACAAATGAATCATCCAAACCCTTCCAATTGCATACATAAAGTTCAAGGACTAAAATGTAACATTTTATACTATTAAAAATTCCAATTAAGCAATTTAACGGTCAGGAATCGGTACTCCTACAACCCATACCGATACTTTGGAAGGTAGTAACCAAAGCTTGAGAGTGGGTATCGATACCCTTCCCTTAGTATCGGTACAAGTGTGCATGGTAACGATACACTACCAAAACGTATCGATACCCCTGCACCAATCTGGCCAAAATTAGCCTCTGAGTATCGATACTAATGCCAGATTATCGATACCCATTCTAGAAGTGCACAAAAAACAGCCTCTTATACGCATCAAACATCATTCGATCACACGCGTAACTCATATACATGCATATATAAACGCATCAAACATATATGCTACACGAACTAGCCGCATAACATGCATTAGGCACATCAATTCATTTTGAATAAGCAACTAATCAAGCATGCCTTCAACCACAAACCGAAGCATGATCAAAGCACCAATTAAAGGTCCAAAAACCACATAGAGGCCAATTACAAAAACACAAATGCATTCTAAACTTGCTCAACACTAGGAAATACCATAACAATATTTAAAACATTGGACACCCTCATTGCCTTTATTACTCTAGTCCAAAACCAAACCTTACCTTCAATCAAAGTCTTTCACCGATCCCCTTGCATGTGCTACCTCCAACGCTTAAATTGACTGCATTGGTGAACAAAGAGAGCATAAGCAAACAGGCTTAGTGAGGATTGCTCAAAACACATCAACAATGCAGTTTTAAAGCACAAGTTGAAACCATATCATGCTCAATCTCATTTCAAGCTTTCAAAACCAAAGCAAACCATTCTTTAACCATGTTCCACATGTATCACTAGCCACATGCATTGTTCACAATGCAAATCCACATTAAACCTTACTTGCTTAATTCACATGTATTGTTCACAATGCCAATCCACATTAAGCCTCACTTGCTTAATTCACATGCATTGTTCACAATGCAAATCCACATTAAGCCTCACTAGCTTAATTCACATACATAGATTTGTCCTATGCAACATCTCATCATGAAGCAGCTCATGCACAATAATCCATTATGCATTCATTATAATCATGATACATGGGCAACATTAAACACATATAGTGGCTTACAACACCACGACATGGGCTCACTCCTATACGTTGTGATAGGCTCACATCTATCACTTTTACAAACAATATCGGATACACAGACTTGTATATACTCACCCCTATACTCAATTATGGGCTCACCTCCATCTTAATGGGTACAAATGGAATTAAGATCACCCCTAACCCATAGTGATAGACTCACCTCTACCACCCGCAATAGGGTCACCCCTATTACGTCACGTAGCTAGACACACGTATAATTTATAGATTATAGTGCACTCACATCCTATTGGTCGACCAACGTATCCATATATTAAAAATAGATCACTCACTTGCCAATATACTCATAAAACCATGTTAACTCACTACTTACAATGCATCATTAAATATCATCTCATATCCCAAAATTAAACATGCTTTTAGATAGCAAATACCATCTCATTCAACATTGTATCATCTTGTATCAAACCAAACCATTTCAAGAGATAAACACAAGCAAAACCATGCTTAAATCCATGCACAACACTGAGTAACAACCATTATCAAAACATGAGCATGATAAACCATGGTGTCCATTTCAAACGGAAAATCAAGAGTTCAAGTAACCATACTTACTACCGAGACTAGCTAAGTGTTTCAAGCTTTCACTAACCTCCCAACACCTCGTATCCAAGCTTAACAAAGCTTTAAAACACATCCACTCACTGATACTTGAAACTTCATGTGCCGACGCGAAGATCACTCACCTGAAGCTTTCAAAATCGCTTCGCTTTCTCTTGGATCAATGACCCCTGCTTTTAGAGCACCAAAAGCAAAGATCCAATGCATCAAAATGAATTCTAACTCTAGTAACTAAACACAAACTCGTCTCCCAGTAAAACAACATCAATTTACCCATCCGAAACAATCGTAAACTCATTCGATTGCTTCCTAAACCACACCCAACCAACAATCAACACTTCCAATCATTAATATTCATCTAAATCACATCCAAAAACAACCTAAACCCTTCCTTATATCTCCAGTAATCATTTAACCATCAAAACAATTCAAAAACACAACTAAAACTATCATAAAATTCAAGGATCTCAAGGATTTCGGAATCTAAATCATTAAAACTCTTTTACATTATCATAACCACCTCAAAACTCAATTATAATCCATCTAAAACAGATCTCATCAACAACACTCTAAAAATCAAGAATTAAACCTTAGTTTTGCAAGATTATGATCTTAAATCAAAACTCAGTTAAAAAACAATTGAGAGTCAAAAATCATGGGAATTTCAATAAAGAACCTTAATTAGAGGTTAAGAACGAGATTTACCTTCAATCCTTGCTTTCCTTAGGATTTGACAAGTTTTGCTTCACAATTCTTGAAGAAAATGAAGAGAAAATCTTTAAAATGGTTATGAGATCAAAGTGAGAGTGTTTGGGAGAAAAGAAATCTCGAGAAAAGACTTTAGAAAGGTGTTTTGCTAAAAAAGAAGAGTGAAAAGTTAGTTCCGTAAATGAAACTTCCAAATTTGTGATTTTATTTAATAAATAAATAAAATCCCCTTTTTAAACAATTACATAAAATTCATTTACCACACATGTCAAATTAAGGAAACGTGTAGTTGCACAAAAGTCCCTAAAGATTCCAAGATTTTGACTTCTCTTTTGAAATTTGCATTTTTCCGCAGTTTTAAAACATTAATTTTTGGTCACTACCCAAAATGTTCCACTTACAAAACTCATTTTTTAAAATTGATTTGACCAAGCTCTTAAACATGATTTAGAGGATTTTAGCAATTTTTGTCATATTTTTATCGTATCCCAAACCATGTTCTCCTTGAACCACCTAACATAATTCGAAACGTTTCTAACCAGTTTACATAACCCGATCCGATGTCTAAAACATCTAGACCCAAAATCGGGGCATTACAGTGATGCTGGTTATAGATGGCTATGACTTGACTGCCTACATTTCTGATCATAAGGCTCTAGATACATTCTTAACAGATGAAGGATGACAAGTTGTGAACAATCAAGCCTTTCTTGCTTTTTAGAAACAAGACAAATTGCTTTCTTCTTGGATTTTATCTACAATCAATCTTGATGTCTTACCTCTTCTCACGGGTCTCGCCACTGCTCGTGCCATCTGGAGTACTCTCTCTCTCGGTTGTTTACTGTTTGATCTACTGCCAAAGTGTCTACTTTATGCCACAATCTTCACTCTTAGAAGAAACGTGGTTTGTCTGCTAATGAATATCTATAAAAAATTAAGCTGATTTGTGACACTCTCAAAGCTTCGGTTAATGTTGCTATCGAGCAAGAACAAGTTAGTGTCATTCTCGCTGGCTTAACTGCAGAATACGAATTTGTTATTGCTATTGCGTCTCATGAGTATCCAACTCTTTAAAGTCTCACTGAAATGCTCATTGACTATGAGACAAGGAAAAGAGAATTCATGACTGAAAACTTCTCCATTCAGGAAAATATAGTTGTTTAACAAGAAAGCAAGGCAAAAGACTTGGATGATACAAATGAATTTCATGAAAATCGGTTTCATAATCAAAACTCTTCAAACTTTGTGTGAGGACAACATGGCAGTAGTTTGTATCGAGGAAGAAGGTGAGGTCGTTCTAATTTTAATCGACATCAATGCCAAATATATGGACGTTATGGTCATCTAACATAGAAATGTTGGTATCGCTTTGACCACAACTACCATAGTCAAGCATTGGATAATGTTGATTCCAATGGTGGTTATAATAATTCAAGGACTGCAACAAGGTCTGATCTTGGTCAAAGAACTGATTCTTCTGCTCAAGGCTTTGCACGTGTCCCAATTCAAGCCTACTCTCATATTGTTACAACCCCTCAATCTGTTTTTTTTTTCTCTACAGGACATGTTTCCTATATACCTATTGCACACTGTTTTTTTCCCATTCATGGGTCATTTTTACAATCCAACCGAGGGTAGTAGCCCTATTTCTCATTAGAACCATAGCCCACCTACTCCAGCATCAAATGTTTCACTAGTTATCGTTCATCATGTTTCTATTTTTCCAAGTGCACCTAGTGATCAGTGCATAAAAGTTCTATATTTTACCCATCATTTATCCTTATTTTTGCTGCACTCAAGCATGTTTAACTGCATTTTAGGTTATGTTTTGCATCAACATCACATTTAGATAAAATTGCGCAGATACTGCTAAATTTGGTTACTTTTGTAGGTATTTGTCGTGGCAGCACCCAGGGCAGCAGTCGTGGCAGCATCTAGGGCAGCAGTCGTGACAACATCCAGGGCAGCAGTTGTGACAACATCCAGGGCAACAGTCGTGGCAGCATCAAGGGCAGCAGAGGAATAGAAGAGCTGGAGTGAAGAAAACTGCCTCATACATCACTGTCGTGACAGATGCTGTGGCAGATGCGTGACAAATGCCGTGGCAGATGCCGTGACAGTGATGATGTGATAATGATGTCGTGACAGCTGTCATGACAGAGGTGGCGGCAGTGAAGAAGAAGAGATGGAAAATGCGAAGTGGAGTTCGACTGATAGAGGATTTCAAGCCTAATTTTTAGAGACCACTTGCATAATTTTTGGAGCCAAGAAGCACAAGAAAGGCCTTGCTCAAGGTTTTAGGAGAAAGTCAAAACAAGAAGATAGGGCGAACTAAAGGACGTTTATTCAGAGATTTAGTCTTTAATGAATTGTACTTTAATTCAAACTAGTATTCTTGGCCATTAAGAAAACTTGTACCCAATGCCTATATATAAGCTTGTAATTCGACCTAGAGAAAGATCAACACCACCTATCTCTAGCCTTCTTCCCAAAACCCTAGCCGTTTTCATCCTCTCATCATGTTCTAAATTCCCCTTAGGGCCACATGTTGTTTTGTAAAGTAGTTGCAAGGATTGCTTTTGTTTTAGGAATTTTGAGTTCAATAAAATAAACTTCAAGTTCTCTTCTTCTGGTTTTTATCATCTTGCAAGAGTATTAGGAGAGCATTGCGAGGTTTTCTATTTACTTAATATCGAGAGAGTTAAGTATACGAAAGGAATAAGTGCGAGTTCTCTAGTTTATAGTTTAACTATCTCAGGCCTAAGGATAGGACGATGTTAAGTGGCTAAAGAAGAATTCAACAACATCGATGTTCATCCTTCGATTCACGCTGGGAGGTATCATCAAAGACGTGATCATCGACAGACTTGGACCTAGGGATAGGCCAAGGCACAACAGGGATTCTTGCCTAACTTGAAGTACGGAGTTGACTGTTCGCTGCCGCGACAAGCAACAGACTGCCGCCGCGACAGGTGTTGCCGCGACGGGGACGACGACAGAGCTGATATTCCTAGACTTAGCAATACCTACACTACTGAGCAATTCAATACCAGCCCATTCTCTCTATCTTGATTTCTCCTCTTTTATTTAAGTGTTCTTTATTATTCTCGTGACAATTCCTTAAATCATTCATTTACTCTCGTGCAGTAATTCAAGGTGAAGCTTTTACCAAATCCCTGTGGAGACGATATCCGATACTTCCGTATCACTTTACTACTTGCGTCGTGTACATTTGCACTACAATTGCGATAGAAACTTTTACACGCAACAAGTTTTTGGCGCCGTTGTCGGGGACTGGCAACACACTCTTACCCTAGCTTCTGCACTTTTCTTTTCTTTTTATTTTGATTTTTATTTTTAATTTTCTTTTTCTATTTTTATAAAAAAATCAGGTGAAATACAGGTATAAGGAGCATCAACATGCTAGGAAAAATCATTCGACAGCTGATGTGGGAAAGTTCTTGCAATTCTCGTAAAGGTAATCACGCATCAGAAAGTTGTCCCCATTTTCTCGGTGAATATATTGACAACCAACAATGGAACCAACAAGAACAATATATGCCACCACAATAGCAACAAGGACAACCGATGCCGATGCTGCGGCAGCAAAATTTTTTATGGTACGATCAAAACCCGAATTTGTTTTTACCATAATAGTTTTGCTGCAGAACCCGACATGCCCTGGCAATGTCATCATCGTCAAGAGTAGTCAAAATCCTTAGAAGACACACTACACGCCTTCATGGCAATCACTCAAGAAGTGTCGGCTTCTATGGACAAAAGTATCGCCAAGATGGATGCACTCTTGAGCAGACAGATCCTCATTCATGCCACGGATGAACCTGAAATCCTGAGGCAAGATGACGAGGATGCCCATGTGAAGGAATACCCAACATATGATGAGTCTGAGCAACAAGTTGCCATGGCAATGATCGAGGAGCCGGAATGGAGCAACACCGCAATGACGCTGAGTGAAATTCAAGAGAATGTCACGGCAACAACTACATCCGAAGAAAACTCTCAACCCACTACCTCGGTTATGCCCGACCAAGATTGCACACATCCATCCATGTCATGGCACTCGCACGACCACCTAGAAGAGCTACCCAATGGCAATGCCTCGCCAATGGAATATGAGCAAGTAATAAACGAACATGTTGAATTCTTCAAAAACTCACCAATTCCATTGCAGGTATTAGATGAACCAACATCGGTGAACTCAGAAACATCAAAGTCTCTACTGATGGAGATCTACGAGTGGTTAACAAAATTTGATATAGAGAGTGATGGCACTTACCAATGTCCCATTAAACTGCAAAGTAACCTGAAAACGGACTGTCAAAATAACTGGCTGCCGCAGCAGCAAGCACGACAGCAAGGGCTACATTCCACCGCAACAACATTCAACGAAAACAAGGTAAGTTTGTGGTCGAATATCAATTTAATGTTTACTAATCATATATTCATGCCCTCAGAAACTTTACCAAAAATAGAGGACTTCATGGACTACAAAAAGAAGAGAAAGAAAGGAGCCCCCACCATGAGAATAATCACCAGATGGAGGGTACAGATGGACTTCAAGAAGTACCAGAAACAACCCCTCAAACATCACCAGAACAAGGAGCAGTTACTTTAAGAGATGCCCCTCAAGGAATTCCTAATTTAACTTAACTTATTTTATTGTATTTTAATTTTATCTTATTTTATCTTTATTGTTTTAGGAATTAGAAATTTGATATTAGTTTTTAGTTTGTTTGTGTTATTAGGTAAACAGAGAAAACCCTTGAAATGACGATACAAACAACCCGAGGAAGCTCTGCCTCCATTCCTAATTTAACAGCACTCATACTCACAGGGCAGCACCCACAGCTCCACCGACAAAGTTCAAGGACACTGCCCGCCGACCGCTCCTCATCCAAAGCTCCAGCAGCAGCAACGACAGCCGCACAACTTAAGTTTTCTTTTTCCTTTTCTCCATCTCCTGTTGTATATATTATCTTTTTGTGATGTTTCACTTTTCTGTCATTTTTATTTTCTGTTTTTTATTTTTATGTCTTGTGTCGTGCATTGAGGACAATGCAACCCTTGAGTTTGGGGTAGGTAGTCCTCCTAGTTATTAATATAATATTTCATTTAGTTTTAATTGTGTCACATTTATTTTTATGCAAAAAAATTGGCATATTTTATTGAACTTTTATTATCTGCCGCTGCCATCTCTGTCGTGACAGCCCCTTAAAAATAGTTTAGGAAGTAAGTAGAGCCTTAGTATAGTTCTGAAAAAAACTGAAACACTTTGTGACTTACTTGATAACAGACTTTCTCTACCATACTTAGCATAGAAAAGTTAGAACGTAGAGTAGAAAAAGACTAGAAACTCAGGAAACCTAGAGGTGCCTATCACTGGCTCTAGGAAAATAACTAGAGAAAAACTTCTATAGGTGCCTATCACCTGCTCTAGATAGTTAACTAGAGGTTCATGAATTACTGGCTCTAGTAGAAAAGAGAAAAATTTAGAAAAAGAAGGAAAACAACTAGAGGTGCCCGATACTGGCTCTAGTAAAAAAAATAATTAAGTCTCGAAGGAAAACTATAAACAAGCTGAGTAAAATATTCTAGTTGCTAGGGAAGTCTATATTCATGTATGTTCACAATAAATGCACACACATGCACGAGAAATATACTCTTGCTCTAAGTAGATCCTCAAATATTTAAACAGGAGCTAAACATGATAGGGATGGTGTTGTGGGTAAGGATTGTTCACTGACTTAAGCGAAGAAAAAAATAATATATATATATATATATATATATATATTTGTATGTATGCATGCATGTTAGTTAGGTTGCATTTGCTTGAGGACAAGTAAATATTCGAGTTTGGGGGTGTGATCAATGCATAAAAGTTCTATATTTTACCCATCATTTATCCTTATTTTTGCCGCACTCAAGCATGTTTAACTGCATTTTAGGTTAAGTTTTGCATCAACATAACATTTAGATAAAACTGCGCAGATAATGCTAAATTTGGTTACTTTTGCAGGTATTTGTCATGGCAGCATCCAGGGCAGCAGTCGTGGCAGCATCCAGGGCAGCAGTCGTGACAACATCCAGGGCAGTAGTCGTGACAGTATACAAGGCAGCAGTCGTGACAGCATCCAGGGCAGCAGTCGTGGCAGCATACATGGCAGCAAAGGAATAGAAGAGCTGGAGTGAAGAAAACTGCCTCATACATCACTGCATGCCAGATGTCGTGACAGATGACGTGGCAGATGCCCTAACAATGATGCTATGACAGGTGTCGTGACAGAGGTAGCGACAGTGAAGAAGAAGAGATGAAAAATGCGAAGTAGGGTTCGACTGATAGAGGATTACAAGCCTAGTTTTTAGAGACTACTTGCATAATTTTTGGAGCCCAAAAGCACAAGAAAGGCCTTTCCCAAAGTTTGAGGAGAAAGTCAAAGCAAGAAGATGGGGCGAGCTAAAGGACGTTTATTCAGAGATTTAGTCTTTAATGAATTGTACTTTAAATCAAACTAGTATTCTTGGCCATTAAGAAAATTTGTACCGAAAGCCTATATATATGCTTGTAATTCGACCTAGAGAAAGATCAACACCACCTATCTCTAGCCTTCTTCCCAAAACCCTAGCCGTTTTCATCATCTCATCATATTCTAAATTCACCTTAGGGCCACGGGTTGTTTTGTAAAGTAGTTGCAAGGGTTGCTTTTGTTTTAGGAATTTTGAGTTCAATAAAATAAACTTCAAGTTCTCGTGTTCTGGTTATTAACATCTTGCAAGAGTATCGGGAGAGAATTGCGAGGTTATCTATTTACTTAATATCGGGACAGTTAAGTATACGAAAGGAATAAGTGCGAGTTCTCTAGTTTATAGTTGAACTATCTCGGGCCTAAGGATAGGATGAGGTTAAGTGGCTAAAGAAGAATTCAACAACATCGGTGTTCATCCTTCGATTCACGCCGGGAGGTATCATCTAAGACGTGATCATCGACCGACTTGGACCTATGGATAGGCCAAGGCACAGCAGGGATTCTTGCCAAACTTGAAGTACGGAGTTGACTGTTCGCTGCCGCGACAAGCAACAGACTGACGCCGCGACAGGTGCTGCCGCGACGGGGACGACGACAGAGCTGATATTCCTAGTCTTAGCAATACCTACACTACTGAGCAATTCAATACCAACCCATTCTCTCTATCTTGATTTCTCTACTCTTTTATTTAAGTTTTCTTTATTATTTACGTGACAATTCCTTAAATCATTCTTTTACTCTCGTGTAGTAATTCAAGGTGAAGCTATTAGCCAAGTCCCTGTGGAGACAATATCTGATACTTCCGTATCACTTTACAACTGGCGTCGTGTACACTTGCACTACAATTGCAATAGACACTTTTACGCGTAACACCTAGCTCGTTTGTAGCTACTTATTTCTTCAATGTTGGCACAAATGGGGTGACTGCTTCCAGTTTTGGAGAGTTGATGTGGTATCCTGACTCGGGTGTCACTCATCACATTACAAATGAATGTGCTAATCTTTAGTCTGAAGTAGCATATGCAAGTACTAACTCTTTACTTAAGGGCAATGGTGATGAGGTAAAAATAACACATATTGGTCATGGATATCTAAATACTGCAAACATGCCTTTGTTTCTACGTAATATGTTGTGTGCTCCATACATCAAGAAGAACTTATAATCTGTCTCCCATTTTGCTCGTGATAATAATGTATTTTTTAAGTTTCATCCATCTAAGTGTTTTGTGAAGAATGCTCAAACCAAGGTCATTCTATTGGAGGGAGGGTCACTCTTGAGGGACTGTATGAACTAAACTCCAATGTTGTGGCTGCAGATGGTGTTAGGCCGAGTTCAATTCCTTCTAATACTACTAATAAAATTGTTGCTCAAGCATGTGATGTTCATGAGTCTGGTTTATCTTTGGAATTGTGGAATAATAATCTAGGGAACCCTTCCTTGAGTATCCTCAAGACTGCCGTAATGTTTTGTAATATTGATGTTTGTGATAATAAAATGCCCATTGTTTATGCATCTTGCTTACAAGTAAAAGCACACAAACTTCCTTTTCATTTATCTACTATTGTGTATGAGTCTCCTTTTCAATTGGTTGTATCTGATGTATGGGTGCCATCTAATGTTATTTCTGATGGTTTTTCTTATTATGTCTCGTTTATTGATGTTCGTAGTCGGCATATGTGGCTATACTTGCTCAAAACAAAGTCTGATTTTTTCAGTGTTTTATCGACTTTCATAAGAAGGTAGAAGTTCAATTTCAGAAAAAGATTAAAGCACTACAAACCGATGGTGGTGGTGAATATCAGGCTCTGGCAATTTGGTGGCCTTTGAATGGAACACAATATAGAATCACATGCCCAAGCATGTTTGAACAAAATGGTAAAGCTGAGAGGAAACATCGTCATATAGTTGGATAATGCTAAAGGTTTACCCACACCTATGATTTCTAATTGTCAACTTTCTGCCCATACGAGTAGTCCTATTCTTGATGTAACGTTCTACGAGAGTATAGTCGGTGCTTTGCAATACGTGGTTTTGCTGATAATTACAGGGCACGATTGATTATGGTATAAAGTTTACTTCTTCTTCTCGACTATCTATCGCAGCTTTTGCTGATACAAATTGAGGATCAGATCTCGATGATCGTCGTTCTACCATGGGGTTTTGTGTTTTTTTTTTATGTAATCCGATAGCATGGAGTTTGAAGAAACAATCAGTTGTCTCTCAATCTAACGCAGAGGTAGTGTATTATAGTGTTGCCTGCGCAACCACTGAAATTTTGTGGCTTGAGTCCTTGCTTCGGGAAATATTCATTGTGCTTGAAGGTCAACCGACACTATGGTGTGATAACTCTAGTGTCGTTGTCGTATCAGCCAATCCTGTCATGCATTCAATGTTCAAAACCTCTATCATCAATTTTGAACTTGATTTATATTTCATTCGAGAGAAAGGGGACGTTGAAAAGCTTGGATTAAATGAGATTCCAGCCTATGAACAGATTGCAGATATCATGATAAAACCTCTATCATCAATTTCATTTTTGTTGTTTTAGGAGCAAGTTGGTTGTGGTATCCTTGTCTCATTTATTAGAGGAATCTAGCTGAGTTACTATTTTTCTATTTCTGCTCTCTATCCTTGTTTAGGAGGTTTGTTTCAGAAACAAAAAGAAACTAAAGGAAGATAGAGTTAACTGGACGTGGATATGGAAGTAAAGATGTAAAGTTGGTTTCTTAAAGAGGAATAAAGCATGATGAATGATAGGTGTATAGGTAAGTGTTTGTGTAAAGAGTTAGTTACGTTGTTATTGTGTTAGCTGGAAACAGTTACGAAAGGTTGTTAGGTTGTCGTTCTTAAGCAAATGCATATAACTTTTGTATATATACCTCTCGGTCTCATTATTGAGATATTACGAGATTCATTAATAAAATAACGAGAGTACAGTCTCTCTTTACCAATTCTACCTCTTGTTCTAAACAACTAAAACATCGTTCTTATCTTCATGACATGAAATTGTAAGGTTAGTTTCTCATTACCTTGGTTGATCTTCTATGTTACATGTGTTGTATTTCGAATTCTTCTTGATAATTAAGTATGAACATAAATGATACTTGATAATTTGAAACTTAGAGACCTTCTTGGCTTGATAATTCGAATGAAAGTTGGACAATTCGAATGAAGGCTTGATAACTTGAGATAAGGCTCAATAAGCCTAAAGGCTATCTTGAACTTGATAAATGATCACTTGAAGGTGATCTCTTGTAATAGCTAAATGCTAGTTTGATCTTGAAAATCACTTGACTTGTCATGACATCTTGAATACTTGAAATACTTGTTAATGTTAATCAATACATCCTTGGCTACCTAGTTGGTCTCAGGTAGGAAGGCATGCCTTAGAATCTAGAGCTCGTTTGTTTCGGGTGTAGTACAATCCAGGGCCAAGGCCTCTATTTGGTGACAGTAGGAGGGATGTTTGAGATTGTCATTTGGCGACATTATGAGGGTATTGACTTGTACTACGGTACATCGTATGGCGACAGTTGGTTGGTGACTCGATTACCTAGACGAGACAAGTTACCGAGGGAATAAATCAAAGCATATAAGCAAGACAATAATCAAAATTTAAAGCTTGAATTAATATTGGACATGTTTCTTGATAATGTACTTGACTTGATATACTTGGACTTGCTCATCTTGATAATTGAAATACTTGTCTTGAAACTTGAACACTTGACACGAAACATAAAATATTTGACTTGATACAAGTGTTTACATAATGATTGGTATTCAAATGGAAATGGATCTTGTGTGTTACTTGACTAAGCTTGAATTCCAATAACCTATCATGAATAAAGAATGATCAATCTTGATACTAATAAAGGGCTTGCAAAATAATGAATTTACATGGATAAAAGATGGTTATGCTAACTTAAATTGATCGTTCTTGAAAGATAAGTTGAAACGTAAAAGAACCTTGTTCGAATGAAATGTTTGATCAACTTGTTTGGCTTGCCTAGTTCTGGTACATGAGATGCTTGCTTGAATGTGTGATATAAATCTTTGAATTAAGTCTTTGATGCACGATGTGTGATAACATGATTTATGATTGTTATGTGTTGTTGGGGGAGATATTAAGGGTGCCCATTGCCATATTATTTCTAATATAAAGAGGATTTAAGTTTTAAAATTAAAACTTGAGCACCTTGGATTCTTGATTCGGGTAGCCTGATTGTTTTTAATGTTGCATTTTTAGCTCAAAGATTTATACCGTTTTGATAATGGGACCGAGATGAGAGCTTAAAGCCAATGTGCGTAATGTGGTTGAGAATGAGGTTAATGATGTTGAGAAATTGCCGCGTCTTCCTCCTCCTCCTGGTGGTGATGGAGCTGGTGTTGGACCTCAAGCAGCGTAAGGGCAGGCAGCAGCTGATATGACACAGTTGATTTCGTCTACAGCTGGGGCTTTTCAGGGAACAATAGCGAGTATGCATGTGGTTGTACCACAACCTGAGGCTAATGTTGGTTTACCTTTCGAGCGTTTACACAGCTTTAATGGAATTGAGTTCCGAGTTCTGTGTCCTGAGGGTTCTGAGGCTTGGTTTGAGAGCACACAAATGATTCTTGGCCATATGGGTTGTAATAATGTCATAAGTTGGATTGCGTTGTATCCTTGTTGCATGGAGATGCTTATACATGGTGGATGACCATCACTACGGGTATGGAACCTGTCGATCTGACTTGGCAAGTTTTCGGAACTACGTTTAAGACGAATTTGTCGGGTCACGTCGGCACGCCCCGTGGCGCAGTGGAAAAATAATCTGACGTAATCCAGCCAGGATCCATGTACCAGAAAGAATCCGGGGTGAAAAGATGAAGAGTTACCTTTTTAAAACTCTGGAAACTGGAAAACCGATGGTATGTCGAAATAACCACGTCAAAAAAACCGAATTGTCACAGGTTCGCAACAACCACTACGGAGTCCACCCGAACAAAACGAACAAAGTTTTCGCCTCCCTAACACTTAGGGATAAATTTCAACAGGTTTGAACACCATCCAGAGAAAAGTCGAAATCCCTCAAGGGATTTCTGAGGGAGTCTTAA
Organism: Hibiscus tridactylites; assembly: GCA_958450335.1. Lineage (NCBI taxonomy): Eukaryota > Viridiplantae > Streptophyta > Magnoliopsida > Malvales > Malvaceae > Hibiscus > Hibiscus tridactylites. The sequence goes on from OY288289.1 coordinate 31,194,498, forward strand.
ATCGACAAGGACTTCAACCGAGACTTGCAATCGAACAAGGGAACCTTCAGGGATTTTCCATGGGGCAAGTAGAACACCAGAAAAATATCGAACAGCTTGTTAGAGAGCTTTTTGGGATATGTCGAATTCCAGTGGGGAATCCCTAGGGTGTTGTCGAAATCTTCAAGAGGAGAAACATGGATGATTTTGTTGCTAGCCCTTGTCCCTTTAAATAGTATTCAGAGACTTAATTCTAGTTGAATTCCTTAAATCCAAGTTCAACCAAACTTCATAGATTCTAATTCTACTTGAAATTGGTTTATATTAAATATACATTATATTTAATAATATTAAATGAAATATATATATATATATATATTTAACTATGTAGAATCTTATTCTACATAAAACATGGATTTAAATATACATTATATTTAATCCAAATATATGTATTTTTATTATATAGAATCTCATTCTATCTTTACATGGATTTAAATATATTTAAATATATATTTTTAATTATTTGGAATCTAATTCTACATAAACTTGGAATTAAAAATACATTATATAAATTCCAAATATATATTTATATTTCTAGAATCTTATTCTATAATATTTAAGTCTCTAAATATTTTCCATACTCTAAATAATATTTGATAAATACAATATTTATCCAATATTATTCCCATTTAAGGGAGTTGCCGATTTCCCCTATCCCATAGGGGATTTTCGGCAACCTCCCTAAAATGAGGAGTATGGTTTCCAGTTTTTTTTCGTTTCATTCGAAGGGTGTGACCCTTGTAGGTTCATGAAACGTTAGCAGCAAAATTAGAATTGTTGTAATTTTACAAACAATGATTGGCATCTAGCAATACATCATTGCTACCTAAGTTGCATGAAGTCATGGTTTGACTTTCTTAATTCCTGAATAAATTTCCTTTATGTATTTCATCCTTTTGTCCTTTATATCTTAGATGAACACAAGTCATGGGTTAGTCATACTTGCGTTGTCCATCTAGTGTTTCTTGATGTCTTGAGTTGATTATGATAAACGAATCTCTATAATATCTCATATCATAATATTCGAGCATGGACATGCATTTTCTAATCTCACTCAATCAAGTGGCCGAAGATATTTCTCCCATTATGTAGGAGGGACAAATCCTTTCTTGATCAACCATATTTCACTACATAGGTCATCATGTATCCAATCACCAGTCTTTATAATGTAGTCAGTTACGACACACGTTTGACTATGTCAAAATACGTAAATCTTTATGTTGAAATCATGTTGATCTCAAGTCTGAGGATTATACATATGTTTATCATGAGCAATTTTGTGACTGTCACATAATTACCCAAGAAACTTAGTCATAGTGGGTCAATCCAATATGTTGTTCTCTAACAAATACTTATGTGCTTATTTTGACATCTCTATGTCAATGACAACGCTTGTCATCAACCACATATTAATCTTTATATATTATCACTGTCCATACCCGTAATAATATTCGACTAAGGATCCTATTTAACAATAATCGTATTATTGTATGGACATTATTATGCAATGGTTAGTTTGATGCACAGAAACACGCCAAATGATAATAACGACAATGCCATTACTAGATAAATCTAGTAAAATAATATGTCTATTCAATCATCATATGATTGGTCTTTGGGCATACTCCAACAATCTCCCACTATCACTAAGACCAATCATTCTCGTATCTAATACGATATTGCTTAGTGTAACTGACATGCTTATGTTGTGTCAAAAGCTTTGTCAGGGAGTTGACAAAGTTATCAACTTTGTGCGTATGTTGCATATTTTCACTTCTCCAAGATGTAAGTACTTTAAAATATGTTTGGATTTATTGATGAGATCAGGGTTTTATTTGCTTACGCAAAGGTTCCATCATAACAGAGTTATGTAGCATCTAATATGCTGGGAACAACCCTTAGTTCAGAAGTGAATCCTTTAGATCCAAGCATCCTTCTTTATTGCTATGTCGATTGTAATACATTCAGCTTATGTTGTAGAGTTAGATATTGTCTCATGTTGCTAACTCGCAATATCTTTTATTAATGCAAAACGGATTGCGATCTTTAGTTCCTTTTGATGAGTATGTCATCTACATATAATACTTAGGAAAGTAACAATGCTCCCACTACCTCTTTTGAAAACAAGACTCCTCTTTGTTTCTACATAAATCAAACCTTTTAATTGTATCTTCTGAAATGAATATCCCAACTTCGAGAAGCTTGCCTTATTCTACAGATAGACCTTTGTAGCTTACATACCTTCTAAGTGTTTACTGGAGTGACAAAACCTTCTGGATGTGTCATGTACACATCTGTTTCAAGTTTTCCCTTAGGAAAGTGGTTTTGACATTGCTTTATTTGATTTCATAATCATCGTATGTAACTACTTGCATGTGAGATTAAGATGGATTAAACATAACTACAAGGAAGATGCTTTATCATAGTCTATGCTATGAAGTTGTCGAAAACTTTTAGCGACGAATCATCCTTTGTATGTTTTATCATCTATGTCGGTTTTTCCTTTTTGCAAAACTCATCCATACATCTTAGGTTTTACCCTTTTAGGTAACCAAAGTCTATACTTGGTTTTAGACATGGATTCCATCTCATATCTCATAGCTCTTAGCCATTTCTCGAATTTTGGGCTCAACATTTATTTCTGATAAGATCTAGTCTTTATCTTAATCCGAAAAGAAGAGTGTTTTCATGTACGGATATTGTGAAATCCATATTTCTCAAGTATATGGTATTCTCTTAAGGATCAACACAATGGTTGTGTTTTGTTCCAATATTCCTTGATCATTTGTGGAACATTCTCATTCTTTGGTTCATAAATTTGTTGTCTAAAATTTCTTCACATTCCAAATTCCATTTTTTCCTTTTGTGAGAGGTAATCTCTTTCGAGAGAAACTCTCGTTTGAGCAACAAACATTTTGTTCTCGTTGAAAAATGAAATCCCTTAGTTATAAGTATTCTCTTTCGAGATAAACTATTGTTTGAGTAACAAATATTTTGTTCTCGTTAAAGTTGAAGAGATAATATCCCTTTGTGAGAATTAATGTCTTTCAAGATAAACTCTCGTTTGAGAAACAAACGCTTTGTTCTCGTTAGGATAAACAACAAATGGAGTTTTTAAGGTTCGAACTTTGTAAACATTTTAACATGTAAGTAACCTTAAAACTTCAAAGGTATTCTAGAACAATTCTTAGTCCATATTTTATATGAAGTTTCGAAAAAAAAACATGATTAAGTATGAGAGTTGTTTTCTAGTGTATAAAGAAGTCGAAAATGACATGTTTTGAATCAAAACATGTCTAACATATTTGATTCTCTTTCAAAGACTTTTCGTTCCACTTGTGGGATTTAATTACGAGACAATCCCATATTCTTTGAAAGTTCAAACTTTAAATATTCTTGAATTTGATCTCATAAAATTACCTTAATACTTTTTATGAGTTTGAGATTAGTCATTTGTTTTATTTATCTTATAAATATTATTGATTTTATTAGTTTAAATATCATTGATTCGTTGTGCCATAAGAGATTAAAAGAATAACATTTATTTAAATAATCTCAAAATTAAAATATCTTGTCCTTACAAGATAACTAAAACTTAGGCACAAAATAATAATCTTAGAAACTAAAACAAATCTATTTTAGCAAAAACACAAGTCCTAATGGATGATGTAGCAACTCTTGCTTTATTTTCATTCGCAGGTCCATGTCTATTATGATGCATTCTCTTTGGAAGCCTCTGAGGTTGATGCCTCACTCGTTTTTGCTTTCTTGACTTCTTGTAGGTGTCTGGGGTAGTTTCTCTTCCAATGTCTGCTCTTGCCGTAATGGAAACATTTTCCATCCTTCTTGATTCCTTTCTTAGGTTTCAATGCCTCCTTTCCATCGATTTTGGTCTTACCATAACCTTTATACTTTGCTGCCGATTTACCTTTCTTCTTGCCCTTGTGGACCATCAGAACATGTTTAGGTCCTACCTTCTTCAGGTTGATTTCAGCAGTTCTCAACATGCCGAGCAACTGTGGCAGCGTCTTGTTAATTTCATTCATATTGAAATTAAGGACGAACTGATTGAAACTATCTGGCAATGATTTCAGGATGACATCAATAGCTAATTCTTCTTTCAGCGGAAAGCTGAGCTTCTCCAACGTTTGGATGTAGCCCGTCATTTTGATGACGTGAGCTCCTACGGGAAATCCCTCACTCATCTTGCATTGAAACAGAGCTTTAGAGGTCTCGTACCTCTCTTGACGAGCTTGCCCTTCATAAATCTCCTTGAGATTTTGAATCATATCATAAGCTACCATGTCCTCATGTTGCTTCTGAAGCTCAGGGGTCATGGAGGCAAGCATAAGACAACCGACATCCATCATGTCGTCCATGTGTTTCTTAAACTTGTCTTTGTCAGCTAGAAGCAGTGGCAACCGGTTCATCATGAACAGGTTCTTCAATGACATATTCCTTCTTTTGCTGTTTGAGAACAATTCTCAAATTGTGGAACCATTCAAGGAAGTTTATGCCATTGAACTTATCCTTCTCAAGGATAGAATTCAGAGATAGAGTATTATTTGCCATTAATTCTACAACAAAGAAAATATGCTACATAAGTTTTACTAAATTTTAAAATTTATAGATAGGTCCTTACTATAAATTTACTCCCACTATTTTCTTCAAAATTAAAAACCCTCTAGTTATTTAGGAAATGGTTATTTACTCCGTATTTCACCATTCTTAAATCAGCTTTCGCCAGTCTTTTAGGAAATGGTTATTTAGGGAAGTAACACCTTACTAATTATATCTCATGTAATTCATCATCTTTTGGCGAACAACTCTTGTTCTTTAAATCATCTTATGATTAACCAAAACTTTTAAAAACTATGTTTTCTAATCTTATTAGAACAACCCAGCTAAGTCAATACCAATATCTCAACTGGCGAATATCACTAGCTTATTCTTCGTGTTTAACTAAGATAGATAAATGTGACATTGCTTTGGCAAAGCTCGCATTATATCGATCGAAACTTTAACGAGGGTAAATATTGGATGGTTAAAGCAGACTTAGAATTATAGTGAGAGTTTTACTTAATTATCTCATCATTTTAACATTGATCCTATCAATAGAACTATGTTTAATCATGCTTATAAAACATCCATTGCAACACGTACAAGGTAAATATAAGCGGTAAATAAATATGCAATGATTATAGCCCTTCTTAAACTAGGGAACCCGTCTTAAGCGAATGGGAGGACCATTCTACTGAAGATAGAATCTGCTTCTGAAACGCCTGGTCCACTAGGGAAGGCCCAACACGCTGCTATGTTGGTCCTTGCTTTATCTCCATGAGTATTTACAATTTTCAGAAACTCGCGCTAAATGCGATGTAACACCAAAATTTTGGGCTTAGAAGTTTAGGGTCTGATTTTTGGTTCGAATATAAAAGGAGGTTTTAGGGAAAGCCTAGTTCGGGATATTTTAAAAATATGGAAAAATATCTAAGAATCCTCTTTTAATATATATAAGAGAGTGGTGAAATCAATTTTACAAAATAAGGTTTTGAAATACTACATTTGGTGTAGTGACTAAAATGCGATTTTTTAAAAGTTTAGTGGTGACTGTTTTGTAAGGATTGAAACTTTGAATCTTTAAGGAGCTTATTTACCCAAAAATGATTTCTCCAGATTTTTCCTTAATTTGAGTGGTTTAATTAAATGTTTTAATTAACTAAAGGAAACATAAAACTACTTTTTGGAATTTCATAACTACCTTTTTCTAGATTTTTCTCGTTTCTTTTTCTCTCAAAATTCCATCATCCAAACACTTTTTCCCCAGCAACTTTTGCATTGATCTTCACCTCAACTAATGAGATTTCTATCATCAATTAATTCATATTCAATCTTGCCTCAAATCCTTTTGATTTCATCACTGAATTTTCAAGGAAATTGGTTCATATCAAGAGGAAATCACCATTTAGAGGTAAGATTGTTCTTCTCCTCTAAATACCCAGTTCTTTAATGAAATTCTCAAATTTTCAATCCTTAATTTAAGTTTTATAAATGGTTTTAATGATAGAAACTTGATTTTGGCTTAAAACTCAAGATTTGGAAGAAATCTTGAAGAATTTCGTTATGATTGTTTGGGTTCTATTTTGAGATGATTCTTTAATGTATTTTGGATGTCTAATGATGTGGAATTGAGGTTTTATCAATGCAATCCCGAATAGGTTGATTTCCTAAGTTTTTGCTTATGAAAATGGTGGTTTTTTAGGTGATCTTGGTGTTCTGTTATAGATGGAGGTATAAGGACGATTTTAGGTTCATTTTGTATGTTAATTGATGTTTAGAAATGGTTAGAAGTGGTGGATCTTTGCTGGGATAAGTTTTGGAGGAGTTTGGAGGAGTTTTCGGTTGTGCTTGGCAGCTGAATTATTGGTTTTGGGAAGAGCAGCGAGTTTAGGTGTGTTGGCTGAAGATTTAAATGCATGATGATGCACTAATCCTCTGCTTTGATGTGTTTAAAACAGGGGAGACATCTTCCGACACATTTGGAGTTGATCCAGAGGCTTGATTGGCGTTTCGGCGAGCGTGCGAAACGAAATCGGTGAGTGGAGTTGGATTTCCAGCTTTCGAACAATTATTTGATGGTTTTAAGAGCTTAGTTTAAGTCTAAACAACTTAGCTAAGTGCAAGAGTAAGTTTTCGGAAAAACTCTGTAACACCCCAATTTTGGGCTTAGAAGTTTCGAGTCTGAACCGGACCGGTCTGATTTTCGGTTCGAATATAAAAGGAGGCTTTAGGTAAAGCCTTGTTCAGGATGCTTTAAAAATATGGAAAAATATCTAAAAATCCTATTTTAATATATATAAGAGAGTGGTGAAATCAATTTTACAAAATAAGGTTTGGAAATACAACATTTTGGAATAGTGACTAAAATGCGATTTTTGAAAAGTTCAGTGGTGACTGTTTTGTAAGGATTGAAACTTTAAATCTTTAAGGAGCTAATTTACCCAAAAATGATTTCTCCAGATTTTTCCTTAATTTAAGTGATTTAATTAATGTTTAATTAATTAAATGAAAAAGGGAAACCACTTTTTGGAATTTCATAAGTAACTTTTCCTAAAATTTTCTCTTTTCTTTTTCTCTCAAAATTCCATCATCCAAACACTTTTCTCCAGCAACGTTTTCATTGATCTGTACTTCAATTGATGAGATTTCAATCATCAATTAGTTCCTAATCCATTTTGCATCAAATCCTTTTGATTTCCTCATTGAATTTCAAGAAAATTGGCTCAAATAAAGGAGAAATCACCATTTAGAGGTAAGGTTGTTCTTCTCCTCTAAATACTCAGTTCTTTACTGAAATTCCCAAGTTATCAATCCTTAATTTAAGTTTTATAAATGGTTTTAATGATATGAACTTGATTTTGTCTTAAAACTCAAGATTTGGAGGAAATCTTGAAGAATTTCGTTGTGATTGTTTGGGCTCTTTTTTTAGATGATTCTTAAATTTATTTTGGATGTCTAATGATTTGTAATTGAGGTTTCATTAATGCAATCCCGAATAGGTTGTGTTTCCTAAGTTTTTGCTTATAAAAATGGTGGTTTTCGGGTGATCTTGGTGTTCTGTTATAGCTTGAGGTATAAGGACGAGTTTAGGTTTATTTTGGATGTTAACTGATGTTTAGAAATGGTTTGAAGTGATGGATCTTGGCTGGGTTAAGGTTTGGAAGAGTTTGGAGGTGATTTTCATTGTGTTTGGTAGCCGAAATGTTGGCTTTAGGTAGAGCAACATGTTTAAGAGTTTTGGCTGAAGATTTCAATGCATGATGATGCAATAATCCTCTACTTTGATGTGTTAAAACAGGGGAGACATCTTCGGATACCTTTGGAGTTGATCCAGAGGCTTGATCGGCATCTCGGCAAGCAACTTAACTAAGCTCAAGAGTAAGTTTTCGGAGAAACTCTCTTTGATGACCCATGAAGTGGTTCGGTGCATTGATTGTATTTGCATGTTTAAATTATGTGTTGAAGGATGCTCAAGGTTAGAGATCCTTGGTTTGACATATTGTTAATATGGTTTTGATGCATTGTGATGCATGATGTTAAATGGCTTTGATTAATGCTTTAAAACAGTGAATTGTTGATGGTAAATGGTGTATATTGGCAAGTGATGTAATGGTTTTAAAGTACTTGAATCAGATATAGTTAGCCCGCTATAGGATTGGGTGTACCGTGAACAAAGTGGCCTTGGATGTTAAGGGGTTTTTATTGTACCGTAAACTCCATCCAAGTACTCTAACGAGAAAGGTAAGATCACAACGGTGGTTAAAAGTCCGTCTGTGGATCTTGTGTTATGTGTCCCGTGTTCTCGTTAGTGGAGTTATACAACTACTGATGAGTGATGTTGAGGGGTTGTGATTGTACCGTTAAACTCCATCACGGGTGTTGAGGGGTTGTGATTGTACCGGTAAACTCCACCTTGTGTTGTTCGGTAGTGTGTATGAAGCCTGTGGGACAACGCTTGTAATCCGCGTATCCGATTGTGTTTTGTGTTGTGAATGGTTATGGATTATCACTTGAAAGCCAATATGACATGTTGATTTTAATTAAGCATGAGATGCTTGTAAAGTATGCAAGGTTGCATGAAATGTGTTGAGCATGTGTTTAGAAAGCTTTGTTGAAAAATGTTTCTAAAATGCATTATTGTGTTGTTTTCTTTAGAGCATGCCTCACTAAGAAATTGTTCTTACGCTCTCTCTCTTGAACCAATAATGTAGATAATTGAAGTGTTTGAGGGCAACAAGGAGGCTAAGAGTCCAAGGGAAACTAAGCTCATGTATGGTGATGTTTTCATAACACTATTAGTTTTTTATATTTTGGCAATGGGAACCTAAGATGTGTTTTGGGAGATGTTTTGGACTCCCTAGTTGTGGCTTGATGCTTTTGATGTTTTGGGATTTGTAATTGGCCTTTAGATGCTTGATTTGCTGTTTTGTTGGTTGTTTGGGTTTGGATATTAGGATGCATGCCTATAGACTTGTGGAATTCCATGTTTGATGCTATGAATGTGTTTTGAAGCTGCAAACATGTACCTTAATTGTATGATGACATGTTGGCATGTTTAGGAAGTAATTAGGATGTGTTTGTGTGGTTTTATGTATGTTAAACTAGCAAATTTTGCAGCTTCTGGGCAAACCGTATAGATACACTCATTGGCGTTTCGAAACGGGGGCCTGTAATGGCCTTGGTGCTTCGAAACGACTGGTGACCGTATCGAAAAGGTGGCCTCTAGAAGGCCCTGTTTCGAATCAAGTCTCGAAAAGAACCCGTGTTTCGGAATGGTCAACACCGTTTCGAAACAGGTGACCGTTTCGAAATAATTGCATGAGTTTGAGATGTCCGATTAAGATAAAATTTGACAGGGAAGCATGTAATATGACTAATTTAATATTGGTAACTTAAAAATCAGTTAAGACCTTCTAATTTTCAGAATTTACAATTTGGTCCCTAATATTTGGAATTTGTGTAATTGAGTCCCTTATTTTAATTCGATTGCTGTGCTAAGTCCGTATATGTATCTCAAGTGTTCACCTATGGTTAACATGTATCTAGACAAGTTTAAAAAGAAAAAATAGGGTCGTTAATCAAGGTTGACTTTCAGGTTGACTTTGGTTTTCCCCGTGCAATCTTCGTAGTTCGGGTCAACCGTCTAGGTCGGGCTAAGGGGGTTAAATTTGGTGGTATCAAAGCTTAGTTCTCGTGTAAATGGGAATGGTTATGTGGGTGATGTATGTGTATTTGCATGAAATGCCTATTAGGTGAAAGAATGTTGTATGAATTGAAAAGTATGTTGCAATTATGATGCTATGCTATGTTGAAACATGTTAGAGGAACCCATTGCCATAACAAAACTAATGAAAGGAATTGTTTTTTGGAAAATGAGCTTGAGTACTTGGATTACTTACCTTGTTGAGCCTAATTATGTTTATTGCATTTGTGTCAGTGCACTGATTTTCTTTTAAATGGGGCCTCGTAGAGAGATGAGGATGAATACGAGAGCTATGGCTCAGAATGAGAACGAGGAAGACGTTGAGAATGTTGTGGATATACCTCCTCCCCCTTGTGGTGGACCACCCGGCGGTGGTGGTGCTGGAGGTGAAAATAATGGAGTTGGTGCTGGGGTCGCTGGACCTGAAGCTGTGTAGGGGCAAGCTGCTCCTGACATGACTGTATTGATACAGGCTATTGCTGGAGCCTTTCAGGCAGCAGTAGCTGGAGCCTTTTAGGCAGCAGTAGCTGGAGCTCACGCAGCTGCACATCAGGGTGATGCTAACGTGAGATTGCCTTTGGAACGTCTTCGCAGTCTGGGAGGGACTGAGTTCAGAGGTTTATCTTGTAAGGGTTCTGAATCTTTCTTGGAAAGCACCAAGAGGATATTGGGACAAATGAACTACAACGATGTGCAAATTAGGCTGTGTGGTATCGCTGTTACATGATGATGCGTATACTTGGTGGACGACCACTATCTGTGGAATGGAGGAAGTTGATGTGACTTGGACATTCTTTCTGAACGCGTTCAAGCGAAAGTATCTAGGTGTGCGACACCTAGATTAGAAGAAAAGAGAATTCATGTCTCTTATGCAAGGAACCATGACGATGGTTGAGTATGAGATCCAGTTTGTCCATCTTAGTCAGTACGCACCTGAGCTTATCCCTGATGAACAGAAGAGGTGTGAATGCTTCCGAAATGGTTTGATGCCGGATGTGAAGACCTTTTATGCTTGCTGCTGAGTATACAAATTTTGATGTGTCGGTGAGTAGAGCGAAGGACATTGAGTAGAATCTGGGTCTGTCTTCCAGAGGCGTTATTTCTAGCTCGGGAAAAAGAGCTGCTGATTATAGTTCTGGTGGTGGACGGAACAAGAGAGGACGTGTAACCCCCTTAACCCGGCCCGGACGGTTGACCCGAATTAAGAAAGTCACACGGGGAAAACCAAAGGCAACCCGAAAGTCAACCTTGATTAACGACCCTTTTTTTTCTTTTTAATCTTGTCTAGATGCACATTAACCTTAGGTGTGATCATGCAACATCATACTCAAAGATCACAAACATCAGAGATCAAACAGGGACCCAATTGAACAATTTACAACTTTAGGGACCCAATTGTAAATTCTGGAAACTTTAAGGACTTAACCAGATTTTAAGTTACCAACTTAAAATTAATCAGGTTTCATGCTTCTCAGCCAAATTTCAGCTCAAACGGACATCCCGAACTCATACAATTGCACAAACAAGTTTCAGGACCAAAATGCAAACATTTTGAAACATTTAACCGCCCATGTCAGCCCCCAACGGTCACCCGTTCCGAAACAGGCAGAGCCCGTTTCGAAACTCGGGGCCGTTCCGCAACGCGTACCGCAACGGGGGTCTGGCAGAGACCAAACCGTTTCGAAACGGTGCATACCGTTTCGGACGCCTGGGTTCATTCAAGGCACCCGTTCCGAAACGGTGCACACTGTTCCGAAACGCCTGCACAGATTGCAGCAAAAAGGCATTCCAAAACATGCAATTAATCATTCAAACATGCTCCAATTGCCACCAAACTTTACCAGCATGCAATTCAGCATATATAAAACTTGTAAGCATCAACAACTCAACAAATTAACTTCATATGCAAAAAGCCCCAATTCTATAGGCATGCTTCCTACACAAGCAACCATTTAAGCACAAACTTTCCAAATCAATCTCATTAAAGCCAATTCATGTTTCAGCAACATCAACAACATTAAAACAAACTTGTCCGAACATATACGAATACAAAAACATCAATCCGAGAGATGCTACCCCCATTGCCTTTATTAACTATAGCTATTCACCGAGACATACATCTCAATTGGAGTCCACCTTGAATCCCTTGCTCCTTGCTGTCCAAACTTCAAGAATCTGCATTGATGGAAAAAAGGAGCGTAAGCACATAATGCTTAGTGAGGAATGCTCAAAACCAAAACACCATCAATGCAGCGGGTTACAAAACACTTTTAAAACAACCCGATTTGACAAACCAAAACCATGTTTGAAAACTCCTTTTCAACATCATGCTTAAACCATGCATTGCACATACATGAAACCAAACCTTAGCTTAGCAAGCTAAGAAAACCTTTTCAAAGCACAAATTACATAAACATCCATTTAGCCATTCCATGCATAAACACCATATGCAAAGCTAAATTATAACCTTGGAAAACACTTCCATTTCATATTATCCCTTCAAAATTTTGAACATCATTTCAAGCAAGAACCCCTTTTAAACCATTATTCAAGCAATCCAATACATGCATTATCCAAAGGCAACTCATGAACCACAACATCATTATCATATGCCTTTTAAAACAAGTCTTAACAAGACTCCAATGCATTAAAGAGATCTCATGCACACATGCATCATTTACCAAATGATAATCAACACTTGTTCAACTTAACAAGTAAACATGCATTCACTAGCATCATACACTTTTCATGCAACCATGCATCTTTTCAAGCATCTCATGCTTCTTTATGATCAAGAACATTACATTGGCTTCCAAGTGATCAACCACATCCACTTTTCAACTCAACAACCCGATCGGATACGCGGATTCCGAGCGTTGTCCCTACGCTCCATACACCCTACCAATCCAAGGCCTCCCAAATGGACTTTTAAACACCATTTGACCTTACAAGCCTAAGGTTCCCATGTATGGACTTTTAAACACCATACAACCTTAGCTTATCCCGAGGTTCCCATGCATGGACTTTTAAACACCATACAATCTCAACATGCACAAGGTTTCCTTGTATGGACTTTTAAACACCATACAACCTTTGCATAACCGATTGGTAGTTGTATAAATCACTAACGAGATCCGGGACACCCCACACAAGATCCACACATGGTCTTACACCGCCATTGTGATCTCAACAAGCACAAGGTTCTCATATATGGACTTTTAAACACCATATAACCTTTGCTCAACCAAGGTCCTCGAATGGGCAACACCTCCATTATGACCTTAACCATCTCGTTAGGATACTTGAAGGGAGTTTACCGGTCCACTCTTGACCACTCCACCTCCAAGGCAACTTAATTCACGGTGCACCCAATCCTATAGCCGGCTAACTATATCCGATCAACGAACCAAGAACCACTTTCATCACTTGCCAATATAACCATCTTACCATGTTATTCCACTGATTCATATGCATAATCACAATGCAAAACCATCACCACAATAGTCCAATGATTCACATGCATAACCAATATGCAAAACCATTACCTCATTAGTCGAATGATTCACATGCATAACCAATATGCAAAAAGTAACATTTACCATCATCAATTCACTGTTTTAAAGCATCATACAAAGCCATTGATCAACATGCAACACAATGCATCAAAATCACAATTACCATGTACAAAACCAAGGATCCCTTACCTTGAGCATCCTTCTCAAATGGCTTTCAAAACCAGCATTAAACCATGCTAAAAATATGCTTTCAAAACAGATTTAAACCATGCAAAACACATGCATCTCAATCATCAACCACAATTGCTTTTAAAACCAAAAACACATCACAATTCAAGAGCGAAAATCCAATCACTTACTCTTGAGCTTAGCAAAGTTGTTTAGACTTAAACTAAGCTCCCAAAACCTTCAAACCTTGGTTTAAAAGCTGAAAACCCAACTTCACTCACCGATACACAAAACAAGGCTAGCTAACAAGCCTTCCAAGCATCCGAAAACCTTCCGCAACACCTTCAAAGCTCACGGATCAAACCTCCTGTTTCAAGCACACCAGCAACAAGACTCAACTCGCTGCTCATCACAAAACCAACAATTCGGCTACCAAACACAACCGAAATCACCTCCAAACACTTCCAAAACTTAACCCAGCCAAGATCCATTACTTCTAACCATTTTTAAACATCAATTAACATCCAAAATGATCACAAACACGTCCTTATACCTCCAGGTATAACAGATCACCAAAAACAATCCAAAAACTCAAGCCAAACTTAGGAAATTCAACCTATCCGGGATTGCATTGATTAAACCTCAACTTCTAATCAATTTAGCATTCATTTAACATCATTTTAACACTTCAAAACACTGCCCAAACAGATCACACGAAAATTTCACCAAAAATCACCAAATCTTGCATTTTAAGCCAAAATCAAGATTTCAATTGAAAAGCCATTATCAAAACACAAATCAAGGATTGAGAACTTAGGAATTTCAGTAAAGAACTGATAGTTTAGAGGAGAAGGACGTTCTTACCTCCAAACTTGAATTTCTCCTTTTTAGAGCCAAAATGCTTAATGAAACAACTTACAAATTGAGAGGTTTTATTGTAGAGATGATTAGGAATCAAAAGAGAGTTGAAATGAGAGATTTAGATGCCAAAATCAGAGAAGAAAATCTGGAGAATTGTGTTTGGGTTGAGAGAAAATGAGAGAAAAGGAAAATTGAGAGAAAATAGAAAGTTAGTTAAGAAATGGTAAAATGATTTTCCCTCCACATTTCATAACCTTTAAAATAAGAATAAAGCCTTAAAATATCTTAGAAAAATCTGGAGAAACTCTTTTTGGAATAATAGCTCCTTAAAGATTCAAAGTTTCAAAATTGATTTCACAGTTCACTTTTATTTATTAAAAGATGATTTTAGAACATTTTTCCATATTTTTAATGCAACCCGAACTAGGCTTTCCTAAATTCACTCTTATATATTCGATCAGCACTTTGACCGAACCGGTCAACGCCCAAAACTTCTAAGCCCAAAACCGGGGCGTTATAGGACGAGATAAGAGGTATCAGTCTTCTGCTAGGTGTGTTAATGGAGGGCATGGTGCGTCTGTTGTAGCGCCCCGGTTTTGGGCTTAGAAGTTTTGGGTTTGGACCGGTTCGGTCAAAGTGCTGTTCGAATATAAAAAGGTGAAATTAGGAAAGCCTAGTTCGGGTTGCATTAAAAATATGGAAAAATCTTCTAAAATCCTCTTTTATTATATATAAGAGTATGGTGGAATCAATTTTGCAAAATGAGATTTGGAAGGGTGACATTTCGGGCTAGTGACCAAAATGTAAGTTTTGAAAACTGTGAGACTGTTTTAAAAAGGATTGAAACTTTGAATCTTTAAGGAGCTATTTACCCAATGGGAGTTTCTCCAGATTTTTCTAAGATATTAAATGATTTATTGATGGTTTAAAATAAGGTTAAAAAGGAGGGAAAGATATTTTAGCCTTTTGACTAAACACCTTTTCTCCAGAGCTTTTCTCTCTGATTTTGTCACCTAAATATCTCTTTTCAATTCTCTTTTGATTTCTAATCATCTCCTCATCAAAACCTCACCATTTGCTAATTAGATTTTCAAGATTTTGGTTCCAAAAAGGGAGAAACTCAAGTTTGGAGGTAAGAACGTCCTTCTCCTCTAAACTCTCAGTTCTTTACTGAAATTCCCAAGTTCTCAATCCATGATTTGTGATTTATTTAAGGTTTTACAATTGTAATCTTGATTTGGCTTTAAAATGCAAGATTTGCTTGATTTTGGTGAAATTTCGTATGATCTGTTTGGGCAGTGTTTTGAGGTGTCAATTTGATGTTAAATGAATGTTAAATTGATGAGGAATTGAGGTTTAATCAATGCAATCCCGAATTGGTTGATTTTCCTAAGTTTTGCTTGAGTTTTTTGGTTGTTTTGGGGTGTTTTTGATGATTTGTTATTGCTGGAGGTATACGGACGTGATTGGGATCATTTTGGATGTTAATTGATGTTTATAAATGGTTAGAGGTGATGGATCTTGGCTGGGTTAAGTTTTGGAAGTGTTTGGAGGTGATTTCGGTTGTGTTTGGTAGCCGAAATGTTGGATTTGCTAAGAGCAGCGAGTTTAGTTGTGTTTCTGGTGTTTTTAATGCATAATGATGCATTAATCCTCTGTTGTTGTGTGCTTGAAACAGGGGAGTTTGATCCGTGAGCATTAGAGGTGGTGTGGAAGGTTTCGGATGCTTGGAAGGCTTGTTGGCTAGCCTTGTTTTGTGTATTGGTGAGTGAAGTTGGGTTTTTAGCTCTTAAACCAAGGTTTGAAGGTTTTGGGAGCTTAGTATAAGTCTAAACAACTTAGCTAAGCTCAAGAGTAAGTAAATGGAATTTCTCACTTGGTTTGTGTATGAATTGGTTTTTAAAGCACTTGTGATTGTTGGATGCAATGCATGTGATTTGCATGTTTTAAATTCTGTTTTGAAAGCATATTTTAGCATGGATTAATGCTGGTTTTGAAAGCCATGTGTGATGGATGCTCAAGGTAAGAGATTCATGGTTTTGTACATTGGAATTGTGGAATTGATGCATGGTGTTGCATGTTGTTTAATGGCTTGTGTAATGCTTCAAAAACAGTGGATTGATGATGGTAAATGGTGGTTTATGCATTTTGGTTATGCTTGTAAAACAATGGATTAATGTGGTAAGATGGTTATATTGGCAAGTGATGTAAGTGGTTATTGGTTACTTTAATCGGATATAGTTAGCCGGCTATAGGATTGGGTGCACCGTGAATAAAGTCGCCTTGGATGTGGAGTGGTTAAGAGTGAACCGGTAACTCCATCCAAGTATCCTAACGAGATGGTTAAGGTCATAATGGTGGTTGAAATTCCATTTGAGGACCTTGGGTAAGCAAAGGTAATAATGGTGGTTAAAATTCCATTTGGGGAGCTTGTGCTTGTTAAGATCACAATGGTGGTGTAAAGTCCATGTGTGGATCTTGTGTAGGGTGTCCCGGATCTCGTTAGTGATGTTATACAACTACCAATCGGTGATGCTAAGGTTATATGGTGGTTAAAATTCCATATATGGGAACCTTGTGCATGTTAAGGTTATATGGTGGTTAAAATTCCATATATGGGAATCTTGTAAATGTTAAGGTCATATGGTGGTTAAAATCCCATAAGAGGACCTTGTGTGTTGTAAGGTCAAATGGTGGTTAAAATTCCATTTGGGGACCTTGGATTGGTAGTGTGTATGAAGTGTGGGGACAACGCTTGTGATCCGCGTATCCGATTGGATGTTGAGTTGAAAAGTGGATTTGGTTTATCACTTGGAAGCCAATGTAATGTTCTTGATTATAATGAAGCATGAGATGCTTGAAATGACGCATGATTGCATGAGAAGTGTGTAATGACCTATGAATGCATGTTTACTTGTTAGTTTGAACAAGTGTTGATTATCTATTGAGAATGGTGCATGTGTGCATGAAATCTCTTTAGTGCATTGAAGTCTTGCTAAGACTTGTATTTAAAGGCATGTGATGCAAATTTTGATGATATGGTTCATATGTTGTAATTGTTTAATTGACATGTTAGATTGAATGAGTAAATGGTTTTAAAAGGTTTCTTGCCTAAAGATGGTTTTTATGTATGAGAAAGGTATGATGTGAAGTGGAAGTGATTCCCAAGGTTTTGAATTTAACTTTGCATATGATGTTCATGCATGGAATGGTTAAATTGATAGTATTGCAAGTTTATGTTTTGGAAAGGGTTTACTTAGCTTTCTAAGCTAAGGGTTGGTTTTCAAGTTTGAGTAATGCATGATTTTAAGCATGTTGTTGAAAAGGCTTTTCAAACAATGCTTTGGTTTTTCGAATCGAGTTGCTTTTAAAAAAGTGGTTTTATGATTCGCTGCATTGATGGTGTTGTGGTTTTGAGCATTCCTCACTAAGCATTATGTGCTTACGCTCCTTTTTTGTCCATCAATGCAGATAATTGAAGTTGGAATGGCGAGAAGCAAGGGATTCAAGGAGAACTCCACTTGAGATGTATGTCTCGGTTAATAGCTATAGTTAATAGAGGCAATGGGGGATAATCTCTTATGTGGATGTTAAGGAGTTTGTGTATGTTGGACAAGATTGGTTTTATGTTGTTGATAATGTTGGAACATTTAATTGGTCTTTATGAGTTGGTTTAATCAAATTGATGCTTGAATGGTTTGCTAAGTAGGAAGCATGCCTATAGATTTGGGGCTTTTCATGTCTGATGCCATGTTGATGTTTTACTGATGCAATTATGTTCCTTTTATGTTGAATGTCTTGCTGGTAAAGTTTGGTTGCTTTTGGAGCATGCTTGGTAGGTCAATTGTGGGTTTAAACAACCAAATTTCTGCAGTCTGTGCAGGCCGTATCGGAACGGGAGCTACCGTTTCGGAATGTGGGCCTTGTAATAGCCCAGGCGTTCGAAACGGGAGGTACCGTTCCGAAATGGAAATGCCTCTGCCAGGCCTCGTTTCGGAACACGTTGCGGAACGGTCCCGCATTTCGAAACAGGTTCTCCCTGTTTCGGAACACCTGACCGTTGGAGGCTGACATGGGCGGTTATATGTTTTGAAATGTTTGCGTTTTGATCCTGAAACATGTTTATGCAATTGTATGAGTTTGAGAGGTCCGTTTGAGCTGAAATTTGGCAGAGAAGCATGAAACCTGACTAATTATAGGTTGGTAATATTAATTTGGATTAAGTCCATAAAATTATCAGAATTTACAATTTGGTCCCTAAAGTTGTAAATTGTTCAATTGGGTCCCTGAATGATCTCTGATGGTTATGATCTTTGAGTATGTTGTTTGTATGATCATATCTGGGGTTAATGTGCATCTAGACAAGTTTAAAAAGAAAAAAAGGGTCGTTAATCAAGGTTGACTTTCGGGTTGACTTTGGTTTTCCCCGTGTGACTTCCTTAATTTGGGTCAACCGTCTAGGCCGGGTTAAGGGGGTTACATTTGGTGGTATCAGAGCTGAGTTGCGAATGCTTGGGGGAAACGGTAAATTGATGTAATATGTGTATGATGTTTATGTTGATGTGTGGTTGAAAGCCGGTTGAAATGCGTGTTTTTGAGTAATTTGTTGATGTTTTTAAGCATGCTTTTTGATTGTGAATCTTTATTGAGCTCATGTGGATTGGTGCTGATGTTGTGCTGGTGTTGTGAGCTAATTTTGTGAATGATGAAAGTATAATGGGTATGATATTTTAATGCTATGCAGTTGCGAGTGGATGTTGTTTGATGAAAGCATGATCGAATATGTTGTTTGATATGCTTGATGTTGTGATATCCATGTTTTTATTGACTGTTATGTCATGTAAAAGGGGAGGATTCGGGATACCCATTGCTTTATTATTATAGCTATTGTGTTAATTTGGAGTTGGAGTTTGAATCCTTGCTTAAAGCTGGTCTAATTGATTTGTTTGTTTTGTGTGATTGTTTGCTGTTAATAGCATGGGGAAATCGATGAAAGAATGGCAGTTAAGTGAGATGGTTGTTGCATTGGGGCAGGTTGCTAGGGCGTGGAATTCACCTTTTAGTGGTGGTGTTTTGTCTCAGTCTTCTGTGCCTGGAGTTGAGATAGTGAGGCAGGAGGAAGAAGCTGGTTCTGTGATAAAGAGTTCATCACTTGGTGTTCAAGAGGTGTTGGGAACATCTCATGCTGTGGCAAAAGTAAAGTCTGTAGATGTGCGGGCCGTGGGATGTGCAGGTTTGTCAAAACAGCGGTTACATGATTTGGGAGTTGTGGAGTATCATGGTTCGACACCTGAGACGTTTGAGGCCTGGTTAGCCAGTGTAGTTCTGATTTTGGATCAGGAAGGTTATGACTATGCCTGTAAGCTGGGAAGTGTTGTCTCATTGATGCTGGAGGACGCTTGTGCCTGGTGGACATCCGTAGCGGTGGCATCGCACATCCAAGATATTGATTGGGACTTCTTTGTGTCTGCCTTTTATGAAAGGTATCTTGGAGGGAAATTCCCAAGGGTTGAGCGAGGTGAGGGTGTGGTTTCTACTTATGAAGGTGAGGAAAGTTTAAGCGAGAAAGTTGTGAATACTGATCTCGGAAACGGTCAGTGTAAGAGGCTACGTGCTGCGAGGTTTTGCTTGAATCAAAGTTTGAGTGGTAGTGCAAAGCTGGGGCAAGTGTTGCTTGAACAAGGAGTGGAAGTTCAGCTACCGATGTGTGACCGTTGTGGAAGGCGCCATGTTAGAGGTTGTTGGGGCGCAGGTGCTTGTTGGAACTGTGGTTCTAAGGAGCATGTGAAGCGAGATTGTCCTCAAGTGGTGAGATCAGCTTTGGTGGTAGCAGAAGGGTCTTTGAAGGGTCGTGGGCACGGCCGAGACAAAGTTCAAAGGTGGCAGGAAGAGCAGAAAGTTGTGAAGAGTTTGGGAAATGGAATCTGCTAGAAGTGTGGGTCTGTTGGACATATGAGACGTAATTGTTTGAAGTTGGCTCAGGGTAGCCAGGGTTCCTTACCGCGGGGAGGTGGTGATGACCTTAGTGTGTTAGCTGATGCTGGTTCTGCATGGAAGAGAGCTCGTCTGTTGGAAGCTCCGAAGTGGTGATGTGGTTTCAGGTAATCTTGTTAAGTAACCTTTGCTCTAGTATCTTAGTTTGATTTTGGGTTGGTATTTCCTTGCGTAGTGGGTATGGTTTCGTTGCTAGCATGTTTGGGGTAGTAGTTGTTGTTGTTTTGAAAACAACTTGTGTGTGAAGAGGGCTTTAGTGAGTATCTTGTGGATAATGGTTGCTAGAATGATGGAGTTAGACAAGTTGGAAGTGAGGAAGGAGGTTGTTCTTAGACGGACTCTGAGGATGTTATTGGTGGGTGTGAACTGACATACATGCACAGTTAAAATCATCTGTTATATACTATATTGGTCCATGCATACATGTGGCATGACATTAGAGGTTTTGCATACATGTACATCAACATTGATAGGGCATATTGGTGACCATGCATACGAACGTTCACACTCGCTAATAACTAATTGAGTCTGCTAGTGTTGTTATAGGGTTAGTTTGGATGATGGGTCTTTAGAGGTTGTTTGGGTGCTAGGAGAATGTTAGAGGTAATGGAGGGTATTAAGCGAGCTGTTGGTAATAGTGAGTGCGGTATAGTATGTGGTAGAAGGAAAGTGTTTGATGCTTTGTGGGTTTAGTGGTTTGGTGGTGAGGAGTACCGGTTGAAGTTAGAATCGGTCAAGTGGTCTTGAATAGTTAGTAGAAGAGGTGGTTCCTTGGTGTTAAGTGATGTTGCAGGTTAGTGGATGTGTTCTAGAGTGCTGAGGTATCTTGGCATTAATGTTGTAGTGGGAGGGTTGTTTTTGTAGGCTATGATTCGTAGCAACCTTTGGGGAGTTGAGAAGATGATATGTAAGTGTAGGTTGGGCGGTGTTTTTGTAAGGCTAGTGTTGTAGTTAATGTTTGAAGTGGAAAGGCAATGTAAGATCAAAGGCCATTGTTGTTTGGACGAGTTCTTGTGAGAAGTGGTTGGCTGGTTGTGATTAAGTAAATTCTTTTTGACGTCAGCTGGTGGTGTATGGAACGACTGGCAGAGTTAAGATTTGGGGTTTGTGACATGATTATCTGATAATGGGTGAGTAGTCCTGGTGAGTTGTTGTGGTAATAATAGTGGCGGATGTGAAGGAATGTCAGCAATACGTTGAGAAGTTTGGGTAAGCAGTTGTTGCTTAAGAATTTTTGCTTGTTGTGGAAATCTCTGAAGGAGGTTGAGTAGTTTTTGGCAAAGAGTTTTGGAAGCAGAGGAGGTTGGGGGTTACATGGTGGCTGAATTGGATTGGTTGGTGCCATTGTGTGAACAAGATTTTGGGAGATATGAGTTAAGGTGGTGTATGCTGTAAAGATGGAGGTTCTTCAGGTTGTTGTTGGGATTGTGTGCAGTCCGGAAGTGTGGAAGGTTAAGATGTGGTTAGCTTTGGGGTATTTTGGAATCTGTGAACAGAATGTGGTGGTGTTGGGTTGATGGAGTTTTGGTCTGGAGAGTGTTTAGTGGTGGTTAGGTCTCCTGTGTTGTCTTGTGTATTTCTTTGAGGAGTTTGGTTGTGTTCTTTTCGTCAGTTGAAATTTCGAGGACGAAATTTCCTAAGAGGGGGAGAGTTGTAACGCCCCGGTTTTGGGCTTAGAAGTTTTGGGTTTGGACCGGTTCGGTCAAAGTGCTGTTCGAATATAAAAAGGTGAAATTAGGAAAGCCTAGTTCGGGTTGCATTAAAAGTATGGAAAAATTTTCTAAAATCCTCTTTTATTATATATAAGAGTATGGTGGAATCAATTTTGCAAAATGAGGTTTGGAAGGGTGACATTTTGGGCTAGTGACCAAAATGTAATTTTTGAAAACTGTGAGACTATTTTAAAAAGGATTGAAACTTTGAATCTTTAAGGAGCTATTTACCCAATGGGAGTTTCTCCAGATTTTTCTAAGATATTAAATGATTTATTGATGGTTTAAAATAAGGTTAAAAAGGAGGGAAAGATATTTTAGCCTTTTAACTAACTTTTCCATTTTCCATTTTTCTCTCATCTTTTCTCTCAAACCAAACACCTTTTCTCCAGAGCTTTTCTCTCTGATTTTGTCACCTAAATATCTCTTTTCAATTCTCTTTTGATTTCTAATCATCTCCTCATCAAAACCTCACCATTTGCTAATTTGATTTTCAAGATTTTGGTTCCAAAAAGGGAGAAACTCAAGTTTGGAGGTAAGAACGTACTTCTCCTCTAAACTCTCAGTTCTTTACTGAAATTCCCACGTTCTCAATCCATGATTTGTGATTTATTTAAGGTTTTACAATTGTAATCTTGATTTGGCTTTAAAATGCAAGATTTTCTTGATTTTGGTGAAATTTCGTATGATCTGTTTGGGCAGTGTTTTGAGGTGTCAATTTGATGTTAAATGAATGTTAAATTGATGAGGAATTGAGGTTTAATCAATACAATCCCGAATAGGTTGATTTTCCTAAGTTTTGCTTGAGTTTTTTGGTTGTTTTTGGGGGTGTTTTTGAAGATTTGTTATTGTTGGAAGTATAAGGACGTGATTGGGATCATTTTGGATGTTAATTTATGTTTATAAATGGTTAGAGGTGATGGATCTTGGCTGGGTTAAGTTTTGGAAGTGTTTGGAGGTGATTTCGGTTGTGTTTGGTAGCCGAAATGTTGGATTTGCTAAGAGCAGCGAGTTTAGTTGTGTTGTTGGTGTTTTTAATGCATAATGATGCATTAATCCTCTGTTGTTGTGTGCTTGAAACAAGGGAGTTTGATCCGTGAGCATTAGAGGTGGTGCGGAAGGTTTCAGATGCTTGGAAGGATTGTTGGCTAGCCTTGTTTTGTGTATCGGTGAGTGAAGTTGGGTTTTCAGCTCTTAAACCAAGGTTTGAAGGTTTTGGGAGCTTAGTATAAGTCTAAACAACTTAGCTAAGCTCAAGAGTAAGTAAATGGAATTTCTCACTTGGTTTGTGTATGAATTGGTTTTTAAAGCACTTGTGATTGTTGGATGCAATGCATGTGATTTGCATGTTTTAAATTCTGTTTTGAAAGCATATTTTAGCATGGATTAATGCTGGTTTTGAAAGCCATGTGTGATGGATGCTCAAGGTAAGAGATTCATGGTTTTGTACATTGGAATTGTGGAATTGATGCATGGTGTTGCATGTTGTTTAATGGCTTGTGTAATGCTTCAAAAACAGTGGATTGATGATGGTAAATGGTGGTTTATGCATTTTGGATATGCTTGTAAAACAATGGATTAATGTGGTAAGATGGTTATATTGGCAAGTGATGTAAGTGGTTCTTGGTTACTTTAATCGGATATAGTTAGCCGGCTATAGGATTGGGTGCACCGTGAATAAAGTCGCCTTGGATGTGGAGTGGTTAAGAGTGAATCGGTAACTCCATCCAAGTATCCTAACGAGATGGTTAAGGTCATAATGGTGGTTGAAATTCCATTCGAGGACCTTGGGTAAGCAAAGGTAATAATGGTGGTGAATATTCCATTTGGGGACCTTGTGCTTGTTAAGATCACAATGGTGGTGTAAAGTCCATGTGTGGATCTTGTGTAGGGTGTCCCGGATCTCGTTAGTGATGTTATACAACTACCAATCGGTGATGCTAAGGTTATATGGTGGTTAAAATTCCATATATGGGAACCTTGTGCTTGTTAAGGTTATATGGTGGTTAAAGTTCCATATATGGGAACCTTGTAAATGTTACGGTCATATGGTGGTTAAAATCCCATAAGAGGACCTTGTGTGTTGTAAGGTCAAATGGTGGTTAAAATTCCATTTGGGGACCTTGGATTGGTAGTGTGTATGAAGCGTGGGGACAACGCTTGTGATCCGCGTATCCGATTGGATGTTGAGTTGAAAAGTGGATTTGGTTTATCACTTGGAAGCCAATGTAATGTTCTTGATTATAATGAAGCATGAGATGCTTGAAATGATGCATGATTGCATGAGAAGTGTGTAATGACCTATGAATGCATGTTTACTTGTTAGCTTGAACAAGTGTTGATTATCTATTGAGAATGGTGCATGTGTGCATGAAATCTCTTTAGTGCATTGAAGTCTTGCTAAGACTTGTTTTTAAAGGCATGTGATGCAAATTTTGATGATGTGGTTCATATGTTGTAATTGGTTAATGCACATATTAGATTAAATGAGTAAATGGTTTTAAAAGGTTTCTTGCCTAAAGATGGTTTTTAAGTATGAGAAAGGTATGATGTGAAGTGGATGTGATTCCCAAGGTTTTGAATTTAACTTTGCATATGATGTTCATGCATGGAATGGTTAAATTGATGGTATTGCAAGTTTATGTTTTGGAAAGGGTTTACTTAGCTTTCTAAGCTAAGGGTTGGTTTTCAAGTTTGAGTAATGCATGATTTTAAGCATGTTGTTGAAAAGGGTTTTCAAACAATGCTTTGGTTTTTCGAATCGAGTTGCTTTTAAAAAGTGGTTTTATGATTCGATGCATTGATGGTGTTGTGGTTTTGAGCATTCCTCACTAAGCATTATGTGCTTACGCTCCTTTTTTGTCCATCAATGCAGATAATTGAAGTTGGAACGGCGAGAAGTAAGGGATTCAAGGAGAACTCCACTCGAGATGTATGTCTCGGTTAATAGCTATAGTTAATAGAGGCAATGGGGGAGAATCTCTTATGTGGATGTTAATGAGTTTATGTATGTTGGACAAGATTGGTTTTATGTTGTTGATAATGTTGGAACATGTAATTGGTCTTTATGAGTTGGTTTAATCAAATTGATGCTTGAATGGTTTGCTAAGTAGGAAGCATGCCTATAGATTTGGGGCTTTTCATGTCTGATGCCATGTTGATGTTTTACTGATGCAATTATGTTCCTTATATGTTGAATGTCTTGCTGGTAAAGTTTGGTTGCTTTTGGAGCATGCTTGGTAGGTCAATTGTGGGTTTAAACAGCCAAATTTCTGCAGTCTGTGCAGGCCGTATCGGAACGGGAGCTACCGTTTCGGAACGGGGGCCCTGTAATAGCCCAGGCGTTCGAAACGGGAGGTACTGTTCCGAAACGGAAATGCCTCTGCCAGGCCTCGTTTCGAAACACGTTGCGGAACGGTCCCGCGTTTCGAAACAGGTTCTCCCTGTTTCGAAACACCTGACCGTTGGAGGCTGACATGGGCGGTTATATATTTTGAAATGTTTGCGTTTTGATCCTGAAACATGTTTATGCAATTGTATGAGTTTGAGAAGTCCGTTTGAGCTGAAATTTGGCAGAGAAGCATGAAACCTGACTAATTATAGGTTGGTAATATTAATTTGGATTAAGTCCATAAAATTATCAGAATTTACAATTTGGTCCATAAAGTTGTAAATTGTTCAATTGGGTCCCTGAATGATTTCTGATGGTTATGATCTTTGAGTATGCTGTTTGTATGATCATATCTGGAGTTAATGTGCATCTAGACAAGTTTAAAAAGAAAAAAAAGGGTCCTTAATCAAGGTTGACTTTCGGGTTGACTTTGGTTTTCCCCATGTGACTTCCTTAATTTGGGTCAACCGTCTAGGCCGGGTTAAGGGGGTTACATCTGTTCAGGGAGATAAGATGAGAGCTGGTCAGAACACGTGCTGGACGTGTGGATCGCGTGGACATTTGAGGCGTGATGGTCCTCGAGAGGCGAGGGGGATTCAGGCTCCTGTTGTAGGGACCGGTAATTCGTACTGGAATTTTGGTTTTGCAGACCACATGAGAAGGGAGTGTCCTTTGTTGGCTGGTGGTGGTCAGGGACGTGCTCCTGGGATTATTGCACCACAGAGAGGTCGTGGGCTCGGCCGTGGTAACTTCCAGCGCAGAGATGATGGTGGGAAGAATGTGGCGCATGTGGTGGCTGTCTAACCTAAAGGTGGTGGCCAGGCTCGAGTGTATGCTCAGTGAGAGGGGAGAAATGATACGAATGTGATCGCAGGTACCTTTACTTTGCAATCCTTGTCATTACTTTCCTTGATTAATTCTGGATCTACACACTCATATATATTGCGTGAACATGCTCAATTGCTTGGTTTACCTATTGAGTCTTTTGATGTTGGTATCCATGTGACTAGTTCCTTTGGTGAGACCGTTGTGACACGGAAGTTGTATAGAAGAAGTCCTTTGGTAGTGCAAAACCATGATTTTCTTGTTGATGTCATGGAATTGCCATTCTATGGTTTTTGATGTAATCCTTGGTATGGACTGGCTTGTTGAACATCGAGCTGTGGTGGATTTTGAGAACAAGCGGGTTTCGTTGAAGCTTGCGGAAGATTATGAGGTAGTGGTGGTTGGTGAGAATGTGAAGTTTCTTGCCAATATGGTGTTTTCATTGGAAGCGAGTCGTATGATGAGGCAAGGTTTTGAGGCCTATCTAGCCTTTGTTATGAATCCTAGCTCTAAGGAGTCTCGAGTTCAAGATATCAGGACTGTGCGAGAGTTTCCTGGTGTGTTTCCAGAGGAATTACCTGGGTTCCCTCCTAGTCGAGAGGTGGAGTTTGGAATTGAGCTGTATGAAAACACAACTCCAGTGTCCATTACTCCTTACCGAATGGCACCTAAGGAGTTGAAGGAGCTGAAGACGCAACTTCAGGAGTTGCTTGATCATGTTTTCATTCGGCTGAGTGTGTCACCTTGGGGTGCACCGGTCTTGTTTTTGTTGAAGAAGGATGGCACTATGAGAATGTGCATCAATTACCGACAGCTGAATAACTTGACTATCAAAAATCGGTATCCTTTGTCGAGGATTGATGATCTTTTTGATCAGTTTCGGGGAGTGGATGTGTTCTCTAAGATTGACTTAAGGTCAGGTTATTACCAACTGAAAGTGAAGGATGTGGATGTGCCAAAAACAACCTTTAGGACGAGGTATGGGCATTATGAGTTCCTTGTGATGTCGTTTGGCTTGACGAATGCTCCTGCAGCTTTTTTGGACATGATGAATAGAGTGTTCCATGAATATTTGGACAGGTTTGTTGTGGTGTTCATTGATGATATCCTTGTGTACTCTCTTATTGAGGAGGAGCATGAGGGGCATTTGAGGATTGTGTTGCAGGCTTTGTTGGAGAATCATCTTTATGCTAAGTTGAGCAAGTGTGAATTCTGGCTTAGGGAAGTTGTTTTCCTTGGTCATGTGGTTTCTGCTGAGGCGATTCGTGTTGATCCTCAAAAGATTGAGGCGGTGATGAATTGGAAGCCACCTTATTCTGTTCATGAACTCCGTAGTTTCCTTGGGTTGGCAGGATACTATAGGAGGTTCGTGGATGGATTTTCAAAGATTGCTGGATCTTTGACGAAGTTGTTGCAGAAGGATGTCAATTATGAGTGGACAGAGGCAAGACAACAAGCTTATGAGAATCTTAAGGCATTTTTGACGCAAACTCCTATCTTGGTTCAACTTGAATCAGGGAAAGAGTTTGTGGTGTATAGCGACGCATCCTATGTTGGTTTGGGGTGTGTGTTGATGCAAAAGGGTAAGGTGGTGGCTTATGCATCGCGCCAGTTGAAGGTGCATGAGCGCAATTATCCTACGCAAGATATTGAGTTGGCTGCGGCGGTCTTTGCTTTGAAAATTTGGAGACATTACATGTATGTTGAGAAATGTACTGTGTACACGGATCACAAAAGTTTGAAGTATTTGATGGTTGAAAAAGAGTTGAATGTTAGGCAACGACGTTGGGTGAAGTTTCTTAAGGATTACGATCTGACAATCGAGTACCATCCGGGAATAGCTAATGTTGTAGTGGATGCCTAGAGTAGAAAAGTGGGAGTGAAGTTGAGGGCCATGTTTGCCAGCGTAAGCATTTCGCGAGATGGAGGTCTTGTGGCTGAATTGCAAGTGAAACCATCTTTGGCTCAGTTGATAAAGGATAAATAGTTGTTGGATGATTCCTTGGTGCCACATGTTCAGGATATTGCTGAGGATAGACCATCTGATTTTTGTTTTAATGATGATGGAGTTCTATGTTTTGGGAGTCGGATAGTAGTGCCAAATGATGCTGAGTTGAGGCATGCTATTCTGACTAAAGCTCATAGTAGTTCTTTTGCTATGCACCCTGGTAGTACAAAGATGTATCGTGATCTTAAGGATGAGTACTATTGGGTGGGATTAAAGGAAGATGTTGCGGAGTATGTGAGTAAGTGCAAGGTTTGTCAGCGAGTTAAGGCTGAGCATCAGTTTCCTTCTGGGTTGTTGCAACCGTTGAGGATTCCTGAGTGGAAGTGGGAAAGAATTACCATGGACTTTGTGTCTGGTTTGCCTTTGTCGCCATCAAAGAAGAATTCGTTGTGGGTGACTGTGGATCGCCTTACGAAGTGTGCTCATTTCTTACCTGTGCATACTACGTACACCTTGGATATGCTTGCAGAGATGTACATTGCTGAGATTGTGCGGCTGCATGGTGTGCCAAAGTTTATAGTGTTGGATAGAGATCCGAGGTTTACATCGCGTTTCTGGGAATGTTTGCATCAAGCTTTGGGTACACGGTTGAATTTCAGTACTTCTTATCATCCACAGTCGGATGGACAGTCTGAGAGAGTTATCCAAGTGCTCGAAGATATGTTGAGATGCTGTGTGATTGAGTTTCAAGGCTCTTTGGAGAAGCATTTGCCTTTGGTGGAGTTTGCTTTTAACAATTGCTACCAGGCAAGTATTCAAATGGCACCTTATGAAGCCTTGTACGGGAGGAAGTGCATAACTCCTCTTGGTTGGGCTGAAACAGGTCAGAAGTTGGTTTCAATGCCAGCTTTCTTGAAAGGAACCACCGAGAAGGTGAACCTCATTTGTTAGCGATTGAAGGCAGCTTCTAATCGATAGAAGTCTTACGCAGATTTGAAGCGTAAAGAGATTGAGTTTACGGTAGGTGACCGTGTGTTTTTGAAGGTTTCGCCTTGGAAAAAGGTGATGAGGTTTGTCCGGAAGGGTAAGTTGAGCCCTAGGTACATTGGACCATACGAGGTGATTGAACGTGTGGGTCATGTTGCGTACAAGCTGAGGTTACCGCAAGAGTTGGAAAAGATTCATGATGTGTTTCATGTCTCTATGCTTCGGAGATATAGATCGGATCCTTTGCATGTTATGCCTGTGGAGGAAGTGGAGTTGAATCCAGACTTGACCTATGATGAGGAGCCGGTTGAAATTCTGGATTCGGACAGTAAAGATCTTCGAGGCAAGACCATTGAATTGGTTAAGGTGTTGTGGAAGCATCGTGGTGTTGAGGAAGCCACGTGGGAAAAAAAGGGTGACATGAAGAAGTAGTTTTTGTACCTCTTTCCTCCAAGTAAATTTCGAGGATGAAATTTCTTAAGGGGGGAGAGTTGTAACACCCCAATTTTGGGCTTAGAAGTTTAGGGTCTGATCCGGACCGGTGTGATTTTTTGGTTCGAATATAAAAGGAGGCTTTAGGGAAAGCATAGTTCGGGATGCTTTAAAAATATGGGAAAATATATAAAAATCCTCTTTTAAAATATATAAGAGAGTGGTGAAATCAATTTTACAAAATAAGGTTTGGAATTACAACATTTTGGAATAGTGACTAAAATGCGATTTTTGAAAAGTTCAGTGTTGACTGTTTTGTTAAGATTGAAACTCTGAATATTTAAGGAGCTAATTTACCCAAAAATGATTTCTCCAGATTTTTCGTTAATTTAAGTTATTTAATTAATGTTTAATTAATTAAACGAAAAAGGGAAACCACTTTTTGGAATTTCAAAACTAACTTTTCCTAAAATTTTCTCATTTCTTTTTCTCTCAAAATTCCATCATCCAAAGACTTTTCTCCAGCAACTTTTTCATTGATCTTCACTTCAATTGATGAGATTTCATTCATCAATTAGTTCCTAATCCATCTTGCATCAAATCCTTTTGATTTCCTCATTGGATTTTCAAGAAAATTGGCTCAAATCAAGGAGAAATCACCATTTAGAGGTAAGGTTGTTCTTCTCCCCTAAATACTCATTTCTTTACTGAAATTCCCAAGTTATCAATCCTTAATTTAAGTTGTATAAATGGTTTTAATGATATGAACTTGATTTTGGCTTAAAACTCAATATTTGGAGGAAATCTTGAAGAATTTCGTTGGGATTGTTTGGGCTCTGTTTGAGATGATTCTTAAATGTATTTTAGATGTCTAATGATGTGTAAATGAGGTTTTATCAATGCAATCCCGAATAGGTTGTGTTTCCTAAGTTTTTGCTGATGAAAATGGTGGCTTTTGGGGTGATCTTGGTGTTCTGTTATAGCTGGTGGTATAAGGACGAGTTTAGGTTTATTTTGGATGTTAATTGATGTTTAGAAATGGTTTGAAGTGATGGATCTTGGCTGGGTTAAAGTTTGAAAGAGTTTGGAGGTGATTTCAGTTGTGTTTGGTAGCCGAAATGTTGGCTTTAGGTAGAGCAACGAGTTTAAGAGTGTTGGCTGAAGATTTCAATGCATGGTGATGCATTAATCCTCTGCTTTGATATGTTAAAACAGGGGAGACATCTTTAGATACCTTTGGAGTTGATCCGGAGGCTTGATTGGCGTCTCGGCAAGCTTGCGAAACGAAATTGGTGAGTGGAGTTGGGTTTCCAACTTTGAAACAAATGTTTGAAGGTTTTTGGAGATTAGTTTAAGTCAAAGCAACTTAACTAAGCTCAAGAGTAAGTTTTCGGAGAAACTCTTTTGGATGAGCCATGAAGTGGTTCGATGCATTGGTTGTATTTGCATGTTTAAATGATGTTTTGAAAGCATGTTTTTAGCATGGTAAATGCTTGTTTTGAAAGCCATGTGTTGAAGGATGCTAAAGGTAAGAGATCCTTGGATTGACATATTGTTAATATGGTTTTGATGTATTGTGATGCATGATGTTAAATGGCTTTGATTAATGCTTTAAAACAGTGAATTGTTGATGGTAAATGGTGTATATTGACAAGTGATGTAATGGTTTTAAGGTACTTGAATAGGATATAGTTAGCCGGCTATAGGATTGGGTGCACCGTGAACAAAGTCGCCTTGTTTGTTGAGGGGTTGTAATTGTACTGTAAACTCCATCCAAGTACACTAACGAGAAAGGTAAGATCACAATGGTGGTTAAAAGTCTGTGTGTGGATCTTGTGTTATGTGTCCCGTGTTCTCGTTAGTGGAGTTATACAACTACCGATGAGTGATGTTGAGGGGTTGTGATTGTACCGTTAAACTCCATCACGGGTGTTGAGGGGTTATGATTGTACCGGTAAACTCCACCTTGTGTTGTTCGGTAGTGTGTGTCAAGCGTGTGGGATAATGCTTGTAATCCGCATATCCGATTGTGTTTTGTGTTGTGAATGGTTATGAATTATCACTTGAAAGCCAATATGACATGTTGATTTTAAATAAGCATGAGATGCTTGTAAAGTATACAAGGTTGCATGAAATGTGTTGAGCATGTGTTTAGAAAGCTTTGTTGAAAGTGGTTTCTAAAATGCATTATTGTGTTGTTTTCTTTAGAGCATGACTCACTAAGCAATTGTGCTTACGCTCTCTCTCTTGAACCAATAATGCAGATAATTGAAGTGTTTGAGGGCAACAAGGATGCTAAGAGTCCAAGGGAAACTAAGCTCATGTATGGTGATGTTTTCATAACACTATTAGTTTTTTATATTTTGGCAATGGGAACCTAAGATGTGTTTTGGGAGATATTTTGGACTCCCTAGTTGTGGCTTGATGCTTTTGATGTTTGGGGATTTGTAATTAGCCTTTAGATGCTTGATTTGGTGTTTTGTTGGTTGTTTGGTTTTGGATATTAGGATGCATGCCTATAGACTTGTGGAATTCCATGTTTGATACTATGAATATGTTTTGAATTTGCAAACATGTACCTTAAATGTATGATGACATGTTGGCATGTTTAGGAAGTCATTAGGATGTGTTTGTGTGGTTTTATGTATGTTAAACCAGCAAAATTTGTAGCTTTTGGGCAAACCGTATCGATACACTCATTGGCATTTCGAAACGGGGGCCTATAATGGCCTTGGTGTTTCGAAATTGCTGGTGACTGTATCGAAACGGTTTGGCCACTGGAAGGCCCTGTTTCGAATCAAGTCTCGAAACGAACCCGTGTTTCGGAACGGTCAACACCGTTTCGAAACAGGTGATCGTTGGGCATTGATTTGAATGGTATTGAGGTTTGAAAGCTTTACGTTTTAGTCTCGAAAATTGTTTTTACAATTGCATGAGTTTGGGATGTCCGATTAAGGTGAATTTTGATAGGGAAGCATGTAATATGACTAATTTATTATTGGTAACTTAAAAATAAGCTAAGACGTTCTAATTTTCAGAATTTACAATTTGGTCCCAAATATTTATAATTTGTGCAATTGAGTCCCTTATTTGAATTCGATCGCTGTGCTAAGTCCGTATATGTATCTCAAGTGTTCACCTAGGGTTAACATGTAACCCCCTTAACCCGGCCTAGACGGTTGACCCGAATTAAGAAAGTCACACGGGGAAAACCAAAGTCAACCCGAAAGTCAACCTTGATTAACGACCCTTTTTTTTCTTTTTTTAATCTTGTCTAGATGCACAATAATCCTAATTGTGATCACACAACATCATACTCAAAGATCACAAACATCAGAGATCAAACAGAGACCCAATTGAACAAATTACAACTTTAGGGACCAAATTGTAATTTCTGATAATTAGAAGGTCTTAAACCAAATTTAAGTTACCATCTTGAAATTAATCAGGTTTCATGCTTCTCTGTGAAATTTCAGCTCAAAAGGACTTCCCAAGCTCATGCAATTGAACAAACAAGATTCAGGACCAAAACGTAAACATTCCAAACATATAAAGATACTTTTAACCGAATTAACGGTCACGTATCGATACGCCTGGAGTCGTATCGGTACGCGGGGAAGACAGTAACCAACTCCAGAGATGGTATCGATACGAGGTCCCGCGTTTCGATACGGCATTCATAGATAGCCTAGACAGTATCGATTCCCACACAACCGTACCGATACCCCTGTGCAGCAATGTGCATATTTGGCTCATGCGTATCGATATGCAAGCCCGAGTACCGATACCCCTACCTGAAATCGACTCAAAATCAACATCATACATGCTTCAAACTTCAATTTAACAACACCAAATCATACCACAAAATCAAACAACATGCAGGGACCATAATTGCATCACCAATTCAAAATATAACCATCACATATGAAAAGCCCCAATTTTTAATGGCATGCTTCCTACACAAGCTAGCTATTCAACACCAAACTTCCAAAACAAGCATATAACGTTCCAATCCAAAAACCAGCAATCTCAACAACATTCAACATACTTAGGAAGTCTCAAACACCTCCCAAAACATACACATTGGTCCCCCATTGCCAAAACACACAAAAGCTAAAATGTACTTATAAAACCTTCATACATTGAACTTCACTTGAACTTGATTGCTCGCCCTTTCTTGCTGCCCCTCAAGGTACTCTAATGCTCTGCATTATTGAATTAAGAAAATGTAGAGAGCGTAAGCAAAAGCTTAGTGAGGCATGCTCATTAACAACAATTCAATAATGCAGTTAAAACCATTTATAAACCATGCTCAAAATCAACCTTTGCACATGCTCAAAAGCATACTTAAAACAAGCAATCTCATGTTTCAACAAAATCATTAAAACAAGCATCTCATGCTTCATAATATACTTAACATGTCATATTGGCTCAAGTGATACATTTCATTTCTTAAAACAAGTTCAACAACTTTCCCAAGGACTTTTAAACACCTTGGTCCCAAGGACTTTTAAACACCTTGGCCATGGACTTTTAAACACCATGAATAAGGACCACACAAGGACTTTTAACCACCTTTGTGTCCAATGCTTGAATCACCCCAAGGACTTTTAAACACCTTGGCCCCCATGGACTTTTAAACACCATGGAAAGGATCACCTAAGGACTTTTAACCACCTTAGCGTCCGCAACAAGACTCATCCAAGGACTTTTAACCACCTTGATGATCTTAAGTAACAAGGCTCACTCAAGGACTTTTAACCACCTTAGTGACCGTAATCTTTTCAAAACATCACTTGCCAATATACATCATATTCATCACTTAACCCACTGTTTTAAAGCATTAAACCAAGCCATTTTCATCATGCATTTCAAAGCATCAAACCACAGTATTTCAACGCATAAAAGCAAGGTACTCCTACCTAGAGTTACCTTCAATATATGGCTTACAACATCAGCAAAATCCGTGCTAAAACATGCTTTCAAAACAATAATTAAAACATGCAAATCATCATCTTGCATCACAACAAAAACATGGCCACCACTAGAGAGAAAATCCGAAAACTTACACTTGAGCTTAGCAAAGTTGTTTAGACTTAAACTAAGCTCCCAAAACCTTCAAACCTTGGTTTTAAAAGCTGAAATCCAATTTCCACAAACTCACTCACCGATTTCCACTTTGCTTCAAGCCAAAGCACCAAATCAAGCTTCCGGATCAACCAAACTTGGATCCAAAGATGCCTCCCCTGATTCAACACATCAAAGCAGAGGATTAATGCATCATCATGCATTAATTGCTTCAATGAAAGCACCTAAACTCGCTGCTCTCATCCAACCTCCATTTTCGGCCACCAAACACAACCGAAAATGCATCCAAACCACTTCTAAACAAAGCCCAGCCATAAACCAGCAAAACCTCACTTCCATTAACATCATATAACATCTAAAAACAACCTATTAACAACCTTATACCTCCAGCAACAACAGATCACCAAGATCACCTCAAAAACTACCTTAAAACACAAGCTAAACTTAGGAAACTCAACCTATCCGGGATTGCATCAATCAAAACTCAATTCCACATCATTTTAGAGATCATTTAACATCAAAAACACCTCTTAGATCACAGATTACTCAGATCTAACGAAAATCATCAAAAATCATCAAAATCTTGCATAATAAGTCAAGATCCATAAATCAACTTAAAAGCTTTTAATTAAACATCAATTTAGGATTGAAAACTTAGGAATTTCAGTAAAGAACTGATAGTTTATAGGAGAAGGACGTTCTTACCTCCAAACTTGTGTTTCTCCACTTTTTGGAATGAAAACCTTGATGAAACTTGTAGCAATTGAAGAGGTTTTGAAGATATGTTGATTTGGAATCAAATGAGAGTTGAAAGGAGGAAATTAGGTGAGAAAATAAGAAACAAATCTCTGAAAATGTAGTGTTTGGTTTGAGAGAAAATGAGAGAAAGAAAATGAGAAGTTAGTTATGAAATTAGCCAAATGGCTTTTCCCTCCTTTTTGATATACTTTAAAATCAGAATTATAACTCAAAATATCTTAGAAAAATCTGGAGAAACCACTTTTGGATTAATAGCTCCTTAAAGATTCAAAGTTTCAACCCTTTATAAAACAGCCACCAAACTTGCGAAAATTACATTTTGGTCACTAGCCAAAATGTCACACTTCCAAAACTCATTTTCCAAAATTGATTTCACAGTTCATTTAATTATATTAAAAGATGATTTTAGAACATTTTTCCATATTTTTAATGCAACCCGAACTAGGCTTTCCTAATTTAACCTCTTAAGATTCGAACAGCACTTTGACCAACCGGTCAACGCCCAAAACTCCTAAGCCCAAAACCGGGACGTTACAACTCTCCCCCCCTTAAGAAATTTCGTCCTCGAAATTTACCTGAAGGAAAGAGATAAGGAAACTGCTTCAGCATGTCTTCCTTCCGCTCCCAAGTGGCTTCCTCAACACCTCGATGCTTCCACAGCACCTTCACCAACTCAATGGTCTTGCCACGAAGAACCTTGCAATCCGAATCCAGAACCTTCACTGGTTCCTCATCATAGGTCAAATCCGGATTCAGAACCACATCCTCAACAGGCATCACATGCGAAGGATCAGATCTATACTTCCGGAGCATAGAAACATGGAACACATCATGAATCTTCTCCAACTCCTGAGGTAACCTCAACCGATACGCAACAGGACCCACACGCTCAACCACCTCATATGGTCCAATGTACCGAGGGCTCAACTTACCCTTCCGGCCAAACCTCATCACCTTCTTCCAAGGCGAAACCTTCAAGAACACACGGTCACCCACCGCATACTCTATCTCCTTACGCTTCAAATCCGCGTAAGACTTTTGCCGATCAGAGGCAGCCTTCAACCTCTCACAAATGAGCTTCACCTTCTCGGTGGTCCCTTTCAACAAAGCAGGCATCGAAACCAACTTTTGACCAGCTTCAGCCCAACAAAGAGGAGTCCTACACTTCCTCCCATACAGAGCCTCATAAGGTGCCATCTGTATACTCGCCTGATAACTGTTGTTATAAGCGAACTCAACCAAGGGCAGATACTTCTCCCAAGAACCTTGGAACTCAATCACGCAGCATCTCAACACATCCTCCAAAATCTGAATAACCCGCTCAGACTGACCATCCGACTGAGGATGATAGGATGTACTGAAATGCAACCTTGTACCCAGAGCTTGATGCAAACACTGCCAGAAACGCGATGTGAACCTCGGATCCCTATCCGACACAATCGACTTAGGCACACCATGCAGCCTCACAATCTCAGCAATGTACAGCTCTGCCAGCTTATCCAAAGAAAACGTAGTATGCACAGGCAAGAAATGCGCACACTTCGTCAAGCGATTTACAATCACCCAAACAGAATTCTTCTTCGATGGAGACAAAGGCAAACCAGATACAAAATCCATGGTAACCCTCTCCCACTTCCATTCAGGGATTTTCAACGGTTGCAACAAACCAGAAGGAACCTGATGTTCAGCCTTAACTCGCTGACACACCAAACACTTGCTCACAAACTCCGCAACATCCTTCTTCAAACCTACCCAATAGTACTCATCACGAAGATCACGATACATCTTAGTACTACCAGGGTGCATAGCAAAAGGACTACTATGACCTTCAGTCAGAATAGCACGCCTCAACTCAACATCAGCAGGCACTACTATCCGACTACCAAAACACAACACACCATCCTCATTAAAGCAGAAATCCGAAGGTCTACCCTCCGCGATATCCTGAACATGAGACACCAAAGAATCATCCAACAACTGCTTTTCCTTGATCAACTGAACCAAAGATGGTTTCACTTGCAACTCAGCAACAAGACCACCATCTCGCGATATGCTCAAGCTAGCAAACATAGCTCTCAGCTCAACAGCTACCTTCCTACTCAAGGCATCCGCAACAACATTAGCTTTACCAGGATGATACTCAATCGTTAAATCATAATCCTTGAGCAACTCCAACCAACGTCGCTGCCTAAGATTCAACTCCTTCTGAGACATTAGATACCTCAAACTCTTGTGATCCGTGTACACAGTACACTTCTCACCATACAGATAATGTCTCCAGATCTTCAGAGCAAACACCACTGCCGCCAGCTGAATGTCATGCGTAGGATAGTTGCGCTCATGCACCTTCAACTTCCGCGACGCATAAGCCACAACCTTACCCTCTTGCATCAACACACACCCCAAACCAACATAGGATGCATCACTATAGACCACAAACTCTTTTCCTGATTCAGGCTGAATCAAGATAGGAGCTTTAGTCAAAGCCGCCTTCAGCTTCTCGAAAGCCTGTTGTCTCGCTTCTGTCCACTCATACTTAACATCCTTTTGCAACAGCTTCGTCAAAGGAGCAGCAATTTTGGAAAAACCATCCACAAACCTCCGGTAGTATCCCGCCAAACCAAGGAAACTACGGATCTCATGAACAGACTTAGGAACTTTCCAGTTCATCACCGCTTCAATCTTCTGAGGATCAACACGAATCCCCTCAGCTGAGACCACATGCCCAAGAAACACCACCTCCTTAAGCCAAAACTCACACTTGCTCAACTTAGCATAAAGCTGATTCTCCAACAAAGCTTGCAAAACAATCCTCAAATGCTCTTCATGCTCCTCCTCAGTACGCGAGTACACGAGGATATCATCAATGAACACCACAACGAACTTGTCCAAGTATTCATGAAACACACGATTCATCATGTCCATGAAAGCAGCAGGAGCATTTGTCAACCCAAATGGCATCACAAGGAACTCATAATGCCCATACCTTGTCCTGAAAGCTGTCTTAGGCACATCCACATCCTTCACCTTCAACTGATAATACCCTGACCTCAAGTCAATCTTAGAGAACACAGCCGCTCCCCGAAATTGATCAAAGAGATCATCAATCCTCGGCAAAGGATACCGATTCTTGATAGTCAACTTATTCAGCTGACGGTAATCAATGCACATCCTCATAGTGCCATCTTTCTTCTTCACAAACAAGACAGGAGCACCCCAAGGCGACACACTCGGCCGGATGAAGCCACGATCTAGCAGCTCTTGCAACTGCGTCTTCAGCTCCTTCAGCTCCTTAGGTGCCATTCTATAGGGAGTAATGGACACAGGAGTTGTATTCTCATACAGCTCAATTCCAAACTCCACCTCGCGATTAGGAGGTAACCCAGGCAACTCTTCAGGAAAAACACCAGGAAACTCCTTCACAACCTTGATATCTTGCACCCTCAACTCCTTAGAGCTAGGATTCATCACAAAAGCTAAATAAGCTTCGCAACCTTGCCTCAGCATCCTACTCGCCTCCAAGGTAGACACAACATTAGCAAGAAACTTCACATTCTTGCCAACTACAACAACTTCATAATCATCCGCAAGCTTAAGCGAAACCCGCTTATTCTCACAATCCACAACAGCACGATGCTCAGCAAGCCAATCCATACCAAGGATCACATCAAAACCATAAAAAGGCAACTCCATAAGATCAACATGAAAGACATGTTCTTGAACAACCAAGGGACACCTTCTATAAAGCTTTCGAGTCACAACAGTTTCACCAAAAGAACTAGTGACACGAACTCCAACATCCAAAGACTCAACAGGCAAACCAAGCAATTCAGCATGCTCACGCAAAATGTATGAATGCGTAGATCCAGAATCAACCAAAGAAAGCAATGACAAGGATTGCAAAGTAAAGATACCTGCAATCACATCAGCATCATTCCTTCCCTCGCGCTGAGCATACACCCTCGCTTGGCCTCCACCCTCAGGCTGAATAGCCACAACATGAGCTACTCCGCGACCACCTTCCTCACTCCTCTGAAAATTACAACGGCCGCGCCCACGACCTCTCTGTGGTGCAACAACAGGAGCACGATCTTGGCCACCAGCTAACCTCGGACAATCTCGCCTCAGATGATCAACAGAACCACAGTTCCAACATCCATTACCAGCTGCCGCAACAGGAGCTTGCACCTCCCTCACAGCACGAGGACAGTCACGCTTCATGTGACCACGAGAACCACAGATCCAACAAGCACTTGGTTCAGCTCTAGCAAAACCTCCTCTAGCAGGTGCACCACCACCTCTCTTGGCTGAGGACTGATACTTCTGATCACGTCCCCTCTTGTTCCGTCCACCTCCGGAACTATACTCAGCAGCTCTCTTGCCAGAACTAGCTCCAGCACCTTTCGCAGCTAAACCCAAGTTCATCTCAATGTCCTTGGATCGACTAACCAACACATCAAAATCATTGTACTCAGCAGCCAACATGTAGGTCTTTACTTCCGTCACCAAGCCATAACGGAACCTTTCGCACCTCTCGCTCATCAGGTATCAGCTCCGGTGAATACTGACTGAGGCGTATGAACTGCACTTCATACTCAGCCACACTCATGCTCCCTTGGGTAAGAGACATGAATTCACGCTTTTTCTCATCCAGATATCTCACTCCAAGATATCTCCTCTTGAACGCATTCTGAAAGAATGTCCAAGTAACATCAACTTCAGCCATCCCAGCTATGGTGGTCGTCCACCACGTATAAGCATCGTCCTCCAGCAAGGATACAACACATCCCAACTTTTGCACATCCGTGCAGCTCATCTGACCCAAGATACGCTTGGTACTCTCTAGCCAAGCTTCCGAACTTTCAGCAAACATACCTCTGAACTTAGTCCCACCAAGACTGCGCAGACGCTCCAAAGGTAATCTGACTCCAACATCTCCCTGATGCCCAGCTCCTTGAGCTCCAGCTACTGCTGCTCGAAAAGCACCTGCAATAGCTTGTACCAGCATAGACATATCAGGCATAGCTTGCCCCTGACCAACCTCTGGTCCAGCAGCTCCAGCACCAGCTGCAGCTTCAGCTCGCTCACCTCCAGCACCACCACCAGGCGGAGGAGGGGGTAACACTGCACTACCCGTATTCTCTTCATTCTCAGTCTCATTGGGAGCCGTAGCTCGCACACTACCTCTTAACTCTCTATGTGGTGCCATACTTTTACCATGCAATCACAATGCAAAATAAAACAAGTCAAGTCCAGCAAGGTAAGCAATCCAAGTATTCAAGCTCAATTTCATTCAAAATCAATTTCATTTCATTAGCTTTTGTTTGGCAATGGGTACCCTCAGCATGCAACATCATAGCATACATCTCAATTGCATCAACATCTCAAACCACTGAACATGCTTTCACACAACAAGCATACAAGGCAAACATGCTTCAATCATGCATACATTCATTCCCAATTACTCGCAAACTCGGCTCTGATACCACCAAATGTAACCCCCTTAACCCGGCCTAGACGGTTGACCCGAATTAAGAAAGTCACACGGGGAAAACCAAAGTCAACCCGAAAGTCAACCTTGATTAACGACCCTTTTTTTTCTTTTTTTAATCTTGTCTAGATGCACAATAATCCTAATTGTGATCACACAACATCATACTCAAAGATCACAAACATCAGAGATCAAACAGGGACCCAATTGAACAAATTACAACTTTAGGGACCAAATTGTAATTTTTGATAATTAGAAGGTCTTAAACCAAATTTAAGTTACCATCTTGAAATTAATCAGGTTTCCTTCTTCTCTGTGAAATTTCAGCTCAAAAGGACTTCCCAAGCTCATGCAATTGAACAAACAAGATTCAGGACCAAAACGTAAACATTCCAAACATATAAAGATAATTTTAACCGAATTAACGGTCACGTATCGATACGCCTGGAGTCGTATCGGTACGCGGGGAAGACAGTAACAAACTCCAGAGATGGTATCGATACGAGGTCCCGCGTTTCGATACGGCATTCATAGATAGCCTAGACAGTATCTATTCCCACACAACCGTACCGATACCCCTGTGCAGCAATGTGCATATTTGGCTCATGCGTATCGATACACAAGCCCGAGTACCGATACCCCTGCCTGAAATCGACTCAAAATCAGCATCATACATGCTTCAAACTTCAATTTAACAACACCAAATCATACCACAAAATCAACCAACATGCAGGGACCATAATTGCATCACCAATTCAACATATAACCATCACATATGAAAAGCCCCAATTTTTAATGGCATGCTTCCTACACAAGCTAGCTATTCAACACCAAACTTCCAAAACAAGCATATAAGGTTCCAATCCAAAAACCAGCAATCTCAACAACATTCAACATACTTAGGAAGTCTCAAACACCTCCCAAAACATACACATTGGTCACCCATTGCCAAAACACACAAAAGCTAAAATGTACTTATAAAACCTTCATACATTGAGCTTCACTTGAACTTGATTGCTCGCCCTTTCTTGCTGCCCCTCAAGGTACTCTAATGCTCTGCATTATTGAATTAAGATAATGTAGAGAGCGTAAGCAAAAGCTTAGAGAGGCATGCTCATTAACAACAATTCAATAATGCAGTTAAAACCATTTATAAACCATGCTCAAAATCAACCTTTGCACATGCTCAAAAGCATACTTAAAACAAGCAATCTCATGCTTCAACAAAATCATTAAAACAAGCATCTCATGCTTCATAATATACTTAACATGTCATATTGGCTCAAGTGATACATTTCATTTCTTAAAACAAGTTCAACAACTTTCCCAAGGACTTTTAAACACCTTGGTCCCAAGGACTTTTAAACACCTTGGCCACGGACTTTTAAACACCATGAATAAGGACCACACAAGGACTTTTAACCACCTTTGTGTCCAATGCTTGAATCACCCCAAGGACTTTTAAACACCTTGGCCCCAAGGACTTTTTGTAACGCCCCGGTTTTGGGCTTAGAAGTCTTGGGCATTGACCGGTTGGTCAAAGTGCTGTTCGAATCGTAAGAGGTTAAATTAGGAAAGCCTAGTTCGGGTTGCATTAAAAATATGGAAAATGTTCTAAAATCATCTTTTAATATAATTAAGTGAGCTGTGAAATCAATTTTGGAAAATGAGTTTTGGAAGGGTGACATTTTGGCTAGTGACCAAAATGTAATT
Source organism: Hibiscus tridactylites (assembly GCA_958450335.1). Classification (NCBI taxonomy): domain Eukaryota; kingdom Viridiplantae; phylum Streptophyta; class Magnoliopsida; order Malvales; family Malvaceae; genus Hibiscus; species Hibiscus tridactylites. The sequence continues at coordinate 31,237,184 of OY288289.1, forward strand.
TTTGAAAGTTTGGGGCTGTTTTATAAAGGGTTGAAACTTTGAATCTTTAAGGAGCTATTTACCCAAAGAGAGTTTCTCCAGATTTTTCTAAGATATTTTGAGTTATAATTCTGATTTTAAAGATTTCATAAAGGAGGGAAATCTCATTTTGCTATTTTCTCAACTAACTTCTCATTTTCTTTCACTCTTTTTCTCTCAACCCAAACACTCCATTTCCAGAGTTTTATTTCTGATTTTATCACCTAAATTCCTCCTTTCAACTCTCATTTAATCCCTAATCATTGAATCTTCAAAACCTCTTCAATTTCTACAAGTTTCATCAAGGATTTTCATTCCAAAAAGAGGAGAAACTCAAGTTTGGAGGTAAGAACGTCCTTCTCCTCTGAACTTCAAGTTCTTTACTGAAATTCCTAAGTTTTCAATCCTAAATTGATGTTTAATTAAAGGCTTTTAAGTTGATTTATAGATCTTGGCTAATTATGCAAGATTTTGATGATTTCACATGATTTTCGTTTGATCTGTTAAATCTTTGATTTGAGAGGTGTTTTTGATGTTAAATGATCTCTAAGTTGATAAGCAAATGAGTTTTGATTGATGCAATCCCGGATAGGTTGAGTTTCCTAAGTTTAGCTTGTGTTTTAAGGTAGTTTTTGTGGTGATCTTGGTGATCTGTTGTTGCTGGAGGTATAAGGTTGTTAATAGGTTGTTTTTAGATGTTATATGATGTTAATGGAAGTGAGGTTTTGCTGGTTTATGGCTGGGCTTTGTTTGGAAGTGTTTTGGATGCATTTTCGGTTGTGTTTGGTGGCCGAAAATGGGGGTTATGTGAGAGAAGCAAGTTTTGATGCTTTCATTGAAGCAATTAATGCATGATGATGCATTAATCCTCTTCTTTAATGTGTTGAAACAGGGGAGGCATCCTTGGATCCCAGAGTTGTTGATCCGGAGGCTTGATTTGGTGCTTTGGCTTGAAGCAAAGTGGAAATTGGTGAGTGCAATTGTGGAATTGGATTTCCAGCTTTTTAAACCAAGGTTTGAAGGTTTTGGGAGCTTAGTTTAAGTCTAAACAACTTTGCTAAGCTCAAGTGTAAGTTTTCGGATTTTCTCTCTAGTGGTGGCCATGACTTGATGTTTTGCAAAGTGATGATTTGCATGTTTTGATTACTTTTTTGAAAGCATGTTTTAGCATGAATTTTGCTGATGATGTAAGCCATATGTTGAAGGTAACTCTAGGTAGGAGTACCTTGCTTTTATACATTGTTTAAATGTGGATTAATGCTTTAAATGCATGATGAAAATGGCTTGGTTAAATGCTTTAAAACAGTGGATTAAATGATGATTATGATGTATATTGGCAAGTGATGTTTTGAAAATGTTAAGGTCACTAAGGTGGTTAAAAGTCCTTGAGTGAGCCTTGTTACTTATGAACATCAAGGTGGTTAAAAGTCCTTGGATGGTTCATGTTGCGGACACTATGGTGGTTAAAAGTCCTTAGGTGATCCTTTTCATGGTGTTTAAAAGTCCATGGGGCCAAGGTGTTTAAAAGTCCTTGGGGCCAAGGTGTTTAAAAGTCCTTGGGGTGATTCAAGCATTGGACACAAAGGTGGTTAAAAGTCCTTGTGTGGTCCTAATTCATGGTGTTTAAAAGTCCATGGCCAAGGTGTTTAAAAGTCCTTGGGGAAAGTTGTTGAACTTGTTTTAATAAATGAAATGTATCACTTGAGCCAATATGACATGTTAAGGATTTTATGAAGCATGAGATGCTTGTTTTAAGATAATGTTGAAGCATGTGATGCTTGTTTAAATGTATTTTGAAGCATGGAATTGCTTGTCTTAAAGTATGCTTTTGAGCATGTACAAAGGTTGATTATAAGCATGTTTTATAAATGGTTTAATTGCATTATTGAATGGTTTTTAAAGAGCACACCTCACTAAGCTTTTGCTTACGCTCTCTTGTTTTCTTAATTCAATAATGCAGAGCAATAGAGTATCTTGAGGGGTAGCAAGGAAGGGCTAGCAATCAAGTTCAAGTAAAGCTCAATGTATGAAGGTTTTATGAGTACTTTTAGCTTTTGGTTGATTTGGCAATGGGGGACCTATGTGTATGTTTTGGGAGGTGTTTGAGACTCCCTAAGTATGTTGAATGTTGTTGAGATCGTTGGTTTTTGGTTTGGAACCTTATATGCTTGTTTTGCAAGTTTGGAGTTTGAATGGATAGCTTAAATAGGAAGCATGCCACTTAAATTGGGGTTTTTCTTATGTGATGGTTTTATATTGAATTGGTGATGCAATTAAGGTCCTTGCATGTTGGTTGATTATGTGATATGGTTTGGTGTTGTTAATTTGAAGTTTGAAGCATGTTTGATGCTGTTTTCGAGTCAATTCCAGGCAGGGGTATCGGTACTCGGGCTTGCGTATCGATACGCCTGAGCCAAATATGCACAATTCTGCCCAGGCGTATCGGTACGATTGTTAGGGTATCGATGTTGTATGAATGCCGTATCAAAACGAGGGAACTAGTATCGATACCGTATGAATGCCGTATCGAAACGGGGAGACTCGTATCGATACCGTGTTGAGAGTTTGGTTACTGCCTTCCCCGCGTATCGATACGACACCAGGCATATCGATACCTGTCTGTTAATTCGGTTAAAAGTATCTTTTATGTTTTGTTTTGTTTACGTTTTGGTCCTGAATCTTGTTTATGCAATTAAATGAGTTTGAGAAGTCCTTTTGAGCTGAAATTTCGCAGGGAAGCATGGAACCTGACTAATTTCAAGATGGTAACTTTAATTTGTACTAAGTCCTCATATTTATCAAAATTTACAATTTGGTCCCTAAAGTTGTAATTTGTTCAATTGGGTCCCTGTTTGATCTCTGATGTTTGTGATCTTTGAGTATGATGTTGTGTGATCACAATTAGGGTTAATGTGCATCTAGATAAGATTAAAAAGAAAAAAAAGGGTCGTTAATCAAGGTTTACTTTCGGGTTGACTTTGGTTTTCCCCGTGTGACTTTCTTAATTCGGGTCAACCGTCTAGACCGGGTTAAGGGGGTTACATTTGGTGGTATCAGAGCTGAGTTCTCGAGTAATTGGGAATGTTGTTATGCATGATTGAAGCATGGTTTGGCTTGTATGCTTGTTGAATGAAAGCATGTTCAGTGATTTGAGATGATGATGTTTTTGAGATGTATGTTGTGATGATGCATGATGAGGGTACCCATTGCCAAACAAAAGCTAAAGAAATAATGTTGATTTTGAAAGAGATTGAGCTTGAATACTTGAAATTGCTTACCTTGCTGGGCCTGACTTGTTTTATTTTGTATTGTTATGCATGGTAAAAGTATGGCACCACGTAGAGAGTTAAGGAGTAGCGTGAGAGCTACGACCCCGGAAGGGAATGTGAATGAAGAGAATACGGGTAGTGCTGTGTTACCTCCTCCTCCACCTGGTGGTGGTGGTGCGGAGAGGGAAAGAGCTGGAGCTGAGGAAGCCGGTGCTAGAGCTGCAGGACCTGAGGTTGGTCAGGGGCAAGCGATGCCTGACATGTCTGTGCTGGTACAAGCTATTGCGGGTGCTTTTCGAGCAGCAGTAGCTGGAGCTCAAGGAGCTGGGCATCAGGGAGATGCTGGTGCTAGACTACCCTTAGAGCGTCTGCGCAGTCTTGGTGGGACTGAGTTTAGGGGTATATCAGCTGAGAGGTCGGAAGCTTGGCTAGAGAGTACCAAGCGTGTCTTGGGACAGATGAGCTGCACTGATGTGCAAAAGTTGGGTTGTGTTGTGTCTTTGCTGCAAGGCGATGCTTATACGTGGTGGACGACCACAATCTCTGGAATGGCTGAAGCTGACATCACTTGGACATTCTTTCAGAATGTGTTTAAGAGGAGATATCTGGGAGTGAGATATCTGGATGAGAAAAAGCGGGAATTCATGTCTTTGACCCAGGGGAACATGAGTGTGGCTGAGTACGAGGTACAGTTTGTACGCCTCAGTCAGTATGCACCGGAGCTGATACCTGATGAGCGAGAGAGGTGCGAAAGGTTCCGCTATGGCTTGGTGACGGAAGTAAAGATCTACATGTTGGCTGCTGAGTACAATGATTTTGTTGTGTTGGTTAGTCGATCCAAGGACATAGAGATGAATCTGAGTTTGTCTGCGAAGGGTGCTGGAGCGAGTTCTGGGAAGAGAGCTGCTGAGTATAGTTCCGGAGGTGGACGGAACAAGAGGGGACGCGATCAGAGGTTTCAGTCCTTAGCTAAGAGAGGTGGAGGTGCGCCTGCTAGGGGTGGCAATGCTAGAGCTGACCCTAGTGCTTGTTGGATTTGTGGTTCCCGTGGTCACTTGAAGCGTGACTGTCCTCGTGCTGGAAGGGAGGTGCAAGCTCCTGTTGCTGCAGCTGGTTATGAGTGCTGGAATTGTGGTTCTGCTGACCACTTGAGGCGAGATTGTCCGAGGATGGCTGGTGGCCAAGAGCGTGCTCCTGTTGTTGCAGCACCGTAGAGAGGTCGTGGACGCGGCCGTTGTAATTTTCAGAGGCGTGAGGAAGGTGGTCGCGGAGTAGCTCATGTTGTGGCTATTCAACCTGAGGGTGGAGGCCAGGCGAGAGTGTATGCTCAGCGCGAGGGAAGGAATGATGCTGATGTGATTGCAGGTACCTTTACTTTGCAATCCTTGTCATTGCTTTCTTTGATAGATTCTGGATCTACGCATTCATACATTTTGCGTGAGCATGCTGAGTTGCTTGGTTTGCCTGTTGAGTCTTTGGATGTTGGTGTTCGTGTCACTAGTTCTTTTGGTGAAACTGTCGTGACTCGTAAGTTGTATAGAAGGTGTCCTTTGGTTGTTCAAGAGTATGTCTTTCATGTTGATCTTATGGAGTTGCCCTTTTATGGTTTTGATGTGATCCTTGGTATGGATTGGCTTGCTGAGCATCTTGCTGTTGTGGATTGTGAGAATAAGCGGGTTTCGCTTAAGCTTGCGGATGATTATGAAGTGGTGGTGGTTGGTGAGAATGTGAAGTTTCTTGCCAATGTTGTTTCTACCTTGGAGGCGAGCAGGATGCTGAGGCAGGGTTGTGAGGCTTATCTGGCTTTTGTGATGAATCCTTGTTCTAAGGAGTTGAGGGTGCAAGATATCAGGGTTGTGAAGGAGTTTCCTGATGTTTTTCCTGAGGAGTTGCCTGGTTTACCTCCTAAACGTGAGGTGGAGTTTGGAATTGAGTTGTATGAAAATACCACTCCTGTGTCCATTACTCCCCATAGAATGGCACCTAAGGAGCTGAAGGAGCTGAAGACGCAGTTGCAAGAGCTGCTTGATCGTGGTTTCATCCGGCCGAGTGTGTCGCCTTGGGGTGCTCCTGTCTTGTTTGTGAAGAAGAAAGATGGCACTATGAGGATGTGCATTGATTACCGTCAGCTGAAAAAGTTGACTATCAAGAACCGGTATCCTTTGCCGAGGATTGATGATCTCTTTGATCAATTTCGGGGAGCTGCTGTGTTCTCTAAGATTGACTTGAGGTCGGGGTATTATCAGTTGAAGGTGAAGGATGTGGACGTGCCTAAGACAGCTTTCAGGACAAGGTATGGGCATTATGAGTTCCTTGTGATGCCGTTTGGGTTGACAAATGCTCCTGCTGCTTTCATGGACATGATGAATCGTGTTTTTCATGAATACCTGGACAAGTTCGTTGTGGTGTTCATTGATGATATCCTCGTGTACTCGCGTACGGAGGAGGAGCACGAAGAGCATTTGAGGATTGTGCTGCAAGCTTTGTTGGAGAATCAGCTTTATGCTAAGTTGAGCAAGTGTGAGTTTTGGCTTAGAGAGGTGGTGTTTCTTGGACATGTGGTTTCGGCCGAGGGGATTCGTGTTGATCCTCAGAAGATCGAAGCGGTGATGAACTGGAAAGTTCCTAAGTCTGTTCAGGAGGTTCGTAGTTTCCTTGGTTTGGCAGGATACTACCGGAGGTTTGTGGATGGTTTTTCTAAAATTGCTGCTCCTTTGACGAAGCTGTTGCAGAAGGATGTTAAGTATGAGTGGACGGAAGCGAGACAGCTAGCTTTTGAGAAGCTGAAGGCGGCTTTGATGCAAGCTCCTATCTTGATTCAGCCTGAATCAGGGAAAGAGTTTGTGGTCTACAGTGATGCATCCTATGTTGGTTTGGGGTGTGTGCTAAAGCAAGAGGGTAAGGTTGTGGCTTATGCGTCGCGGCAGTTGAAGGTGCATGAGCGCAATTATCCTACGCATGACATTGAGCTGGCTGCAGTGGTTTTTGCTCTGAAGATCTGGAGGCATTATCTGTATGGTGAGAAGTGTACTGTGTACACGGATCACAAGAGTTTGAGGTATCTGATGTCTCAGAAGGAGTTGAATCTTAGGCAGCGGCGTTGGTTGGAGTTGCTCAAGGATTATGATTTGACGATTGAGTATCATCCTGGAAAGGCTAATGTTGTTTCGGATGCTTTGAGTAGGAAGGTAGCTGTTGAGCTGAGGGCGATGTTTGCTAGCTTGAGCATATCACGAGATGGTTGTCTTGTTGCTGAGTTGCAAGTGAAACCTTCGTTGGTTCAGTTGATCAAGGATAAGCAGTTGTTGGATGATTCCTTGGTGTCTCATGTTCAGGATATCGCGGAGGGTAGACCTTCGGATTTCTGCTTTAATGAGGATGGTGTGTTGTGTTTTGGTAGTCGGATAGTAGTGCCTGCTGATGCTGAGTTGAGGCATGCTATTCTGACTGAAGGTCATAGTAGTCCTTTTGCTATGCACCCTGGTAGTACTAAGATGTATCGTGATCTTCGTGATGAGTACTATTGGGTGGGTTTGAAGAAGGATGTTGCGGAGTTTGTGAGCAAGTGTTTGGTGTGTCACCGAGTTAAGGCTGAACATCAGGTTCCTTCTGGTTTGTTGCAACCGTTGAGAATCCCTGAATGGAAGTGGGAGAGGGTTACCATGGATTTTGTATCTGGTTTACCTTTGTCTCCATCAAAGAAGAATTCTGTTTGGGTGATTGTGGATCGCTTGACGAAGTGTGCGCATTTCTTGCCTGTGCATACTACGTTTTCTTTGGATAAGCTGGCAGAGCTGTACATTGCTGAGATTGTGAGGCTGCATGGTGTGCCTAAGTCGATTGTGTCGGATAGGGATCCGAGGTTCACATCGCGTTTCTGGCAGTGTTTGCATCAAGCTTTGGGTACAAGGTTGCATTTCAGTACATCCTATCATCCTCAGTCGGATGGTCAATCTGAGCGGGTTATTCAGATTTTGGAGGTTATGTTGAGATGCTGCGTGATAGAGTTCCAAGGTTCTTGGGAGAAGCATCTGCCTTTGGTTGAGTTCGCTTATAACAACAGTTTTCAGGCAAGTATACAGATGGCACCTTATGAGGCTCTGTATGGGAGGAAGTGTAGGACTCCTCTTTGTTGGGCTGAAACTGGTCAAAAGTTGGTTTCGATGCCAGCTTTGTTGAAAGGAACCACCGAGAAGGTGAAGCTCATTTGTGAGCGGTTGAAGGCTGCTTCTAACCGGCAGAAGTCTTACGCGGATTTGAAGCGTAAGGAGATAGAGTTTGTGGTGGGTGATCGTGTGTTCTTGAAGGTTTCGCCTTGTAAGAAGGTGATGAGGTTTGGTCGGAAGGGTAAGTTGAGCCCTCGGTACATTGGACCGTATGAGGTTGTTGAGCGAGTGGGTCCTGTTGCGTATCGGTTGAGGTTACCTCAAGAGCTGGAGAAGATTCATGATGTGTTTCATGTTTCTATGCTCAGGAAGTATAGATCTGATCCTTCGCATGTGATGCCTGTGGAGGAAGTGGAATTGAATCCGGATTTGACCTATGATGAGGAACCGGTGAAGGTTCTGGATTCAGATAGCAAGGTCCTTCGTGGCAAGACCATTGAGTTGGTGAAGGTGCTGTGGAAGCATCGAGGTGTTGAGGAAGCCACGTGGGAGCGGAAGGAAGACATGCTGAAGCAGTTTCCTTATCTCTTTCCTTTAGGTAAATTTCGAGGACGAAATTTCTTAAAGGGGGGGAGAGTTGTAACGCCCTGGTTTTGGGCTTAGAAGTCTTGGGCGTTGACCGGTTGGTCAAAGTGCTGTTCGAATCGTAAGAGGTTAAATTAGGAAAGCCTAGTTCGGGTTGCATTAAAAATATGGAAAAATGTTCTAAAATCATCTTTTAATATAATTAAGTGAACCGTGAAATCAATTTTGGAAAATGAGTTTTGGAAGGGTGACATTTTGGCTAGTGACCAAAATGTAATTTTTGAAAGTTTGGGGCTGTTTTATAAAGGGTTGAAACTTTGAATCTTTAAGGAGCTATTTACCCAAAGGGAGTTTCTCCAGATTTTTCTAAGATATTTTGAGTTATAATTCTGATTTTAAAGATTTCATAAAGGAGGGAAATCTCATTTTGCTATTTTCTCAACTAACTTCTCATTTTCTTTCACTCTTTTTCTCTCAACCCAAACACTCCATTTCCAGAGTTTTATTTCTGATTTTATCACCTAAATTCCTCCTTTCAACTCTCATTTAATCCCTAATCATTGAATCTTCAAAACCTCTTCAATTTCTACAAGTTTCATCAAGGATTTTCATTCCAAAAAGAGGAGAAACTCAAGTTTGGAGGTAAGAACGTCCTTCTCCTCTGAACTTCAAGTTCTTTACTGAAATTCCTAAGTTTTCAATCCTAAATTGATGTTTAATTAAAGGCTTTTAAGTTGATTTATAGATCTTGGCTAATTATGCAAGATTTTGATGATTTCACATGATTTTCGTTTGATCTGTTAAATCTGTGATTTGAGAGGTGTTTTTGATGTTAAATGATCTCTAAGTTGATAAGGAAATGAGTTTTGATTGATGCAATCCCGGATAGGTTGAGTTTCCTAAGTTTAGCTTGTGTTTTAAGGTAGTTTTTGTGGTGATCTTGGTGATCTGTTGTTGCTGGAGGTATAAGGTTGTTAATAGGTTGTTTTTAGATGTTATATGATGTTAATTGAAGTGAGGTTTTGCTGGTTTATGGCTGAGCTTTGTTTGGAAGTGTTTTGGATGCATTTTCGGTTGTGTTTGGTGGCCGAAAATGGAGGTTATGTGAGAGCAGCAAGTTTTGATGCTTTCATTGAAGCAATTAATGCATGATGATGCATTAATCCTCTGCTTTAATGTGTTGAAACAGGGGAGGCATCCTTGGATCCGAGAGTTGTTGATCCGGAGGCTTGATTTGGTGCTTTGGCTTGAAGCAAAGTGGAAATTGGTGAGTGCAATTGTGGAATTGGATTTCCAGCTTTTTAAACAAAGGTTTGAAGGTTTTGGGAGCTTAGTTTAAGTCTAAACAACTTTGCTAAGCTCAAGTGTAAGTTTTCGGATTTTCTCTCTAGTGGTGGCCATGACTTGATGTTTTGCAAAGTGATGATTTGCATGTTTTGATTACTGTTTTGAAAGCATGTTTTAGCATGAATTTTGCTGATGATGTAAGCCATATGTTGAAGGTAACTCTAGGTAGGAGTACCTTGCTTTTATACATTGTTTAAATGTGGATTGATGCTTTAAAATGCATGATGAAAATGGCTTGGTTAAATGCTTTAAAACAGTGGATTAAATGATGATTATGATGTATATTGGCAAGTGATGTTTTGAAAATGTTAAGGTCACTAAGGTGGTTAAAAGTCCTTGAGTGAGCCTTGTTACTTATGAACATCAAGGTGGTTAAAAGTCCTTGGATGGTTCATGTTGCGGACACTAAGGTGGTTAAAAGTCCTTAGGTGATCCTTTCCATGGTGTTTAAAAGTCCATGGGGCCAAGGTGTTTAAAAGTCCTTGGGGCCAAGGTGTTTAAAAGTCCTTGGGGTGATTCAAGCATTGGACACAAAGGTGGTTAAAAGTCCTTGTGTGGTCCTCATTCATGGTGTTTAAAAGTCCATGGCCAAGGTGTTTAAAAGTCCTTGGGGAAAGTTGTTGAACTTGTTTTAATAAATGAAATGTATCACTTGAGCCAATATGACATGTTAAGGATTTTATGAAGCATGAGATGCTTGTTTTAAGATTATGTTGAAGCATGTGATGCTTGTTTAAATGTATTTTGAAGCATGGAATTGCTTGTCTTAAAGTATGCTTTTGAGCATGTACAAAGGTTGATTATAAGCATGTTTTATAAATGGTTTAATTGCATTATTGAATGGTTTTTAAAGAGCACACCTCACTAAGCTTTTGCTTACGCTCTCTTGTTTTCTTAATTCAATAATGCAGAGCAATAGAGTATCTTGAGGGGTAGCAAGGAAGGGCTAGCAATCAAGTTCAAGTAAAGCTCAATGTATGAAGGTTTTATAAGTACTTTTAGCTTTTGGTTGATTTGGCAATGGGGGACCTATGTGTATGTTTTGGGAGGTGTTTGAGACTCCCTAAGTATGTTGAATGTTGTTGAGATCGTTGGTTTTTGGTTTGGAACCTTATATGCTTGTTTTGCAAGTTTGGAGTTTGAATGGATAGCTTAAATAGGAAGCATGCCACTTAAATTGGGGTTTTTCTTATGTGATGGTTTTATATTGAATTGGTGATGCAATTAAGGTCCTTGCATGTTGGTTGATTATGTGATATGGTTTGGTGTTGTTAATTTGAAGTTTGAAGCATGTTTGATGCTGTTTTCGAGTCAATTCCAGGCAGGGGTATCGGTACTCTGGCTTGCGTATCGATACGCCTGAGCCAAATATGCACAATTCTGCCCAGGCGTATCGGTACGATTGTTAGGGTATCGATGCCGTATGAATGCCGTATCGAAACGAGGGAACTAGTATCGATACCGTATGAACGCCGTATCGAAACGGGGAGACTCGTATCGATACCGTGTTGAGAGTTTGGTTACTGCCTTCCCCGCGTATCGATACGACACCAGGCGTATTGATACCTGTCTGTTAATTCGGTTAAAAGTATCTTTTATGTTTTGTTTTGTTTACGTTTTGGTACTGAATCTTGTTTATGCAATTAAATGAGTTTGAGAAGTCCTTTTGAGCTGAAATTTCGCAGGGAAGCATGGAACCTGACTAATTTCAAGATGGTAACTTTAATTTGTACTAAGTCCTCATATTTATCAGAATTTACAATTTGGTCCCTAAAGTTGTAATTTGTTCAATTGGGTCCCTGTTTGATCTCTGATGTTTGTGATCTTTGAGTATGATGTTGTGTGATCACAATTAGGGTTAATGTGCATCTAGATAAGATTAAAAAGAAAAAAAGGGTCGTTAATCAAGGTTGACTTTCGGGTTGACTTTGGTTTTCCCCGTGTGACTTTCTTAATTCGGGTCAATCGTCTAGACCGGGTTAAGGGGGTTACACTTTTAAACACCTTGGCCCCCATGGACTTTTAAACACCATGGAAAGGATCACCTAAGGACTTTTAACCACCTTAGTGTCCGCAACAAGACTCATCCAAGGACTTTTAACCACCTTGATGGTCTTAAGTAACAAGGCTCACTCAAGGACTTTTAACCACCTTAGTGACCGTAATCTTTTCAAAACATCACTTGCCAATATACATCATATTCATCACTTAACCCACTGTTTTAAAGCATTAAACCAAGCCATTTTCATCATGCATTTCAAAGCATCAAACCACATTATTTCAACGCATAAAAGCAAGGTACTCCTACCTAGAGTTACCTTCAATATATGGCTTACAACATCAGCAAAATCCATGCTAAAACATGCTTTCAAAACAATAATTAAAACATGCAAATCATCATCTTGCATCACAAAACAAAAACATGGCCACCACTAGAGAGAAAATCCGAAAACTTACACTTGAGCTTAGCAAAGTTGTTTAGACTTAAACTAAGCTCCCAAAACCTTCAAACCTTGGTTTTAAAAGCTGAAATCCAATTTCCACAAACTCACTCACCGATTTCCACTTTGCTTCAAGCCAAAGCACCAAATCAAGCTTCCGGATCAACCAAACTTGGATCCAAAGATGCCTCCCCTGATTCAACACATCAAAGCAGAGGATTAATGCATCATCATGCATTAATTGCTTCAATGAAAGCACCTAAACTCGCTGCTCTCATCCAACCTCCATTTTCGGCCACCAAACACAACCGAAAATGCATCCAAACCACTTCTAAACAAAGCCCAGCCATAAACCAGCAAAACCTCACTTCCATTAACATCATATAACATCTAAAAACAACCTATTAACAACCTTATACCTCCAGCAACAACATATCACCAAGATCACCTCAAAAACTACCTTAAAACACAAGCTAAACTTAGGAAACTCAACCTATCCGGGATTGCATCAATCAAAACTCAATTCCACATCATTTTAGAGATCATTTAACATCAAAAACACCTCTTAGATCACTGATTACTCAGATCTAACGAAAATCATCAAAATCCTGCATAATAAGCCAAGATCCATAAATCAACTTAAAAGCTTTTAATTAAACATCAATTTAGGATTGAAAACTTAGGAATTTCAGTAAAGAACTGATAGTTTAGAGGAGAAGGACGTTCTTACCTCCAAACTTGTGTTTCTCCACTTTTTGGAATGAAAACCTTGATGAAACTTGTAGCAATTGAAGAGGTTTTGAAGATATGTTGATTTGGAATCAAATGAGAGTTGAAAGGAGGAAATTAGGTGAGAAAATCAGAAACAAATCTCTGAAAATGTAGTGTTTGGTTTGAGAGAAAATGAGAGAAAGAAAATGAGAAGTTAGTTATGAAATTAGCCAAATGGCTTTTCCCTCCTTTTTGATATACTTTAAAATCAGAATTATAACTCAAAATATCTTAGAAAAATCTGGAGAAACCACTTTTGGATTAATAGCTCCTTAAAGATTCAAAGTTCCAACCCTTTATAAAACAGCCACCAAACTTGCGAAAATTACATTTTGGTCACTAGCCAAAATGTCACACCTCCAAAACTCATTTTCCAAAATTGATTTCACAGTTCATTTAATTATATTAAAAGATGATTTTAGAACATTTTTCCATATTTTTAATGCAACCCGAACTAGGCTTTCCTAATTTAACCTCTTAAGATTCGAACAGCACTTTGACCAACCGGTCAACGCCCAAAACTCCTAAGCCCAAAACCGGGGCGTTACATAACATGTATCTAGACAAGTTTAAAAAGAAAAAAATGTCGTTAATCAAGGTTGACTTTCATGTTGACTTTGGTTTCCCCCGTGTAATCTTCGTAGTTCGGGTCAACTGTCTAGGTCGGGCTAAGGGGGTTAGAAACTCCCTGGGATGGGCCATGAAGTGGTGTGATGTATTGGTTATAATTTCAATGTTTAATTTCTGTTTTGGAAGCATGTTTTAGCATGATTAAAGCTTGTTTTGAAAGCCATGTGTAGAAGGATGCTCAAGGTAAGAGATCATTGGTTTGACATATTGTTAATATAGTTTTTGATGCATGGTGATGCATGATATTAAATGGCTTTGATTAATGCTTTAAAACAGTGAATTGTTGATGGCAAATGATGTATATTGGCAAGTGATGTAATGGTTTTAAAGTACTTGAATCAGATATAGTTATCCAGCTATAGGATTGGGTGCACCGTGAGTAAAGTCCGTGTGTGGATCTTGTGTTTTGTGTCCCTTGCACTCGTTAGTGGAATTATACAACTACCGATGATTGACGTGGAGAGGTTGTGATTGTACCGTTAAACTCCATCACAGGTGTTTAGGGGTTGTGATTGTACCGATAAACCCCACCTTATGTTGTTCGGTAGTGTGTATGAAGCGTATGGGACAATGCTTGTAATCCGTGTATCTGATTAGGTTTTGTGTTGGAAATGGTTATGAATTATCAATTGAAAGCCAATATGATGAGTTGAATGTAATGAAGCATGAGAGGCTTGTAAAGTATGCAAGGTTGCATTAAAGAGATGAGCACGTGTTTAAAAGATTTGTTGAAAGTGTTTCTAAAATGCATTATTGTGTTGTTATCTATAGAGCATGCCTCAGTAAGCAATTGTGCTTACGCTCTATCTCTTGTACCAATAATGCAGATAATTGAAGTGTTCAAGGGCAACAAGGAGGCTAGAGTATCCAAGGGAAACCAATCTCACGTATGGTGATGTTTCACACATTATTAGTTTTGGTAATTTGGCAATGGGAACCTAAGATGTGTTTTGGGAGATGGGTTGAACTACCTAGTTTGTGGCATGATGCTTTTGATTTTTTAAATTTGCAGTTGGCCTTTTAATGCTTGATTTGTTGTTTGGTTGATTGCTTGGTTTTGGAAATTAGGATGCATGCCTATAGACATGTGAAATTTCATGTATGATGTTATGAATGTGTTTAGGAGATATAAATATGCTCCATGTATGTATGATGACTTGATAGTATGATTAGGAAGTCAATAGGAAGTGTTTGATTGGGTTTTTGTATGTAAAACCAGCAAAATCTGCAGCTTCTGGGCAAACTGTATCGGAACACCGACTGGTGTTTCGAAACGGGGGCCTGTAATACCTTCGTGTTTCGAAACGGCTGGAGGCTGTTCCGAAACGATTTGGCTACTAGAAGGCCCGGTTTCGGAACCAGTCTCGAAACAAACCCGTGTTTCGGAACGGTCAACGCCATTTCGAAACAGGTGACCGTTGGGCACTGATTTGAATGGTGTTGGGGTTTGCTAGCTTTACGTTTTAGTCCCGAAAGTTGTGTTTGCAATTGTATGAGTTCGAAATGTCCAATTAAAATGAAATTTGACAGGGAAGCATTTAATACGACTAATTTCATATTGGTAACTTTAAAATCAGTTATGACCTTCAAATTTTCAAAATTTACATTTTGGTCCCTAAACGTTGTATATTGTGCAATTGAGTCCCTTTCTGAAATTCGATCACTGTGTTTTACTTGTATATGAATCTCGAGTGTACACTTAGGATTAATGTGCATTTAGACAAGATTAAAAAGAAAAAAAGGGTCGTTAATCAAGGTTGACTTTGGTTTTCCCCGTGTAATCTTCGTAGTTCGGGTAAACCGTCTAGGCCGGGCTAAGGGGGTTACATTTTGTGGTATCAGAGCTTGGTTCTCGTGTAGTTGGGAATCGTTATGCGGGAGATGTATGTGTTTATGTATGATGGACCTTTTTAGTGAAGGAATGTTTTGTGAATTGCGATAAATGGTTGCAATTGTGTTGCTATGTTATGTTGAAGCATGTTAGGGGACCCATTGCCACATCAAAACTAATGAAAGGAATTGCTTTTTAGAAAATGAGCTTGAGGACTTGGATTACTTACCTTGTTGAGCCTAATTATGTTTATTGCATTTGTGTCAGTGCATTGTTTTCATATAAATGGGGCCTCGTAGAGAGATGAGGATGAATACAAGAGCTATGGCTCAGAACGAGAATGAGGAACATGCTGAGAATGTTGTGGATATCCCTCCTCCCGCTGGTGGTGGACCACCCGTCGGTGGTGGAGCTGGAGTTGATAATGCTGGTGTTGGTGCTGGTGCTGGGGTCGCTGGACCTGAAGGTGTGTAGGGGCAAGCTGGGCCTGACATGACTGTGTTGATTCAGGCTATTGCGGGAGCCTTTCAGGCAGCAGTAGCTGGAGCTCACGGAGCTGCGCATCAAGGTGATGCTAACGTGAGATTGCCTTTGGAACGTCTTTGCAGTCTGGGAGGGAGTGAGTTCAGAAGTTTATCTCCTAAAGGTTCTGAATCTTGATGGGAAAGCACCAAGAGGATTTTGGGGCAAATGACCTGCAACAATGTGCAGAAGTTGGGTTCGTGGTGTCATTAATGCATGATGATGCTTATACGTGGTGGACAACCACTGTTTCTAGAATGGAGGTGTGCGATATCTAGATGAGAAGAAAAGAGAATTCATGTCTCTTGTGCAAGGAAGCATGACGGTGGCTGAAAATGAGGTCCAGTTTGTCCGCCTTAGTCAGTACACACCTGAGTTAATCACTGATGAGCGAGAGAGGTGTGAACGTTTCCGATATGGTTTGGTGACGGACGTATAGACTTTCATGCTTGCTGCTGAGTATACGGATTTTGATGTGTTGGTGAGTAGAGCGAAGGACATTGAGCAGAACTTGGGCTCGTCTTCCAGAGGTGTTAGTTCTAGCTCGGGCAAAAGAGCTGCTGAGTATAGTTCCGGTGGTGGACGGAACAAGAGAGGACGAGATAAGAGGTATCAGTCTTCTACTAGGCGTGGTAATGGAGGGCATAGTGTGTTTGTTCAGGAAGATAGGATGAGAGCTGATCAGAACACGTGCCAGACGTGTGGATCTCGTGGCCATTTGAGGCGAGATTGTCCTCGAGCAGCGAGGGAGGTTTAGGCTCCTGTAGTAGTGACCGGTAATTCATGCTGGAATTGTGGTCCGCCAGACCACATGAGGAGGGAGTGTCCTTTATTGGCCGGTGGTGATTAAAGACGAGCTCCTGGGGTAGTTGCACCACAGAGAGGTCGTGGGCGCGGCCGTGGTAACTTCCAGCGCAGAGATGATGGTGGGAGGAATGCGACGCATGTGGTGGCAGTTCAACCTGATGGTGGTGGCCAGTCTCGAGTGTATGCTCAGCGTGAGGGGAGAATTGATACGGATGTGATCGTAGGTACCTTTACTTTGCAATCCTTATCATTACTTTCCTTGATTGATTCTCGATCTACACACTCATACATATTGCGTGAACATGCTCAATTGCTTGGTTTACCTGTTGAGTCTTTGGATGTTGGTATGCGTGTAACTAGTTCCTTTGGTGAGATCGTTGTGACATGGAAGTTGTATAGAAGATGTCCCTTGGAAGTGCAAAACCATGTTTTTCTTGTTGATCTCATGGAATTGCCATTCTATGGTTTTGATGTAATCCTTGGTATGGATTGGCTTGTTGAACATCGAGCTGTAGTGGATTGTGAGAACAAGCGAGTTTTGTTGAAGCTTGCGAATGATTACGAGGTAGTGGTGGTTTGTGAGAATGTAAAGTTTCTTGCCAATGTGGTGTCATCGTTGGAAGCATGCCAAATGCTGAGGCAAGGTTGTGAGGCTTATTTGGCCTTTGTGGTGAATCCTAGCTCTAAGGAGTTGCGAGTTCAAGATATCAAGACTGTGTGAGAGTTTCCTGGTGTGTTTCCGGAAGAGTTACCTGGATTGCCTCCAAGTCGAGAGGTGGAGTTTGGGACTGAGTTGTATGAAAACACAACTCCAGTGTCCATTTCTCCCTACCGCGTGACACCTAAGGAGTTGAATGAGCTGAAGACGCAACTTCAGGAGTTGCTCAATCGTGGCTTCATTCGGCCGAGTGTGTCACCTTGGGGTGCACCAGTCTTGTTTGCGAAGAAGAAGGATCGCACTATGAGAATGTGCATCGATTACCGTCAGCTGAACAAGTTGACTATCAAGAATCGGTATCCTTTGCCGAGGATTGATGATCTTTTTGATCAGTTTTGGGGAGCGGCTGTGTTCTCTAAGATTGATTTAAGGTCAGGTTATTACCAGCTCAAGGTGAAGGATGTGGATGCGCCAAAAACAGCCTTTAGGACGAGGCATGGGCATTATGAGTTCCTTGTGATGCCGTTTGGTTTGACGAATGCTCCTGCAGCTTTTATGGACATGATGAATAGAGTGTTCCATGAATACTTGGACAAGTTTGCTGTGGTGTTCATTGATGATATTCTTGTGTATTCACGTTCTGAAGAGGAGCATGAGGGCATTTCAGGATTGTGTTGCAGGCGTTGTTGGAGAATCAACTTTATGCTAAGTTGGGCAAGTGCGAATTCTGGCTTAGGGAAGTTGTTTCCATTGGTCATGTGGTTTCTGCTGAGGGGATTCATGTTGATCCTCAGAATATTGAGGCGGTGATGAATTGGAAGCCTCCTAAGTCTGTTCATGAAGTCAATAGTTTCCTTGGGTTGGCAGGTTACTATCGAAGGTTTGTGGATGGATTTTCAAAGATTGCTGCTCCTTTAACTAAGTTTTTGCAAAAGGATGTCAAGTATGAGTGGACAGAAGCAAGGCAACAAGCTTTTGAGAAACTTAAGACAGCTTTGACGCAAGCTCCTATCTTGGTTCAACCTGAATTAGGAAAAGAGTTTGTGGTGTACAACGATGCATCCTATGTTGGTTTGGGTGTGTGTTGATGCAAGAGGGTAAGGCAGTGGCTTATGCATCGCGCCAGTTGAAGGTGCATGAGCGCAATTATCCTACGCATGATATTGAGTTAGCTGCGGTGTTTTTTTCTTTGAAGATTTGGAGACATTATCTGTATGGTGAGAAGTGTACTGTGTACACGGATCACAAAAGTTTAAAGTATTTGATGTCTCAAAAAGAGTAGAATCTTAGGCAACGACGTTGGGTGGAGTTGCTTAAAGATTACGATCTGACGATCGAGTACCATCCGGGAAAAGCTAATGGTGTAGCGGATGCCTTGAGTAGGAAGGTGGCAGTGGAGTTGAGGGCTATGTTTGCCAGCTTGAGCATTTCGCGAGATGGGGGTCTTGTGGATGAGTTGCAAGTGAAACCATCTTTGGTTCAGTTGATAAAGGATAAGCATTTGTTGGATGATTCTTTGGTGCCACATGTTCAGGATATTGCTGAGGATAGACCATCGGATTTCTGTTTTAATGAGGATGGGGTTCTATGTTTTGGGAGTCGGATGGTAGTGCCGAATGATGCAGAGTTGAGGTGTACTATTCTGACTGAAGCTCATAGTAGTCCTTTTGCTATGCACCCTGGTAGTACTAAAATGTATCGTGATATTAAGGATGAGTACTATTGGGTGGGTTTGAAGAAGGATGTTGCGGAGTATGTGGGTAAGTGCATGGTTTGTCAGCGAGTTAAGGATGAGCATCAGTTTCCTTCTGGGTTGTTGCAACCGTTGAGGATTCCTGAATGGAAATGGGAAAGGATTACCATGGACTTTGTGTCTAGTTTGCCTTTATCACTATCGAAGAAGAATTCGGTGTGGGTGATTGTGGATCGCCTTACGAAGTGTGCGCATTTCTTACCAGTGCATACTACGTATACTTTGGACAAGCTTGCAGAGTTGTACGTTGTTGAGATTGTGCGACTGCATGGCGTGCCAAAGTCTATAGTATCTGATAGGGAACCGAGGTTTACATCGCGTTTTTGGGAGTGTTTGCATCAAGCTTTGGGTACGCGGCTGAATTCCAGTACATCTTATCATCCACAGTCGGATGGATGGTCTGAGCATGTTATCCAAGTGCTGGAAGATATGTTGAGGTGTTGTGTGATTAAGTTTCAAGGTTTTGGGGAGAGGCATTTGCCTTTCGTGGAGTTTGCTTATAACAATAGCTATCGGGCAAGTATTCAAATGGAACCTTATGAAGCTTTGTATGGGAGGAAGTGCAGAACTCCTCTTTGTTGGGCTGAAACAGGTCAGAAGTTGGTTTCCATGCCGGCTTTGTTGATAGGAACAACCGAGAAGGTGAAGCTCATTTGTGAGCATTTAAAGGCAGCTTCTGATCGACAGAAGTCTTACGCGTATTTGAAGCGTAAAGAGATTGAGTTTGCGGTAGGTGACCGTGTGTTCTTGAAGGTTTCGCCTTGGAAGAAGGTGATGAAGTTTGGCCGGAAGGGTAAGTTGAGCCCTAGGTACATTGGACCATACGAGGTGATTGAACGTGTGGGTCATGTTGCGTACAAGCTGAAGTTACCGCAAGAGTTGGAAAAGATTCATGATGTTTTTCATGTCTCTATGCTTCGGAGGTATAGATCGGATCCTTCGCATGTTATGCCTATGGAAGAAGTGGAGTTGAATCCAAACTTGACCTATGATGAAAAGCCAGTTCAAAATTTTGATTCGGACGGTAAAGTTCTTCGAGGCAAGACCATTGAATTGGTTAAGGTGTTGTGGAAGCATCGTGGTGTTGAGGAAGCCACGTGGGAAAGGAAGGATGATATGAAGAATCAGTTTCCGTATCTTTTTCCTCCAGGTAAATTTCGAGGACGAAATTTCTTAAGGGGGGGCGAGAGTTTTAACATCCCAATTTTGGGCTTAGAAGTTTAGGGTCTAAACCGAACCGGTATGATTTTCAGTTCGAATATAAAAGGAGGTTTTAGGGAAAGCCTAGTTCGGGATGTTTTAAAATTTGGATAAATATCTAAAAATCCTCTTTTAATATATATAAGAGAGTGGTGAGATCAATTTTACAAAATAAGGTTTGGAAATACTACACTTCGGTGTAGTGACTAAAATGCGATTTTTGAAAAGTTTAGTGGTGACTTTTTGGAATTTCATAACTACCTTTTTCTAGATTTTTCTCTATTCTTTTTCTCTCAAAATTTTATCATCCAAACACTTTTTCTCTAGCAACTTTTGCATTGATCTTCAGTTCAATTGATGAAATTTCTATCATCAATTAATTCCTAATCAATCTTGCATCAAATCCTTTTGATTTCCTCATTGAATTTCAAGGAAATTGGCTCTAATCAAGGAGAAATCACCATTTAGAGGTAAGATTGTTCTTCTCCTCTAAATACTCAGTTCTTTACTGAAATTCCCAAGTTGTCAATCTTTAATTTAAGTTTTATAAATGGTTTAAATGATAGGAACTTGATTTTGGCTTAAAACTCAAGATTTGGAAGAAATCTTGAAGAATTTCGTTATGATTGTTTGGGGTCTATTTTGAGATGATTCTTTAATGTATTTTGGATGTCTAATGATGTGGAAATGAGGTTTTATCAATGCAATCCCAAATAGGTTGTATTTCCTAAGTTTTTGCTTATGAAAATGGTGGTTTTTGAGGTGATCTTGGTGTTCTGTTATAGCTGGAGGTATAAGGAAGATTTTAGGTTCATTGTGTATGTTAATTGATGTTTAGAAATGGTTAGAAGGGGTGGATCTTGGCTGGGTTAAGTTTTGGAGGAGTTTGGAGGTGTTTTCGGTTGTGTTTGGTAGCCGAATTGTTGGTTTTGGGAAGAGCAGCGAGTTTAGGTGTGTTGGCAGAAGATTTCAATGCATGATGATGCATTAATCCTCTGCTTTGATGTGTTTAAAACAGGGGAGACATCTTCGGACACTTTTGGAGTTGATCCGGAGGCTTGATTGGCGTTTCGGCGAGCGTGCGAAACGTAATCGGTGAGTGGAGTTGGCTTTCTAGCTTTGGAACAATTATTTGAAGGTTTTGGGAGCTTAGTTTAAGTCTAAACAACTTAGCTAAGCTCAAGAGTAAGTTTTCGGAAAAACTCCCTTGGATGGGCCATGAAGTGGTGTGATGCATTGGGTATAATTTGTATGTTTTAGCATGATTAATGATGGTTTTGAAAGCCATGTGTAGAAGGATGCTCAAGGTAAGAGATCCTTGGTTTGACATATTATTACTATGGTTTTTGATGCATGGTGATGCATGATGTTAAATGGCTTTGATTAATGCTTTAAAACAGTGAATTGTTGATGGTAAGTGATGTATATTGGCAAGTGATGTAATCATTTTAAAGTACTTGAATCGGATATAGTTAGCCGGCTATAGGATTGGGTGCACCGTGAATAAAGTCGCCTTGGATGTCGAGGGGTTTTGATTGTACCGTAAACTCCATTCAAGTACCCTAACGAGTGAGGTAAGATCACAACGGTGGTTAAAAGTCCGTGTGTGGATCTTGTGTTATGTGTCCCTTGCACTCGTTAGTGGAATTATACAACTACCGATGAGTGATGTGGAGGGGTTGTGATTGTACCGTTAGACTCCATCACGGGTGTTGAGGGGTTGTGATTGTACTGATAAACTCCACCTTATGTTGTTCGGTAGTGTGTATGAAGCGTATGAGACAACGCTTGTAATCCGCATATCCGATTATGTAACGCCCCGGTTTTGGGCTTAGGAGTTTTGGGCGTTGGCCGGTTGGTCAAAGTGTTGTTCGAATCTAAAGAGGTGAAATTAGGAAAGCCTAGTTCGGGTTGCATTAAAAATATGGAAAAATGTTCTAAAATCATCTTTTAATATAATTAAGTGAACTGTGAAATCAATTTTTGAAAATGAGTTTTGGAAGTGTGACATTTTCGCTAGTGGCCAAAATGTAATTTTCGAAAGTTTGGTGGCTGTTTTATAAAGGGTTGAAACTTTGAATCTTTAAGGAGCTATTTACCCAAAGGGAGTTTCTCCAGATTTTTCTAAGATATTTTAAGTATAAATTCTGATTTTAAAGGATATTAAAAGTGGAGGGAAGCCATTTGGCTATTTTTGGATTTTGTAACCAACTTTGCTAAATTTTCTTTCTCTCATTTTCTCTCAACCCAAACACTTCTTTTCCAGAGAATTGGATCTGATTTCTTCACCTAAATCCCTCCTTTCAACTCTCATTTGATTCCAAATCATTGTATCTTCAAAACCTCTTCAATTGCTAATTGTTTCAACAAGGATTTTGATTGCAAAAACAGGAGAAACTCAAGTTTGGAGGTAAGAACGTCCTTCTCCTCTAAACTATCAGTTCTTTACTGAAATTCCTAAGTTTTCAAACCTTAATTGAAGTTTAATTAAAGGTTTTTAAGTGGTGAAATGGATCTTGGCTTATAATGCAAGATTTTGATGTTTTTTGATGATTTTCGTTAGATCTGATTAATCTGTGATTTGAGAGGTGTTTTTGATGTTAAATGATCTCTAAATTGATAAGGAATTGAGTTTTGATTGATGCAATCCCGGATAGGTTGAGTTTTCTAAGTTTTGCTTGTGTTTCAAGGTTGTTTTTGAGTTGATCTTGGTGATCTGTTGTTGCTGGAGGTATAAGGATGTTAATAGGTTGTTTTTAGATGTTATATGATGTTTATGGAAGTGAGGTTTTGCTGGTTTATGGCTGGGCTTGGTTTAGAAGTGGTATTTTCGGTTGTGTTTGGTGGCCGAAAATGGAGGTTGGATGAGAGCAGCGAGTTTAGGTGCTTTCATTGAAGCAATTAATGGATGATGATGCATTAATCCTCTGCTTTGATGTGTTGAAACAGGGGAGGCATCTTTGGATCCAAGAGTTGTTGATCCGGAAGCTTGATTTGGTGCTTTGGCTTGAAGCAAAGTGGAAATCGGTGAGTGGAGTTGGCTTTCTAGCTTTGGAACAATTATTTGATGGTTTTGGGAGCTTAGTTTAAGTCTAAACAACTTTGCTAAGCTCAAGTGTAAGTTTTCGAAATTTCTCTCTAGTGGTGGCCATGATTTTGTTGTGATGCAAAATGGTTATATGCATGTTTTAATAACTGTTTTGAAAGCAAGTTTTAGCATGGTTTTTGCTGATGATGTAAGCCATATGTTGTAGGTAACTCTAGGTAGGAGTTCCTTGCTTTTGTACATTGATTAAATGTGGAATGATGCTTTTAAATGCATGATGAAAATGGCTTGGTTTAATGCTTTAAAACAGTGGATTAAATGATGAAAATGATGTATATTGGCAAGTGGTGTTTTGAAAAAGGTTAAGGTCACTAAGGTGGTTAAAAGTCCTTGAGTGAGCCTTGTTATTTAAGAACATCAAGGTGGTTAAAAATCCTTGGATGATTCTTGTTGCGGACACTAAGGTGGTTAAAAGTCCTTAGGTGATCCTTCCATGGTGTTTAAAAGTCCATGGGGCCATGGTGTTTAAAAGTCCATGGGGCCAAGGTGTTTAAAAGTCCTTGGGGCCAAGGTGTTTAAAAGTCCTTGGGGTGATTCAAGCTTTGGACACAAAGGTGGTTAAAAGTCCTTGTGTGATCCTTATTCATGGTGTTTAAAAGTTCATGGCCAAGGTGTTTAAAAGTCCTTGGGGCCAAGGTGTTTAAAAGTCCTTGGGAAGTTGATGAACTTGTTTTAAGAAATGGAATGTATCACTTGAGCCAATATGACATGTTATGTTTATGTTGAAGCATGAGATTGCTTGTTTAAAGTATGCTTTTGAGCATGTGCAAAGGTTGATTTAAAGCATGTTTTGTAAATGTTTTTAGTTGCATTATTGAATGGTTTTTAAGAGCATTCCTCACTAAGCTTTTGCTTACGCTCTCTTCGTTTTCTTAATTCTATAATGCAGAGCATTAGAGAACCTTGAGGGGCAGCAAGAAGGGCAAGAATTCAAGTACAAGTAAAGCTCAATGTATGGAAGGTTTTATAAGTACTTTTTAGCTTTTGGGTAATTTGGCAATGGGGGACCAATGTGTATGTTTTGGGAGGTGTTTGGGACTCCCTAAGTATTTTGAATGTTGTTAAGATTGCTGGTTTTTGAATTGGATCATTATATGCTTGTTTTGAAAGTTTGGTGCTTGAATAGCTAGCTTGTGTAGGAAGCATGCCTATAGAATTGGGGCTTTTTGCATATGATGTTGTTCTGATGATTTGTTGATGCTTGCAAGTTATATATATGTTGAATTGCATGCTGGTAAAGTTTGGTAGCATTTGGAGCATGTTTGAATGATCTATTGCATGTTTTGGAATGCATTTTGCTGCAATCTGTGCAGGCGTTTCGGAACAGTGTGCACCGTTTCGGAACGGGTGCCTTGCATGAACCCAGGCGTCCGAAACGGTATGCACCGTTTCGAAATGGTTTGGCCTCTGCCAAGGCCATGTTTCGGAACCCGTTGCGGAACGACTCGTGTTTCGGAACGGGGTCTACCTGTTTCGGAACGGTCGACCGTTGGGGGCTGACATTGGCAGTTATATGTTTTGAATTGTTTGCGTTTTGGTCCTAAATCTTGTTTGTGCAATTGTATGAGCTTGGGAAGTCCTTTTGAGCTGAAATTTCACAGAGAAGCATGAAACCTGATTAATTACAAGTTGGTAACTTTAATTTGGGTTAAGTCCTTTTAATTATCAGAAATTACAATTTGGTCTCTAAAGTTGTAATTTGTTCAATTGGGTCCCTGTTTGATCTCTGAAGTTTGTGATCTTTGAGTATGATGTTTGTGTGATCACAATTAGGACTAATGTGCATCTAGACAAGATTAAAAAGAAAAAAAAGGGTCGTTAATCAAGGTTGACTTTCGGGTTGACTTTGGTTTTCCCCGTGTGACTTTCTTAATTCGGGTCAACCGTCTAGGCCGGGTTAAGGGGGTTACAGATTATGTTTTGTGTTGTAAATGGTTATGAATGATCACATGAAAGCCAATATGATGAGTTGAATGTTATAAAGCATGAGATGCTTGTAAAGTATGCAAGGTTGCATGAAAAGAGAAGAGAACGAGTTTAAAAGCTTTGTTGAAAGTGTTTCTAAAATGCATTATTGTGTTGTTATCTTTAGAGCATGCCTCAGTAAGCAATTGTGCTTACGCTCTATCTCTTGTACCAATAATGCAGATAATTGAACAGTTCAAGGGCAACAAGGAGGCTAGAGTATCCAAGGGAAACCAAGCTCGTGTATCGTGATGTTTCACACATTATTAGTTTTGGTAATTTGGCAATGGGAACCTAAGATGTGTTTTGGGAGATGGGTTGAACTCCCTAGTTTGTGGCATTATGCTTTTGATGTTTTGAATTTGTAATTGGCCTTTTAATGCTTGATTTGGTGTTTGGTTGATTGCTTGGTTTTGGAAATTAGGTTGCATGCCTATAGACATGTGAAATTTCATGATTGATGCTATGAATGTGTTTAGGAGATATAAATATGCTCCATGTATGTATGATGACTTGATGGTATGATTAGGAAGTCAATAGGAAGTGTTTGATTGGGTTTTTGTGTGTAAAACCGGCAAAATCTGCAACTTCTGGGCAAACCATATCAGAACACCCATTGGCGTTTCAAAACGGGGCTTGTAATGCCTTCATGTTTCGAAACGGGTGGAGGCTGTTCCGAAACGATTTGGCTACTGGAAGGCCTTGTTTCGAAACCAGTCTCAAAACCAACCCGTTTTTCGGGTTGAGGTTTGTTAGCTTTACGTTTTAATTCCGAATGGTGTGTTTGCAATTGTATGAGTTCGAGATGTCCAATTAAGATAAATTTGACAAGGAAGCGTGTAATATGACTAATTTCATATTGGTAACTTTAAAATTAGTTATGACCTTATAATTTTCAGAATTTACATTTTGGTCCCTAAAAGTTGTATATTGTACAATTGAGTCCCTTTCTAAAATTTGATCGCTGTGTTTTACTTGTATATGAATCTCGAGTGTACACTTAGGATTAATGTGCATTTAGACAAGATTAAAAAGAAAAAAAGGGTCGTTAATCAAGGTTGAATTTCGGGTTGACTTTGGTTTTCCCCGTGTAATCTTCGTAGTTCGGGTCAACCGTCTAGGCCGGGATAAGGGGGTTACATGCGAGGGAGTGAGATGAGAAGAGAAGTACAATAGAAGATAGAGAAAGGCACGACACGCAGGCCGTATTTATTAAAACCAAAACTATAAAGGCTATGGGCTATAACCATGCAATACAAACACCGTGCAATCTAACATGCATTTCAAAACATCGTGTGAACAAAGTAACGACGTGTTTGCGGAGTTTTAAACTGATTATACCTATGTTCGATTAATGGGCCAAAGAAGGATCACGAGGTTTCATAAACCATTTGTGTTAACGAACAAATGCAGCAGGTAGGTCAACATGAAAGAGAGGTGGCACACTAGGCACACTTAAGTACCAGGTCTCTGATGATGCAAATCCTAGACATGCATTTTTCATAACGTCTAACCATAACTCTTATGGATTCACCGTGAAAGATAGTTTGATAACTTTTATCAAATTAGAATCTCTTTTCTGAGATTTCATAAATCTATAGAACTACGAACAACTACTTGTTCTCTAGACTAACTATTAATCTCAACATGTTAACATTTAACATTGAAGCAACCTAACATAGTTATGATTAACTCTTAATCATTTAGTGATAATCGAAATAAGTCTTTATTAGGTGTGATACGATAAACGATAAATATCTAAATCGAATCAAACAGCATGCATCTCATACATAAACATCACCCAAGAATTTAAGTCTGAATTCGTATGATACAAATGGCTTTGATACCACTGTTGGGTCATGTCGGCACGCCCCGTGGCGCAGTGGAAAAATAATCTAACGTAATCCAGCAAGGATCCATGTACAGAAACGAATCTGGGGTGAAAAGATGAAGAGTTACCTTTTTAAAACTCTAGAAACTTGAAACCGATGATATGCCGGAATAACCACGTCAAGTAAAACTGGAATCGTCACAGGTTCGCAACGACCTCTACGGAGTCCACCCGAACAAAATGAGAAAAGTTTCCGCCTCCCTAACACTTAGGGATAAACTTTGACAGGTTTGAACACCTTCCAAGGAGAAGTCGAAATCCCTCCAAGGATTCATGAGGGAGTCTGAGATCGACCATGAGTACAACCGGGACTTGCAATCGAGCAAGGGAACCTTCAGGGATTTGCCAGGGGGCAAGTAGAACACCAGAAAAATATCGAATAGCTTCTCAGAGAGCTTTCTGGGATATGTCGAATTCCAGTGGGGAATCCCTAGGGGTGTTGTCGAAATCTTCAAGAGGAGGAAGATGGATGATTTGGTTGCTAGCCCTTGTCCCTTTAAATAGTATTCAGAGACATAATTCTAGTTGAATTCCTTAAATCCAAGGTCAACCAAAATTCATAGAATCTAATTCTACTTGAAATTGGTTTATATTAAATATACATTATATTTAATATTATTAAATGAAAAATATATATATTTAATTATGTAGAATCTTATTCTACATAAAACATGGATTTAAATATACATTATATTTAATCCAAATATATATATTTTTAATTATGTGGAATCTAATTGTACATAAACATGGAATTAAATATACATTATATAAATTCCAAATATATATTTAAATTTCTAGAATATTATTCTACAATATTTTATCTCTAAATATTTTCCATACTCTAAATAATATTTGATAAATACAATATTTATCCAATATTATTCCCATTTAAGGGAGTTGCCGATTACACCTATCCCATAGGGGATTTTTTACAACCTCCCTAAAATAAGGAGTATGGTTTCAAATTTTTGTTCGTTTCATTCGAAGGGTGTGACCCTTGTAGGTTCATGCAACGTTAGCAGCAAAATTAGAACTGTTCTAATTTTACAAACAATGAGTGCATCTAGCAATACATCATTGCTACTTAAGTTGCATGAAGTCATGGTTTGACTTTCCTAATTCCTGAATAAACTTCCTTTATGTATTTCATCCTTTTATCCTTTATATCTTAGATGAACATAAGTCATGGGTTAGTCACACTTGCGTTGTCCATCTAATGTTTCTTGATGTATTGAGTAGATTATGATAAATGAATCTCTATGATATCTCATATCATAATATTCGAGCATGGCCATACATTTTCTAATCTCACTCAATCAAGTTGCCGAAGATATTTCTCCCATTATGTAGGAGGGACAAATCCTTTCTTGATGAATCATAATTCACTACATAGGTCATCACGTATCCAATCACCAGTCTTTATAATGTAGTCAGTTACGACACACGTTTGACTATGTCAAAATACGTAAATCTTTATGTTGAAATCATGTTGATCTCAAGTCTGAGGATTATACATATGTTTATAATGAGCAATGTTGTGACTGTCACATAATTACCCAAGAAACATGCTCATAGCGGGTCAATCCAGTATGTTGTTCTCTAACAAACACTTATGTGTTGATTTTGACATCTCTATATCAATGACAACAGTTGTCATCAACCACATATTAGTCTTTATATATTATCATTGTCCATACTCGTAATAATATTCAACTAAGGATCCTATTTAACAATAATCGTATTATTGTATGGACATTATTATCCAATGGTTAGTTTGATGCACAGAAACACGCCAAATGATAATAACGGCAATGCCATTACTTGATAAATATAGTAAAATAGTATGTCTATTCAATCATCATACGATTGGTCTTTGGGCATACTCTAATAATCTCCCACTATCACTAAGACCAATCATTCTCGTATCTAATACGATATGGCTTTGTGTAACTGACATGCTTAGTCTAAGGACATCGAGCATAATTTGGGTTTAGTTGCTCGTTCGAGTGGTTCTAGTTCAGGTAAAAGGTCACCTGAGTATGATACTGGTAGAGATCGTTACAAGAAGCACAAGGAAATGAGGTATTAACCGGATCTAAGGCATAGGGGTTGTAATACTGGCTGTGGTGAACAGGGCCAAAATGCTTTTGTTCAAATAGCAGAGTGTAACCAGAGCGATAGAAGGCACACGGGAGAATGTTGGGGTATCTAGGTACCTGTTGGAATTGTGGGTCACGAGGGCATATGAAGCGTGATTTTCCACAACCGTTTAGAGATGGACAAGCTCTGCTGTGAGCTGCTGAGCTATAGAGAGGTTGTGTGCGCGGTAGTGTTAACTTTCAGCGTAGAGATGATGGACAAAGGAATGTTGCTCATGTTGTTGTTGTTTAGCCTGAGGGAGGTAGACAGGCTAAGGTGTATGCACACCGAGAGGGAAGGAATGACACGGATGTGATCGCATGTACCTTTATTTTGCGTGAGCATGCACAAGCATTTGATTTACCTGTTGAGTTGTTAGATGTTGGTATGCGTGTAACCAGTTCTTTTGGTGAGACGATTGTTACAAAGAAGTTGTATAGGAGGTTTCATTTGTCTGTTCAAGGTCATGTGTTTGATGTCGATCTTATGGAGTTTCCTTTCTATGGTTTTGATGTAATTCTTGGTATGTATTGGTTGTCTAAGCATATGGTTATGGTTGTTTTTAGACCAAGTGAGTTTCATTGAATCTTGCGGATGATTATGAGGTGATAATTGTAGGCGAGAATGTGAAGTTCTTGTCTACTGTGGTTTTGGCTCTTGAAGTGAGTCGGTCCATGCATTTGGGATGTGAAGCTTTTCTGGCTTATGTAATGAATCCGGGTACAAAGAAGGTGCGAGTACATGACATACGCATGGTATGTGATTTTTCGGGTGTATTTCCAGAAGAGTTGTAAGGTTTGCCACCGAAAAGAGAGGTTGAGTTTGGGATGGAGTTGTATGAAAATACGACTCCAATGTCTATTGCTCCCTATCGAATGGCGCCAAAGGAGTTGAAGGAATTGAAGACACAACTTTAGGAGTTGCTTGATCGAGGTTTCATTAGGCCTAGTAATTCACCTTGGGGTGCACCAGTATCTCTTGCAAGGATTGATGATCTTGAACAGTTTCAAGGTGAATGTGTATAGATTATCGACAACTGACAATTAAGAACAAGTATCTCTTGCAAGGATTGATGATCTTTTTGAACAGTTTCAAGGTGCTTTAGTGTTTTTCCAAGATCGATTTGAGATCATGATATAACCAGTTGAAGGTAAAGGATGTGGATGTGCCTAAGACTATTTTTCGTACGAGGTGCGGACATTATGAGTGTTTGTCGATGCATTCTTGTGTACTCACGTATCGAGGAGGATCGTGATAGCCATTTGTGGATCGTGTTGCACGTTTTGTTCGAAAATCAACTTCATGCCAAGTTGAGCAAGTGTGAGTTTTGGCTTAAGGAAGTTGTAATACCACAAATCCTATCCTAGTAGAAATTGTAATTAAAAATAGAAAGAAAAGTGTAAAGATTGGAGTTAGGATTAATATGTAAACACTGAAAGTTTAGTAGCCAATGATTAAGAGATTAAAAAGATTAATTAATGTAATGCCCTAGTTTTGGGCCTAAATGTTTTAGACATCGGATCAGACCAGTCGAGAACGTTTCGAATCGTATAAGGTGATTTAAGGAAATCAAGGATCGAAATAGGATAAATTGTGATAAAAATTGCTAAAATCCTCTAAAAATATGTTTAAGAGGTTGGTGAAGTCAATTTTACAAAATGGATTTCGAAAATGGAACATTTTGAGTAGTGATCATATTGTAAAGTTTCAAAACTGGGAAAATGTGATTTTGAATGTGGAAGCCAAAATCTTAAAATCTTTAGGGGGCTTTAAGTCAATTTTACCTTTTCTCAACATGACATGTGTTTTAAGAGGTTTTTAATTAAATGGATTTAATTGGGTTTAAATTAATTAATTAATAAAGTTAGTTTAAGTGAGATTTCATTTGACGTAACCACCAAGTCTTTCTCATTTTCAGCCAAACACTAATTCTCTCATCTTTTCTCAATTTTTTTCCCAAAAACTCTCTCAACATTTTCTAAATCATTTTCAATAGATCTTTTCTAATTCTTCAAGATTTTTC
This sequence comes from Hibiscus tridactylites, assembly GCA_958450335.1. Taxonomy (NCBI): domain Eukaryota; kingdom Viridiplantae; phylum Streptophyta; class Magnoliopsida; order Malvales; family Malvaceae; genus Hibiscus; species Hibiscus tridactylites. Next base: position 31,268,246 of record OY288289.1, read on the forward strand.
TAGGGAAAACTTGTCATTCATTGAGAGAAGCAAGGATTGGAGGTAAATCTCGTTCCCAATCTCTAATCTAAGTTCTTTCTTGAAATTCCCAAGATATTTGGCCTCTAATTACTGTTTTGGTTGAGTTTTTATTATAGTTTTGATTGGAGATCAAAATCTTGTGAAATTATGGTTGAAATATTAATTTTTGGACTTGTTGAGTTAGGCTCTATTTTGTGTTGATTTCAATTGAGTTTTAAGTTGATTTATATGTTAAAATGAGGTGTTGATAACATAGATCTCGAAATCCTTGAGATCCTTGAAGTTCTTGCTAGTTTTAGGTGAGATTTTGGGGTGAAATGGTGTAATCTTGCTTGCTGGAGGTATAAGGATAAGTTAGGATGTTTATTAGATGTGTTTTGATGTTGATAATTGTTTGGAAGTGATGTATGTTGGCTGGGCTTGGTTTATGAAGCAATCGATTGAGTTTTCAGTTGTTTTGGATTGGTATTTTGGTGTAGTTTGGGTGAGCAACGAGTTTGTGAATTGTTGTTGATGTTAGAATGCATTTTAATGCATTTAGTTCTCTGTTTGATGATGTGTAAACAATGGATCTTGATCCAGAAGCAAACGAGGTGTTGTTGGAGGCTCCAGAAGAGTAAATTCCTTGTCGGCGAGCAAGGCTTCGTGTATCGGTGAGTGGAAATGCAATTTCCTACTTTGTAACGCTTTGAGCGTGGTCTTAGGAGCCTAGTGTAAGTTTGATACACTTAGCTATGCTCAAGAGTAAGTAATTCGGAAATCCCTCTCTTGGAAATGTGCTATATTTGATGAAATTGCACTTGAAGTAAGTGTGGATTTGTTTACTTATTTTAAGTATGTTTAAGCATGGTATAATGCCATTATGGTAAGGATGCACTCGATAAGTGATCATTGGTTTGCATGTGTTGAATGCATATGATATTAAGCATGTGATGCTTGTGGATATGACATTGTGGATATGCTTGTAAAACAGTGGATTAATGTGGTTAAATGATTATATTGGCAAGTGATGAAAATGGTTTTTGGTTACTTTAATCGGATATAGTTAGCCGGCTATAGGATTGGGTGCACCGTGAATAAAGTCGCCTTGGATGTCGATGGGTTGTGATTGTACCGTATACTCTATCCAAGTACCCTAACGATTGAGGTTAAGATCACAAGGGTGGTTGTTAGTTTCGTGTGTGGATCTTGTGTTATGAGTCTCGTGCTCTCGTTAGTGGAATTATACAACTACCGATGAGTGGTGTTGAGGTATTGAGATTGTACCGTTATACTCCACCACGGGTGTCACAACGATGGAGGGTTCTCTTGTAACGCCCTGGTTTTGGGCCTGGATGTTTTAGACATCGAATCTGACTGGTCAAGAACGGTTTAAATCGCGTAAGGTGATTTAAGGAAATCAAGGATCGTGATAGGATAAAATTATGATAAAATTTCTAAAATCCTCTAAAAATATGTTTAAGAGGTTGGTCAAATCAATTTTACAAAAAGGGTTTTCGAAAATCGATATTTTGAGTAGTGACCAAATTGTAAAGTTTTAAAATTGTGGAAAATGCTATTTTCAAGAAGAGAGTCAAAATCTTAGAATCTTTAGGGAGCTTTCGTACAATTTAGCCTTCCTTCAATTTGACATGTGTTTTTAAAGGGTTTTAATAAAGGAATTAAAATGGTTTTAATTAAATATTAAATAATTGAGTAATTAGAGAGGTTTTAATCACGTAACTACTTTTCCCTCCCTCATTTAAGCCAAACACATTTGTCAAACAACTTTTCATCAGATTTCTTTTCTCTCAAATTCTTCTCTTCTTCTCTAAACTCTTTTTCAAAGATTCATTTATTTTTCTTCAAGGTTTTTGGAAGGAAAACTTGCCAAATTGTCAAGAGAGCAAGGATTGGAGGTAAATCTCGTTCTTAACCTTCAATCTAGGTTCTTTATTGAAATTTCCAAGATTATTAACTCTCATTTATGATTTTTAACTAAATTTTGATTATAGTTTTGAATTAAGAGCAAAATCTTGCAAAATTGGGATGCGGTTCTTAATTTTCGGACTTGATGAGTTGGGCTCTGTTTTGTGTTGATTTTAATTGAGTTCAAAGTTGATTTATATGTCAAAATGAAGTGTTGATAACATAAATCCCGATATCCTTGAGATCCATGAGGTTCTTGGTTGTAAAATGGCATGGTGGTTATGCTTGTAAAACAACGGATTAATATGGTTAAATGATTATCTTGGCAAGTGATGAAAATGGTTTTTGGTTACTTTAATCATATATAGTTAGCCGACTATATGATTAGGTTTATCGTGAATAAAGTCGCCTTGGATGTCGAGGGGTTGTGATTGTGCCGTTAACTCCATCCAAGTACGCTAACAATTGAGGTTAAGATCACAACGGTGAATGGTTAGTCCCGTGTGTGAGTCTTGTGTATGTGAGCTATACTCTCGTTAGTAGAATTATACAACTACCGATGAGTGATGTTGTGGGGTTGTGATTGTGCCATTAATTTCCACCTTGTGTAGTCCGGTAGTTTGTATGAAGCGTGAGGGACAACGCTTATAATCCGCGTATCCGATTGTGTCTTGTGTTGAAATGGTTTATGGATTATCACTTATGAGCCAACATAATGTAAATGAATAATGTGAAGCATGAGAGTCTTGTATATGATGCAAGGATGCATGAGATATTTATGTATGATACAAGAGTGCATGTGATGCTTGTTAATGCATGAGCAAAGGTTTATTTGCTGTTTTAAAATGATGCATATGAGCATGTGGTTAAAAAGTGCATTAAGGTCTTGTGAAGACATGTTTTATAAAATGGCAAGAGATGTAAAGTGTTAGTTTTGCAAAATATGAGACATGCATTGATGAATGTTGTTTAGTGATCCTCACTAAGCTTTGTGCTTTCGCTCTTTTGTTTCATCAATTCAGAAAACTAGGCTTTGAAGGCAGCAAGTAGGAAAGAGGAATCCAAGCTTTTAATCTTGCAAAGTATGTGGTTTTGCTTCAGTGTAATGGCAACGGGTGGGGTTTATGCTATTGCATGGTTGAGAATGTTTTCCCTTTGCTTGAGCATGTGGGTAAGTTACTTATGAGATGCAATTGGCCTTTATGGTTTGATTATGGTTATAGATGATGGTTTTGGCTTCTTATTGCTTTAGTGGACTAGGGAGCATGCCTTTAGTACCTTTACTTGCATGATGGTTGCCATGTTTTAGCTAATGCCTCAAATTGGTGGTTGTTGACATGTGTCCATGTTGTATGTATGATGTAGCATGTCTCGGGAATGTTTTGGATGTATTTAAGCATGAAAAACCAGCGAAAATATGTTGTTGCAGGGCAAGGCGTATCGGAACGCCCTTGCTTGCTTCGAAACAGGGGCCTGAAATGGCCATAAGGTTTCGGAACGGGTGAAGGCGTATCGAAATGAGTTTGCCACTAGAATAGGGTGTTTCAATACGGGTCTCGGAACACACCCGAGTATCGAAATTGTCAACCCTGTTTTAAAATGACCGTTTCAGTACAGGGCCATCCGTATCGAAACGCATGACCGTTGGGTTTGAATTTTGAACTGTTTTAAGTTTCTGTTTCTTGCATATTGGTCCCTAAATGTTGGTTGCTTAATTCAATGAGTTTGAATGGTCTGTTTGAGTTGAAATTTGACCTGATGGCATGTTATGTGATTAATTTTGGACTGGTAACATTAAAAATCGTTTAGTTTTTATAAATCTGAGAATTTACATTTTAGTCCCTAAAAGATGATTCTTTTCAATTGAGTCCCTGTTTGGGTTCCGTTCGCTGTGCCATTTTCGCTGAATTAGTTTTCTAAACATATAGGTTAATATTGAGCATCTACAAAAGATAAAAAAAGGGTCGTTAATCAAGGTTGACTTTAGTTTTCCCGATGTAATCTTCGTACTTCGGGTCAAACGTCTAGGTCGGGCTAAGGGGGTTACAGCTCTCGTGCGTGAGACTTGTGTTTTCCGGTAGTGTGTATGAAGCGTGTGGGACAAAGCTTGTAATCCGCGTATCCGATTGTGTCTTGTGTTGAAATGGTTTATGGATTATCACTTGTGAGCCAATATAATGTAAATGTATAATGTGAAGCATGAGATGCTTATAAATGATGCAAGAATGCATGAGATGCTTGGTAAAGCATGAGCAATGTTTTAATTGTTGTTTTTAAGTGATTCATATGGACACATGTTATTAAATGCAATGTTGTCTTGAGAAGACATGGTGTATGAAAGAGCATGTGATAAAAGTGACGATTTTGCAATTTATGTTAAATGCATTGATGAATGTGGTTTAGCGATCCTCACTAAGCTATATCCTTACGGTCATTTGTTTTATCAATGCTGAGAATTGAACATTTCAAGGCAGTCCAAAAGCACGAGGAATCCAAGGCTTTGTTAAAGAGATGTATGTGGTTCACCCTTAGCGTAATAAGTGGCAATGGGTGGCACTTCTACTTTCTGATTTTGGTTGGAGATGTTTGTTGTTATAAGCATGTTTAATTTCTGATTGTGGACTTATATTTGGCCTTTATATGGTTCTATGGCTTCTTTGTGGTGTTTTGCCCTTTTATTAGCTTGATATCTTAAGCATGTTAGAATAACTAAATGCCATCATGATATGAAGTGGTTGATGAGAATGAATTGCTCTGTGATGGTGTTTAAAAGTCTATTAGATTGATTATATCTTGTATGCATGTTTTGTAACGCCCTGGTTTTGGGCCTAGATGTTTTGGACATCGGATCGGACCGGTCGAGAACGGTTCGGATCGCGTAAAGTAATTTTAGGAAATCAAGGATCGGGATAGGATAAAATTGTGATAAAAATTGCTAAAATCCTCTAAAAATATAATTAAGTGGTTGGTCAAGTCAATTTTACAAAAATGGATTTGAAAAATGGACATTTTTATTAGTGACCAAATTGTAAAGTTTCAAAACTGGGAAAATGAGATTTTTAAGGTGGAAGCAAAAATCTTAGAATATGTAGGGGGATTTAATTCAATATGACATTTCTTCAATATGACATGTGATTTAAATGGGTTTTAATTAAATGATTTTAAATAGAATTTTGTATTAACTAATTGGTAGTTAATGGATTTTCATTTTACGTAACTACCAATTCCCTCTCATTTTTGCCAAACACCATTTTCTCTCATATTTTCCAGAATTCTTCTCCCAAAAATCCTCTCAACATTTCTTAAATCATTTTCAAGAGATCTTCCTTGATTCTTCAAGATTTTTGCAAAGAAAACTTGTCATCTATTGAAGGAGGCAAGGATTGGCGGTAAATCTCGTTCTCAACCGCTAATCTATGTTCTTTATTGAAATTCCCAAGATATTTGGCTTCTAATAACTATTCTTGATTGAGTGTTCAACATAGTTTTGATTTGAGATCAAAAGCTTGTGAAAATATGGAGGAAATCTTGATTTTCGGACTTGATGAGTTGGGCACAGTTTTGTGTTGATTTAAATTTATTTCTATGTTGGTTTATATGTTAAAATGATGTGTTAATAACATAGATCGCGAAATCCTCGAGATCCTTGAGTTTCTTGGTAGTTTTAAGTGTGATTTTGGGGTGTAATGGTGGAATCTTGATTGCTGGAGGTCTATGTAACGCCCCGGTTTTGGGCTTAGGAGTTTTGGGCGTTGACCGGTTGGTCAAAGTGCTGTTCGAATCTAAAGAGGTTAAATTAGGAAAGCCTAGTTCGGGTTGCATTAAAAATGTGGAAAAATGTTCTAAAATCATCTTTTAATATAATTAAGTGAACTGTGAAATCAATTTTGGAAAATGAGTTTTGGAAGTGTGACATTTTGGCTAGTGACCAAAATGTAATTTTCGCAAGTTTGGTGGATGTTTTATAAAGGGTTGGAAGTTTGAATCTTTAAGGAGCTATTAATCCAAAAGTGGTTTCTCCAGATTTTTCTAAGATATTATAAGCTATTTTCTGATTTTAAAGATATCAAAACGGAGGGAAAAGCTCATTTGGCAATTTTCTCAACTAACTTCTCAATTTTCCTTCTCTCATTTTCTCTCAAACCAAACACTACATTTCCAGAGATTTGTTTCTGATTTTCTCACCTAAATTCCTCCTTTCAACTCTCATTTGATTCCAAATCAACATATCTTCAAAACCTCTTCAATTGCTACTTGATTCTTCAAGGTTTTTCATTCCAAAAAGTGGAGAAACACAAGTTTGGAGGTATGAACGTCCTTCTCCTCTAAACTATCAGTTCTTTACTGAAATTCCTAAGTTTTCAATCCTTAATTGATGTTTGATTAAAGGTTTTTAAGTGTTGAAATGGATCTTGGCTTATTGTGCAAGATTTTGATGATTTTTGATGATTTTCGTTAGATCTAAGTAATCTGTGTTTTGAGAGGTGTTTTTGATGTTAAATGATCTCTAAAATGATGTGGAATTGAGTTTTGATTGATGCAATCCCGGATAGGTTGAGTTTCCTAAGTTTAGCTTGTGTTTCAAGGTAGTTTTTGAGGTGATCTTGGTGATCTGATGTTGCTGGAGGTATAAGGTTGTTAATAGGTTGTTTTTAGATGTTATATGATGTTAATGGAAGTGAGGTTTTGCTGGTTTATGGCTGGGCTTTGTTTAGAAGTGGTTTGGATGCATTTTCGGTTGTGTTTGGTGGCCGAAAATGGAGGTTGGATGAGAGCAGCGAGTTTAGGTGCTTTCATTGAAGCAATTAATGCATGATGATGCATTAATCCTCTGCTTTGATGTGTTGAAGCAGGGGAGGCATCTTTGGATCCAAGATTGGTTGATCCGAAAGCTTGATTTGGTGCTTTGGCTTGAAGCAAAGTGGAAATCGGTGAGTGCATTTGTGGAAATTGGATTTTCAGCTTTAAAACCAAGGTTTGAAGGTTTTGGGAGCTTAGTTTAAGTCTAAACAACTTTGCTAAGCTCAAGTGTAAGTTTTCGGATTTTCTCTCTAGTGGTGGCCATGACTTTGATGTGTTGCAAAATGATGATTTGCATGTTTTAATTACTGTTTTGAAAGCATGTTTTAGCATGGATTTTGCTGATTATGTAAGCCATATGTTGAAGGTAACTCTAGGTAGGAGTTCCTTGCTTTTGTACATTGAAATGATGTGGTTTGATGCTTTGAAATGCATGATGAAAATGGCTTGGTTTAATGCTTTAAAACAGTGGATTAAATGATGAAAATGATGTATATTGGCAAGTGATGTTTTGAAAAGATTAAGGTCCTTGGATGAGTTCCTTGAGTGAGCCTTGTTACTTAAGATCATCAAGGTGGTTAAAAGTCCTTGGATGAGTCTTGTTGCAGACACTAAGGTGGTTAAAAGTCCTTAGGTGATCCTTCCATGGTGTTTAAAAGTCCATGGGGCCATGGTGTTTAAAAGTCCATGGGGCCAAGGTGTTTAAAAGTCCTTGGGGCCAAGGTGTTTAAAAGTCCTTGGGGTGATTCAAGCATTGGACACAAAGGTGGTTAAAAGTCGTTGTGTGGTCCTAATTCATGGTGTTTAAAAGTCCATGGCCAAGGTGTTTAAAAGTCCTTGGGGCCAAGGTGTTTAAAAGTCCTTGGGAAAGTTGTTGAACTTGTTTTATGAAATGGAATTTGTCACTTGAGCCAATATGACATGTTAAGTATATTATGAAGCATGAGATGCTTGTTTTAATGTTTATGTTGAAGTATGAGATTGCTTGTTTTAAGTATGCTTTTGAGCATGTGCAAAGGTTGATTTTAAACATGGTTTATAAATGGTTTTAATTGCATTATTGAATTGTTTTTAATGAGCATGCCTCACTAAGATTTTGCTTACGCTCTCTACGTTTTCTTAATTCAATAATGCAGAGCATTAGAGTAACTTGGGGGGCAGCAAGAAAGGGCAAGCAATCAAGTTCAAGTGAAGCTCAATGTATGAAGGTTTTATAAGTACATTTTAGCTTTTGTGTGATTTGGCAATGGGGGACCAATGTGTATGTTCTTGGAGGTGTTTGAGACTCCCTAAGTATGTTGAATGTTTTTAATATTGCTGGTTTATGAATTGGAACCCTATATGCTTGTTTTGGAAGTTTGGTGTTGAATAGCTAGCTTGTGTAGGAAGCATGCCTATAGAATTGGGGCTTTTTGCATATGATGTTAGATTGTTGTTTTGATGATTCCTTTAAGTCACATATATGTTGAATTGCATGCTGGTAAAGTTTGGTGACATTTGGAGCATGTTTGAATGATCAATTGCATGTTTTGGAATGCCAATTTGCTGCAATCTGTGCAGGCGTTTCGGAACAGTGTGCACCGTTTCGGAACGGGTGCCTTACATGAACCCAGGCGTCCGAAACGGTATGCACCGTTTCGAAACGGTTTGGTCTCTGCCAAGGCCGTGTTTCGGAACGGGGTCGATCGGTTTCGGAACGGCCTGTGTTTCGGAACGGGGTCGATCGGTTTCGGAACGGCCGACCGTTAGGGGCTGACATTGGCAGTTATATGTTTTGAATTGTTTACGTTTTGGTCCTGAATCTTGTATGTTCAATTGCATGAGCTTGGGAGGTTCATTTTGAGCTGAAATTTCACAGAGAAGCATGAAACCTGATTATTTTCAAGATGGTAACTTTAATTTGGGTTAAGTCCTTTTAATTATCAGAAATTACAATTTGGTCCCTAAAGTTGTAATTTGTTCAATTGGGTCCCTGTTTGATCTCTGATGTTTGTGATCTTTGAGTATGTTGTTTGTGTGATCACAATTAGGATTAATGTGCATCTAGACAAGATTAAAAAGAAAAAAAAGGGTCGTTAATCAAGGTTGACTTTCGGGTTGACTTTGGTTTTCCCCGTGTGACTTTCTTAATTCGGGTCAACCGTCTAGGCCGGGTTAAGGGGGTTACAGTCTAAGGATGTGTTAGGATATTTACTAGATGTGTTTTGATGTTGATAATTGTTTGGAAGTGATGTATGATGGCTGGGCTTTGTTTAGAAAGCAATGGATTAAGTTTTCGGTTGTTTTGGAAGCGTGTTTTGGTGTAGTTTGAGTGGGGAACGGGTTTATGAATTTTTGCTGGTGTTAGAATGCATTTTAATGAAATTAGATCTCTGTTTTGATGATGTGAAAACAGTGGATCTTGATTTGGAAACTAACGAGGTGAATTTTGAGGCTTCGGAGGTGTAATTTCCGTGTCGGTGAACGAGGCTTCGTGTATCGGTGAGTGGAAATGCAATTTCATGCTTCGTAACGCCTTGAGAATGCTCTTGAGAGCATAGTGTAGGTTTGATACACTTAACTAAGCTCAAGTGTAAGTGTTTCGGTAATCCCTCTCTTGGAAATGTGCTTAGTTTGATGAAAATGCATTTGATGTAAGAGTGGGTTTATTTACTATTTTTAAGCATGGTTTAATGCTGGATTTTAATGTCATTATGTTATGGATGCACTAGGTAGGCGATCCTTGGTTTTTATATGAAAATGCATATGATGTTAAGCATGTGTACTTGTGGAAATGACATTGTGGTTATGCTTGAAAATAGTGGATTAATGTGGAGAAACGATTATATTGGCAAGTGATCAAAATGGTTTTTATTTACTTTAATCGGATATAGTTAGCCAGCTATAGGATTGGGAGCATCGTGAATAAAGTCGCATTAGATGTTGAGGGGTTGTGATTGTGCCGTAATCTCCATCCAAGTACCCGAATGATTGAGGTTAAGATCACAACGTTTAATGATTAGTCCCATGTATGAGTCTTGTGTATGTGTCCCATACTCTCGTTAGTGGAATTATACAGCTACCGATGAGTGATGTTGAGGGGTTATGATTGTGCCATTAATCTCCATCACGGGTGTTTAGGGGTTGTGATTGTTCCATTTATCTCCACCTTGTGTAGTCCGGTAATTTGTATGAAGCGTGAGGGACAACGCTTGTAATTTGCGTATCCGATTGTGTACTGTGTTGAAATGGTTTATGGATTATCACATGTGAGCCAATATAATGTATTTAAAAATGTGAAGAATGAAATGCTTGTATATGATGCAAGGGTGCATTAGATATATGTGTATGATGCAAGAGTGCATGTGATGCTTGTTAAAGCATGAGCAAAGGTCTATTTGCTGTTGTAAATTAATGCATATGTGCATGAGGTTTCAGAAGAGCGTTGGAGTCTTGAGAAGACATGTTTTATAATTGGCTTGTCATGTAAAGTGTTGATTTTTCAAAACATGAGATATGCGTTGATGGGTGTTGTTTCGCGATCCTCACTAAGCTTTGATCAAGAGGATTGAACCTTTGATGGGAGCCCAAAATCAAGAGGAATCCAAAGCTTTGTTAAAGAGATGTATGTGGTTCATCTTTAGTGTAATAAGTGGCAATGGGTGGGAATTATACTTTGGAATGTTTGAGAATGTTTCCCTTTACTTTGAGCATGTTGGTTTGCCTATACTTGAGTTGTAAATGGCCTTTGGTGATTGGATTTTGGCTTATATGATGTTACAGCTTGTTATGGTTTTGGTGAACTAGGGAGCATGCCTTTAGTGCCTCTACTTACGTGTTGGTTTCTATGTTTAAGTTATTGCCTCGGTATGATGATTGTTTATATGTATCCATGTTGTATGCATGTTGCGAGATGTCTCGAGGTTGATTCGAGAGTGAAAAAGCATGAAAAACCAGCATTTTCTGTTGCCACAGGGCAGGGTGTATCGAAACACCCTTAACTGTTCCGAAATGGGGACCTGTAATGGCCATAGCATTTCGGTACGATTGAAGGTGTTTCGAAACATTTTGGCTACTAAAGAAGCCTGTTTCTATACTGGTCTTAGAATGCACCAGAGTAACGAAAAGGTCACACCGTTTCAATACGGGTGTTTCGGTACGAAGGTTGGTGTTTCGGAACAGATGACCGTTGGATGATGATTTGAATTGTTTTAAGTTTTCATGCTTTACATTTTAGTCCTGAATGTTGTGGATGCAATTGCTTGAGCTTGGAATGTTCTTTTAAACTGAAATTTGGCAAGAAGGCATGTAATATGATTAATTACATATTGGTAATCTTAAAATCTGCAATGTTCTTATATTTTCTAAAAGTTACATATTGGTCCCTAAAAGTGTAATTCATGCAGTTGAGTCCCTAAATGATTTATGATCGTTGTGCCCTTCTCTCATGTGATTCATGAGTATTCATGTAGGCTTAATGTGCATCTAGAAAAGATTAAAAAGGAAAAAAATGGTTGTTAATCAAGGTTGACTTCCGAGTTGACTTTGGTTTTCCCCGTGTAATCTTCGTAGTTCTGGTCAAGCGTCTAGGCCAGGCTAAGGGGGTTACATTTGTTGGTATAAAAGTGTGGTTACGAAAGAATTGAGAATGTTAGTATGTGTAATTGTTATGAGCTGAAGTATGATGTTTGAAAAGCAAGCTAATGGTAGAATTTTGAACTTTATGCCATGTTGATTAATGTTAATTGCATAGGGAATGAATATGTTTATGTGATCGTGATGTTATGTGGATATGTGCTGATTTGGAAGGATGAAAAGAATGTGAGCATGATGTTTCATGTATACTATGCTCTGTGGGGAAATTGGGTGCCCATTGCCTTATTACACTAACCAAATGTTTTGTAAACTTGGATTCTTGCTTGCATCTGGCGTAAATGGTTTGATTTGTTTTCGTTGTTGTGTTTGTTTAAAATAGCACATGGGACCTAGAAGGGAGTTGAGGTCCAATACCATAGTGCCTGCGGCTGAGCAGGACAACCAGGGTGAGTAGGAGCTGATGTCTCTCCTGGTGGAGATCTACCTCCTCCGCCACCACCTGGAGGTGGGGAGCAGGTGCAACAAGGACAAGCTGGTCCTGGATTGGGTACTTTGGCGCCTCTAGTTGAGGCGATCACCAGAGCGTTTCAAGCTGCTGTTGCCGGAGCGCAAGTGCAGGCCCTTACAGCTGGGCTGGTGGGTCTACCTTTGGAGAGGTTGAGGAGCTTGGGAGCGGTAGAGTTCTACGGTATGTCACCTGAGGTTTCTGAGGCCTAGTTAGCCAGTATGATCCATATTATGGATCAGATGGGTTGTAATGATGAGCACAAGCTAGGATGTGCAATTTCCTTGCTACAATGTGATGCTTACAGCTGGTGGACGACTACCACAACTGGTGTGGAACCCAATGAAGTTGATTAGGAGTTATTTAGAGGTGCCTTCAGGAGAAAGTCTCTAGGTGTGAGATACTTGGATGACAAGAAATGAGAGTTTATGTCGCTTCTTCAGGGCAATCTTTCGGTGGCTGAGTACGAGGTCCAGTTCATACGTTTGAGGCGATATGCTCCTGTGTTGGTACCCAGTGAGAGGCATCGGCGTGATCGCTTCCGGTACAGTTTGGTACAGGAAGTTAGGACGTACATTATGGTTGCTGATTACACTAATTTCGACGTCCTTGTATGTCGGAAAAAGGACATCCAGCAGAACCTGGGTTTGTCTTCTAGAGGTGTTGGTTCTAGCTCTGGAAAGAGAGCTGCTGACTATAGTTTCAGTGGTGGACGGAAAAAAAGAGGCCGTGATAGGAGACATCAGCCTCAGGGAAGGTGTGGTGTTCCGGATCGAGGTTGACAGACTCAGGGAGGTCGTATGAGATTTGAGCATCATTCATGTTGGACATGTGCTTCGAGGGACCATTTGAGGTGAGATTGTCCTCGAGCAGCTAGAGATGTTCAGGCTCTTGTTGTGGTGACGGGGAACTCCTGCTGGAATTGCGGTTCGACAAATCATATGAGGAGGAAGTGTCCTTTGTTGGCTGGTGGATGCCAAAAATGTGCTCCTGTGGTAGCTGCACCTCAGAGAGTCCGTGGGTGCGGTTGTGGGAACTTTCAGAGGATAGATGTGGGGCAATGAGGTATTGCTCACGTTGTAGCCGTTCGACCTGAGGGAGGTGGACCAGCGAGGGTGTATGCTCAGGGCGAGAGTGCAATGATACCGATGTGATAGCAGGTACCTTTGCTCTCTAGTTTTTATCTTTACTGGCTTTGATTGATTTTGGATCCACGCATTCTTATATCTTGAGTGAGCATGCACATTTGCTTGATATACCTGTTGAGATGCTTGAAGTAGGAATGCAAGTGACTAGTTCTTTTGGTGAGACTGTAGTTACTAGGAAGTTGTATAGGAGATGCACTTTGTCTATGCAAGGACATGTTTTCCTTGTGGATTTGATGGAATTGCCTTTCTAAAGATTTGATGTAATACTTGGCATGGATTGGTTGACGGAGCATAGGGCAATGGTTGACTTCGATGTTAAGCGAGTCACCTTAAAGTTGGCCGATGATTATAAGGTTGTTGTAGTAGGCGAGAATGTGAAATTCTTGTTGAATGTGATTTCGGCTTTGGAAGCACACCGCATGATGAGGTTGGGTTGTGAGGCTTACCTTGCCTTTGTGATGAATCCTGGCACTAAGGATGTACGTGTGTAGGAAATCCGAACTGTTCGTGATTTTCCGGGTGTTTTTCCGGAGGAATTGCCTGGGTTGCCACCAAATTGAGAAATTGAGTTTGGTATAGAGTTGTATGAGAACACAACTCAGGTGTCCATTGCTCCTTATCGCATGGCACCCAAAGAGTTAAAAGAGTTGAAAACGCAATTGAAGGAATTGTTGGATCGAGGTTTCATCTGGCCAAGTGTGTCACCTTGGGGTGCACCGGTCTTGTTTGTGAAGAATAAAGATGGGACGATGAGAATGTGTATAGATTATCGGCAACTGAACAAGTTGACGATCAAAAACAAATATCCTTTACCTAGAATTGATGATCTCTTTTATCAATTCTGGGGAGCCTCAGTGTTTTCTAAGATATACTTGAGATTGGGGTACTATCAGCTGAAAGTGAAGGATGTAGACGTACCTAAAACTGCTTTTCGGACAAGGTACGAGCTTTATGAATTTTTGGTGATGTCGTTTGGTTTGACCAACGCGCATGCTGCTTTCATGGACATGATGAATCGTGTATTCCATGAATTCTTGAATCAATTTGTGGTGGTGTTCATTGATGATATCCTTGTGTATTCGCATACTGAGGATGATCATGATATGCACTTGAGGATTGTTTTGCAAGCATTTCTGGAGAATCAGTTGTATGCCAAGCTAAGTAAATGTGAGTTTTGGCTTAGGGAAGTGATCTTCCTTGGGCATGTTGTATCAGTTGAAGGTATTCGTGTTGACCCGCAAAAAGAAGAGGCTATAATGAGTTGGAAAGTGCCTAAGTCAGTGTCCGAGGTACGGAGTTTCCTTGGGTCAGTTGGGTACTACCGTAGGTTTGTCGAGGGTTTCTCAAAGATAGCAGCACCTTTGACCAAGTTATAGCAAAAGAATGTTCACTTTGAGTGGACGGAGGCGAGGCAACAAGCTTTTGATAAGCTGAAGGAAGCTTTGACGCAAGCTCCTGTTTTGATTCAACCTGAATCTGGTAAGGATTTTGTGGTCTATAGTGATGCGTCCATTGTTGGTTTGGGTTGCGTGTTGATGCATGAGGGTAAGGTGGTGGCTTATGCATCTAGGCAGTTGAAGGTGCATGAGCGCAACTACCCTACTCATGATCTTGAGCTTGCAGTTGTGGTGTTTTCCTTAAAGATTTGGAGGCATTATTCGTATGGTGAGAAATGTGTTGTGTTCACAGACCACAAGAGCTTGAAATACCTTATGTCTCAGAAGGAGTTGAACTTTAGGCAACGACGTTGGGTGGAGTTGCTTAAGGATTATGATCTGACGATCGAGTATCACCCGGGAATTGCTAATGTTGTAGTTGATGCTTTGAGCCGAAAAGTGGTTGTGGAATTGAGAGCGATGTTTTCTCGTTTGAGCATATCGCGTGATGGTGGCCTTGTGGCAGAGTTGCAGGTGAAACCATCCTTGATACAGTTGATTAAAGACAAACAATTGCTTGATGATTATCTTGTTTCGCATGTTCAAGACATTGCGGAAGATAGACCTTCGGATTTTAGCTTTAGTGATGATGGTGTTCTGTGTTTTGGGAGTCGAATAGTGGTGCCAGATGATGCTGAGGTAAGGCACACTATTCTGACTGAATCTCATTGTAGTCCTTTCGCTATGGACCCGGGTAGTACAAAGATGTATCGTAACGTAAAGGATGAGTACTACTAGGTAGGGTTGAAAAAGGATGTAGTTGAGTTCGTTAGTAAGTGCATGGTGTGTCAGCGAGTGAAGACTGAGCATCAGGTTCCTTCTGGATTGTTGCAGACTTTGAGAATTCCAGAATGGAAGTGGGAGTGAATCACCATGGATTTTGTGTCTGGTTTGCCTTTGTCACAGACAAAGAAGAATTCAGTTTGGGTGATTGTGGATCGGCTTACGAAGTGTGCACATTTTCTGCTTGTGCATACTACGTATACATTGGATAAGTTAAGTGAGTTGTACATAGCTGAGATTGTGCGGTTGCAAGGTGTGCCAAAGTCTATTGTGTCGGATAGGGATCCGAGGTTTACAGCGCGATTTTGGGAATGTTTGCATCAAGCCTTGGGTACATGGTTGAACTTCAACACTTCTTATCATCCGCAGACGGAGGGGCAGCCAGAACGTGTGATTCAGGTACTTGAGGACATGTTGAGATGCTATGTGATAGATTTTTAGGATTCTTGGGAAAAGCACTTGCCGTTGGTTGAGTTTGCGTATAACAATAGTTACCAGGCAAGTATCCAATTGGCTCCATATGAGGCTTTGTATGGGAGGAGATGTAGAACCCCTCTCTATTGAGCAGAAGCTGGGAAAATGTTGATTTCAATGACAGCTATGCTTAAGGGGACCACCGAGAAGGTGAAGCTCATTTGTGAGCGGTTGAAAGTATCACCTTGGAAGAAGGTCATGAGATTTGGGCGTAAGAGTAAGCTTAGCCCAAGGTTTATTGGATCTTACAAGATTGTAGAGCGTATTGGTCTTGTGGCATATCGGTTTAGATTGCCTGTAGAGTTGGAGAAGATACATGATGTGTTTCATGTCTCCATGTTACGGAAGTATAGATCGGATCCTTCGCATGCAATACCAGTTGAGGAGATAGAGTTGAATCCGGATCTGTCATATGATGAGGAACCAGTGAGGGTTCTGGACGTGTGTAGCAAAGTTCTTCGTGGGAAGACGATAGAACTTGTGAAGGTGTTGTGGCGACACCGAGGAATTGAGGAAGCCACGTGGGAAAGCAAGGCGGACATGCTGAGGCAGTTTTCGCATCTCTTTCCATCAAGTAAGAATTTCAAGGACGAAATTTCCTTAGTGGGGGAGAGTTGTAACGCCCTGGTTTTGGGACTAGATTTTTTGGACATCAGATCGGACGGGTCGAGAATGGTTCGTATCACGTAAAGTGATTTTAGAAAATCAAGGATCGGAATAGGATAAAATTGTGATAAAAATTGCTAAAATCCTCTAAAAATATAATTAAGAGGTTGGTCAAGTCAATTTTACAAAAATGGATTTGGAAAACAACTCAAAGTTATACAATTGTTTCCCTCAAACTATTTTACATACACGCGTCTAAAACCTAGGAGAGTTGGGCCGCGATCCCCAACACACCAACTTATCTAGCTAACCCCCCATCTACACTCTCATCGACAGATGTCGTTGATTCCCTTTCAAAAAATTCCCCTATACCCTTTGTAACCCCCTTAGCTCAGCCTGGACGATTGACCCGAACTACGAAGATTACACGGGGAAAACCAAAGTCAACTCGAAAGTCAACCTTGATTCACGACCCTTTTTTATTTTAATCATGTCTAGATACTTGTTAACCCTAAGTGTGTACTCACGAAACACGATTGAGAAAGGTACAACAATCGGATAACTTATAGGGACTCAATTGCACTTCACACGAAGGTTACCATCTTGAAATTAGTCATGTTACGTGCTTTTCTGCCAAATTTCAACTTAAGAGGACATCTCAAACTCAAGCAATTGCAATCTCAAAATTTAGGACTAAAATGTAAAGCATGTAATCATCAAAAAGTTCAAATCTGGGTCCAACAGTAACTCGTTTCGTAACGCCTACTCACTGTATTGAAACGCTGTATTGGAACGGCGTTGACCGTTTCGGTACGCGGGTATGTTCCGAGACCGGTTCCGAAACATGTATCTCTAGTAGCCAAAATGTATCAAAACAACTCCCTTCGTTTCGAAACGCCAAGGAGATTTCAGGCTCCCGTTTTGAAACACCATGGGGTGTTTCGATACACCCTGCCCAGAAACCGCAACATTTGTTGGTTTTTCACTCAAATACCTACTCTAACATGCCCCAAAGACTCTCTAACCAAACCAACAAGTCATCATACATGTATGGAACATATTTGGGACATTCAAGCACAATCATGGCATCAAACACAAAGTTTCATTATTCTAAAGGCATGCTTCCTAATCTCAAAACCAAAATAGGCAATCCAACCTCAAAACAAACAATTAAGGCCATTTACAATCCAAACAAGCAAAAACAAACATGCCACAACCTTAGGGAGTTTAACACATCTCCCAAATACAATTTTTGGTTTCCCATTGCCAATCTATCAAAACTAAAGTGTACGAAAACATCACCATACATGAACTTGGACTTCCTTGGATGAACTTAGCTTCCTTGATGCCCGAAAACACCTCAATTATATACAATATTGGTAAAAGATAGGGCATAAGTATAATGCTTAGTGAGGCATGCTCTAAAGGAAACCAACACAATAATGCACATCTTGAAAATATTTTCATCAAAACCTTTTAAACCACATGCTCATTTCTATCTCATGCTTGGAAACCTTTCAAAGCAATTTCTCATTGAAACCATGTGTACCTTCATTCTATCTCGTGCATTTAAACCAATGCAATACTCATGTCAAAGCCAAATTCATGCTTGTACTCTAAACATTTTTCAAACAAACCACATATGCATTTCTCATAGCATAACTATTACATCAAAGGTACATGTAAATCAAAAACCATAACATATTTTATATTGGCATTTCACATCTCTTTATTACTTGGATATGCGGACATCTCACTAGACACTTCCGGTGGCATCTCTCATCACCGTAATCACTCGTCTAGTAACATAGTTTCTGGTGGAATCTCACATCACCGAACTCACATGGCGAAATCTCTAATCACCACAAAGCTTGGGTATTTCACCAAGTCCTACCCAATGGAATGCCCATCATCGGTTCCCTCCCTTTGGCTTAACCAAAGAGCACGTACGAATTTTTAGTTTATAGTGCACTCTCATCCTATTGATCGATCAATTATATCCGATAAGTATTTCAACATCTACGCCAATATATTATGTCAAATCAACATCTCACCTACAGTTTTTCATGAATTAAAACTCTACATTCCCATCTCATTTCAAAATCATAACATTTGCTATGCTTTAACATAAAAGCTCAAATCTCAATTATGCAACATGTTACTCTATGAATTCATTTCAAGCATCATCTCATGCTATAATTCATGCATAAAAAAGTAGGAATTTATTAATCTAAAACCATGAGGATCTAAAAGCATTTAAGGTGCAATCATCACATTCTAGAGAGAAATCTAACCAATACTTACTTCCAGACTTAGGAAGGTCTTTTAAACCTTTCCTAAATCCCCAAACCTTGATTCTTGTCCCTCAAGGACTTCTAAAACCATACACACTCACTGATTACATTTCGCTTGTTTGCCGAAGCGCTATCTAAGCTTCCGGATCAACTCCAAAGGTGTCAGAAGATGTCTCCCCTATTTTAAACACATAAGAGCAGAGGATTAATGCATCATCATGCATTGAAATCACCAGCCACGCACCTAAACTTGCTGCTCTACACAAAAACCACATTTCGGCTACCAAACACTACCGAAATCAACTCCAAACTCTTCCAAAATCAAACCCAGCCAAGATCCATCACTTCTAATCATTTCTAAACATCAATTAACATTAAAAACTAACACAACCACGTACTTATACCTCCAGCTATAGCAGAACACCAAATCCACCCTAAAAACCACCATTCTAACAAGCAAAAACTTAGGAAAAGCAACCTATTCGGGATTGGATTGATAAAACCCCATTTATAACATCATTTAACATCCAAAATATATTAGGAAATCATCTCAAAACATAGCCCAATCAATCACCACGAAAATCTTCAAGATCTCTTCCAAAATCTTGAGTTTTAAGCCAATTTCTTCTTTCTAACATTAAAACCACTTAAAAATCATTAATAAAGGATTGATAACTTGAGAATTTCAGTAAAGAACTGATCATTAGAGGAGAAGGACGAAGCTTACCTCTAATGGATGATTTCTCCTTGATTTGGGCAAGTTTTCTAGAAAATTCAATGTAGAAATCAAGTGGATTTGTTGAGGGATTGATTAGAAATCAAAGAGTGATTGAAATCTCATCAAATGAAGTAAAAATCAAAGTAAATTTTCTGGAGAAAAATTGTTTGGTTGATAGGATTTTGAGAGAAAATGAAATGAGAGAAAATTAGTGAAAAGTGGTTATGAAAAGTCAAAGGTAGTTTTCCTATTTTAATCACCATTATTTTCTTTAATTAAATCACCCAATTTAAGGATAAATCTGATGAAAACATTTATAGTAAAAATAGCTCCCTAAAGTTTCAAAGTTTCAATCCTTTACAAAACAGTCACTACTAAACTTTGCAAAAATTTCGATTTGGTCATTACACCGAAATGTAGTATTTCCAAACCTTATTTTGTAACATTGATTTCACCATTCTCTTTTATATATTAAATGAGGTTTTTTAGATATTTTTCTATATTTTTAAAGCATCCCGAACTAGGTGTTCCCTAAAACCCTCTATTAGATTCGAACTGTTTTTTTAGACCGATCCAGTTTAGACTCTAAACATCAAGGCCCAAATTTGGGGTGTTACAACTCTCCCCCTCTTAAGAAATTTCATCCTCGAAATTTACCTGGAGGAAAAAGGTAAGGAAACTGTTTCTTTTTATCATCTTTTCTTTCCCACGTGGCTTCCTCAACACCAGGATGCCTCCACAACCCCTTAACCGGCTCAATGGTCTTATCTCGAAGAACTTTACTGTCCGAATCCAGAATCTCAACCGGCTCCCCATCATAGGTAAAATCTGGATTCAACTCAACTTCCTCCACGGGCATAACATGCGAAGGATCCGATCTATACCTTCGAAGCATGGATACATGAAACACATCATGTATCTTCTCTAACTCTTATGGTAGCCTCAGCTTATAAGCAACAGGACCCACACGCTCTATCACCTCGTATGGTCCAATATACCTAGGGCTCAACTTACCCTTCCGGCCAAATCTCATCATCTTCTTCCAAGGTGAAACCTTTAAGAACACACGATCACCCACCACAAACTCAATCTCCTTACGCTTCAAATCTGCGTAAGACTTCTGCCAATCAAAAGCTGCCTTCAACCGCTAACAAATGAGCTTCACCTTCTCGGTGGTTCCTTTTAACAAAGCCGGCATCGAGACCAACTTTTGACCTATTTAAGCCCAGCAAAGAGGAGTTTTGCACTTCCTCCCATAGAAGGGTTCATAAGGTGCCATTTGAATACTTGACTGGTAGCTGTTATTATAAGCAAACTCCACCAAAGGCAAATGCTTCTCCCAAGAGCCTTGAAACTCATTCACGCAGCACCTCAACATATCCTCAAGCAATTGGATAACACGCTTAGACTATCCATCTATCTGTGGATGATAAGAAGTACTGAAATTTAGCCGCGTACCCAAAGCTTGATGCAAATATTCTCAAAATCACGATGTCAACCACGGATCTCTATCCGACACTATAGATTTTGGTACCCCATGAAGACGCAAAATCTTAGCAATGTGCAACTCTACAAGCTTATCCAAGGTATACGTGGTATATACAGGTAAGAAATGCGCACACTTCGTAAGGCGATCCACAATCACCCACACTGAATTCCTCTTCGATGGTGACAAAGGCAAACCAGACACAAAGTCCATGTTGATTTTTTCACACTTCCATTCAGGAATCCTCACTGGTGCTCAGCCTTAACCCGCTGACAAACCATGCACTTACTCACATATTCCGCAACATCTTTCTTCAAACCCACCCAATAGTACTCATCCTTCAGATCACGGTACATCTTTGTACTACCATGGTGCATAGGAAAAGGACTACTATGAGCTTCGTTCAGAATAGTACGCCTCAACTCCACATCATTCGACACTACTATCCGATTTCCAAAACATAGAACCCCATCATCATTAAAACAAAAATCTGATAGTTTATCCTCAACAATATCATGCACATATGGAACCAAAGAATCATCCAAAAATTGTTTATCCTTTATCAACTGAACCAGAGATGCTTTCACTTGAAATTCAGCAACAAGACCTCCATCTCGCAAAATGCTCAAGCTAGCAAACATAGCCCTTAACTCTACCGCCACTTTCCTGCTCAAGGCATTCCGCCACAACACTAGCTTTTCCCGGATGGTACTCGATCGTTAGATCGTAATCCTTAATCAACTCCACCCATCGTCGTTGCCTAAGATTTAACTCTTTCCGAGACATCAAATACTTCAAACTCTTGTGATCCGTGTACACAGTACACTTCTCACCATAAACATAATGTCTCCAGATCTTCAAAGCAAAAACCACCGTAGCTAACTGAATATCATGCGTAGGATAATTGCTCTCATTCACCTTCAACTGCCGCGATGCATAAGCCACCACCTTACCCTCTTGCATTAGCACACACCCCAAACCAACGTAGGATGCGTCACTATACACCACAAACTCTTTTCCTGATTCAGGTTGAATCAAGATAGGAGCTTGCGTCAAAGTTACCTTAAGCTTCTCAAAAACTTGTTGTCTTGCTTCCGTCCACTCATACTTAACATCATTTTGCAACAACTTTGTTAAAGGGGCAACAATCTTTGAAAATCCATCCACAAAACTCCGGTAATATCCTGCCAACCCAAGGAAACTACGGACTTCATGAACAGACTTAGGAGGCTTCAAATTCATCACCGCTTCAACCTTCCGAGGATCAACACGAATCCCTTCCGCCGAAACCACATGACCAAGGAACACAACTTCCTTTAGCAAAAACTGACACTTGATCAGCTTAGCATAAAACTGATTTTACAGGAGCGCTTGCAAAACAACACTCAAATGACCTTCATGCTCTTCATCAGTACGAGAGTACACAGGGATATTGTCGATGAACACTACAACGAACTTGTCCAAGTATTCATGGAACACTCTATTTATCATGTCCATGAAAGCAGCAAGAGCATTCGTCAAGCCAAACGACATTACAAGAAACTCATAATGCTCATACCTCGTTCTAAAGGTTGTCTTCGGCATATCCACATCTTTCACATTAAGTTGATAGTACCCTGACCTCAAGTCAATCTTGGAAAACACAGCCGCTCCTAAAAACTGATCAAAAAGATCATCAATCCACGACAAAGGAAACATGTTCTTGATAGTCAACTTGTTCAGCTGATGATAATCAATGCACATTCTCATAGTGCCATCCTTCTTTTTCACAAACAAGACCGGTGCACCCCAAGGTGACAAACTAAGCCGAATGAAGCCGCGGTCAAGCAACTCCTGAAGTTGCGTCTTTAATTCCTTCAACTCCTTAGGTGCCATGCGATAGAGAGCAATGGACACCGGAGTTGTGTTTTCATACGCACTCCCAGATACTTCCGCTTGAACGCATTCAAGAAGAACGTCCAAGTCACCACGTCATCCTCCATCCCAGAGATAGAGGTCGTCCACCACGTATAAGCATCACCATGCAGCAGTGATACAACACAACCCAGGTTGTACACATTGTTGCAGTTCATTTGCCCCAAAATCAAATTGGTGCTCTCCATGCAAGACTCAGATCCTTCCAGAGATAAACCCCTGAACTCAATCCCTCTTAAACTGCGAAGACGTTCCAAAGGCAACCTCACATTGGCATCATCCTGCTAATGCTGCCTGGAATGCTCCAACAATAGCCTAAACCAACAGGGTCATGTCAGGTGCAGCTTGCCCCTGCGCACCCTCGGGTCCAGCAACCCCTGCACCAGCACCAGCGTTACTAGCTCCAGCACCACCACCACCGGGTAGTACTCAAGTTCATTTTCGAAAACAATTCCTCTCATTAGTTTTGATATGGCAATGGGATCCCCTATCACACTCCAAACATAGCCTAGCATCACAAAAACATCTCAATTTAGTCATACACCACTAATCATATATCATCCTTTCACCCAGAAAAAACATCATGCATAAACACATACATCAATCACATATCAAACCCCAATTAATCGATAACCTGGCTCTGATACCACCAAATGTAACCCCTTTAGCCCGGACTGGACGATTGACCCGAACTACGAAGATTACACGAGGAAAACCAAAGTTAGCCGAAAGTCAACCTTGATTCACGACCTTTTTTATTTTAATCTTGTCTAGATACTTGTTAACCCTAAGTGAGTACTTAAGAAAAATGATTGAGAAATGTACAACGATCATATAACATATAGGGACTCAATTGCACTTCACACAAGATTAGGGACCAAAATGTAATTTCTGTAAATTAGAGGGATTTCATTGGTTTTAAGTTTACCATCTTGAAATTAGTCATGTTATGTGCTTCTCTGCCAAATTTCAACTTAAGAGGACATCTCAAGCTCAAGCAATTGCAATCTCAACATTTAGGACAAAATTTAAAGCATGCAATCATCAAACAGTTCAAATCTGGGTCCAACGGTAATCCGTTTCGAAACACCTACTCACCGTACTAAAACGCTGTATCAGAACGACATTGACCGTTTCGGTACGCGAGTATGTTCCGAGGCCTGTTCCGAAACATGTAGCTCCAGTAGCCAAAATGTATCGAAACAGCTCCCTTCGTTTCGAAACGCCAAGGCCATTTCAAGCTCTCGTTCCGAAACACCATGCGGTGTTTCGATACACCCTGCCCAGAAACCACAGCATTTACTGGTTTTTCAGTCAAATACCTACTCTAACATGCCCCAAAGAATCTCTAACCATACCGACAAGTCATCATACATGTAAGGAACATATTTGGGACATTCAAGAACAATCATAGCATCAAACACAAAGTTTCATTATTCTAAAGGCATGCTTTCTAATCTCAAAACTCAAATAGGCAATCCAACCTCAAAACAAGCAATTAAGCCCATTTACAATTCCAAACAAGCTAAAACAAACATGCTACAACCTTAGGGAGTTTAACACATCTCCCAAATACAATTCTTGGTTTCCCATTGCCAATCTATCAAAAGTAAAGTGTACAAAAAACTTCACCATACATGAGCTTGGACTTCCTTGGATGAACTTAGCTTCCTTGATGCCCGAAAACACCTCAATTATCTGCATTATTGGTAAAAGAGAGAGCGTAAGAAAAATGCTTAGTGAGGCATGCTCTAAAGGAAACCAACACAACAATGCACATCTTGAAAATATTTTTCATCAAAAGCTTTAAACCACTTGCTCGTTTCTATCTCATGCTTGGAAACCTTTCAAAGCAATTTCTCATTAAAACCAGGTGTACCTGCATTCTATCTCATGCATTTAAACCAATGCAATACTCATGGAAAAGGCGAATTCATGCTTGTACTCTAAGCATTTTGCAAACAAACCACATATGCATTTCTCATAGCATAACCATTACATCAAAGGTACATGTGAATCAAAAACCATAACATATTTTATATTGGCATTTCACATCTCTTTATTACTCGAATATGCGGACATCTCACTAGATACTTCCTGTGGCATCTCTCATCACAGTACTCCCTCGTCTAGTAACATATTTTTCGGTGGAATATCACATCACCGTACTCACGTGGCGGAATCTCTCATCACCATAAAGCTTGGGTATTTCACCAAGTCCTACCCGATGGAATGCCCATCATCGGTTCTCTCCCTTTGGCATAACCAAAGAGCACATACTAATTTTTAGTTTATTGTGCACTCTCATCCTATTGATCGATCAATTATATCCGGAAAGTATTTTAACATCTATGCCAATATACTATGTCAAATCAACATCTCACCTAATGTTTTTCATGCATTAAAACTCAACATTCCCATCTCATTCAAAATCATAATATTTCCTATGCTTTAACATAAAAGCTCAAATCTCAATTATGCAACATGTTAATCTATGAAATCATTTCAAGCATCATCTCATGCTATAATTCATGTATAAAAATAGTAGGAATTTATCAATCTAAAACCATGAGCATGTAAAAGCATTTAAGGTGCAATCACCACATTCTAGAGAGCAATCTAACTAATACTTACTTCCGGACTTAGGAAGGTGTTTTAAACCTTTCCTAAATCCCCAAACATTGATTCTTGTCCCTCAAGGACTTCTAAAACCATACGCACTCGCCGATTACATTTCGCATGCTTGCTGAAACGCTATCTAAGCTTCCGGGTCAACTCCAAAGATGTATCCCATGTTTTAAACACATAAAAGCAGAGGATTAATGCATCATCATGCATTGAAATCATCAGCCACACACCTAAACTCACTGCTCTACACAAAAACCACATTTCGGCTACCAAACACTACTAAAATCACCTCCAAACTCTTCCGAAATCAAACCCAGCCAAGATCCATCACTTCTAATCTTTTCTAAACATCAATTAACATCAAAAACTAACACACCCACGTCCTTATACCTCCAGCTATAGCAGAACACCAAAACAACCCCAAAAACCACCATTTTAACTAGCAAAAACTTACGAAAAGCAACCTATTCGGGATTGGATTGATAAAGCCTCATTTATAGAATCATTTAACATCCAAAATACATTAGGAAACCATCTCAAAACAGAGCCCAATCAATCACCACGAAAATCTTCAAGATCTCTTCCAAAATCTTGAATTTTAAGCCAATTTCTTGTTTCTAACATTAAAACCACTTAAAAATCATTAATAAAGTATTGATAACATTGGAATTTCAGCAAAGAACTGATCATTAGAGGAGAAGGACAAAGCTTACCTCTAATGGATGATTTCTCCTTGATTTGGACAAGTTTTCTTGAAAATTCAATGTAGAAATCAAGTGGATTTGTTGAAGGATTGATTAGGATACAGTGATTGAAATCTCAACAAATGAAGTGAAAATCAAAGTAAATTTGCTGGAGAAAAGTGTTTGGTTGATAGGATGAAGAAAATGAAATGAGAGAAAATTAGTAAAAACTGGTTATGAGAAGTCAAAGGTAGTTTTCCTATTTTAATCACCTTTATTTTCTTTAATTAAATCATTAATTAAATCACCCAAATTAAGGCAAAATCTGATGAAAACATTTTTGGTAACATTAGCTCCTTAAAGATTCAAAGTTTCAATCCTTTACAAAACAGTCAATACTAAACTTTGCAAAAGCTGCGATTTGGTCACTACACCGAAATGTAGTATTTCCAAACCTTATTTTGTAACATTTATTTCACCATTCTCTTATATATATTAAATGATGATTTTTATATATTTTTCTATATTTTTAAGCATCCTGAACTAGGTGTTCCCTAAAACCTCCTTTTAGATTCGAACCATTTTTCCAGATCGATCCGGTTCAGACTCTAAACATCTAGGCCCAAATTTAGGGTGTTAAACCCTTACATGCATTGGGTATATATAAGGCTCGTGACCTAAATTTGAGTCCTCCTTGAAGTATGAGTTCTAAAAGTAAGTTACATTAACTACATACTCTTTTATACTTTGAATACAGACTCTTTAGATGTTGCCTTCTTTCGCAAATAAGGATAAGTCCTCCTACTTATTGAGCTTCACCTTCTCGGTGGTTCCTTTTAACAAAGCCGGCATCCAGACCAACTTTTGACCTATTTAAGCCCAGCAAAGAGGAGTTTTGCACTTCCTCCCATAGAAGGCTTCATAAGGTGCCATTTGAATACTTGACTGGTAGCTGTTATTATAAGCAAACTCCACCAAAGGCAAATGCTTCTCCCAAGAGCCTTGAAACTCAATCACGCAGCACCTCAACATATCCTCAAGCAATTGGATAACACGCTTAGACTATCCATCTATCTGTGGATGATAAGAAATACTGAAATTCAGCCGCATACCCAAAGCGTGATGCAAATATTCTCAAAATCACGATGTCAACCTCGGATCTCTATCCGACACTATAGATTTTGGTACCCCATGCAGACGCAAAATCTTAGCAATGTGCAACTCTACAAGCTTATCCAAGGTATACGTGGTATGCACAGGTAAGAAATGCGCACACTTCGTAAGGCGATCCACAATCACCCACACTGAATTCCTCTTCGATGGCGACAAAGGCAAACCAGACACAAAGTCCATGGTGATTCTTTCACACTTCCATTCAGGAATCCTCACTGGTGCTCAGCCTTAACCCGCTGACAAACCATGCACTTACTTAAATAAAAGCTCAAATCTCAATTATGCAACATGTAACCCCCTTAACCCGGCCTAGACGGTTGACCCGAATTAAGAAAGTCACACGGGGATAACCAAAGTCAACCCGAAAGTCAACCTTGATTAACGACCCTTTTTTTTTCTTTTTAATCTTGTCTAGATGCCTATTAGTCCTAATTGTGATCACACAGACATCATACTCAAAGATCACAAACATCAGAGATCAACCAGGGACCCAATTGAACAAATTACAACTTTAGGGACCAAATTGTAATTTCTGATAAATAAAAGGACTTAACCCAAATTAAAGTTACAAACTTGAAATTAATCAGGTTTCATGCTTCTCTGTGAAATTTCAGCTAAAAAGGACTTCCCAAGCTCATGCAATTGAACAAACAAGTTTCAGGACCAAAACGCAAACAAATCAAAACATATAACTGCCAATGTCAGCCCCTAACGGTCGACCGTTCCGAAACAGGTAGACCCCGTTCCGAAACACGGGCCGTTCCGCAATGGGTTCCGAAACATGGCCTTGGCAGAGACCAAACCGTTTCGAAACGGTGCATACCGTTTCGGACGCCTGGGTTCATGCAAGGCACCCGTTCCGAAACGGTGCACACTGTTCCGTAACGCCTGCACAGATTGCAGCAAAATGGCATTCCAAAACATCCAATAGATCATTCAAACATGCTTCAAATGCTACCAAACTTTACCAGCATGCAATTCAACATATATATGACTTATAGGCATCATCAAATCAACCAAACAACATCATATGCAAAAAGCCCCAATTCTATTGGCATGCTTCCTACACAAGCTAGCTATTCAAGCACAAAACTTCCAAAACAAGCATATAATGATCCAATCCAAAAACCAGCATTCATATCATCATTCAACATACTTAGGGAGTTCCAAACACCTCCCAAAACATACACATTGGTCCCCCATTGCCAAATCACCCAAAAGCTAAAATGTTTAACAAAAACCTTCCATACATTGAGCTTTACTTGTACTTGAATTCTTGCCCTTCTTGCTGCCCCTCAAGGTTCTCTAATGCTCTGCATTATTGAATTAAGAAAACGAAGAGAGCTTAAGCAAAAGCTTAGTGAGGTATGCTCTTAAAAACCATTCGATAATGCAATTCAAAACATTTACAAAACATGCTTTAAATCAACCTTTGCACATGCTCAAAAGCATACTTTAAACAAGCAATCTCATGCTTCAACATAAACATAACATGTCATATTGGCTCAAGTGATACATTCCATTTCTTAAAACAAGTTCATCAACTTCCGAAGGACTTTTAAACACCTTGGCCCCAAGGACTTTTAAACACCTTGGCCATGGACTTTTAAACACCATGAATGAGGACCACACAAGGACTTTTAACCACCTTTGTGTCCAAAGCTTGAATCACCCCAAGGACTTTTAAACACCTTGGCCCCAAGGACTTTTAAACACCTTGATGTTCTTAAGTAACAAGGCTCACTCAAGGACTTTTAACCACCTTAGTGACCTTAATCTTTTCAAAACATCACTTGCCAATATACATCATTTTCATCATTTAATCCACTCTTTTAAAGCATTAAATCAAGCCATTTTCATCATGCATTTTAAAGCATCAAACCACATTATTTCAATGTACAAAAGCAAGGAACTCCTACCTAGAGTTACCTTCAACATATGGCTTACATCATCAGCAAAAACCATGCTAAAACATGCTTTCAAAACAGTAATTAAAACATGCAAATCATCATTTTGCATCACAACAAAATCATGGCCACCACTAGAGAGAAATTCCGAAAACTTACACTTGAGCTTAGCAAAGTTGTTTAGACTTAAACTATGCTCCCAAAACCTTCAAACCCATATTTAAAAGCTGAAAATCCAATTTCCACAAACGCACTCACCGATTTCCACTTTGCTTCAAGCCAAAGCACCAAATCAAGCTTCCGGATCAACAACTCTTGGATCCAAAGATGCCTCCCCTGTTTCAACACATCAAAGCAGAGGATTAATGCATCATCATGCATTAATTGCTTCAATGAAAGCACCTAAACTCGCTGCTCTCATCCAACCTCCATTTTCGGCCACCAAACACAACCGAAAATGCATCCAAACCACTTCTAAACCATGCCCAGCCATAAACCAGCAAAACCCCACTTCCATAAACATCATATAATATCTAAAAACAACCTATTAACAACCTTATACCTCCAGCAACAACAGATCACCAAGATCACCTCAAAAACAACCTTGAAACACAAGCTAAACTTAGGAAACTCAACCTATTCGGGAATGCATCAATCAAAACTCAATTCCTTATCAATTTAGAGATCATTTAACATCAAAAACACCTCTCAAATCATAGATTAATCAGATCTAACGAAAATCATCAAAAATCATCAAAATCTTGCATTATAAGCCAAGATCCATTTCACCACTTAAAAACCTTTAATTAAACATCAATTAAGGATTGAAAACTTAGGAATTTCAGTAAAGAACTGATAGTTTAGAGGAGAAGGACGTTCTTACCTCCAAACTTGAGTTTCTCCTCTTTTTGCAATCAAAATCCTTGTTGAAACAATTAGCAATTGAAGAGGTTTTGAAGATATGTTGATTAGGAATCAAATGAGAGTTGAAAGGAGGGATTTAGGTGAAGAAATCAGATCCAATTCTCTGGAAAAATAGTGTTTGGGTTGAGAGAAAATGAGAGAAAGAAAATTAGGAGAAGTTGGTTACAAAATCCAAAAATAGCCAAATGGCTTCCCTCCAATTTTAATATCTTTTAAAATCAGATTTTAGACTTAAAATATCTTAGAAAAATCTGGAGAAACTCCCTTTGGGTAAATAGCTCCTTAAAGATTCAAAGTTTCAACCCTTTATAAAACAGTCACCAACTTACAAAAATTACATTTTGGTCACTAGCCAAAATGTCACACTTCCAAAACTCATTTTCCAAAATTGATTTCACAGTTCACTTAATTATATTAAAAGATGATACATTTTTCCATATTTTTAATGCAACCCGAACTAGGCTTTCCTAATTTCACCTCTATAGATTCGAATAGCACTTTGACCAACCGGGCAACGCCCAAAACTCCTAAGCCCAAAACCGGGGCGTTACACAACATGTTACTCTATGAAATCATTTCAAGCATCATCTCATGCTATAATTCATGCATAAAAACAGTAGGAATTTATTAATCTAAAACCATGAGCATGTAAAAGCATTTAAGGTGCAATCATCACATTCTAGAGAGAAATCTAACCAATACTTACTTCCAGACTTAGGAAGGTGTTTTAAACCTTTCCTAAATCCCCAAACCTTGATTCTTGTCCCTCAAGGACTTCTAAAACCATACACACTCACTGATTACATTTCGCTTGGTTGTCGAAGCGCTATCTAAGCTTCCGGATCAACTCCAAAGGTGTCAGAAGATGTCTCCCCTATTTTAAACACATAAGAGCAGAGGATTAATGCATCATCATGCATAGAAATCACCAGCCACGCACCTAAACTTGCTGCTCTACACAAAAACCACATTTCTGCTACCAAACACTACCGAAATCACCTCCAAACTCTTCCAAAATCAAACCCAGCCAAGATCCATCACTTCTAATCATTTCTAAACATCAATTAACATAAAAAACTAACACAACCACGTACTTATACCTCCAGCTATAGCAGAACACCAAATCCACCCTAAAAACCACCATTCTAACAAGCAAAAACTTAGGAAAAGCAACCTATTCGGGATTGGATTGATAAAGCCTCATTTATAGAATCATTTAACATCCAAAATACATTAGGAAACCATCTCAAAACAGAGCCCAATCAATCACCACGAAAATCTTCAAGATCTCTTCCAAAATCTTGAGTTTTAAGCCAATTTCTTGTTTCTAACATTAAAACCACTTAAAAATCATTAATAAAGTATTGATAACTTTGGAATTTCAGTAAAGAACTGATCATTATAGGAGAAGGACAAAGCTTACCTCTAATGCATGATTTCTCCTTGATTTGGACAAGTTTTCTTGAAAATTCAATGTAGAAATCAAGTGGATTTGTTGAAGGATTGATTAGGATTGAAACAGTGATTGAAATCTCAACAAATGAAGTGAAAATCAAAGTAAATTTGCTGCAGAAAAGTGTTTGGTTGATAGGATGAAGAAAATGAAATGAGAGAAAATTAGTAAAAACTGGTTATGAAAAGTCAAAGGTAGTTTTCCTATTTTAATCACATTTATTTTCTTTAATTAAATCATTAATTAAATCACCCAAATTAAGGCAAAATCTGATGAAAACATTTTTGGTAACATTAGCTCCTTAAAGATTCAAAGTTTCAATCCTTTACAAAACAGTCAATACTAAACTTTGCAAAAGCTACGATTTGGTCACTACACCGAAATGTAGTATTTCCAAACCTTATTTTGTAACATTTATTTCACCATTCTCTTTTATATATTAAATGAGGATTTTTAGATATTTTTCTATATTTTTAAGCATCCTGAACTAGGTGTTCCCTAAAACCCCCTTTTAGATTCGAACCATTTTTCCAGACCGATCTGGTTCGGACTCTAAAAATCTAGGCCCAAATTTTGGGTGTTACACCCTTACATGCATTGGGTATATATAAGGCTCGTGACCTAAATTTGAGTCCTCCTTGAAGTATGAGTTCTAAATGTAAGTTACATTAACTACATACTCTTTTATACTTTAAATACAGACTCTTTAGATGTTGCCTTCTTCCGCAAATAAGGATAAGTCCTCCTACTTATTGATCTTCAATCAGCTCTACAGGTTGCTACAGGCTACAGAAAATTTCAAGACTGGGCTCAATGGGCTTAGGAAATTGCCCTCTTGAAATCGGGACACATCTTAGCTAAGTCGGTGTAACTCCTGCCCAGGTAGCACTTGGCGATATTACTGCTTCGGTGGCGTCCTTGGCGGCATCTTTAGCTGCTTCAGTACAGCTCCTTCAGTTCCAGCTCCTTCAGTTCCAGCTTTCTTGTCCGGTCCTGTCCTTTCCTCTCCTCTCCCATCTATAGCACCTCCAAATATAAACTAAACTAAAATAATAACTTTTCTCAACCAAATATGAAATATTCAATAAAAGCATGGTGTAAGAGAAGATATTTTTATAATGCATGAAATGCATCTAAATTTGCCAAAATGAGCTTAAGAACATCAATAATAAGGGCAGGAATGTGTGCACAATATAGAACTCATGGACAATCTACACACCCCCAAACTCGAACAATTGCTTGTCCTCTTGCAATGCAACCTAACTAGTAAATCTACCCTTTAGCATATATTTAATAGAAACAATAGCTTGCAACTTGATTTCATACCTCAAGGGCGTGGCACCTATTTAATGTTAGTGATAGAGAATGCATGAAATAACTTAAATTTAATTTTCTTAATGCCAGTGCAGTGTGTGTAGGTCTGTGTTCATGCTAAACATGCTAAAGTTACCAAGTTAACAAAGTCATTCTATAACAATTAAGTTACTAGAAAGGATACGAGTTGCTGCCTTGGCAGCATAGTTGGGCACTTTTATTCTCTTTTTCTAATAATGGCTTAAGGCATTTAGCTCATCACAACTATTCTTTGGGTTTGAAGCTAAGATAGGTGCAGTCTACAAAACTGTAACCCTTTGAATAGATTCATCCCGTGAAGACTTTCATTCACTCTTGCTAATTTGTCCGCCACTTGGCTTAGATTCATGGACTTTTGATAGCAGCGGAGTGTCCTTGCTCGTGATCCTTTTTAGAGCCTGTTTCGGGCACCTCTAGCGTTTTTTTTCTTGTTGTCTAGAGCCTGTTTCATGCACCTCTAGGGTTTTTATTCTTTCTACCTATAGCATGTTTCGGGAACCTCTAGGGTTTTCATCTTCTTTGTTATGTTTCCCTGTGCTACCATGGCGGCAAACCTATATTCATTCATGAAACATTTATTAAGTAAGGCAGACAATGTTAAACTCAAAACATAAGCAAAAATTTAGCTTTTAACAGCCAAGTGTAAAGATAATTGGTAAAAAGAAACCTTTTCTATGTATTTTTCATGCTTCTACCCATAGTTAGATTATTTTTTTTAGAATGGTGTGAATATTAGTAATCGGCTAATCTATAATAGGCACATGTTTTAAACTAAATATTTCTATTTCATTAAGTGTTATGGGGCATAATTTACATATGTATCTAAATGCTATGAATCTAAATCAAAGAGGACTAATTCCCCTCAAACTCAAGGTTGACATTGTCCTCAATGCCTCTACAAGAATTAAAAAACATAACATATATAAAAATAAAAAGGAAAAAAAAATAAAAACAGAATAGAAAATAAAACATAAAAATTAAAAAGAAAAGGAAAAAATTGGTTCTATAAGCTGGGGGAGTTCCCCTCTGTTGCTGCCGCATCAGATGATGAGTCTGAGGAGACAGGCAAGATGAGGCGGCGCGTAGCGGATGGACTTTATGTTGTGCTCTTCTTCAGGCTACGCGACGGCTGAATGCAGTTGGGGGTGGCTTTCTTGGTTTGTCATTAAACTTATCAACCTTGGGGATCTGCTTCTAGCCGCTTTCTATTTTTGGCTGGCTCTACTAGTTCATCGTCAAAGAAGTCTGAAATCTCCTTGTCAGAGTAGTTGGTGTCCTTGATAGCGGGCGTTTTGGCTAGTGGGGAGGCAGCAATGGTTTCTTCCTCCTTCTCTAATTTTAATGAGGAAGAGAGGTGGTATGGTTGGATAGGGGTTGGAGAGGTTCTTCTCTTGGGGCGGGGGTGTGGTCCCTCGTTGTCATCTGCGGCAGGAGCAGCAGCTGTTCTTGGAGTGATCTGGATTGGCTTGGACGCTGCTAACTCTGTTAGAAAGGCGGACAACTGTGGTCCGGCGTCCTAATATTTGTCCACCCGGTAGGGCACAAAGGCCTCATGCACGTCTGCTACGTATTTGGTGAAGATCATCTGGTTGTGCTCAGTCCTCTGGCAGCTTTCCACTAGGTTGTGCAGTAGGGGGATTGCGGCAGACGTGAGGGCAGTATCAGTACTGCCTGTTGCGGCTGGGTTACGACAACTTGGGACGACGGTTGGGCGGTGGAAGGTGTGTTAGGCTCCGCACTATGCATTATTTGTTGGAGTACCCTCTTGTCCATCCTTCCTTGGCACGAAGAATTTTATCTTTTGGGTGCTGCGGCTCGCCAAAATTGACCCACAGGTTAGTGATAAGTGAAAGGAAGAAGAGTTGACCTTTGACGGTTGACTTTTTCACGTGGGCGTAGATCTTCTTTATTATTACGTTGCCAATGTTTATATGTTGTCCCTTCTTTATACTGCAGATAAGGGCGAGCCGCGACCTATTTACTATTGATTCGTGCGAGGTTGGCATCAGGCGGCGCTGGACAAATTAACTCCAGTGAGCTGCCTCTGGCAGCAAGTCACTATGGTTGACTGACCCACTATTTTTTCCTTTCATCCATTTGGTGTTTGGCTTACAGAGTTCCTTCTTGATCTTGTTCTAGTCAACCCCTGTCAGATATGATTCCCATTCTCCATGCGGGTGGCCGTAGATCTCTATGTTGTAAATTTTGTTAATCATTTCAGCAGTCAACTTAACACCTTCTCCCCAGACGTGGATGAAAGGGCTCTCTGGGTTTGGCTGATGGGCATAGAACTCTCGTACATGGTTGTTGTTGATCCCTTTTGGTCGTCGTTCGAATTGGTCCCAGCCCATATTATGGATCCTCTCGAACATGGAAGGTTCCAACCCAAAATCACCATCAGGCTGGGTGTATTGAAGCCCATCTCTTCCCATTGTTGCATTTCTCTGTAAAACTGGTTGTAGGTCTCCTCGACAGCAGGTTTCAAGAACCTTTTGAATGATGTTTTGGAGGTGGCGGTGGGGTGTTGTGATGAGGCAATAGTTTGTGGAACGATTGTTTTCCTAAGGAAAAAAAATAACGTGAAAGAAGAATAAAGCAAAGAAATCTTAGAAGCAAAGATTGTAGGTAAAATTTAGTGAAATGAGAGTGCAAAGTGAATAACGGGGTGGTAGAATAGTTGGCCATATATAGTCGTTTCTATGCACTACCTTGGCGGGCACGCTGTCAACGGGTGGCAATTATTGTGGTGCAAATAATAGAATTCTAGCTGTTACGCAGATATTCGTTCTGCTCGCCGCGGCAAACTAGCCGTTGCGGCTAGCCGTTATGAAGCCACTAGCTGTTATGCTCATCTGCCTTGGGCTGCCTAGGCTGTTAGATGGGCCTCTCCTTTATTCTTTCATCTTTTTTGGTCTTTCCTTATTACATAACCTGAAATAAAATAAATAGAAAAATTAAGTAAGAAATTAAATCTAATCTTAATGCTGAAAAGTTAAAAAAAATTGGTTATGTTGGGCTGCGCTTTTCCCAAGCATAACCACTTCCTGAGGGTCTATGTGTTTGGCTAGATTTCTGGGCATGTCCTTCCCCTCCTTAGGTGGACGTTGCTGCTAACCTTGCTGCCCTGGCGGAACATACACCAAGAAAACAAAGACGTTTTTTAAGAAAATAAATAAAAAAGAGATTTAATGTGCAAAAACTAAATAGAAGTGCAGAAATTCAAACGTAGTTGTTGTTGCTAATCCCCGACAACGGCGCCAAAAACTTGTACAACATTTAGGTGTTCTCCATTTATGAGAGCAAGTGAAAACTCTTATCAAGTTGTAGTATAAAAGATATCGTCTCCCACGGGGATTGGATCAGCTCCTATTAATGGTTTCCTGCACAAAGATTTTAGTAAATGCGCTATTAAATCTCATGATGTGGAAATACAAAAACACAAGTAAAAATAAAAATAGTGATGAGAGAGATGATAGGGAGAGATTGGGCGATAAGATGGGTAAGACGGGTGCAACTCAGTAGCATGGGGGTTGCATTGCAAAATTTGAATATGTTTAGCGCTGCCATGAGTTGCTGCCTTGGTGGGTATGGCGTGCAGCAAACTACGACCCTGTCACACAGCCGTAGTAGGTCACCACCACTGCATGGGTGTCTACTGGCTCGGTAGGTGAAACAAAAAATGTCATGGTGGCTCGTTTGGAAGACATTCTAAGTTCGGCACGATAGTCGACAATGATCCCTCCTATTCGTAAGGTAGGATGCTCGAGATTGCTTAACTTGTGGACTAGTGTGGAACCAAATTAGACAACTCGGTTGGTACCCCTTTTAGCCGCTGAAACTTGAGGACTAGTGTGGAACCAAGTTAGTCACGCCTTTGTGAGTTGTGACTGTGCTTAACCCTTTCGTGAGCCTTGCACTTGCGTGCCCGACAAATGGATTTTCTCTTCAATTGACTGGTGTAGACTAATTGTGCGAACAAGGAGAATGGATTAAGCAAACTCGGAATTATATTGAAAACAACTCAAAGCTATACAATTGTTTCACTCAAACTACTTTAAATACACGCGTCTAAACCCTAGGAGAGTTGGGCCGTGACCCCCAACACTCCAACTTATCTAGCTAACCCCCATCTACACTCTCATCGACAAATGTCATTGATTCCCTTTCACGACATGCCCTTATACCCTTACATGCATTGGGTATATATAAGGCTCATGACCTAAATTTGAGTCCTCCTTGAAGTAGGAGTTCTAAAAGTAAGTTACATTAAATACAAACTCCTTTATACTTTAAATACAGACTCTTTGGACGTTGCCTTCTTCCACAAGTAAGGATAAGTCCTCCTACTTATCGATCTTCAATCAGCTCTACCGACCGCTACAGGCTTTAGGAAATTGCAAGACTAGGCTCATTGGGCTTCAAAAATTTCCCTTTTGAAATCGTGACCCATCTTGGCTAAGTCAGTGTAATTCTTGACCGGGCAGCACTTAGTGGCATTACTGCTTCGGCAGCGTCCTTGGCGGCATTTTAAGCTGCTTCAATACTGCTCCTTTGGTTCCAGCTTTCTTTTCTGGTCCTGTCCTTTCCTCTCCTCTCCCATCTATAGCACCAGCAAATATAAAGTAAACTAAAACAGTAACATTTCTCAACCAAATATGAAATATTCAATAAAAGCATGGTGTAAGGGAAGATACTATTATAATGCAATCAATGCACCTAAATATGCCTAAATGAGCTTAAGAACATGAGTAATAAGGGCATGAATGTGTACAAAATATAGAACTCATGGACACTCTACAGTAGGGCTTGACGATGTGAGATTCAGTCAAGCTATCTGCATATCTGAGTAAAGTTGCTAAAATTCCAATATATGAGATTCACATGTACCTCGTTTATAAATGATTTAATGAATTGAATTTGGTATATGAGATTATGCTTTGAGAAATGCTTTTGAGAAACAAGAATGTGTGGTTTTGCTTTGAGATTATGCATTTGGGTTAATGCATGAGATAGATGGTACATGTGGTTTTAATGATGAGGTTTTTGCTTTGGAAATGATTTCAAGCATGAGATAGATTGAGCATGATGAGATAGAGTTTTCTAAATGAGAAATGGTTTTAAAATGCATTGTTGTTGTTGGCTTGTATTGAGCATCCCTCACTAGGCATTATTGCTTACGCTCTCTTTTCCCAACAATGTAGAGAAATAGCATATTTTGGGCAGCAAAGGAGCAAGAAGAAACCCAAGGAGTGAGACTTAGCTCAAGTATGGTTTTATGTTTACCTATTAATGATAATTGGCAATAGGAGGATGCCTTTATTTTTTAGAAGTGTGTGTTTTGAAACTCCCTTGTTTGAGGCAAGTTTGTGATTTCCTTGATGACTTGTAAATGGCTTTTACTTGTTGGTATTTGCTTTCATTTGCATTTTGGCTCTTGAATGGTCTTTTTACATAGGTAGCAAGCCTACAGATTTCCTTAATGTATATTGCCATGCTATGATGTTGAAATTGCCTTATATGAATGACGTTTGATGTTTAGATATGTTGTATGCATGTTGGAAGCATGTTGGAATGATTTTGAGTGCATTAAAGTGTGAAAAACCCGAAAATATTGTCATTACAGGCCCAAGTGTTTCGGTACGCAAGCTGTACCGAAATAGTAAGCCTGAATAGGCCTTGGGGTTTCGAAACATAGGCAAGTGTTTCGATACGGGCTCCTTCAGGTTGGCTACTAGAGTACCATGTTCCGAAACACCATAGCGATTGTTCCGATATGAGCTTGAGCTTCGAGATGGTTGAACCTGTTCCAAAACAAGGTGTTCCGATACATAGCGTCATGTACCGAAACACCCGGTTGTTAAGTTGGTTATTGGAATCTTTTGAAGTTCTATTTCTTTGCGTTTTAGTCACTGGATGTCGTGGATGCAATTAAATGATTTTGGATGATTTTTTTGATTTGAGATTTGACATAGAGACATTTAATGTGAAAAATTAAAGGTTGATAACTTAGAATTTGAAGAAGTCCCTGTAAAATATTAGAATTCCCAAATGGTCCCTAAAATGCATTTTTGTTCAATTAGATCCCTAATCATTGCCTGATTGAGTTGCAAATTGTTCTGCTGCAAAGTTTAACACATAGATAATAATGAGCATCTAGACAAGATAAATGAAAAAAAGGGTCATTTATTGAGGTAAACTTCCCAAATTACTTCAATATTCCCTGTGTGACTCGTTCGATTCGGTGTTTCGCCCAGGCCAGCTCTGGGGGGTTACAACTTTGATGTGTTCTTTCGGGTCCATCTTGAAGTTCTCGTACTTAGGTTGAGAAGATCAATCTTGGTCTCCTTTACTTCATTGGTTCCTTCACGAATGACTTCATGCTTGTCCCAAATTTCCTTGGCACTCGAGCAAGAAGATGACTTTGCATACTCATCGGGTCCAAGAGCACAAAGCAAGATGTGCATAGCTTTATCGTTGAGTTGCATCTTCTTCTGATCTTCCACATTCCATTCCTTCTTGCTTCTTTATGGAACGAACGGGCCATCAAGGACTACATCCCAAAGATAATAGTCACCGGCTTT
This sequence comes from Hibiscus tridactylites, assembly GCA_958450335.1. Classification (NCBI taxonomy): domain Eukaryota; kingdom Viridiplantae; phylum Streptophyta; class Magnoliopsida; order Malvales; family Malvaceae; genus Hibiscus; species Hibiscus tridactylites. The sequence continues at coordinate 31,307,616 of OY288289.1, forward strand.
GATGAGGAACATCATCCTATTCTTACATTAGGGGTAGTTGACATCGTTAAAATAAGAAGGCTTGTCGATGGATTGCGCCATGATCTCTGGTTGATGTAAAATTGTTGAGCACTTCAAGGATCGACTCTAGGATGTTAATTTGATGTAGAGACGAAGCTATGTTACCAATTGTTAAGGGCTCAAATGATCAACCGATATAGCCATGAAGGGGTGAATTGGATTTTTGCTTTGGTGGATGAATGGCTAAGAATAAAAAATATTGACACGATGTTTTACAATGGTTCGACTACCCAAACGAGTCTACTTCCACAACCTTAGCTATCCACACTAAGGATTTTCCACAAATCCACTAATTTGTCTTTCCTTTTCCGAGATTAAGGAGATAACCCTTACAACCAACACTTATACCCCAAAGTCTTGAAACACTCTCTTACAAGAGAAAAACAAATGTAGCAAACTAGGTAAACCTCACAAGGCAAAAAGTTTGCAAAATAAGCACACACCTAAAATCTTAAACACTTGAGCAAATGTGACAATTTAGCTCACTAGTGTTTTCTACAAGCAATATAACAATTTAAGCACAAAACTTGATTTCTCCATACATGAATGTTGACAAGTTGTTTCTTGTTGTTGCATAGTTGTTTGATTGAGTCTTCTAAGCCTTTAAAGAGTTTATGGTCGTTACTAGCCATTGGGGTTTATTTGGAGCCGTCGGGGACTTTATTTCCAGCATTAAATGTACTTATGGGCTCATCGGTATTGGTACTTGCGGACGGGAATCGGTACGCATCCTGAAATGGAAATTGTCGTATAGGCAAAATTGCATTGGGTATCGATACACTATGCAGGTGTACCGGTACACCCCATAATGTATCAGAACATTGAGGCCATATCGATACTTTATTTTGATATTAGAAAAAGTAATTTTGGGGAAACAAAGGGGCGTATCGATACGGGTAAAAAGGGTACCGATACGGTTGACTGGGTATCGGTACTCACAACATGTTTCTTTTTACACTTTGGCTATTTTGAAAGCATTTAAACATGTCAAAAAAAGTTTGGAAACAATTGAAACTATTTTTTCAATTTAATGGAGTTTTGAAATATTTTTGCGAATTAGTTCAAGTCCAAAAACATTTTTCATTTAAGTTATGTCAAATTAAAAGATCTCAACACCTTTGTATGAACTTAAGAATAAATTGTAAGGCTTTTGAGTTGATTTTACTGCATATTTTCACTAGTTCATGCTCTCCGTACCAGTAAATCCCATATTGTCAACATTTAACTAGTACTAATACGATAAATACCGTACCAGTATGCAGAGTAAAAAAGGGACAATTTTGTCACATTTTTTTCATGCTCTGTGCGCTTATTGATATGCATGATACATAACAAGTTTATTGAATTTCTATTGTTTAAATTTGTTTATTTAATTTGAAATTCAATATTTTTCTTGAATGTTTCGACTAAAATTCTTTTTTTACTTGATTAAGGGGGAGCCTGTAACCCCCTTAGCCCGGCCTAGACGATTAACCCGAACTACGAAAATTACACGGGGAAAACCAAAGTCAATCCGAAAGTCAACCTTGATTCACAACCCTTTTTTTCTTTTTAATCTTGTCTAGATACAGATTAACCCTAAGTGAGTACTCACAAATCATATTTGAGAAAGGCACAACGATCAAATAACATATAGGGATTCAATTGAACTTATTACAAGTTTAGGGACCAAAATGTAATTTCTATAAATTAGAAGGTCTTCACTGATTATAAGGTTAACAATATGAAATTAGTCTTGTTACATGCTTCTCTACCAAATTTCTTCTTAATTGAACATCTCAAACTCAAGTAATTTCAACTTCAACATTTGGGACCAAAAACTAAAGCTTGCAAACTTCAGCACCATTCAAATCTATGCCCAACGGTCACCCGTTTCGAAACATCCACATGATGTATCGAAACGCTGGATCGAAACGGCGTTGACCATTTCGATACTCGGGTTGGTTCCGAAACGTGGCTTTCTAGTAGCCAAATCGTTTCGAAACAACCTTTAGCATATCGAAACACGAAGGCCATTTCAGGCCCCCGTTTCGAAACACTAGAGGGTGTTTCGATACAGTTTGCCCAGAAGCTGCAACTATTGCTGGTTTTTCATGCATAAACCCATTCAAACACATCCAAAAGACTCCCCAAACATATCAACATGTCATCAAACATATAAGGTACATATTTAGAATTCCTAAACACCTTCATAGCATCAAACTGGAAATCTCACAAGTCTAGAGGCATGCTTCCTAATATCAAATCCAAATAGGGAAATCAAACCTCCAAACAAGCAATTAAGGCCATTTACAATTCAAACCGACCAAAACAAACATGCCACAACCTCAGGGAGTTTAATACATCTCCCAAAACAAACTTAGTTTCCCATTGCCAATTTACAAAAACTAATAGTGTATGAAAACTTCACCATACGTGAGCTTGGACTTCCTTGGATGAACTTAGCCTCCTTGATGCCCTTAAACATCTCAATTATCTTCATTATCGGTAAAAGGTAGCGTAATCACAAATGCTTAGTGAGGCACGCTCTAAAGAAACCAACAAAATAATGCAATTTTAGAAAACACTTTCATCAAAGCTTTTAAACCACGTGCTCATATCTTTCTCATGCTTGGAAAACTTTCAAAGAAAAACTCATTGAAATCTCATGTACCTTCATTCTATCTCATGCATTAAAACCAATGCAAATCTCATGACAAGGCCATTCACATGCTTGTATTGTCAGAGCATTTCTAAACAAAACACATATGCATAACTCATAGCATAAATCATCTCATCAAAGGTACATGTGTAACAAAAACCATTTCATCATTTATATTGGCATTTAGCATCTCATTAATACTCGGATACGCGGACATATTTCTACACTAGACTCTTGCAGTGGAATCTCACATCACCGTACTCACTTGTCTAGCAACACAACTTCCGGTGGAATCTCTTATCACCGTACTCACATGGTAGAACCTCTCATCGCCACAAAGCTTGGGTATTTCACCAAGTCCTACCCGATGGAATGCCCATCATCGGAATATCTCCTTTTGGCTTAACCAAAGAGCACGTACGAATTTTTAGTTTATAGTGCACTCTCATCCTATTGATCAATCAATTATATTCGGTAAGTTTCTTAACATCTATGCCAATGTAATGTGTTAAAATATCATCTCACCTATTGTTTTTCATGCAATATAACACAAAGGTTTTCTCACCACATTTCAAATCATAAATCATACTTTGCTTCAAACCAAAAGCTCAAATCTATTCAATGCAACATGACATCTCATGACATATCTACAAGCATAATCTCATGCTCTAAAACATGCATAAAAACAATAGGAATTTAACAATCTCAAACCATGAGCATGTAAAAGCATTTTAGGAGCAAACACCACTTAGAGAGACCAAATCAAACCATACTTACTTCCGGATTTAGGAAGGTGTTTCAAACCTCTCCTAAATCCCCAACCCTTGTATTTTTGTCCTTGTGGACTTCAAACCCAATCGCACTCACCGATTTAGTTTCGCTTGCTTGCCGAAATGTCGATTAAGCTTCCAGATCAACTCCAAAAGTGTCCGAAGATGTCTCCCATGTTTTAGACACATCAAAAAATATGATTAATGCATCATCATGCGTTGAAATCTTTAGCCAACACTCCCAAACTCGGTGCTCTAAGCAACCACAACATTTCGGCTACCAAACACAACTGAAATCACCTCCAAACTCTTCCAAAACTTAACTCAGCTAAGATCCATCACTTCTAATCATTTCTAAACATCAATTAACATCAAAAACCACCTTAAACTCATCTTTATACCTCCAGCTATAATAGAACACCAAAAACACTTCAAAAACTACCATTTTCATAAGCAAAAACTTAGGAAACACAACCTATTCGGGATTGGATTGATAAAACCTGATTTCTAACATCATTTAACATCCAAAATTCATTAGGGAACCATCTCAAAACAGAGCCCAATCAATTACAATGAAAAATCCACAAGATCTCTTTCAATCTTAAGTTTTAAGCCAAAAATCTTGTTTCTAACATTAAAACCATATATAAAACTTTAATAAAGGATTGACAACTTGAGAATTTCAGTAAAGAACTGAGTATTTAGAGGAGAAGAACAATCTTGCCTCTAAAAGATGATTTCTCCTTGATTTGGGCAAAATTCCATGAAAATACAATGTGGAAATCAAAAGGATTTATTGCAAGATTGATTAGGAACCAATTAGTGATGGAAATCTCATCAATTGATGTAAAAATCAATGTGAATTTTGCTGGAGAAAAGGTGTTTGGATGATAGGATTTTGAGAGAAAAAGGAATGAGAGAAAATTAGAGAAAGGTAGTTATGAAAATCAAAAAGTAGTTTTCACCTTTCTTTTATTTAATTAAATCTTTAATTGAATCACCCAAATTAAGGAAAAATCTGGAGAAAAACATTTTGGGTAAATTAGCTCCTTAAAGATTCAATGTTTCAATCCTTTACAAAACAGTCACTACTAAACTTTGCAAAAATCGCAATTTGGTCACTACACCGAAATGTTGTATTTCCAAACCTTATTTTGTAAAATTGATTTCACCACTCTCTTATATATATTAAATGAGGATTTTTAGATATTTTTCTATATTTTTAAAGCATCCCGAACTAGGCGTTCCCTAAAACCTCCTTTAATATTCGAACCGTTTCTTAGACCGGTCCGGCTCAGACCCTAAACTTCTAAGCCCAAAATTGGGGTGTTACAACTCTCCCCCTCTTAAGGATCCGATCTATACCTCCGAAGCATAGAGACATGAAACACATCATGTATCTTTTCCAACTCTTGTGGTAATCTTGGCCTTATAAGCAATAGGACCCACACGTTCAATCACCTCGTATGGTCCAATATACCTAGGGCTCAACATATCGTTCTGGCGAAACCTCATCACCTTCTTCCAAGGTGAAACCTTCAAGAACACAAGGTCACCCACCGTAAACTCAATCTCCTTACGCTTAAAATCTGCGTAAGACTTCTGTTGATCAGAAGCTGCCTTCAAGTGCTCACATATAAGCTTCACCTTCTCGGTGGTTCCTTTTAACAAAGCTGGCATCGAGACCAACTTCTAACCCGTTTCAGCCCAGCAAAGAGGAGTTATGCACTTCCTCCCATACAAGGCTTCATAAGGTGCCATTTGAACAGTTGCCTGATAGCTATTATTATAAGCAAACTCCACCAAAGGAAAATGCTTCTCCCAAGAGCCTTGAAACCCAATCACACAGCACCTCAGCATATCCTTAAGCACTTGGATAACGCGCTCAGACTGACCATCCGATTGCAGATGATAAGAAGTAGTGAAGTTCAGCCGCATACCCATAACACGCTAGGATCCCTATCTGACACTATAGATTTTGGTACACCATGCAAACGCACATTCTCAGCAATGTACAACTCTACAATCTTATCTAAGGTATATGTGGTATGCACAGGTAACTGTTATTATAAGCAAACTCCACCGAAGGCAAATGCTTCTCCCAAGAGCCATGAAACTCAATCACGCAGCACCTCAACATATCCTCAAGCACTTGGATAACACGCTTAGACTATCCATCTGTCTGTGGATGATAAGAAGTACTGAAATTCAGCCGCGTACCCAAAGCTTGATGCAAATATTCCCAAAATCACGATGTCAACCTCGGATCTCTATCCGACACTATAGATTTTGGTACCCTATACAGACGCAAAATCTCAGCAATGTGCAACTCTGCAAGCTTATCCAAGGTATACGTGGTATGCACAAGTAAGAAATGCGCACACTTCGTAAGGCGATCCACAATCACCCACACTGAATTCTTCTTCGATGGCGACAAAGGCAAACCAGACACAAATTCCATGGTGATTCTTTCCCACTGACAAACCTGAAGGAAACTGATGCTCAGCCTTAACCCGCTGACAAACCATACACTTACCCACATATTCCGCATCATCTTTCTTCAAACCCACCCAATAGTACTCATCATTTAAATCACGATACATCTTTGTACTACCAGGGTACATAGCAAAATGACTACTATGAGCTTCGGTCAGAATAGTACGCCTCAACTCCACATCATTCGGTACAACTATATGTCTCCCGAAACATAGAACTCCATCATCATTAAAACAAAAATCCGATGGTCTATCCTCATCAATATCCTGAACATGAGACACCAAGGAATCATCCAACAACTGCTTATCTTTTATCAACTGAACCAGAGATGGTTTCACTTGCAATTCAGCCACAAGACCTACATCTTGTGAAATATTCAAGCTGGCAAACATGGCCCTTAACTCCACTGCCACCTTCCTGCTCAAGAAAAACATGGTTTTGCACTTTCACGGGACATATTCTATACAATTTCCGCATTACAACTGTCTCACCAAAGGAACTAGTCACATGCATACCAACATCCAAAGACTCAACATGTATACTAGGCATTTGAGCATGTTCACGCAATATGTACGAGTGTGTAGATCATGAATCAATTAAAGAAAGTAATGATAAGGATTGCAAAGTAAAGGTACTTGCGATCACATTCATATCATTCCTTCCCTCACGATGAGAATACACTCGAGCCTGACCACCACCCTCGGGTTGCACAGCCACAACATGTGCTACATTCCTCCCACCATCATCTCTGTGCTGAAAATTACCACGACCGCGCCTACGGCCTCTCTGTGGCTCAGCTTCTCTCACCGAAGCTTGTCCGTCCTTCAAAGGTTGAGGACAATCGTTCTTCAAATGTCCACGGTTTCCATAATTCCAGCATGTATCAAGGTTACCCCAACACTCGCCACCATGTCGTCTACCACAACGGTTACACTCAGAAGTCTTTTGAACAGCATTAGGTCCTTGCTGACCTCTACCAAGGTTACCACCTCCACGCCTAGCATCAAAGTGCGACCTCCTATCATTATGCCTCTTGTTGAGCTCTCTATTATAATCGCGTTCAGCCGCTCTCTTCAAAGAGCTAGATCCATCTGCTCGGCCCATCAGACCAAGATTCAACTCAATGTCCTTGACTCCAGTGGCCAAGACATCGAAATCTGTATAATCAGCCGCAAGCATAAAAGTCTTCATATCCGTTACTAACCCATAACGGAATCATTCGCACCTCTCCCGCTCATTAGGAATCAACTGAGGTGCATACTGACTGAGGCGGACAAACTGAATCTCATACTCAGCTACAAACATGCTACCTTGCACAAGGGACATAAATTCCCTCTTCTTCTCATCTAGGTATCGCACACCCAGATACTTCCGCTTGAACGCACTCAGGAAGAGCGTCCAAGTCACCTCATCATCCTCCATCCCAGAGATAGCGGTCATCCACCACGTGTAAGCATCACCATGCAGCAATGATACAACACAACCCAACTTCTGCACATTACTTCAGTTCATCTGACCAAAAATCCTCTTGGTACTCTCTAACCAAGACTCAGATCCTTCCGGAGATAAACCTCTAAACTCTGTCCCTCCCAAACTGCGAAGACGTTCCAAAGGCAATCTCACATTGGCGTTATCCTGATGCGCAGCTCCATGAGCTTCAGCTACTGCTGCCTGAAAGGCTCCAGCAATAGCCTGAATCAACACAGTCATATCAGAAGCAGCTTGCCCCTGCACACCTTCAGGTCCAGTGACCCCAGCACCAACATTTCCAACACCAGCACCACCAGGTGGTCCACCACCAGGAGGAGGAGGTAAATCAACACCATTATCAGCATTCTCATCATTTTAATTCTGATCCATATCTCTTTTATTCATCCGCAACTCTCTACGTGGCCCCATTTACAAAGAAAACAATGGATTGACAAAAATGCAATAAACACAATTAGGCACAATAAGGTAAGTAATTCAAGTAATCAAGCTCATTTTCGAAAAGAATTCCTTTCGTTAGCTTTGATGTGGCAATGGGATCCCCTAACACACTCCAACATAGCATAACAACACAGCTACATCACAATTGAAATCATACATCACTATTCACACAACATTCCTTCAACCAAAAGGCACATCATGTAATTACACATACATCATTCACATAACAAATCCCAATTATACGAGAACCAAGCTCTGATACCACCAAATGTAACCCCCTTAGCCCGACCTAGACGATTGACCCGAACTACGAAGATTACACGGGGAAAACCAAAGTCAACCCGAAAGTCAACCTTTATTAACAACTCTTTTTTTCTTTTTAATCTTGTCTAGATACATATTAACCCTAAGTGAGTACTCACAGATCATATTTGAGAAAGGCACAGCGATCGGATAACATATAGGGATTCAATTGCACTTATTACAAGTTTAGGGACCAAAATGTAATTCCTTTAAATTAGAAGGTCTTCACTAATTTTAAGGTTACCAATATGAAATTAGTCTTGTTACATGCTTCTCTGCCAAATTTCATCTTAATTGAACATCTCAAACTCAAGCAATTTCAACATCAACATTAGGGACTAAAATGTAAAGCTTGCAAAATTTAGCACCATTCAAATATGTGCCCAACAGTCACCCGTTTCGAAACATCCACCTGATGTATCGAAACGCTGGATCGAAATGGCGTTGACCGTTTCGATACGTGGGTTGGTTCCGAAATGTGGCTTTCCAGTAGCCAAATCGTTTCGAAACAACCTTTATCGTATCAAAACACGAAGGCCATTTCAGGCCCCCGTTTCGGAACACTAGAGGGTGTTTCGATACGGTTTGCCCAGAAGCTGCAACTATTGCTGGTTTTTCATGTATAATCCCATTCAAACACATCCAAAAGACTCCCCAAACATTTCAACAAGTCATCAAACATATAAGGTACATATTTAGAACTCCTAAACACCTTCATAGCATCAAACATGAAATCTCACAAGTCTAGAGGCATGCTTCCTAATATCAAATCCAAATAGGGAAATGAAACCTCCAAACAAGTAATTCAGGCCATTTACAATTCAAACCAACCAAAACAAACATGCCACAACCTCAGGGAGTTTAATACATCTCCCAAAACAAACTTAGTTTCCCATTGCCAATTTATCAAAACTAATTGTGTATGAAAACTTCACCATACGTGAGCTTGGACTTCCTTGGATGAACTTAGCCTCCTTGATGCCCTTAAACATCTCAATTATCTGCATTATTCATAAAAGGCAGCGTAAGCACAAATGCTTAGTGAGGCATGCTTTAAAGAAACCAACAAAATAATGCAATTTTAGAAAACACTTTCATCAAAGCTTTTAAACCATTTGCTCATATCTTTCTCATGCTTGGAAAACTTTCAAAGAAAAACTCATTGAAATCACATGTACCTTCATTCTATCTCATGCATTAAAACCAATGCAAATCTCATGACAAGGCCATTCATATGCTTGTATTGTCAAAGCATTTCTAAACAAAACACATATGCATAACTCATAGGATAATTCATCTCATCAAAGGTACATGTGTAACAAAAATCATTCCATCATTTATATTGGCATTTAGCATCTCATTAATACTCGGATATGCGGACATATTTCTACACTAGACTCTTCTGGTGGAATCTCACATCACCGTACTCACTTGTCTAGCAACACAACTTTCGGTGGAATCTCTCATCACCGTACTCACATGGCGGAATCTCTCATCGCCACAAAGCTTGGGAATTTCACCAAGTCCTACCCGATGGAATGCCCATCATCGGAATACCACCCTTTGGCTTAACCAAAGAGCACGTACGAATTTTTAGTTTATAGTGCACTCTCATCCTATTGATCGATCAATTATATTTGGTAAGCTTCTCAACATCTATGCCACTATAATGTGTTAAAATATCATCTCACCTTCTGTTTTTCATGCAATATAGCTCAAGGGTTTTCTCACCACATTTCAAATCATAAATTATACTTTGCTTCAAACCAAAAGATCAAATCTATTCAATGCAACATGCCATCTCATGACATCTCTACAAGCATAATCTCATGCTCTAAAACATGCATAAAAACAGTAGGAATTTAACAATCTCAAACCATGAGCATGTAAAAGCATTTTAGGGGCAAACACCACCTAGAGAGACCAAATCAAACCATACTTCCGGATTTAGGAAGATGTTTCAAACCTCTCCTAAATCCCAAAACCTTGTATTTTTCTCCTCATGGCCTTCAAACCCAATCGCACTCACCGATTTCATTTCGCTTGCTTGCCGAAACGCCGATTAAGCTTCCAGATCAACTCCAAAAGTGTCCGAAGACGTATCCCATGTTTTAGACACATCAAAGCAGAGGATTAATGCATCATCATGCATTAAAATCTTCAGCCAACACTCCTAAACTCGGTGCTCTAAGCAAACACAACATTTCGGCTACCAAACACAACCGAAATCACCTCCAAAATCTTCCAAAACTTAACCCAGCCAAGATCCATCACTTCTAATCATTTCTAAACATCAATTAACATAGAAAACCACCCTAAACTCGTCCTTATACCACCAGCTATAACAGAACACCAAAAACACTTCAAAAACAACCATTTTCATAAGCAAAAACTTAGGAAACACAACCTATTCGGGATTGGAATGATAAAACCTTATTTCTATCATCATTTAACATCCAAAATTCATTAGGGAACTATCTCAAAACAGAGCCCAATAAATTACAATGAAAAATCATAAGATCTCTTCCAATATTGAGTTTTAAGCCAAAAATCTTGTTTCTAACATTAAACCATTTATAAAACTTTAATAAAGGATTGAAAACTTGGGAATTTCAGTAAAAAACTGACTATTTAGAGGATAAGAACAATCTTACCTCTAAAAGATGATTTCTCCTTGATTTGGGCAAAATTCCATGAAAATACAATGTGGAAATCAAAAGGATTTGTTGAAAGATTGATTAGGAATCAATGAGTGATGAAAATCTCATAAATTGAAGTAAAAATCAATGTTAATTTTACTGGAGAAAAGGTTTTTGGATCATAGGATTTTGAGAGAAAAAGGAATGATAGAAAAATAGAGAAAGGTAGTTATGAAAATCAAAAAGTAGTTTTCACCTTTCTTTTATTTAATTAAATCTTTAATTAAATCACCCATATTAAGGAAAAATCTGGAGAAAAACATTTTTGGTAAATTAGCTCCTTAAAGATTCAAAGTTTCAATCCTTTACAAAACAGTCACTACTAAACTTTGCAAAAATCGCAATTTGGTCACTACACCGAAATGTAGTATTTCCAAACCTTATTTTGTAAAATTGATTTTAGTACTCTCTTATATATATTAAATGAGGATTTTTAGATATTTTTCTATATTTTTAAAGCATCCCGAACTAGGCGTTCCATAAAACCTCCTTTTATATTCGAACCGTTTCTCAGACCGGTCCGGCTAAGACCCTAAACATCTAAGGCCAAAATTGGGGTGTTACAGAGCCATTTTTTATTCATTCATGTTAAATCTTATTTTGGTCTTTCCCCAATGTTTTCTTGAACTTTAATGTGATTTCAAACTTTGTTTTGAATTATTTTTTATATAACAAAAAGGGGGGAGAGATAGATTTAGAAAATTAAATTTCAAAAAGAAAGAGGGGAGCTTTAAATATTTTTTAAAAATTTCAATCATTTTTAGTTTATTTTTATAAGGGGTAGATATTCATTTTGATATAACTAAAATGAAAAATGCTTTTGGACTTAAACTAATTTGCAAAAATATTTCAAAACTAATTTAACTTGAAATATGTTTGAAAGGTTTTTAAAGGGTTTTTTACATTTTTAAATACTTTCAAAATAACTCGAGTGTCAAAAATAGGGTTTGAGTGCCAATACCCTATCCTTGGTACCTATACCCAGATAGCCATACTGATACCAATTTGCACTGTGTAACAACTTAAACTTTTGATTTAGTGATTGGGTGTTGACCTGGGTCATGGGCCCTTGTGTTGAGTGAAGTGTTTGGACCTATTAGGACAAGGTTGGGCCTTTTTGGTTGGGTTTTGAGCTAATTAGGCTTGTAAAGTGATCAATTTGTAAAAGGGGAGAAACCTTGGTCTTTTAGGTTGTGATTTTTTATATTTATTGTAAATAAAGGCTAAAAACCAATTGGGAAATTGGTATATCATGTGATGTTGGGGAGGGGAGACAAGATGATATCATCTTCATCTTTTTCCTTCACACACACAATCCATTTCCCTCTTCCTATCAAGCCTAGTTTCAAACATCAAAGATTCAAGCTTTCTACCTCATTTCCTACATCTGATATTCAATATTCAAGTTTGTTGATCTCCTCTCCATGGGCTTCGAGAAAAGTATGATTATTTGGATAAATGGGTAAGTCTTCATTTATGGGTTTTTGAAATTTTTGAGCTTTGGGGGTTTCCATGGGTTCTGTCATGATTTTAATGATTTATTTTTTTGGCTAAGCTCGCCATGATGGTGAGTTCAAGCTTTGATTCGGTTTTCATGTTTGTATGCCATGTGAAAGAGGTTGAAGGTAGTTTTCCAAGCTTGAGTTAAAGAAGAAGGTTGAAGAAGCTTTAGGCAAGAGAGCATTTCGAGACATCTTTGACTACTACTCTTCTTGAAGATCATAAATTAATTGACTTGCTTGATTTTATGGTTGAGATTGCTAGTTTGGGGTTTTGGTACCCTAAAGCCTTATTAATGGTGAAATCTGGATTAGTTTTTAATAATAGTTAAAAATGGTGTTCTAAATGATGTGGGATTATTATGTTAAGGGATTAAAGGTTATGTTTTAGGGGCTTAGGGATGATTTCCTGAGCCTTGGAATCCATTTCTAGGCTTCTGTATGGGTACACGAGGAGTTGTACCGATATCGGTGTTCTAAATGATGAACATAGGCAAAATTTAAAAGGAGTATCGGTACGAGCTATAGTCATAACGCTACCCCCTGTTCCATTAAATTTCTAGTGAGCAAAATGTGTATCGGTATGCTCGAGGGTATATCGGTACTAGAGGCGTACCGATACTCGAAGCTCGAGTACCAATACTGGTGTTTGTTTTCCCTCTCCCTTGTGAAGTCATGTATCGATACACGAATAGCGAGTATCGATACTCATTGTACTGTATCAGTATGTGAGGGTGTGTCCCGGAACTCCCTGTGTAATCTGTAACACCGTGGTTTTGGGCCTAGATGTTTTGTGCGTTGGGTCAGGCTAATAGAACCAGAGGTCGACGGTTCGAGAGGTTAAAAGTGTTCAGGGAACTCAAGGTTCGAGCTAGGATAAAAATGTGGTAAAAATTTCTAAAATCCTCTAAAAAATTATTTATGAGGTTTGTAACCCCCTTAGCCCGACCTAGACGCCCGACCCGAACTAAGAATATTACACGGGGAAAACCGAAGTCAATTTGTTAAAGTCAACCTCGATTAGCGACCTTTTTTTCTTTTTATCTTATCTAGATGCATCATATTACACTACATAATTAGCAAATTGATTTAGCGAAAGCGACAAAACGAAAGGAACTCAATTAGGGTTTCAATTGCATACAAACGTCTTTTAGGGAGTAAATTGTAAATTTCTAGAATTATAAGGACTAAACGTGTTTTTAAGTTACCAATCCAAAATTAATCATATTACATATCAGCATGTCAAATTACATCGTAAACAGATCATCCAAACTCATTTAATTAAGCATTCAAGACTCAGGGACCAAAACGTAAGAAAACAGAAACCTGAAACAATTCGAATTCAAATCTAACGGTCATGTGTTTTGAAGCATAAGAACCTGTATTGGAACGGCCGTTTCGAAACTTGGTTGACCGTTTCGATACACGAGTGTGTTCTGAAACCCGTTTCAAAATAATGCTTTCCAGTAGCAAAATATTCTGGAACGTGCTTACCCGTTCCGAAACGCCATGACCATTTCAGGCCATCGTTCCGAAACAATAAGGGCGTTCCGAAACGCCTTGCCCTACAACTTCACAATTTGCTAGTTTTTCACCAACATTCACCTCCGAAATAATTCCAACACATGCCACATCACACATTAAACATGTATAAGCATCAAAGACCATAAACATGAAGCACAAGCTAAATCATAGCATCATTCATGCAAGCATTCGAACTATAGGCATGCTTCCTAGTCTTCAAAACAATACAAAAGCTAAAAGCCACATTCATTCACAAATCAAACCTCAAAGGCCATTTACAAACCAAAATAAGAAACCAAACATGCTTACGGTGTTTAACATCACCAAATACTAACAAGAGTAGAAATTCCTCTCATTGTCTCTTATTACACCAAGGTGAAACTACATACTTTGTTTAATCAAAAGCTTTGATTCGACTTGCTACATGCTGCCTCGAATGCTCAATTTTCTGAATTGATGAAACAAATGTGCGTAAGCATAAAGCTTAGTGAGGATCACTAAAAGAAACATACATCAATGCATTTCATAAAACCATTGCATCATCATTTGCAAACTCATGCCTTTCCATAATCTTGCTCTTCTAAGCATCAATGCACTTTTCAAACCATATGCTTTTAACAACATAATAAAAACAGAAAACAATCTTTTTCTCATGCTTAAACCAAGCATCACATGAATTCTAGGATAAACCTAAAGCATCTCATGCTTAAATCATTAATCAACAACATTTGTAACCCCCTCGTCCCGGGCTAGATGATAGACTGGTCCGAACAGCTTACATGGGAAAAACTTAAGTGAAACCCGTTAAGGTTCCACTCTGATTAGCAACCCTAGAAAAAAAATCATTTAATTATCTTATCTAAATGTATCGTTTAGTCTTGTGTAAGAAACGACAACAGAAAACGATAACGAGACGATGCAAGCAGAACGTGAGGTAACATAAATTTACCAAGTGACATATTAGTCTGATCGCATGCTTACGAGCCCAAACCATTCATAAAAGATGCATACGAACCAAAAAAGGAGCTTACAAACATATGAGACTAAGACATAACATCCAAGAACCTTTGAAGAAGCCAAAAATCTCAATTACATGCCTGCGTTTCGAAATAGGCTTGCCCGTTCCGAAACGCAGGCTCCCGTTTAAAAGCCATACTAGGCCGTACTGATACGGTCCACTTCGTTCCCTTACGAAGGTCTCTAGTGTCGAAACGTTTCAGAACTGGTTCCAAAACAAGCACTCACAATGGCAATCCGTATATAACGCGTACCAAAACGGGGGCTCACAATATCAAATCGTATCGAAATGGCACCACCCCCATTTCGATACTAGTATCCCTAAAGCTACACCCATTCCAAAACAACCACGAGCGTTTTGAAACGCCTGCACTCTGAGTGACCCTAGAAACAGTTTTCTGCATCTCCAAACATTCCAAAACATGCTCCAAAACAACAAGAATCATGAAACAACAATCATACTCATAATCTAAAGGCATTTCATCCTACCACAAGCATGATCAAACATATAAACATACATGACAAGACCATTTCATTCATGGGAAACATACATCCACATAAACATAACATAAAACAAGGATTACATGCTTTTTCACACAAACACATAAACATCTAATAAATCATGGATTACAATCTTCAACACAAAAGCATTAAAAACATAGGAGTCTAACACATGCTCCTACAACACATAGCATCCCCTTTGCTAACTATTACATTATTCAATAATCCATACTTCAGCAACAACACACGCTCTTGGATGCCGCTTCCTTACTCCATGCTAACTTCCACACTAATGATCTGCATTGTCGAAAACGAGAGCGTAAGCTAGAAAGCTTAGTGAGGGAACTCAAAACAGAACATCGACAATACAAGGTTTAAAGCATGTTATCCATAAGACATGCACAAGGCATACATTTACACCAACAAGCAACATAGCCAACAACTACAAGGATGCA
Organism: Hibiscus tridactylites; assembly: GCA_958450335.1. Classification (NCBI taxonomy): domain Eukaryota; kingdom Viridiplantae; phylum Streptophyta; class Magnoliopsida; order Malvales; family Malvaceae; genus Hibiscus; species Hibiscus tridactylites. The sequence goes on from OY288289.1 coordinate 31,323,510, forward strand.
TGAACATAGCATCTTACCTCATGTTATGCTTAGCACAAATGCAATAAAACATCTTATCACAACCACAAAACATAAACAAGTATATTGACAACTATATAGCTTACTAGGATATGTGGATAACGTCTGTTAGGATTTTTGCCCCAACGTACTCAAACAACAATATTACATTCTAGTGGGATTACACACATCACCGTTTCTTTCATGGATGGGATATCACTCATCATCACATACAAACACTTTCCGGTGGAATGTTACCTCATCGTACTCCTCCTTGGTGACTACACATCACCAAGGCCCTGCGCGAATTTGACTCTTATCGTGTGCACACTCATCCTAAAGATCCATCATTTATACCTAGTAATTATAACAAGTTCCAACATACTAAACAAGTCTCACCATGATTTTCACAATCATGCAACACAACATATCATCACCATTATATAACATCAATATAGCAACATGCATAAACGAACATGTATCACACAAACCATATTTAACAAGAAACTCAAGGTCAAACAAGAGATTAAGCTACCAACTTAATATCCACATTAGATTAGCCTACCAAGCACAATCTAACACCTCAACCACACACTCAAACCAATTTAAAACCATTTTAAACAATCCACTCACCAAACTCCCTTAAAGCAAACCGAGAAAGCCGATCAAGCCTCCAAATTTCTCAGAATCGAGCCCGAAGCTTCTCCAACGACTTCCCTTGATTCTAATCAATAAAAAACAACATATTACTCAACAAATCATCCTCAAAACCACTATCACAAATCAAGTTACAATCACAACACTATTTCTTTACATTTCCAAGCCATGAACAAACCCAAAATCCTCATTTTCGGACATGAACTTTACCCAGTAGAAACCCATCAATTTCAACACCCAAATCATCACTAAACACACTCAAAGAAACCCCCAAGCATCACTATATCACCAGCCCAACTTTCCCACACCAAACTACCTCAAAAACCCAAGTTTTCTACCTTTTAAAACACCCACAAAAACCCATTTTTCGATTTTCAACAAAACACTACCATTTTAAAGTATGATACACCTAAGGGTAAGAGCTTAACATAACATAACTTTACAAAGAGAAAACCAAACAAAAACCCATCAAAGCTTCCTCATTTTTCCCAAAATTCGAAAACTTGATGAACTTCAAAAATGGAGTTTACTAAAAACTAAAACCATAAAAATGTTTAGAAAGATGAGGATAAGTCAAAAACGTATTTACCTCGATGAAAACACTTGAAATTGATAAGGAAATGGATGGAACAATGTTTTAGGGTTTGGGGAGGTTTAGCGTCGTGAAAAAAGTTGAAGGAAGAAGAAGAAGAAGACTTTTTAAAAGTCCTTTTTCACTTAGTTAGAAGAACTATCAACAAAACATCTTTTCAACATATTAACCATCTCAAAACTCAATTAAAATCAATCCAAAATAGAGCTTAACAAAACAAGTCCAAAAATCTAGAGTTTCATCATATTTTTGCAAGATTTCAATCTCAAATCAATACTATAATGAAAACTCAACTAAAAATATTAGTTAGAAGCCAAAGATCTTGGGAATTTAAATAAAGAACATAGATTGAAGGTTGAGAACGGGATTTACCTCCAATCCTCGCTTTCCTCAATGAATGACAAGTTTTCCTTACAAAAATCTTAAAGAACTTGAAAGAACTGTTGAAATTTGTTTAGAAAATATTGAGAGAGTGTTTGGGAGAAAAGAATTCTCGAGAAAATGAGTTAGAATTGTGTTTGGCTGAAAATGAGAAGAGAAAGGTAGATACGTCAAGTGAAAGCTCATTTTTCTAATTTATTAGTTTTAATTTAATAAAAATCCTTTTATTAAATCACATTAATATCCCTTTTAAAACACATGTCATATTAAGGAAAGGCTAAATTGCCATAAAGCTCCCTAAAGATTCTAAGATTTTGGCTCCTCTTTTAAAATCACATTTTTCCGTAGTTTTGATACTTTACATTTTGCTCACTACCCAAAATGTACCTCTTCCGAAACTCTTTTTGTACAATTGATTTTACCATCTTGTTAAACATAAATTTAGAAGATTTTATCAATTTTTACCATATTTTTATCCTATCTCGATCATTAATTTCCTTAAATCACCTAACGCAATTCGAATCGTTTCCGACCGGTCCGGTCCGATGTCCAAAACATCTTGGCCGAAATCCAAGGTGTTACAAGGTTGGTTAAGTCAATTTTTTAAATTGAGTTTTGGGGAGTGTACATTTTTGGTGGTGACCAAACTGTAAAGTTTTAAAATTATTGAAAATTGTGTTTTTCATAAAAGAGTCAAATTCGTAGAATCTTTAGAGAGCTTAATGACAAATAGGCATATTCTTTAATTTGGCATGTGGTTTGAATGATTTATTAAACATTAAAAGTGGTTTTTATTGATTTAATAAAAGGGTGGTTATTTTGGTTAAACAAATTGACGTTCATTTTCATTTTCTCCATTTCACATCCGCCAAACACTCTCTCATTTCTCTCATTTTCTAGATTTCTTTCACTACCATTTTCTTTATTGATTTTCAACTTCTCTCTTGTTATTTCTCTCAAATGTCTTCAAGATTATTTAAAGCAAAACTTGTCAAATTAAAGGAGAAGCAAGGATTGGAGGTAATTTTCATGCTAACCCTCCAATCAAGGTTCTTTAATGAAATTCCGAAGATATTTGACTCTTGATTTATGTTTTTCAATGATGTTTTATTGTGGTTTTGATAAAATGGGGAAATCTTGATAAAAGTGATGATTTAATGTGATTTTTGGAGTTGTTTTAATTTGATTAATTTGAGATGGTTTCTAATCAGTATTTAGAAGGTTTATGATGTTGAAATAGAGTCTTAATCATATTAATCCTAAAATTCTTGAGATCTTTGTTTTTAAAGGTGTTTTTGGGGTTTTATGTGATATCTGAGTTGCTGGAGGTATAAGGATGATTTTAGGCTGTTTTTGGATGTTGATTTATGGTTAAAATGTATTAGATGTGTTGGTTGAAGGTTGGGCTGAGTCTAGAGATCAGTCGAATGAGATTTTGTTTGTTTTGGATGGGTATTTTAATGCTTCAGAGGAGAGCAGCGAGTTTCTAATTAAGTGATGGTGTTTGGATGCATTATGGTGCATTGAGTCTCTGTTTCTAATGTGTTGAAAACGAGGGATAGTGTTCTGGAATCGATGGAAGTGGTTTTGGAGGCTTTAGACGGTTGATTGTCGCGTCGACGAGTAAAGTTTCGCAAATCGGCGAGTGGAAATGAGATTTCCTACTTTGAATCATCTTAAAAGAGGTTTTGGGAACTTTGTGTAAACTTTAAACGCTTTACTAAGTTCGGAAGTGAGTAAAGTGATTTTCTCCCTCGGATTGAGCTATTATGAGCCTTTGGATGCACTTGTTTTTAATTGTATTTACCTACTGCTTTAAAGCATGATTTGAGTTTATAAAATGTGGTTAATGATGCCAAGGGGTTTAAGGATGCACTAGGTAAGTGATCCTTGTATGCATATGTTTATGCATGGTTTAATGCTTGAAATACGGCTTTTTGTGAATGCTATGGAAAAACAGTGAGGTATGCTTTAATTGTGAATTATATTGGCAAGTGATGTTGTGTAAAGTGTTTTGTAAATGTATCGGATATAGTTAGCCGGCTATAGGATTTAGTGCACTATAAACAAGTCGCCTTGAATGTTGAGGGGTTGTGATTGTACCGAGGACTCCATCCAAGTACCCTAACGATTGAGGAATGTTTAAGGTTGCAACGGTGGAAGATAGCTCTCGTGTGCGAACCGTGTATGTGTCCTATCTCTTGTTATTGGGTTATACATCTACCGATGAGTGGTGTTGAGGGGTTGTGATTGTACCAAATACTTAACCATGGGTATCATAATGGTAGAGGGTAGCTCTCGTGTGTGAGCCTTGAGTTGTCGGTAGAGTGTATGAAGTGTTTGGTACAACACTTGGTAATCCGTGTATCCGATATACTTTTTTGGGAAAAGAGAATGTTGTTGATTAGTTGTGAGCAATTATAATTGATTAAATTGTTATGGAAATGTTTATGATGCATATTGTGGAAAACGCACGTTTTATCTTAAAGCTTTGCGTATTGGTGGATATGCATGAAAGGATTGATTTATTTGTAGCAATGGTTTTTTTGTTGTGAAGTATTTGACACTTGTTGCATGGTGTTTAACATGCTGATTTGTAGGATGAAGTTCATGGATTTTCGAAGACGGTAAGGTGGTTTTCAAAAATGTGAAAATTGTTTAAGTATTGATGATGTTTGGTTTTCAAGGATTCCTCACTAAGCTTGTATGATTATGCTCTCTTTTGCTCGTCAGTGTAGATAATTAAATAATTTGTGTAACCCCCTTAACCCGGCCTAGACGGTTGACCCGAATTAAGAAAGTCACACGGGGAAAACCAAAGTCAACCCGAAAGTCAACCTTGATTAACGACCCTTTTTTTCTTTTAAATCTTATCTAGATGCACATTTAACCTATGTGTGATTATACAAACAACATACTAAAAGATCAAAAACATCAGAGATCAAACAGGGACCCAATTGAACAAATTACAACTTTAGGGACCAAATGGTAATTTCTGATAAATAAAAGGACTTAACCCAAATTGAAGTTACCATCTTGAAATTAGTCAGGTTTCATGCTTCTCTGTGAAATTGCAACTCAAAAGGACATCCACAGCTCATGCAATTGATCATACAAGATTCGGGACCAAAACGTAAACAAATCAAAACATATAACTACCAATGTCAGCCCCCAACGGTCGACCGTTCCGAAACAGGTTGACCCTGTTCCGAAACACGGGCCGTTCCGAAACGGGTTCCGGAACGTGGCTCGGCAGAGGCCAAACCGTTTCGAAACGGTGCACACCGTTTCGGACGCCTGGGTTCGTGTAAGGCACCCGTTCCGAAACGGTGCATACTGTTCCGAAACGCCTGCTCAGATTTCAGCAAACAAGCATACCAAATCATGCAATTGAACATTCAAACATGCTCCAAACATCACCAAACTTTACCAGCATGCAATTAAACATATTTAAGACTTGTAGGAATCATCAAATCAACAAACCAACATCATATGTAAAAAGCCCCAATTCAAAGGTCATGCTTCCTACACAAGCTAGCTACTCAAGCATCAAACTTCCAAAACAAGCATATAAGGTCTCAATCCAAAAACCAGCATGTTAAACAACATTCAACATACTTAGGGAGTCTCAAACACCTCCCAAAACATACACATTGGTCCCCCATTGCCAAAACATACAAAAGCTAAATGTTTAACAAAACCTTCCATACTTAGAGCTTCTCTTGAACTTGATTGCTTGCCCTTCCTTGCAGCCCTTAAGGTACTCTAATGCTCTGCATTATTGAATTAAGAAAACATAGAGAGCGTAAGCAAATCACATGCTTCATATCATATATCAAAACAAGCATCTCATGCTTCTTACATACTTAACATGTCATATTGGCTCAAGTGATACATTTCATTTCATAAAGCAAGTTCAACAACTTTCCCAAGGACTTTTAAACACCTTGGCCCCAAGGACTTTTAAACACCTTGGCCATGGACTTTTAAACACCATGAAATAGGACCACACAAGGACTTTTAACCACCTTTGTGTCCAATGCTTGAATCACCCCAAGGACTTTTAAACAACTTGTCCCCAAGGAGTTTTAAACACCTTGGCCCCATGGACTTTTAAACACCATGGAAAGGATCACCTAAGGACTTTTAACCACCTTAGTGTCCGCAACATGAACCATCCAAGGACTTTTAACCACCTTGATGTTCATAAGTAACAAGGCTCACTCAAGGACTTTTAACCACCTTAGTGACCTTAACATTTTCAAAACATCACTTGCCAATATACATCATAATCATCATTTAATCCACTGTTTTAAAGCATTAAACCAAGCCATTTCCATCATGCATTTTAAAGCATCAATCCACATTTAAACAATGTATAAAAGCAAGGTACTCCTACCTAGAGTTACCTTCAACATATGGCTTACATCATCAGCAAAATTCATGCTAAAACATGCTTTCAAAACAGTAATCAAAACATGCAAATCATCACTTTGCAAAACATCAAGTCATGGCCACCACTAGAGAGAAAATCCGAAAACTTACACTTGAGCTTAGCAAAGTTGTTTAGACTTAAACTAAGCTCCCAAAACCTTCAAACCTTGGTTTAAAAAGCTGGAAATCCAATTCCACAATTGCACTCACCAATTTCCACTTTGCTTCAAGCCAAAGCACCAAATCAAGCTTCCGGATCAACCAAACTTGGATCCAATGATGCCTCCCCTGTTTCAACACATCAAAGCAGAGGATTAATGCATCATCATGCATTAATTGCTTCAATGAAAGCATCTAAACTTGCTGCTCTCACATAACCTCCATTTTCGGCCACCAAACACAACCGAAAATGCATCCAAAACACTTCCAAACAAAGCCCAGCCATAAACCAGCAAAACCTCACTTCCATTAACATCATATAACATCTAAAAACAACCTATTAACAACCTTATACCTCCAGCAACAACAGATCACCAAGATCACCACAAAAACTACCTTAAAACACAAGCTAAACTTAGGAAACTCAACCTATCCGGGATTGCATCAATCAAAACTCATTTCCTTATCAACTTAGAGATCATTTAACATCAAAAACACCTCTCAAATCACAGATTTAACAGATCAAACGAAAATCATGTGAAATCATCAAAATCTTGCATAATTAGCCAAGATCTATAAATCAACTTAAAAGCCTTTAATTAAACATCAATTTAGGATTGAAAACTTAGGAATTTCAGTAAAGAACTTGAAGTTCAGAGGAGAAGGACGTTCTTACCTCCAAACTTGAGTTTCTCCTCTTTTTGGAATGAAAATCCTTGATCAAACTTGTAGCAATTGAAGAGGTTTTGAAGATACAATGATTTGCAATCAAATGAGAGTTGAAAGGAGGAATTTAGGTGAGAAAATCAGAATCAATTCTCTGGAAATGGAGTGTTTGGGTTGAGAGAAAAAGAGTGAAAGAAAATGAGAAGTTAGTTGAGAAAATAGCAAAAATGAGATTTCCCTCCTTTATGAAATCTTTAAAATCAGAATTATAACTCAAAATATCTTAGAAAAATCTGGAGAAACTCCCTTTGGGTAAATAGCTCCTTAAAGATTCAAAGTTCCAATCCTTTATAAAATAGCCACCAAACTTGCGAAAATTACATTTTGGTCACTAGCCAAAATGTCACACTTCCAAAACTCATTTTCCAAAATTGTTTTCACAGTTCACTTAATTATATTAAAAGATGATTTTAGAACATTTTTCCATATTTTTAATGCAACCCGAACTAGGCTTTCCTAATTTAACCACTTAAGATTCGAACAGCACTTTGACCAACCGGTCAACACCCAAAACTCCTAAGCCCAAAACCGGGGCGTTAAAACTCTCCCCCCCTTAAGAAATTTCATCCTCGAAATTTACCTGAAGGAAAGAGATAAGGAAACTGCTTCAGCATGTCTTCCTTCCGCTCCCACGTGGCTTCCTCAACACCTCGATGCTTCCACAGCACCTTCACCAACTCAATGGTCTTGCCACGAAGAACCTTGCTATCCGAATCCAGAACCTTCACCGGTTCCTCATCATAGGTCAAATCCGGATTCAAAACCACATCCTCTACAGGCATCACATGCGAAGGATCAGATCTATACTTACGGAGCATAGAAACATGGAACACATCATGAATCTTCTCCAACTCCTGAGGTAACCTCAACCGATACGCAACAGGACCCACTCGCTCAACAACCTCATACGGTCCAATGTATCTAGGGCTCAGCTTACCCTTCCGGCCAAACCTCATCACCTTCTTCCAAGGCGAAACCTTCAAAAACACACGATCACCCACCGCAAACTCTATCTCCTTACGCTTCAAATCCGCGTAAGACTTCTGCCGATCAGAGGCAACCTTCAACCGCTCACAAATGAGCTTCACCTTCTCGGTGGTTCCTTTCAACAAAGCCGGCATCGAAACCAACTTCTGACCAGTTTCAGCCCAACAAAGAGGAGTCCTACACTTCCTCCCATACAGAGCCTCATAAGGTGCCATCTGTATACTTGCCTAAAAACTGTTGTTATAAGCGAACTCAACCAAAGGCAGATGCTTCTCCCAAGAACCTCGGAACTCTATCACGCAGCATCTCAACATATCCTCCAAAATCTGAATAACCCGCTCAGACTGACCATCCGACTGAGGATGATAGGATGTACTGAAATGCAACCTTGTACCCAAAGCTTGATGCAAACACTGCCAGAAACGCGATGTGAACCTCGGATCCCTATCCGACACAATCGACTTAGGCACACCATGCAGCCTCACAATCTCAGCAATGTACAGCTCTGCCAGCTTATCCAAAGAAAACGTAGTATGCACAGGCAAGAAATGCGCACACTTCGTCAAGCGATCCACAATCACCCAAACAGAATTCTTCTTTGATGGAGACAAAGGTAAACCAGATACAAAATCCATGGTAACCCTCTCCCACTTCCATTCAGGGATTCTCAACGGTTGCAACAAACCAGAAGGAACCTGATGTTCAGCCTTAACTCGCTGACACACCAAACACTTGCTCACAAACTCTGCAACATCCTTCTTCAAACCTACCCAATAGTACTCATCACGAAGATCACGATACATCTTAGTACTACCAGGGTGCATAGCAAAAGGACTACTATGACCTTCAGTCAGAATAGCACGCCTCAACTCAACATCTGCAGGCACTACTATCCGACTACCAAAACACAACACACCATCCTCATTAAAGCAGAAATCCGAAGGTCTACCCTCCGCGATATCCTGAACATGAGACACCAAGGAATCATCCAGCAACTGCTTTTCCTTGATCAACTGAACCAACGATGGTTTCACTTGCAACTCAGCAACAAGACCACCATCTCGCGATATGCTCAAGCTAGCAAACATCGCCCTCAGCTCAACAGCTACCTTCCCACTCAAAGCATCCGCAACAACATTAGCCTTTCCAGGATGATACTCAATCGTCAAATCATAATCCTTGAGCAACTCCAACCAACGCCGCTGCCTAAGATTCAACTCCTTCTGAGACATCAGATACCTCAAACTCTTGTGATCCGTGTACACAGTACACTTCTCACCATACAGATAATGCCTCCAGATCTTCAGAGCAAAAACCACTGCAGCCAGCTCAATGTCATGCGTAGGATAGTTGCGCTCATGCACCTTCAACTGCCGCGACGCATAAGCCACAACCTTACCCTCTTGCATCAGCACACACCCCAAACCAACATAGGATGCATCACTGTAGACCACAAACTCTTTCCCTGATTCAGGCTGAATCAAGATAGGAGCTTGCGTCAAAGCCGCCTTCAGCTTCTCAAAAGCTAGCTGTCTCGCTTCCGTCCACTCATACTTAACATCCTTCTGCAACAGCTTCGTCAAAGGAGCAGCAATTTTAGAAAAACCATCCACAAACCTCCGGTAGTATCCTGCCAAACCAAGGAAACTACGAACCTCCTGAACAGACTTAGGAACTTTCCAGTTCATCACCGCTTCGATCTTCTGAGGATCAACACGAATCCCCTCGGCCGAAACCACATGTCCAAGAAACACCACCTCTCTAAGCCAAAACTCACACTTGCTCAGCTTAGCATAAAGCTGATTCTCCAACAAAGCTTGCAGCACAATCCTCAAATGCTCTTCGTGCTCCTCCTCCGTACGCGAGTACACGAGGATATCATCAATGAACACCACAATGAACTTGTCCAGGTATTCATGAAAAACACGATTCATCATGTCCATGAAAGCAGCAGGAGCATTTGTCAACCCAAACGGCATCACAAGGAACTCATAATGCCCATACCTTGTCCTGAAAGCTGTCTTAGGCACGTCCACATCCTTCACCTTCAACTGATAATACCCCGACCTCAAGTCAATCTTAGAGAACACAGCAGCTCCCCGAAATTGATCAAAGAGATCATCAATCCTCGGCAAAGGATACCGATTCTTGATAGTCAACTTGTTCAGCTGACGGTAATCAATGCACATCCTCATAGTGCCATCTTTCTTCTTCACAAACAAGACAGGAGCACCCCAAGGCGACACACTCGGCCGGATGAAACCACGATCAAGCAGCTCTTGCAACTGCGTCTTCAGCTCCTTCAGCTCCTTAGGTGCCATTCTATAGGGAGTAATGGACACAAGAGTTGTATTTTCATACAGCTCAATTCCAAACTCCACCTCGCGATTAGGAGGTAAACCAGGCAACTCTTCAGGAAAAACACCAGGAAACTCCTTCACAACTTTGATATCTTGCACCCTCAACTCCTTAGAGCTAGGATTCATCACAAAAGCTAGGTAAGCTTCGCAACCTTGCCTCAGCATCCTACTCGCCTCCAAGGTAGACACAACATTAGCAAGAAACTTCACATTCTCGCCAACAACAACAACTTCATAATCATCCGCAAGCTTAAGCGAAACCCGCTTATTCTCACAATCCACAACAGCACGATGCTCAGCAAGCCAATCCATACCAAGGATCACATCAAAACCATAAAAAGGCAACTCCATAAGATCAACATGAAAGACATGCTCTTGAACAACCAAAGGACACCTTCTATATAGCTTACGAGTCACAACAGTTTCACCAAAAGAACTAGTGACTCTAACACCAACATCCAAAGACTCAACAGGCAAACCAAGCAACTCAGCATGCTCACGCAAAATGTATGAATGCGTAGATCCAGAATCTATCAAGGAAAGCAATGACAAGGATTGCAAAGTAAAGGTACCTGCAATCACATCAGCATCATTCCTTCCCTCGCGCTGAGCATACACTCTCGCCTGGCCTCCACCCTCAGGTTGAATAGCCACAACATGAGCTACTCCGCGACCACCTTCCTCACGCCTCTGAAAATTACCACGGCCGCGTCCACGACCTCTCTGCGGTGCTGCAACAACAGGAGCACGCTCTTGGCCACCAGCCATCCTCGGAAAATCTCGCCTCAAGTGGTCAGCAGAACCACAATTCCAGCACTCATAACCAGCTGCAGCAACAGGAGCTTGCACCTCCCTTCCAGCACAAGGACAGTCACGCTTCAAGTGACCACGGGAACCACAAATCCAACAAGCACTAGGGTCAGCTCTAGCATTGCCACCCCTAGCAGGTGCACCTCCACCTCTCTTAGCTGAGGACTGAAACCTCTGATCGCGTCCCCTCTTGTTCCGTCCACCTCCGGAACTATACTCAGCAGCTCTCTTCCCAGAACTCGCTCCAGCACCCTTCGCAGACAAACTCAGATTCATCTCTATGTCCTTGGATCGACTAACCAACACATCAAAATCATTGTACTCAGCAGCCAGCATGTAGGTCTTAACCTCCGTCACCAAGCCATAACGGAACCTTTCGCACCTCTCACGCTCATCAGGTATCAGCTCCGGTGCATACTGACTAAGGCGTACAAACTGCACTTCGTACTCAGCTACACTCATGTTCCCTTGGGTAAGATACATGAATTCACGCTTCTTCTCATCCAGATATCTCACTCCAAGATATCTTCTCTTGAACGCATTCTGAAAGAATGTCCAAGTAACATCAGCTTCAGCCATCCCAGCTATGGTGGTCGTCCACCACGTATATGCATCGTCCTGCAGCAAGGACACAACACAGCCCAACTTTTGCACATCAGTGCAGCTCATCTGTCCCAAGACACGCTTGGTACTCTCTAGCCAAGCTTCCGACCTCTCAGCTGACATACCCCTAAACTCAGTCCCACCAAGACTGCGCAGACGCTCTAAGGGTAGTCTAGCACCAGCATCTCCCTGATGCCCAGCTCCTTGAGCTCCAACTACTGCTGCTCGAAAAGCACCCGCAATAGCTTGTACCAGCACAGACATGTCAGGCATCGCTTGCCCCTGACCAACCTCAGGTCCTGCAGCTCTAGCACCAGCTGTCTCAGCTCCAGCTCTTTCCCTCTCCGCACCACCACCACCAGGTGGAGGAGGAGGTAACACAGCACTACCCGTGTGCTCTTCATTCTCATTCTCGTTAGGAGCCGTAGCTCGCACACTACCTCGTAACTCTCTACGTGGTGCCATACTTTTACCATGCAACAACAATGCAAATAAAACAAGTCAGGCCCAGCAAGGTAAGCAATCCAAGTATTCAAGCTCAATTTTATTCAAAATCAACTTCATTTCATTAGCTTTTGTTTGGCAATGGGTACCCTCAACATGCAACATCATAGCATACATCTCAATTGCATCAACATCACAAGCCACTGATCATGCTTTCAAACAACAAGCATACAGAGCATACATACATCAATCATGCATACATTCATTCCCAATTACTCGCAAACTCAGCTCTGATACCACTAAATGTAACCCCCTTAACCCGGCCTAGACGGTTGACCCGAATTAAGAAAGTCACACGGGGAAAACCAAAGTCAACCCGAAAGTCAACCTTGATTAATGACCCTTTTTTTTTCTTTTAAATCTTATCTAGATGCACATTTAACCTATGTGTGATTATACAAACAACATACTAAAAGATCACAAACATCAGAGATCAAACAGGGACCCAATTGAACAAATTACAACTTTAGGGACCAAATGGTAATTTTAGATAAATAAAAGGACTTAACCCAAATTGAAGTTACCATCTTGAAATTAGTCAGGTTTCATGCTTCTCTGTGAAATTTCAACTCAAAAGGACATCCACAGCTCATGCAATTGATCATACAAGATTCGGGACCAAAACGTAAACAAATCAAAACATATAACTGCCAATGTCAGCCCCCAACGGTCGACCGTTCCGAAACAGGTTGACCCTGTTCCGAAACACGGGCCGTTCCGAAACGGGTTCCAGAACGTGGCTCGGCAGAAGCCAAACCGTTTCGAAACGGTGCACACCGTTTCGGACGCCTGGGTTCGTGTAAGGCACCCGTTCCGAAACGTTGCATACTGTTCCGAAACGCCTGCTCAGATTTCAGCAAACAAGCATACCAAATCATGCAATTGAACATTCAAACATGCTGCAAACATCACCAAACTTTACCAGCATGCAATTAAACATATTTAAGACTTGTAGGAATCATCAAATCAACAAACCAACATCATATGTAAAAAGCCCCAATTCAAAGGTCATGCTTCCTACACAAGCTAGCTACTCAAGCATCAAATTTCCAAAACAAGCATATAAGGTCTCAATCCAAAAACCAGCATTTTAAACAACATTCAACATACTTAGGGAGTCTCAAACACCTCCCAAAACATACACATTGGTCCCCCATTGCCAAAACATACAAAAGCTAAATGTTTAACAAAACCTTCCATACTTAGAGCTTCTCTTGAACTTGATTGCTTGCCCTTCCTTGCAGCCCTTAAGGTACTCTAATGCTCTGCATTATTGAATTAAGAAAACGTAGAGAGCGTAAGCAAAAGATTAGTGAGGCATGCTCATTAAAACAATTCAATAATGCAATTAAAACCATTTATAAATCATGCTTAAAACCAATCCTTGCATATGCTCAAAAACACACTTTAAATCAAGCAATCACATGCTTCATATCATATATCAAAACAAGCATCTCATGCTTCTTACATACTTAACATGTCATATTGGCTCAAGTGATACATTTCATTTCATAAAACAAGTTCAACAACTTTCCCAAGGACTTTTAAACACCTTGGCCCCAAGGACTTTTAAACACCTTGGCCCCAAGGACTTTTAAACACCTTGGCCATGGACTTTTAAACACCATGAAATAGGACCACACAAGGACTTTTAACCACCTTTGTGTCCAATGCTTGAATCACCCCAAGGACTTTTAAACACCTTGGCCCCAAGGACTTTTAAACACCTTGGCCCCATGGACTTTTAAACACCATGGAAAGGATCACCTAAGGACTTTTAACCACCTTAGTGTCCGCAACATGAACCATCCAAGGACTTTTAACCACCTTGATGTTCATAAGTAACAAGGCTCACTCAAGGACTTTTAACCACCTTAGTGACCTTAACATTTTCAAAACATCACTTGCCAATATACATCATAATCATCATTTAATCCACTGTTTTAAAGCATTAAACCAAGCCATTTCCATCATGCATTTTAAAGCATCAATCCACATTTAAACAATGTATAAAAGCAAGGTACTCCTACCTAGAGTTACCTTCAACATATGGCTTACATCATCAGCAAAATTCATGCTAAAACATGCTTTCAAAACAGTAATCAAAACATGCAAATCATCACTTTGCAAAACATCAAGTCATGGCCACCACTAGAGAGAAAATCCGAAAACTTACACTTGAGCTTAGCAAAGTTGTTTAGACTTAAACTAAGCTCCCAAAACCTTCAAACCTTGGTTTAAAAAGCTGGAAATCCAATTCCACAATTGCACTCACCAATTTCCACTTTGCTTCAAGCCAAAGCACCAAATCAAGCTTCCAGATCAACCAAACTTGGATCCAATGATGCCTCCCCTGTTTCAACACATCAAAGCAGAGGATTAATGCATCATCATGCATTAATTGCTTCAATGAAAGCATCTAAACTTGCTGCTCTCACATAACCTCCATTTTCGGCCACCAAACACAACCGAAAATGCATCCAAAACACTTCCAAACAAAGCCCATCCATAAACCAACAAAACCTCACTTCCATTAACATCATATAACATCTAAAAACAACCTATTAACAACCTTATACCTCCAGCAACAACAGATCACCAAGATCACCACAAAAACTACCTTAAAACACAAGCTAAACTTAGGAAACTCAACCTATCCGGGATTGCATCAATCAAAACTCATTTCCTTATCAACTTAGAGATCATTTAACATCAAAAACACCTCTCAAATCACAGATTTAACAGATCAAACGAAAATCATGTGAAATCATCAAAATCTTGCATAATTAGCCAAGATCTATAAATCAACTTAAAAGCCTTTAATTAAACATCAATTTAGGATTGAAAACTTAGGAATTTCAGTAAAGAACTTGGAGTTCAGAGGAGAAGGACGTTCTTACCTCCAAACTTGAGTTTCTCCTCTTTTTGGAATGAAAATCCTTGATGAAACTTGTAGCAATTGAAGAGGTTTTGAAGATACAATGATTTGCAATCAAATGAGAGTTGAAAGGAGGAATTTAGGTGAGAAAATCAGAATCAATTCTCTGGAAATGGAGTGTTTGGGTTGAGAGAAAAAGAGTGAAAGAAAATGAGAATTTAGTTGAGAAAATAGCAAAAATGAGATTTCCCTCCTTTATGAAATCTTTAAAATCAGAATTATAACTCAAAATATCTTAGAAAAATCTGGTGAAACTCCCTTTGGGTAAATAGCTCCTTAAAGATTCAAAGTTCCAATCCTTTATAAAATAGCCACCAAACTTGCGAAAATTACATTTTGGTCACTAGTTAAAATGTCACACTTCCAAAACTCATTTTCCAAAATTGTTTTCACAGTTCACTTAAATATATTAAAAGATGATTTTAGAACATTTTTCCATATTTTTAATGCAACCCGAACTAGGCTTTCCTAATTTAACCACTTAAGATTCGAACAGCACTTTGACCAACCGGTCAACACCCAAAACTCCTAAGCCCAAAACCGGGGCATTACAATTTGAGGCAGTAACTTTCAAAGGAATCCAAAGATACTTCACTTGAATGTATGTTTGGTTTTTTGACTAGTGTAATAAAGTCAATGGGGTGTACAATGCTTTGAAGTTAGTTGTTTTGACATTTTCTGGTTTGGTACAAGTTTGGTATGCTTATATTGTGTTGTAAATGGTCTTTAAAGGTTCAAGTATGCTTGGATTTGAGATTTGACTTCTGGATGCTTCATTTTCTTAGGAAGCATGCCTCTAGAGCTCATTGTTGATGATTATGGTGTTTTGATGTTGCTATTACAATGTGTAGTGAAGGTTTGATGTCTATTTGAGTTGTGTGTATGTTAAATGCATGTTGGAATGATAAGGGATGATTTTAAGTTTGATAAACTAGCTTTTTGGGCAAGTGCAGGCTGTAGAGTATCGGTACAAATGGAAGTAAATCGATACACGGGGGGTATCCATACCCATTTTACCCACTAGACTTGGGTGTATCGATACGGTGCTCGAGCGTATAGGTACGATATTTGTATGATGGGTTTGGGAGTCTGCTCGTCGAGGGCGTATCAATACTCTCTCTAAGTGTAACACCCCAATTTTGGGCTTAGAAGTTTAGGGTCTAAATCGGACCGGTCTGAGAAATGGTTCGAATATAAAAGGAAGTTTTAGGGAAAGCCTAGTTCGGGATGCTTTAAAAATATAGAAAAATATCTAAAAGTCCTCATTTAATATGTATAGGTGATTGGAGAAATCAATTTTACAAAATAAGGTTTTGAAATGCTACATTTCGGTGTACTGACCAGATCGCGATTTTTGCAAAGTTTAGTAGTGACTATTTTGTAAACGATTGAAACTTTGAATCTTTAAGGAGGTAATTTACCAAAAAAAATTCATCAAAATTTTCCTTAATTTGGGTGATTTAATTAATGATTTAATTAAATAAAATAAAGGTGATAAACTACCTTTGACTTTCATAACTACTTTTCTCTAATTTTCTCTCATTTCATTTTCTCTCAAAATCCTATCAACCAAACACTTTTTCTCCAGCAAAATTCACTTTGATTTTCACTTCAATTGATGAGATTTCCATCACTCATTGATTCCTAATCAATCTTGCAACAAATTCACTTGATTTCTACATTGTATTTTCATGGAAACTTGTCCAAGTCAAGGAGAAATCATCTTTTACAGGTAAGATTGTTCTTGACTGAAATTCCCAAGTTGTCAATCCTTTAATAAAGATTTATAAATGGTTTTGTTATTGGAAACAAGAATTTGGCTTAAAACTAAAGATTTTGGAAGAGATCTTGAAGATTTTCGTGGAAATTGATTGGGCTCTATTTTGAGATGGTTTTCTAATGTATTTTGGATGTTAAATGATGTTAGAATGAGATTTTATCAATAAAATCCTGAATAGGTTGTTTTTCCTAAGTTTTTGCTTGTGAAAATGATGGTTTTTGGGGGATTTTTGTCTTCTGTTATAGCTGGACGTATAAGGATGAGTTTAAGGTTGTTTTGATGTGAATTGATGTTTAGAAATGTTTCGAAGTAATAAATCTTGGCTGGGTTATGTTTTGGAAGAGTTTGAAGGTGATTTCGGTTGTGTTTGGTAGCCGAAATGTTAGGTTCAGGAAGGGCATCGAGTTTTGGAGTGTTGGCTGAAGATTTCAATGCATGATGATGCATTAATCCTCTTATTTTATGTGTCTAAAACAGGGGAGACATCTTCGGACACTTTTGGAGTTGATCCGGAAGCTTAATTGGCATTTCGGCAAGCAAGCGAAACGAAATTGGTGAGTGCGTATGGCTTTAGAAGTCCTTGATTGACAAAGAACAAAGGTTTGAGGATTTAGGAAAGGCTTGAAACACCTTCCTAAGTCCGAAAGTAAGTATTGGCTAGATTGCTCTCTACAATGTGGTGATTGCCCCTTTAAATGCTTTTACATGCTCATGGTTTTAAATTGATAAATTCCTACTATTTTTATGCATGAATTATAGCATGAGATGATACTTGAAATGATATCAATAAGTAACATTTTGCATGGTTGAGATTTGAGCTTATATGTTGAAGTATAGCAAATGTTATGGTTTTGAAAAGAGATGAAATGTTGAGTTTTAAATGCATGAAAAAAAGTAAGTGAGACGTGGATTTGACGTACTATATTGGCATAGATGTTGAGAAACTTACCGGATATAATTGATCGATCAATAGGATGAGAGTGCACTATAAACTAAAAATTCGTACATGCTCTTTGGTTAAGCCAAAGGGAGATATTCCGATGATGGGCATTCCATCAGGTATAGCAAATGTTTTGGTTTTAAATGCATGAAATACCCAAGCTTGGTGGCGATGAGAGATTCCGCCATGTGGGTACGGTGATGAGAGATTCCATCGGAAACTATGTTGCTAGACGAGTGAGTACGGTGATGAGAGATGCCACCGGAAGTGTCTAGTGAGATGTCCGCATATCCGAGTAATATATAGATGTGAAATGCTAATATAAAGTTATGTTATGGTTTTGATTCACATGTACCTTCATATAATGATTTATGCTATGAGAAATGCATATGTAGTTTGTTTATGAAATGCTTTAGAGTACAATTATGATTTTGGCCTTGCCATGGATTTTGCATTGGTTTTAATGCATCAGATAGAATGAAGGTACATGTGGTTTCGATAAGTATTGCTTTGAAAGTTTCCCAAGCATGAGAAAGAGACGAGCATGTGGTTTAAAAGCTTTTAATGAAAGTGTTTTCAAATGTGCATTATTGAGTTGATTTTCTTTAGAGCATGCCTTACTAAGCATTTGTGCTTACGCTCTCTCTTTTTACAATAATGTAGATAACTGAGGTGTTTTGGGGCATCAAGGAAGCTAAGTCCATCCATGGAAATCCAAGCTCACGTATGGTGATGTTTTCATAAACTTTAGTTTTGATAAAATTGGCAATGGGAAACCAAGTTTGTATTTGGGAGATATGTTGAACTCCCTAAGGTTGTGGCATGTTTAGTTTGGCTTGTTGGATTGTAAATTACCTTGATTGTTTGGTTTTGAGGTTGGATTGCCTATTTGTGTTTCGATATTAGGAAAAATTCCTCTAGACTAATGTGATTTCATGCTTGATGCTTTAATTGTGCTTGAGTGTTCCAAATATGATCCTTATATGCATGTTGACTTGTTGGTATGATTAGAGAGTCCTTGGGATGTTTTAGATTAGGTTTTTGGGTGAAAAACCATAGGTTTCTGTTGTTTCTGAGCAGGGTGTATCGAAACACCCTTAGCTATTTCGAAACGGGTGCCTGAAATGGCCTGCGCGTTTCGGAACGACTAGAAGTGTTTCGTAACACTTTAGCTACTAGAAGTGTTTGTTTCGAAACTAGTTTCGAAACATGCCCGCGTACCGAAACGGTCAACATTGTTTTCGATACGGGCGTTCGACACAGGTGTTTCGATAAGGTTGTCAGTGTTTCGAAATGAGTGACCGTTGGTCACAGATTTGAATTGCTTTAAAGTCTGCATGTTTTACATTTTAGTCCTAAATGTTGAGTTTGCAATTGCTTGAGCTTGAGATGTCATTTTAAGGTGAAATTTGGCAGGGAAGCATGTATCATGATTAGTATCATATTGGTAACTTTAAAATTAATAAATACTTTCTAATTTACAGAAATTACATTTTGGTCCCTAAACTTGCATATAGTGCAATTGAGTCCCTAAATGTTATCTGATCGCTGTGCCTTTCTCAATCATATTTTATGTGTACTCACTTAGGGTTAACGTGTACCTAGACAAGATTAAAAAGAAAAAAAAGGGTCGTAAATCAAGGTTGACTTTCGGGTTGACTTTGGTTTTCCCCGTTTTACCTTCATAGTTTGGGTCAACCGTCTAGGCTGAGCTAAGGGGGTTACATTTGGTGGTATCAGAGCTTGGTTCTCGAATAATTGGGGTTTGATAGGTGCATGATGTATCTGTAATTGCATGATGTGTCTTTTGGGTGAAAGAATATTGTGTGAATGGTGATGTTTGGTTCAATTGTGATGTGATGTGATGTTATGCTATGGTTGGAGTGTAATAGGGGATCCCATTGCCAAATCAAAACTAATGAAGAGAGATTATTTTCGAAAATGAGCTTGAGTACTTGGATTACTTACATTATTTTGCCTAATTATGTTTATTGCATTTTTGTCAGTGCATTATTTTCCTATATAACGGGGCCACGTAGAGAGCTAAGAATAAATACTAGATCGACCGCTGCTAATGATGAGGAGAATGCCGAGAATTTACCTCCTCCTTCCCCTGGTTGTGGACCACCCGGTGGTGGTGGTGCTAGAGCTGGTAATGATGGAGCTGGCGCTGGGGTTTGTTGGACCCGAGGGTGTGCAGGGGCAAGCTGCTCCTAACATGACCATGTTGATTCAGGCTATTGCTGGAGCTTTCCAGGCAGCAGTAGGTGGAGCTCATGGAGCCGCACATCAGGATGATGCCAATGTGAGGTTGCCTTTGGAACGTCTTTGCAGTCTAGGAGGGACTAAGTTAAGGGGTTTATCTCTAGAATGATCTGAGTCTTGGTTGGAGAGCACCAAGCGAATCTTGGGACAGATGAACTGTAACAATGTGCAGAAGTTAGGTTGTGTTGTATCACTGCGTCATGGTGATGCTTATACGTGGTGGATGACCACTATCTCTAGAATGGAGGAAAATGAGGTGACTTGGACGTTCTTCTTGAATGCGCTCAAGCGTAAGTATTTGGGTGTACGTTACCAAGACGAGAAGAAAAGAGATTTTATGTCTCTTATGCAAGGTAACTTGTCCGTAGCTGAGTATGAGATTAAGTTTGTTCACCTCAAACAGTATGCACCTGAGCTAATCCCTAATGAACGGGAGAGGTGCGAACGATTCCGATATGGGTTGGTAACGGATGTGAAGACTATTATGCTTGCAGCTGATTACTCGGATTTCGATGTCTTGGTCTCTAGAGCCAAGGACATTGAGTCAAGTCTTGGTCTGACTAGTCGAGCAGGTGGATCTAGCTCTAGGAAGCGAGCGACTGAATGCGATTATGGTAGAGATCGCAACAAGAGGCATAAGGATAGGAGGCCACACTATGATTCTAGGCGTGGGGGTGGTAACCCTGGGAGAGGTCAGCAAGGACCTAATGTTGTTTTGAGGACTCCTGAGTGTAACCGTTGTGATAGAAGGTATGGTGGTGAGTGTTGGGGTAATCTTGGCACATGCTAGAATTATGGGAACGGTGGACATTTGAAGAAAGATTTTCCTCGGCCTTTGAAGGAGGGACAGGCTTCGGCGAGAGTAGCTGAGCCACAGAGGGGTCGTGGGTGCGGTCATGGTAATTTTCAGCGAAGAGATGATGGTGGCAGGAATGTAGCACATGTTGTGGCCGTTCAACCTGAGGGTGGTGGTCAAGCTCTTGTGTATGCTCAACGTGAGGGAAGGAATGATACAGATGTGATCACATGTACTTTTACTTTGCAATCCTTGTCATTACTTTCTTTGATTGATTCTAGATCTACACACTTATACATATTGCATGAACATGCTCAAATGCTTGGTTTATCTGTTGAGTCTTTGGATGTTGGTATGCGTGTGACTAGTTCCTTTGGTGAAACGGTTGTGACGTGAAAGTTGTATAGGAGATGTCCCTTGAAAGTGTAAAATCATGTTTTTCTTGTTGATCTCATGGAATTGCCATTCTATGGTTTTGATGTAATCCTTGGTATGGATTGGCTTGTTGAGCATCGAGTTGTAGTGGATTTTGAAAGCAAGCGAGTTTCGTTGAAACTAGCGGATGATTACGAAGTAATGGTTGTGGGTGAGAATGTGAAGTTTCTTGCCAATATGGTGTCTACATTGGAGGCAAGTCGAATGCTGAGGCAAGGTTGCGAGGCTTACCTAGCCTTTGTGATGAATCCTAGTTCTAAGGAATTGCTTGTTCAAGATATAAGAACTGTTTGTGAGTTCCCTGGAGTGTTTCCGGAGGAGTTACCTGGATTGCCACCTAGTCGAGAAGTGGAGTTTGGAATTGAGCTGTATGAAAACACAACTCCGGTGTCCGTTGCTCCCTATCGCAATGCACCTAAAGAGCTAAAGGAGTTGAAGACACAACTTCAGGAGTTGCTTGACCATGGCTTCATTCGGCCTACTGTGTCCTCGTGGGGGTGCACCATTCTTGTTTGTGAAGAAGAAGGATGGCACTATGAGAATGTGCATCGATTATCGACAGTTGAACAAGTTGACTATCAAGAATAGGTATCCTTTGCTGAGGATTGATGATCTTTTTGATCATTTTCGAGGAGCAGCTGTGTTTTCCAAGATTGACTTAAGGTTAGGATACTATCCGCTTAAGGTGAAAGATGTGGATGTGCCGAAAGCAACCTTTAGAAAGATGTATGGGCATTATGAGTTCCTTGTAATGTCGTTTGGCTTGACGAATGCTCTTGCTGCTTTCATGGACATGATGAATAGAGTGTTTAAAGAATACTTGGACAAGTTTGTGGTGGTGTTCATCCACGATATCCTTGTGTACTCTCGTACTGAGGAGGATCATGAAGGTCACATGAGGTTTGTCTTGAAAGCGCTTTTGGAAAATCAGCTTTATACTAAGCTGAGCAAGTGTGAGTTTTGGCTAAAGAAAGTTGTGTTCCTTGGTCATGTGGTTTCGGCGGAGGGGATTCGTGTTGATCCTCAGAAGATTGAGGCGGTGATGAATTGGAAGCCTCCTAAGTCCATTCATGAAGTCCGTAGTTTCCTTGGGTTGGCAAGATATTACCGGAGGTTTGTAGATGGATTTTCAAAGATTTCCGCCTCTTTGACAAAGTTGTTGCAAAAAGATGTTAAGTATGAGTGGACGGAAGCAAGACAACAAGCTTTTGAGAAGCTTAAGACGGCTTTGACTTAAGCTCCTATCTTGGTTCAACCTGAATCATTGAAAAAAATTTTGGTGTACAGCGACGCATCCTACTTTTGTTTGGGGTGTGTGGTAATGCAAGAGGGTAAGGTGGTGGCTTATGCATCGCAACAGTTGAAGGTGCATGAGCGCAATTATCCTACGCATGATATTGAGTTAGCTGTGGTGGTTTTTGCTTTGAAGATCTAGAGACATTATCTGTATGGTGAGAAGTGTATTATGTACACAGATCACAAGAGTTTGAAGCACTTGATGTCTTAGAAAGAGTTGAATCTTTGGCAACGACGTTGGGTGGAGTTGCTTAAAGATTACGATTTAACGATTGAGTACCATCAGGGAAAAGCTAATGTTGTAGCGGATGCCTTGAGCAGGAAGGTGGGGGTAGAGTTAAGGGCTATGTTTGCTAACTTAAGCATTTCACGAGATGGAGGTCTTGTGGCTGAGTTGCAAGTGAAACCATCCCTGGTTCAGTTGATTAAGGATAAACAGTTGTTGGATGATTCTTTGGTGCCACATGTTCAGGATATTGCTGAGGATAGATCATCGGATTTTTGTTTTTATGATGATGGAGTTTTATGTTACGGAAGACGGATAGTAGTGCCGAATTATGTGGAGTTGATGCGTACTATTCTGACCGAAGCCCATAGTAGTCCTTTTGCTATGCACCATGGTAGTACAAAGATGTATCGTGATCTAAAGGATGAGTACTATTGGGTAGGCTTGAAGAAAGATGTTGCGGAATATGTGAGTAAGTGTATGGTTTATCAGCGGGTTAAAGCTGAGCATCAGTTTCCTTCAGGGTTGTTGCAACTGTTGAGGATTCCTGAATGGAAGTGGGAAAGAGTCACCATGGATTTTGTGTCCGGTTTACCTTTGTCACCATCGAAGAAGAATTCGGTGTGGGTGATTGTGGATCGCCTTACAAAGTGTGTGCATTTGTTACTTGTGCATACTACGTATACCTTGGATAAGCTTGCAGAGTTGTACATTGCTGAGATTGTACGTCTGCATGGGGTACCAAAATCTATAGTTTCGGATAGAGATCCGAGGTTTACATCGCGATTTTTGGAATGTTTGCATCAAGCTTTGGGTACGTGACTGAATTTCAGTACTTCCTATCATCCACAGTCGGATGGGCAGTCAGAGCGTGTTATCCAAGTGCTTGAGGATATGTTGAGGTGCTGCGTAATTGAGTTTCAAGGCTCTTGGTAGAAGCATTTGCCTTTGGTGGAGTTTGCTTATAATAATAGTTATCATGCAAGTGTTCAAATGACACCTTATGAGGCCTTGTATGGGAGGAAGTGCAGAACTCCTCTGTGCTGGGCTGAAACGGGTCAGAAGTTGGTCTCGATGCCAGCTTTGTTGAAAGGAACCACCGAGAAGGTGAAGCTCATTTTTTAGCGGTTGAAGACGGCTTCTTATCGACAGAAGTCTTACGCGGATTTTAAGCGTAAAGAGATTGAGTTTGCGGTGGGTGACTGTGTGTTCTTGAAGGTTTCGCCTTGGAAGAAGGTGATGAGATTTGGCCGGAAGGGTAAGTTGAGCCCTAGGTATATTGGACCATATGAAGTAATAGAATGTGTGGGTCTTGTTGCGTATAAGCTGAGGTTACCACGAGAATTAGTGAAGATACATGATGTGTTTCATGTCTCCATGCTTCGGAGGTATAGATCGGATCCTTCGCATGTTATGCCTGTGGAGGAAGATGAGTTGAATCCAGATTTGACATACGATGAGGAACCGGATGAGATTTTGGATTCGGACAGTAAGTTTCTTCGTGGTAAGACCATCGAACTGGTTAAAGTGTTGTGGAGTCACCGTGGTGTTGAGGAAGCCACGTGGGAAAGTAAAGAAGACATGAAGAAACAGTTTCCTTACCTTTTTCCTCCAGGTAAATTTCGAGGACGAAATTTCTTAAGAGGGGGAGAGTTGTAACACCCCAATTTTGGGCTTAGAAGTTTAGGGTCTTAATTGGATCAGTCTGAGAAACGGTTCGAATATAAAAGGGAGTTTTAGGGAAAGCCTAGTTCGAGATTCTTTAATAATATAGAAAAATATCTAAAAATCCTCATTTGATATATATAGGTGATTGGAGAAATCAATTTTAAAAAATAAGGTTTCGAAATGCTACATTTCGGCGTAGTGACCAAATCGTGATTTTTGCAAAGTTTAGTAATGACTATTTTGTAAAGGATTGAAACTTTGAATCTTTAAGGAGCTAATTTACCAAAAATGTTTTCATCAGATTTTCCTTAATTTGGGTGATTTAATTAAATAAAATAAAGGTGATAAACTACCTTTGACTTTCATAACTACTTTTCTCTAATTTTCTCTCATTTCATTTTCTTTCAAAATCCTATCAACCAAACACTTTTTCTCTAGCAAAATTCACTTTGATTTTCACTTCAATTGATGAGATTGACAACACTCATTGATTCCTAATCAATCTTGCAACAATTTCACTTGATTTCTACATTGTATTTTCATGGAAACTTGCCCATGTCAAAGAGAAATCATCTTTTAGAGGTAAGATTGCTCTTCTACTCTAAATACTCAGTTCTTTACCGAAATTCCAAAGTTGTCAATCCTTTAATAAAGATTTATAAATGGTTTTGATGTTGGGAACAAGAATTTGGCTTAAAACTAAAGATTTTTGAAGAGACCTTGAAGATTTTCGTGGAAATTGATTGGGCTATGTTTTAGGATGGTTTTATAATGTATTTTGGATGTTAAATGATGTTAGAAATGAGGTTTTATCATTCCAATCCCGAATAAGTTGTTTTTCCTAAGTTTTTGCTTGTGAAAATGGTGGTTTTTGGGGTGATTTTGGTGTTCTGTTATAGCTAGAGGTATAAGGACGAGTTTAGGGTTGTTTTTGATGTTAATTGATGTTTAAAAATGTTTAGAAGTGATGGATCTTGGCTGGGTTATGTTTTGGAAGAGTTTGGAGGTGATTTCGGTTGTGTTTGGTAGCCGAAATGTTGAGTTTAGGTAGAGCAGCGAGTTTTGGAGTGTTGGCTGAAGATTTCAATTCATGATGATGCATTAATCCTCTACTTTTATGTGTCAAAAACAGGGGAGACATCTTCGGACACTTTTGGAGTTGATCCGGAAGCTTAATTGGCGTTTCAGCAAGCAAGCGAAATGAAATTGGTGGGTGCGTATGGCTTTAGAAGTACTTGATGGACAAAGAACCAAGGTTCGGGTATTTAGGAAAGGTTTGAAACACCTTCCTAAGTCCGGAAGTAAGTATTGGCTAGATTACTCTCTAGAATGTGGTGATTTCCCCTTTAAATGCTTTTGCATGCTCATGGTTTTAGATTGATAAATTTCTATTGTTTTTATGCATGAATTATAGCACGAGATGATGCTTGAAATGATATCAATAAGTAACATTTTGCATGGTTGAGATTTGAGCTTATATGTTGAAGTATAGCAAATGTTATGGTTTTGAAAAGAGATGAGAATGTTGAGTTTTAAATGCATGAAAAACAGTAGGTGAGATGTTGATTTGACATACGATATTGGCATAGATGTTGAGAAACTTACCGGACATAATTGATCGATCAATAGGATGAGAGTGCAGTATAAACTCAAAATTCGTACGTGCTATTTGGTTAAGCCAAAGGGAGATATTCCGATGATGGGCATTCCATCGGGTAAGACTTGGGAAATACCCAAGCTTGGTGGCGATGAGAGATTCCGCCATGTGAGTACAGTGATGAGAGATTCCATCGGAAACTATGTTGCTACACGAGTGAGTACGGTGATGAGAGATGCCGCCGGAAGTGTCTAGTGAAAAGTCTGCATATCCGAGTAATAAATAGATGTGAAATGCCAATATAAAGTTATGTTATGGTTTTGACTCACATGTACCTTGATATAATGATTTATGCTATGAGAAATGCATATGTAGTTTGTTTATGAAATGCTTTAGAGTACAATCATGATTTTGGCCTTGCCATGGATTTTTCATTAGTTTTAATGCATGACATAGAATGAAGGTTCATGTGGTTTCGATAAGTATTGCTTTGAAAGTTTCCCGAGCATGAGAAAGAGACGAGCATGTGGTTTAAAAGCTTTTAATGAAAGTGTTTTCAAATGTGCATTATTGTGCTTACGCTCTCTCTTTTTACCAATAATGCAGATAATTGAGGTATTTTGGGGCATCAAGGAAGCTAAGTCCATCAAAGGAAATCCAAGCTCACGTATGGTGAAGTTTTCATACACTTTAGTTTTGATAAAATTGGCAATGGGAAACCAAGTTTGTATTTGGGAGATATGTTGAACTCCCTAATGTTGTGGCATGTTGTGTTTGGCTTGTTGGATTGTAAATGACCTTGATTGTTTGGTTTTGAGGTTGGATTGCCTATTTGTGTTTCAAAATTAGGAAGAATGCCTCTAGACTAATGTGATTTCATGCTTAATGCTTTAATTGTGCTTGAGTGTTCCAAATATGATCCTTATATGGATGTTGACTTTTGTGTATGATTAGAGAGTCCTTGGTATGTGTTAGATTAGGTTTTTGGGTGCAAAACTAGAGGTTTCTGCTGTTTCTGGGCAGGGTGTATCGAAACACCCTTAGCTGTTTCGAAACGGGTGCTTGAAATTGCATGGGCGTTTCGGAACGGCTAGAAGTGTTTCGAAACACTTTGGCTACTGGAAGTGTTTGTTAGGAAACTAGTTTCGGTACATGCCCGCATACCGAAACGATCAACACCGTTTCGATATAGTTGTTAGTGTTTCGAAACGGGTGATCGTTGGTCACAAATTGGGCAGGGAAGCATGTATCATGATTAATTTCATATTGGTAACTTTAAAATCAATAAAGACCTTCTAATTTACAGAAATTACATTTTGGTCCCTAAACTTGTATATAGTGTAATTGAGTCCCTAAATGTTATCCGATCGCTGTGCCTTTCTCAATCATATTTTATGTGTACTCACTTAGGGTTAACGTGTATCTAGAAAAGATTAAAAAGAAAAAAAGGGTCGTGAATCAAGGTTGACTTTCGGGTTGACTTTGGTTTTCCCCGTGTAACCTTCGTAATTTGGGTCAACCGTCTAGGCCGGGCTAAGGGGGTTGCACTAAGGATACCGATACGCTGGTAGTTAAATTGGTTGAATTGCATCTTTGTATGATTTGTATTGTTACGTTTTAGTCCATGTTTTTCATGAATGCAATTAAATGAGTTTTAATGGTTAATATGAGGTGGGTTTTGTCAAAGATGCATGTAATGAGACTAATTCAAGGTTGGTAAACCGAATTTGGGAAAAACCCTTTCAATTTTTTATGTTTACAAAATGCTTCCTAAAACTGAATTTGGATAAAATTAATGAGCGCTTGAGTTGTGTTTGATCCGATGCTTTGTAAATCACATAGGAGTCTAACTTGCATCTAGACAAGATAAAAAGAAAAAAAGAATTAGGATCGTTTATTGAGGAAAACCTTCATGGTTTACTTCAATTTTCCCTGTATGACTCGTTCGGTTAAGTCTATCGGTTAGGCTGGGTCGAGAGGGTTACACAATCTGCCCAGAAAATATGAAGTTGAGTTTGAGGGGTTGATAATTCAAGGAATATGGTCCAATGGGCTTCTAAGTCAGTAAAATGAATTGTAAAACTGAGAAACCGAGGTTTAACCCTCATAGATGAGAATAAAGAGTAATAACTTGGTAAATGATGACTCAATATAATCGTGATGGTTAGTGTCATGCCTTGGGGCATTTTTTGATGGCTTGGCTTGGTGCCACTTACCTCTTGGTGAGGTGTATAAATGCTCGGGGAGCATGTGTTATCTTATGTTGTGATAAAAGAATCCAGATATCCTAGAGTCAGTACTATGGTTGTTGAGTGTGCAAAAGTTCTATTATTTACACCCTTTTTACCCATATTTCTGCTGCATTCAAGCACCATTTCATTGCATTTAGGTCAGTTTACAGCAAAACATCACAAATATATAAAAAGCACAGATTCTACGAAAAATGGCTATTTTTGGCAGGTTGCCGCCGCCGTAGACGGAGAAGGCAGGCGCAGGGCAGAGAAGCAGAAGAGCTGAACTGGACAAGCAGACGATGAGGACAAAGCTGCCATGGACCTGTCTTGACAGCAAGGTGACAACAGCTTTATGAAGAGGAAAAGTAAAATGGACCTCGATAGATAGAGAAAAATTTGCTCGTCTGTCGTGTGAAAGCCAAATATTTTTCCAAGCCCCGGATCAAAAGATATGTCAAGCCAAAGTTCAAGGAGAGAAAATCCCAAGAAACAAGGAGGACGGTTGAAAAGTAGGATCCTTGAAGATTAAGTCTTTATTAGAATCATACTTTTAATTAAAGTTGTAATCCTTGTTACCATAGATAACTTGAGCCCAAAGCTTATATAAGGGCATAGGTTTTAACCTAAAAAAAAGACACCTCATCTTACCCCATAATCGATAACCTAAACCCCTCTGTCGTTTACCCATCGCCGACATGTTCTAAATTCCCCCTAGGGCTATGGGTTGTTTTGTAAAGTAGTTGCAAGGGTTGTTTTGTTTTAGGATTTTCCAAGTTCAATAAAATAGACTTCAAGTTCTCTTATTTTGGTTATTAACATCTTGCAAGAGCATCGGGAGAGCATTGTGAGGTTATCTATTTACTTAGCATCGGGAG
The DNA here is from genome assembly GCA_958450335.1 of Hibiscus tridactylites. Classification (NCBI taxonomy): domain Eukaryota; kingdom Viridiplantae; phylum Streptophyta; class Magnoliopsida; order Malvales; family Malvaceae; genus Hibiscus; species Hibiscus tridactylites. The sequence continues at coordinate 31,352,770 of OY288289.1, forward strand.
AGTTAAGTGTACGAAAGAAATAAGAGCGAGTTCTCTAGTTTATAGTTGAACTATCTTGTGCCTAGGGATAGGGCAAGGTTAAGTGGCTAAAGAAGAATTCATACACATCGGTGTTCATCCTTCGATTCACGCCGGGAGGTATCATCAAAGACGTGATCATCGACAGACTTGGACCTAGGGATAGGCCAAGGCAGATCTGGGATTCTTGCCAAACTTGAAGTACGGAGTTGGTGTGTCTGCTGCCGCGACAGCCAACGGACAACCTCCGCGACAGGTGCTGCCGCGACGGGCACGACGACAGAACTAGAGTTCCTAAGCAATCCAATACCTACACTACTGAGCAATTCAATACCAGCCCGTTTTCTCTATCTTGATATTCCAAATCTTTTATTTATGTTTTTCTTTATTATTTTTGTGAAAAATCTCTCAATTATTTCCTTTACTTTCGTGCAGTAAACAAGGTGAAGCTATTAGCCCAATCCCTGTGGAGACGATATCTGATACTTCGTATCACTTTACTACTTGCGTGGTGTACACTTGCACTACAATTGATATAGACTCTTTTACACGCAACAAGTTTTTGGCGCCGTTGTCGGGGATTGGCAACATAACTACATCTTTCTTTTATTGCACTTTGCGTTTTTATTTTTGTTTTCGTTTTTATTTTTATTTTCTTTAATTTTTCTTTTGTGCTTTCAACTCTCGCTTTTCACGAGGTTTTCTTGTTTATGCGCAGATCTAAAAGAGGTGAAGATCCTGAGTATCCATTAGATCCGGAAATCGAACGTTCCTTTAGTCTCAAGAAACAACTTCGCCGACTTTTAGACAGAAACGAATACCTCGAGGAACAGCTAGAGAAGATGGGCCATAACCAACCTGCCGGCGGTCGCATACCACCCCTTGGCGATAACCACCTGCCTGTCTATGACCCGCCCGCAGCAGATGGACGACGATCATGTCGTGAATACATGCTGAATGATCATGTAGAGCTGGAGACCACGCTGCCGGATATTGATGTTGATAACTTTGAGCTTAAACCTGTCATGTTTAGTATGATCAACAATGTCGGGCAGTTTAGTGGTGCCGTGACAGAAGATGCTAGATAGCATCTCAAAACGTTCCAGGAGATCTGTGGTTCGTTTAGACTGCCAGGAGTTAGTCCGGAGATACTGAGGCTTCGGTTATGTCCCCATTCATTGAGGGACAGAGCTAAAACTTGGTGGAATAAACTTACACCGGGTTCAATCGTAACATTGGCATATTTATCTCCTAAAATTTTATATCGTTTTAATCCTTCGCATTTATCTGAGCGATTACGTAATGAAATTGCTACTTTTCAATAGGAAGATGACGAGCCGATGCACGAGGCCTGGGACAGATTTACTACTCTTCTTCGGAACTTTCCAATGCATGGATTTCCCGTATGGAATCAGGTAACTAAGTTCTGTAATGCTGCTAACTTACAAACTCGCATTCAGATTGATTCTGCAGCAAATGGACTATAATTGGATAAAGATCCAGACGAGGCTTTGCAAGTTTTGAAAAATCTGGCCAAGAATGAGGAGCAGTTTCCGACTACAAGAAGAGGGGGTAAACGGGTAGTTGCTGTCAAGGACTATGAGGCCGACAGCACTATGAAATCACAGGTAGCATTCCTTACTAAAGCAATGAAATGGTTATTGAATGAAGATGAATTACAAGGATTTGCTGTCGAGGAAGTTTGTACTATCTGTGAGGGAAATCATAGTAGGGATGAGTGCCCAATACAAATAGAATAAGGGAAATATGTTGGAAATTACAAGCCGAACTACAATTCCAACAATTATAATCTCAATTGGAGGAAGGATCCCAAATTTTCCTGGAGTAATCCTAACAATGCCTTGAATCCGCAAGCACATAATCAGAATCAGGGAGGACCTAGATTGCTGACGCGACAACAACTGCCGCAGAACCTGCCGCCGCAGCAGCAACAACAGCCACCACCTGCCACCAGCAGCATATTGGAGCAGACTCTGGCCACCTTTATGTCTCAGACCGGTACGTATATGGAGAATATGAATCAGTTTGTCAAGAAAATGGAAACCTTTATGGATAAAACCGAGATGAGGATGACAAACCATGAAGCTACCTTGAAATCTCTAGAGACACAAATAGGTCAGGTTTCGCAACATATTAAGCCGAGGCAGAATGGAGGATTTCCTAGCAATACTGAAAATGCTAGACCGCCCCCACATTAGCAATGTAAGGCGATTACTACTAGGAGTGGGAAGAAATTACCAGGGCCGGAAAAAGAAGCTAAAATAGTAAAGGAACATGCCTTGGATAAACTTGCCGAGGAAGCTGCCCCGACAGGTGATAAAGAGACTGCTGCTGATGAGCCTGTCACGACAGCAGAAGCGACAGAGGAGAAAAAAGATGATTACCGTCCTCAGATTCACATATAGTGGGAAGGGCGTATTGCTAATTATCGTCCCCCACCGCCTTTTCCCCAACGGATACAGCAAGCTAAGCATGAATCTCAAGTTAAAAAGATTTATGATATTTTTAAACAGGTTCATATTAATATTCCGTTGTTATATGTCGTTAGGGAGATGCCCGGTTATGCTAAATTTCTCAAGGATGTTATGTCGAAAAAATCTAAACTTGGGGAATTTGAAACGGTAAAGATGCAAGAAGGTTGCATGAGTATTCTTCATCGGTAGCCACCCCAGAAAAAGAAGGATCCGGGGAGCTTCATCATACCTTGCGTAATCGAAAATAAATTCGTGGATAAGGCACTTTGTGATCTTGGTTCTAGTGTTAATCTAATGCCCAAATCTGTTTTTCAGAAATTAGGTATTGCCAAGGCGCGGCCCACGACAGTAACTCTGCAGCTGGCCGACCGCTCTTACGTACACCTAGAGGGAAAAATTGAAGATATTCTGGTAAGAGTGGATAAGCTTATTTTTCCTGCTGACTTTCTTATCTTGGATTGTGAGGCAGATGAAAACGCACCAGTCATCCTTGGGCGACCCTTCTTAGCCACGGGAAGATCATTGATTGATGTGGAGAAAGGAGAACTCACCATGCGAGTAAACGATCAAGAGATTAAGTTGAATGTTCTCCAAGCGATGAAACATGCTGATGTGGACGAGGAATGCAAGGCCATCATTGAGGTGACCTTTGATCACCCCTGCATCAGGTCGGGCTGCCGTGATATAAGATTTGGTCACTGCCGCGACAGCCACCTACACGCTTGTCACGACAGCACCGACAACAGCACTGACAACAGCGACTCCTCTGAATCTGATACACCTGATACTGAAGGTCAGAAGGAGGTAAACTGGTTAGGCCATCGTCTAGGTAAGTTATTCGAACCTTTGAATTACACTTCGGATAACAATTTAATCCAAAAGCCATCTACCGTTGAACCACCTGCTTTAGAACTTAAGCCCCTGCCAGGGCAGCTAAAATATGCTTATCTTGATTCCAATGACACACTGCCCGTAATAATCTATGCTAAGTTTCCGCAGGAACAGGAACGACAGCTAATCGGCATGTTAAGGCAACACAAAAAGGCGATTGGATGGACGATAGCAGATATTCAAGGCATTAGTCTGGCGTTATGCATGCACAAAATCCTCCTAGAGGAAGATCATAAGCCGACTATTGATGCCCAAAGGCGGCTGAACCATGCGATGAAGGAGGTAGTGCGTAAAGAGATAATTAAATGGTTAGATGCTGGTATTATTTACGCCATCTCCGACAGCAAATGGGTAAGCCCGGTGCAATGTGTTCCCAAGAAAGGAGGAATGACCGTGATAACCAACGAGAACAATGAGTTAATCCCAACCAGGACTGTGACCGGTTGGAGGGTTTGTATGGACTATCGGAAGCTTAATAAAGCTACCCGAAAGGACCACTTCCCTTTACCCTTTATTGATCAAATGCTTGATAGATTAGCGGGTAAACCTTACTATTGTTTTCTTGATGGTTATTCAGGTTACAATCAAATTGCTATTGCACCGGAAGATCAAGAGAAGACGACTTTCACATGCCCCTATGGAACATACGCGTTTAGGAGGATGCCGTTTGGACTCTATAATGCACCTGCCACCTTCCAAAGGTGCATGATGGCAACATTCTCCGACATGGTAGAGGACTTCCTTGAGATTTTCATGGATGATTTTTCCGTCTTTGGAGACGATTTTGAGAGCTGCCTCGGCAATCTTCAAAAGGTACTTGAAAGATGTGAAAAAGCTAATCTTGTTCTAAATTGGGAAAAATGCCATTTTATGGTGGATGAAGGGATAGTCCTAGGCTATAAGATTAGCTGCCGTGGGATAGAAGTCGACAGGGCTAAAATTGAAGTAATTGAAAAGCTGACGCCGCCAACTACAGTCAAGGGCATTAGAAGTTTTTTAGGGCATGCTGGTTTTTATAGGAGATTCATTGCAAATTTCTCAAAAATTATCAAGCCTCTATGTCATCTCTTAGAGCAGAACCGACCCTTTGACTTTAATGAGGAATGTACCGAAGCATTCAAGGTTCTGAAAGAAAAACTAGTGACAGCCCCCATAGTACAGCCACCAGACTAGACACAACCGTTTGAGATCATGTGTGATGCTAGTCACTATGCTGTCGGGGCAGCACTTGGGCAGCGCAGAGATAAGCTGTTTCACGTCATATACTATGCCAGCAAGACGTTGAATGACGCCCAAGTGAATTACACCACCACAGAAAATGAGCTGTTAGCTGTGGTGTTCTCCATCGACAAGTTTCGTTCTTACATACTTGGAACGAAAGTAATAATACACACCGACCATTCTGCCCTAAAGTATTTGTTTGCAAAGAAGGATGCAAAGCCTAGATTGATACGGTGGATCTTGCTATTACAAGAATTCGACCATGAGATCAAGGACAAAAAGGGGACAGAAAATCAGGTGGCAGATCACTTGTCAAGGTTGGAGAAGGGACAAAGTCTACCAATTGACGAGACAAACATACTGGAGACCTTCCCAGATGAGCAGCTCTTTGCTGCCGCAATCGCTGTCACGACAGCCATGGCGGCAGGTAAGTCTTCTGAACTCCCCTGGTATGCTGATTTCGTTAATTTTATAGTTAGCGAAATACTTCCTTCTGATCTTAATTATCAAGCCAGGAAGAGGTTCCAAAATAATGTTTAGCATTATTATTGGGACGAACCTCTTCTTTTCAAACTATGCGCAGATCAGGTTATAAGGAGGTGTGTACTACAAGAAGAGCAAGAAGACATTCTCCATCATTGCCATGCTTCACAATATGGAGGTCACTTAGGAGGCAATAAAACTGCTGCTAAGGTGCTGTAGTTAGGGTTCTACTGGCCGACACTATATAAAGATGCACAGGAGTTTTACAAAAACTGTGACAGGTGCCAACGGACAGGTAACATCTAGAGGAGAAACGAGATGCCACTACAGAACATTCTAGAAGTCGAGATCTTCGACGTTTGGGGGATTGATTTTATGGGACCCTTTCCATCTTCGTGTGGAAATCTATACATTCTCCTCGCAGTGGACTATGTCTCTAAGTGGGTCGAAGCCATCGCCACTCAAAAGAATGATGCCAAGACGGTCCAAAAGTTTTTGCACAAAAACATTTTTTCTAGATTTTGCATCCCTAAGGCGATTATCAGTGATGAAGGGAGACATTTTGATAATAGGGTAATTGATGCCGCCTTGAAGAAATATGGTGTCAAGCACAGGATCGCGAAAGCATACCACCCACAGACCAATGGACAGGTTGAGATATCGAATAAGGAATTGAAGAACATTCTTGAAAAGATGGTTAAGCCAACTAGGAAAGATTGGTCTTTACTTTTGAATGATGCATTATGGGCATACAGGACAGATTTTAAGACTCCATTGGGCATGTCTCCATACCGTTTAATTTATGGGAAAACCTGTCATCTGCCTGTCGAGATTGAGCACAAAGCATATTGGGCAATCAAGGCAGTGAATATGGACTTGGACAAGGCAGGCCAGAAAAGGCTATTAGATCTGAACGAGATTGAAGAATTACGGACAATGGCCTACGACAATGCAAGAATCTACAAAGAAAAAACTAAGAAGTGGCATGACAAGAAACTGCTGCCACGACAATTCTACCCAGGGCAGCTTGTATTGTTGTTTAATTCTAGACTTAAACTCTTCCCAGGAAAGCTGAAGTCTAGATGGTCTGGCCCGTTCCAAGTGGTACAAGTTTTTCCCTATGGTGCCATCACAATCCGATCATTAAAAGACGAGCACCAATTCAAAGTCAATGGACAGCGCCTCAAGCATTATCAGGGGACTGAAGCTCCAGGAATACAGGAAGTGGTTACTTTAGGAGATGCCCCACAAGGCATCCCTAATTTAACCTAATTTTTATTTTTATTTATTTTTATTATTTATTATTTATTAGGAAATTAGGTATATTTTATTCGAATAATTTTTTTTATATATTTTCTGTTTTTTTAGGAAATAAAGGAGTCAAGAAGAAAAGGAGAAGTGACCCAAGCCCACCACCCATCCATCAACCCAACAAAGCCCATTTTTGGAAGCCTGTCATTTCGGCTGCCGCCGCAGACGGATATGACAGGCTGTCAACAGACTGACACGGTAGACGCAGAAGCGTGTGACAGACGCATAATTGCGTGTCAGACACGCTAAATCCCATCCGTCGCCCCGTTATTCACGCCTGCCGTTACATCATTAAACGGGCAACAACTCGACCGCTATAAAACCCCGTTTGCATTTTCATTTTTTCTCACTTCTGCTTATTCTCCCTTGCTTTCTCCTCTAGTTTTCATTTGCTTTCTTTATTTTCACAACCCTTGCTACTAAAATGTCGTCTAGACAGACCCGCTGAAGTGCAGCCTCAGCCTCTTCCTCAACAGCAGCGACGCCCTTCGCCACAAAAGAGTTATGGGAGGAAAGGGGTTTCGTTTACATCCGAAAAGCACCCAACATGGGCCTCCGACAATTCATCACAGAGGCAATCACGGCTCAACTATGGGAGCAATTCGCCGAACAACCGGCAGAACTAAACGACACATTGGTCCGGGAGTTCTATGCTGCTGTCGACAGCAGAACGGCAACATATGTCACCGTTCGAGGAGTAAAAGTGCCCTTTACAGCTGACAGCATCAACCACATGTTTGGCCTCTACTTTGGCCCCGATGATGAAGCCCACCAGAAATTTCTCGACACCCTCAATGCTGCCGCCTATGGTGCTGTTATGGCGGAGGTGACAGAGGAAGGAACCACATGGACAACCAGCAAAAGGAACCCCCACTCTGTCAAAAGGGGGCAGCTCCTCCCTGAAGCTAAACTCTGGAACACTTTTATCAAAAAGCGCATCATGCCTTCTTCCCACCACACGACAGTTAACCAGCAACGACTCGCCCTTATTCATTCCATCATGCACAACAGGCCTATTAATGTGGGCCGCTATATGAGGGACAGCATCCTGGACTGCACCATCCGCTCCGACTCCCGCCTCTGCCTGCCGTTCACAATAACCTCCTTATGCCGCTGTGCTGCTGTCCCCGAGGAACCCTCCGACAAACTCATCAAGGGCAGAGGCTGGACAGACAACAACATCAACAGCCTCATGGAGCTGGTAGTGGCTACGCCTGTCTCGTTTTTCAATCCTGCCGGCTCCCCAGAAGAATCATCAGAAGAGCCTGCCCCTGAACCTGTTGCCCCCACCGCTCCGACAGACCAGTCTGCCACATCCTTGCTGCACTACAACGGGTAGAGGAGAGACAAATGGGAATGATGACCTTCATCCGGGATTTCAAGAATTCGACGGTAAACTTCATTACCTAGACTTTAAATTTTCCCGATGTTCAATTCCCTACTTTTCTTGCCCATTATTTCCATATCCCCACTCATGTCCACACCCCTGTCCACACACCTACACCACCTGCCTCCCCACATTCCCACTCTACTGCTTCCACCACATCACCTGCCCCGACGACAGCAGGAAGTCCACCGGCCGACACCTCTGCCAGAGGAACAAAAAGACCTGCCTCCGATGACAACCCTCTGATCAGGAGGAATTTGGAGAGAGAGTTTACGCCTGTCAAGAGGCAGAAGCACGTGGGAAACAGGAAGTTGATGCCCAAGGCTACCACCACCACTAGCAGCACTTGGGACAGTGGCAGCAGTTCCGACGTCCAGCTCGTGGAGCAACCTCCCCCTGCACCTGCCCCTGAACCTGCCCAGCCTGCTCCACAGCCCAGACGCCGCCGTCAGATCCGTGTCAGCAGCAGCAGCGAGGACAGCGACTGAAAATTTAAGTTTTTATTTTCCTCTTATTGCTTCCTGATTTTATCATTTGTGATGTACTTTTCTTCATATTTTTGTTTTTCTGTCATTTTGCATTGAGGGCAATGCAACCCTCGAGTTTGGGGGTAGCAACCCTCCATCATTAATGGAGTCTTAAGTACATCTTTTTATTAATTGTTGTGTCTTTTTTTAATTAAGTTCTCTTAAAAAAATCAGAAAAATATAAAACTGTTGGCTTAAAACTGTGATGTTAACTTACCTGTCATGACAGCTTTGTCGTTGTAGCATCTTTAGGACAGTTTAAGGAGAAGTTTAGAGCCTTTCTACATTTCTGAAAACTTAAACACCATTGTGACTGTTATATTGCTTAGATTTCTTTTAGCCAAACTAGAATAGGATGCTTAGTACTTGAATAGCCCCTAGAGGTGCCTAACATTGGCTCTAGGAAAGAAGTTTAGCAAAAGAAAATCAAAAACCTAGAGGTGCCCGAAACCGGCTCTAGGAAGCTAACTAGAGGTGCCCAAAACTGGCTCTAGTAAAACTTAGCTTGAAAATAGAAGAAAAAGAAGCATGAAAATGTGTCTTCAAAAATAAACTTTGGCATAAAAATTTGAGTAAAAAAAGTTGAATATTCTAGGGAGATTCCGAACAGATCCTAAATTATCCGACAGGTTGTTGCCGCCACAGAGAACGAACGACGGGTAAGGGAAAGCTCACTGTTTGAAAGCCAAAACAAAAATTTCTTTTTCTTTTAGTTCTTAGTTGCTTGAGGGCAAGCAAAAACTTGAGTTTGGGGGTGTGTTGAGTGTGTAAAAGTTCTATTATTTACACCCTTTTTACACATATTTCTGCTGCATTCAAGCACCATTTCATTGCATTTAGGTCAGTTTACAGCAAAACATCACAAATATATAAAAAGCACAGATTCTACTAAAAATGGCTATTTTTGGCAGGTTGCCGCCGCCGTAGACGGAGAAGGCAAACGCAGGGCAGAGAAGCAGAAGAGCTGAACTGGACAAGCAGACGAAAAGAACGATGCTGCCATGGAGCTGCCGTGACAGCAGAGGACGACAGCAGGTAGCTGCCATAGTAGACGGAGAAGGCAGGCGCAGGGCAGAGAAGCAGAAGAGCTGAACTGGACAAGCAGACGATGAGAACGAAGCTGCCATGGACCTGTCGTGACAGCAACGTGACAACAGCTTGAAGAGGAAAAGTAAAATGGACCTCGATATATAGAGAAAAATTTGCTCGTCTGTCGTGTGAAAGCCAAATATTTTTCCAAGCCCCGGATTAAAAGATATGTCAAGCCAAAGTTCAAGGAGAGAAAATTTCAAGAAACAAGGAGGACGGCTGAAAATTTGGATCCTTGAAGATTAAGTCTTTATTAGAATCATACTTTTAATTAAAGTTATAATCCATGTTACCTTAGATAACTTGAGCCCAAAGCTGATATAAGGGCATAGGTTTTAACCTAAAAAAAAGACATCTCATCTTACCCCATAACCGATAACCTAAACCCCTCTGTCGTTTACCCGTCGCCGACATGTTCTAAATTCCCCCTAGGGCTACGAGTTGTTTTGTTTTAGGATTTTCCAAGTTCAATAAAATAGACTTCAAGTTCTCTTATTTTGGTTATTAACATCTTGCAAGAGCATCGGGAGAGCATTGTGAGGTTATCTATTTACTTAGCATCGGGAGAGTTAAGTATACGAAAGAAATAAGAGCGAGTTCTCTAGTTTATAGTTGGACTATCTTGTGCCTAGGGATAGGGCAAGGTTAAGTGGCTAAAGAAGAATTCATACACATCGGTGTTCATCCTTCGATTCACGCCGGGAGGTATCATCAAAGACGTGATCATCGACAGACTTGGACCTAGGGATAGGCCAAGGCAGATCTGGGATTCTTGCCAAACTTGAAGTACGGAGTTGGTGTGTCTGCTGCCGCGACAGCCAACGGTCAGCCGCCGCGACAGGTGCTGCCGCGACAGGCACGACGACAGAACTAGAGTTCCTAAGCAATCCAATACCTACACTATTGAGCAATTCAATACCAGCCCGTTTTCTCTATCTTGATATTCCAAATCTTTTATTTACGTTTTTCTTTATCATTTTCGTGACAAATCTCTCAATTATTTCCTTTACTTTCGTGCAGTAAACAAGGTGAAGCTATTAGCCCAATCCCTGTGGAGACGATATCCGATACTTCGTATCACTTTACTACTTGCGTCGTGTACACTTGCACTACAATTGCGATAGACTCTTTTACACGCAACAATGGTACTTATATAAGGGCATGTGTACTTCGGGATGAGTGATGAAGTATATCTGACGTTCCCACATGTAGAGTGATATGGGCGCAGTTAGAACCTATCTGTGGCTCTCGTAATTCGGATAATGTATTAAACTCAATAGGGTGAGTGAGCTCGAGTCACCTGATTGGCTAAGTGACCTCAAGTAAAGACTACTTGTGACTAACGGGATCCAAGTATTTCTAGGACATATCTTTGGCTATGGGGATTCAGTTACAGTCCATTTAACCCGATGACTGTGTGAACATGAGTAACCCGATGATTGTGTGAGCAAGGATAAAGTAGGGATTCATTGGCTTTTATGTAGACGATGCGTGGATATATTTATGTATGCTTTGTGGGTGCTATAGATGATAGCTTATTTACCCGATGGCTTGATCAGGGTATAATATGTATTAACTCGATGGGTTGTGTGAGCTCGAGTATCTTGATAGGATATGTAACCTCGAGTATGGCAAAGCCATGTGGAAACATATAAGACTTGTTGTAAGCTTAATGATACCTTGAGATAAGTGATCTAAGAACTCTATCTTGTGTAGGTTAGATGATAGCTCATAGATAGTAAAGCCTTATTTATGCGCTCTAGACTATTTTATCTTGCATGCTTATTTTATGATAATCAAGAATTGTGGTAGAGTAGAAATATACCATTGAGCTTTGTTAGCTCATCATGCGGATGTGTTGCTTTTCCATGCATAGGTTGACAAGTCACCTCTATGGAGGGGCACATCAACGAGGATTTCCCAGCATCGTGTTCACTTTAGAGTACAATACTCGTTATTTAGTTGGGCAAATGTATTCATAGGACATTACCATTGTTGAGTCTGTAACTCTATTTGAAATATTATTTTGGCATACGGTGTTTTGAACTTAATTGTGATGTTTGTTAAATTGCATGGATTTATTGATGTTTTGATATTTTGGAAATGGCTAAAGTTATTATTTTAAAATGGAATTTTTTATGGGTCAATTTTTGGTGACCCAAATGTAGTACTTCGGATCCAGTTCAAGATCGGGGTGTTACATTTAGTGGTATTAGAGCTTAGGTTTAGCCAGTTCTAGAAAACTCAGGGATGGTATAAAGGTCGTGGTAAGGTGTCTAGGGAATACAAGCCCCTAAAGATAAATTGTACTCTTCCAAGACTGGAAATCCTAAAACTCCCGCCTTGTTTCCTTTTGTTTTAGGAAGTTCGATGGCGACTGAAGCCAAACATGACCAACAAAGTCGTAAAGAGAGCAATGTCTCTCAAGTTGAAGACTTCGGTAAGGAGTCTGTCCTGGATGGTGAGGAAACAAACCTTTCGGGAGGTACCTAAAGTTGAGGGGTGAACCACCTTCACGATTTTACCTCAACTCTCTTGCAAGTGGTGCAAGCTATCCCGAGGCAATATGAGACGCCTCGCAAGACTCATATTGAGAGGCTTCACCATTTTGGGTCAAAATATTTCAAAGGTTTTGGTGAAGATAACATGATCAAAGTTGACCACTGGTTCAGACACTCAAATGATTCTAAAGCAGATGAGGGGAACTCCGGAGGACGACCTTGATTGTATTGTCTCCCTTCTTAAAGGTAATGAACATGAGTGGTGAGAGACTATTGAGTTGAAGCTACAACATGTACTTTCGACATGGTATGTCTTCTTGGATGAGTTCAAGAAGAAGTACATCAGTGAGGTTAACATGGATGAGATGAGAGACCAGTTCTTGCATCTTGTTTAGGGGGACAGGATAGTATTTGATTATGAGCAAGATATTCCAAGGTTGATTCATTATGCCCCAGAGTTACTTGCAACTAGGGAGTTGAAAAGTAATAGGTTGAGATGGTTTGAAGGTTGATCTTCAGATGCACGTTACAGCGGGTCCAGTTGGGACATTCTCTACGTCAGCCAATAGTGCGAAGCCACTTGGGCGACTTTAGGGTTTGACACCGAGTCAGATTGAGGACTCTATAGGCCATGTTGTGGGAACCCATGACGTCACAAGTTCTTCTCAGGCGTTGTTTTGGAGGTTCTCTACTTTGAGGGATACGAAGTGAGTTGCTTTGATCAGTTGGTAAGGGATGATTAGAGGTCCAAACTTTAAGTTCTTCGGGGTTCATTGATTTCTACTCCAAATGAGAGTATTGAGGGTTCAACCGGAGCGTCGCTTCCACCGGCTTGTGAGTATTATGGTCGACATAATCTTTGGGTGTGCTTTTTTCTTCGGAGGGTTTGCTATAGGTGTTGGGAATCAGGTCATATGGTGAAGGACTAACCAATTATGGATGGTTGTACACCTGTTTAGTCTTTGAGGTTGACTTCTTCTTGGCATGGTTTGAGTTTTGCTAGAGGTGGTGCTAGGGCATCTTTTGGACATCAGGGTGGAGATTCTGTGAGATCCACCATTAGAATTCACGATTGAGTTGTTGCTAGAAAGTCTGCCATTCAAGCGAGAGAGGAAAACTTTTCCGTCGGTGATATGTCAGCAACCTATATTCCGTTTTGGTTTTTAGTTGTTGTATTGATGGAAATTTGATCTCTAGTTCATATAATGGTTTCAATTCTTGTTGGATAAGTGTTTTGGTAAGATGTAGAGATTGATGTTGGATTGAATAGTTCGTCAGTTTTGTAAGTTCTTGCACGGAATATTTTTCTCGTGGATGATGAGCAAGGTTTGAGAGTAACGGTCCCCGTAGACTTGTTATATTTTCTCTCTCTGGTTAATGTATGTTACCCTTAGTATAGGTTTGTTGTGTGAGCGCGACATACGACTTTGTTTTCAAGAATGAGTCTCGAAGTTTTAGGGTTCGGAATGAATCAGGTTGATGGTAATGGGCACAAAGAACCATTACCTCTCTAGCGGGAGTGTCGTATTCCTATGATGTTTGTTGAAAGAGAGTCTTGTAGGTCACAAGACGTTCTTAGCCCACGTTATGGATATGAAGGTTGAGAGTCTGAGGCTTAGAGTTGCGGATGTTTATAATCACTAATTTTGTCTGGGTCTTTGACCCGTTTAGTTTATTTCATTTTTGTTTCGCTTTTCATAACTAATAATACTTCATGTTATTATTATTATTATGTGTTGTTGTTATTATCAGATTAAAATCAAAAAAAGAAACAAAAAACTATATATCTAAACCCAATTAACTTGGACTAGGAGCCCAATTTTCTCTTTTATCATCAGCCTAATATTAAATACAAAAATAGCCCCTATATATAACTAATATTAAAGTCCAAAACATAATTAAAAGTCTACGCAAAATATATGTTAGTCCTTTTACATATACAAATACCAAAAAATATATTACATATGCACAAGGCCCACTCGGGGGCCAAACCTAAACCCTAATGCTCTAATTAATAACTAAGAAACCCACGTGCGCCCCTTCATTTCAGCCCACACGCGACGGTTGGAGCTCCTTATGGATCACGCGTGCGACCTTTGGCATCACTCACGCGCGTGTGCGGCTCACCCGATTAACCCTTCGACTCATCTACGACCACGACCACCACCACGTTGGCAGAAATAGCCAGTGGCCTGACGCTACGTCATCGTCTCACCGCGTTAGCAGCCATGTAACACCCCAAATTTGGTCGTAGATGTTTAGAGTCTGAACTGGATCGATCTGGAATCGGTTCGAATCAAAAAGGGGGTTTCATGAAACACCTAGTTCAGGATGCTTTAAAAATATAGAAAAATATCTAAAAATCCTCATTTAATATATAAAAGAGAATGGTGAAATCAATTTTACAAAATAAGGTTTGGGAATACTACATTTCGGTGTAGTGACCAAATCGCAGTTTTTGAAAAGTTTAGTAGTGATTGTTTTGTAAAGGAATCAAACTTTAATTCTTTAAGGACCTAATTTACCAAAAATGTTTCCATCAGATTTTTCCTTAATTTGAGTGATTTAATTAATGTTTTAATTAAAGAATTTAAAGGTAATTAAAATAGAAAAACTACCTTTGACTTTTCATAAACACTTTTCTCTAATTTTCTCTCATTTCATTTTCTCTCAAAATCCTATCAACCAAACACTTTTTCTCCAGAAAATTCCCATTGATTTCCACTTCATTTGATGAGATTTCCATCACTCATTGATTCCTAATCAATCCTTCAACAAATCCACTTGATTTCTACATTGTATTTTCAAGAAAACTTGCCCAAATCAAGGAGAAATCAACCATTAGAAGTAAGCTTCGTCCTTCTCCTCTAATGATCAGTTCTTTACTGAAATTCCCAAGTTCTCAATCCTTTATTAATGATTTTGAAGAGGTTTTAATGTTAGAAACAAGAATTTGGCTTAAAACTCAAAATTTTTGAAGAGATCTTGAAGATTTTCGTGAAGATTGGTTGGGCTCTGTTTTGAGTTGGTTTTCTAATGTATTTTGGATGTTAAATGATGTTAGAAATGAGGTTTTATCAATCCAATCACGAATAGGTTGTTATTCCTAAGTTTTTGCTTTTTAAAATAGTGCTTTTTGGGGTGATTTTGGAGTTCTGCTATAGCTGGAGGTATAAGGACGTGGTTGTGTTAGTTTTTGATGTCAATTGATGTTTAGAAATGATTAGAAGTGATGGATCTTGGCTGAGTTTGGTTTTGGAAGAGTTTGGAGGTGATTTCGATAGTGTTTGGTAGTCGAAATGTGGATTTTGTGTAGAGAAGCGAGTTTAGGTGTGTGGCTAATGATTTCAATGCATGATGATGCATTAATCATCTGCTCTTATGTGTTTAAAATAGGGGAGACATCTTCGGACACCTTTGGAGTTAATCCGGAAGCTTAGATAGCGTTTCGGCAAGCAAGCGAAACGTAATCGGTGAGTGCGTATTGTTTTAAAAGTCCTTGAGAGACAAAGAAACAAGGTTTGGGGATTTAGGAAAGGTTTGAAACACCTTCCTAAGTCCGTTGGCTAGAATGCTCTCTAGAATGTGGTGCTTGCCCCTTAAATGCTTTTACATGCTCATGGTTTTAGATTGATAAATTCCTACTGTTTTTATGCATGAATTATAGCATGAGATGATGCTCGAAATGATTTCATGAAGTAACATGTTGCATAGTTGAGATTTGAGCTTTTATGTTAAAGCATAGCAAATGTTATGATTTTGAAATGAGATGAGAATGTTGAGTTTTAATGCATGAAAAACAGTAGGTGAGATGTTGATTTGACATAATATATTGACATAGATGTTGAGATACTTACCGGGCATAATTGATCGATCAATAGGATGAGAGTGCACTATAAACTAAAAATTTGTATGTGCTCTTTCGCTAAGCCAAAGGGAGAGAACCAATGATGGGCATTCCATCGGGTAGGACTTGGTGAAATACTCAAGCTTTGTGGCGATGAGAGATTTCGCCATGTGAGTATAGTGATGTGAGATTCCACCGGAAACTATGTTGCTAGATGAGTGAGTACGGTGATGAGGGATGCCACCGGAAGTGTCTAGTGAGATGTCCGCATATCCGAGTAATAAATAGATGTGAAATGCCAATATAAAGTATGTTATGGTTTTTGATTCACATGTACCTTGATGTAATGGTTTATGCTATGAGAAATGCATATGTGTTTTGTTTATGAAATGCTTTAGATTACAAGCATGAATTTGTCTTTGCCATGAGTTTTGCATTGGTTTAAATGCATGAGATAGAATGAAGGTAAATGTGGTTTCTATGTGAAATTGCTATGAAAGGTTTCCAAGCATGAGATAAAAATGAGCATGTGGTTTAAAAGCTTTTAATGAAAATGTTTTCAAGTTGTGCATTATTGTGTTGGTTTCCTTTAAAGCATGCATCACAAAGCATTTGTGCTTACGATCTCTCTTTTACCAATAATGCAGATAATTGAGGTGTTTTCGGGCATCAAGAAAGCTAAGTTCATCAGATGAATTCCAAGCTCATGTATGGTGACGTTTTCGTACACTTTAGTTTTGATAGTTTGGCAATGGGTAACCAATAATTGTATTTGGGAGATGTGTTAAACTCCCTAAGGTTGTGGCATGGATGTTTTGGCTTGTTTGGATTGTAAATGGCCTTAATTGCTTGTTTTGTGGTTGAATTGCCTATTTGGGTTTTGATACTAGGAAGCATGCCTCTAGACTAATTAGATTTTGAGTGTAATGCTATGAATGTGTTTGAGTGTCCCCAAATATGTTCCTTATATACATGATGACTTGTAGGTATGATTAGAGAGTCTTTGGAATATGTTTGAGTAGGAATTTGAGTGAAAAACCAGCATTTTCTGTTGTTTCTGGTCAAAGCGTATCGAACACCCTCTAGTGTTTCGGAACGGGGGCCTATAATGGCCTTCATGTTTCGGAACGGTGGAGGTTGTTTCGAAATGATTTGGCTATTAGAATGCCATGTTTCGGAATTGGTCTCGGAACATACTTGCATATCGAAACGGTCAACACCGTTTCGATACAGCGTTTCGATACGGTAGGTGGGTGTTTCGAAACGGGTGAACGTTAGACACTGATTTGAATTGTTTTAGTGTTTGCATGCTTTACATTTTAGTCCTAAATGTTGAGATTGCAATTGCTTGAGCTTGAGATGTCTTTTTAAGTTGAAATTTGGTAGAGAAGCATGTAACATGACTAATTTCATAATGGTAACCTTAAAACCAATGAAGTCCCTCTAAATTACAAAAATTACAATTTGGTCCCTAATCTTGTGTGAAGTGCAATTGAGTCCCTAGATTTTATCTGATCGATGTGCCTCTCTCAATCGGGATTCTTGAGTACTCACTTAGGGTTAACAAGTATCTAGACAAGATTAAAAAGAAAAAAAGGGTCGTGAATCAAAGTTGACTTTTGGGTTGACTTTTATTTTCCCCGTGTAATCTTCATAGTTCGGGTCAATCGTCTAGGTCGAGCTAAGGGGTTTACATTTGAGGGTATCAGAGCTTGGTTCTCGTATAATTGGGGTATGATATGTGGATGATGCATGTGTAATTGCAAGATGTGTCTTTTGGGTGAAAGAATGTTGTGTGAATAGTGATGTATGATTCAATTGAGATGTATTTGTGATGTGATGCTATGTTTGGACTGTGATAGGGGATCCTATTGCCATATCAAAACTAATGAGAGGAATTGTTTTCGAAAATGAGCTTGAGTACTTGAATGACTTACCTTATTATGCCTAATTGTGTTTATTGCATTTTTGTCAGTGCATTGTTTTCTATATAATGAGGCCACATAGAGAGCTAAGAATCAATACTAGATCGACCACTGCTAATGAGAATGCTGAGAATGTTGAATATTTACCTCCTACCCCTGATGGTGGGCCACCCGGTGGTGGTGGTGCTGGAGCTGGTAACATTGGTGCTGGAACTGGTACTGGGGTCGCTGGACCCGAGGGTGCACAGGGGCAAGCTGCTCCTGACATGACCATGTTGATTCAGGCTATTGCTGAATCTTTCGAGGCAGCAGTAGCTGGAGCTCATGGAGCTGCGCATCAGGATGATGCCAATGTGAGGTTGCCTTTGAAACGACTTCGCAGTCTAGGAGGGACTGAGTTCAGGGGTTTGTCTCCGGAAGGATCTGAGTCTTGGTTGGAGAGCACCAAGCGGGTACTAGGTCAGATGAACTACAATAACATGCAGAAGCTGGGTTTTGTTGTATCACTACTGCATGGTGATGCTTATACGTGGTGAACGACCACTATCTCTGGGATGGAGGATGATGAGGTGACTTGGACGTTCTTCTTGAATGCGTTCAAGCGGAAGTATCTGGGTGTGCGTTACCTAGATGAGAAGAAAAGAGAGTTTATGTCTCTTATGCAAGGCAGCATGTCTGTAGCCGAGTATGAAATTCAGTTTGTCCGCCTCAGTCAGTATGCGCCTGAGTTAATCCCTAATGAGCAGGAGAGGTGCGAACGATTCCGTTATGGGTTGGTAACGGATGTGAAGACTTTTATGCTTGTGGCTGATTATACAAATTTCGTTGTCTTGATCACTAGAGCCAAGGACATTGAGTCGAATCTTGGTCTGGTTAGTAGAGCGGGTGGATCTGGCTCTGGGAAGCGAGCGGCTGAACGCGATTATGGTTGAGATCGCAACAAGAGGCATAAGGATAGGAGGTCGCATTACGATGCTAGGCGTGGGGGTGGTAACCCTGGTAGAGGTCAGCAAGGACCTAATGTTGTTCTGAGGACTCCTGAGTGTTACCGTTGTGGTAGACGACATGGTGGCGAGTGTTGGGGTAACCTTGGGACATGCTGGAATTGTGGGAACCATGGACATTTGAAGAAAGATTGTCCTTAACCTCTGAGAGAGGGACAAGCTCCGGTGAGAGGTGAGAGCAGCTGAGCCACATAGAGGTTGTGGGCGCGGCCGTGGTAATTTTCAGCGTAGGGATGATGGTGGCAGGAATGTAGCACATGTTGTGGCCATTCAACCTGAGGGTGGCGGTCAACCTCGAGTGTATGCCCATTGTGAGGGAAGGAATGATAGGGATGTGATCGCATGTACTTTTACTTTGCAATCCCTGTCATTACTTTCTTTGATTGATTCTGGATCTACACACTCGTACATATTGCGTGAACATGCTCAAATGCTTGGTTTACCTGTTGAGTCTTTTGATGTTGGTATGCATGTGACTAGTTCTGTTGGTGAGACAGTTGTAACACGAAAGTTGTATAGGAGATGTCCCTTGAAAGTTCAAGATCATATTTTTCTTGTTGATCTCATGGAATTGCCATTCAATGGCTTTGATGTAATCCTTGGGATGGATTGGCTCGTTGAGCATCGAGCTATAGTGGATTTCGAAAGCAAGCGGGTTTCGTTGAAACTTGCGGATGATTATGAAGTAGTGGTTGTGGGCGAGAATGTGAAGTTTCTTGCCAATGTGGTGTCTACATTGGAAGCAAGTCGAATGTTGAGGCGGGGTTGCGAGGCTTACCTAGCATTTGTGATGAATCCTAGTTCAAAGGAGTTGCGCGTTCAGGATATAAGAATTGTACGTGAGTTTCCTGTAGTGTTTCAGGAGGAGTTACCTGGATTCCCACCTAGTCGAGAGATGGAGTTTGGGATTGAGTTGTATGAAAACACAACTCTAGTGTCCATTGCTCCCTATCGCATGGAACCTAAGGAGTTGAAGGAATTGAAGACGCAACTTCATGAGTTGCTTGACCACAACTTCATTCGGCCTAGTATGTCACCTTGGGGTGCACCGGTCTTGTTTGTGAAAAAGAATGATGGCACTATGAGAATGTGCATCGATTATCTTCATCTGAACAAGTTGAATATCAAGAACAGGTATCCTTTGCCGAGGATTGATGATCTTTTTGATCAGTTTCGTGTAGCGGCTGTGTTTTCCTAAATTGACTTGAGGTCAAGGTACTATTATCTAAAGGTGAAAGATGTGGATGTGCCGAAAACACCCTTTAGAACAAGGTATGGGCATTATAAATTCCTTGTAATGCCGTTTGGTTTGACGAATGCTCCTGCTGCTTTCATGGACATGATGAATAGAGTGTTCCATGAATACTTGGACAAGTTCGTTGTGGTGTTCATCGATGATATCCTTGTGTACTCCCGTACTGAGGATGAGCATGAAGGTCATTTGAGGGTTGTCTTGGAAGCACTTCTGGAAAATCAGCTTTATGCTAAGCTGAGCAAGTGTGAGTTTTGGCTAAAGTGTGAGCTTTATGCTAAGCTGAGCAAGTGTGAGAATTGGAAGCCTCCTAAGTTTGTTCATGAAGTCCTTAGTTTCCTTGGGTTGGCAGGTTATTATCGGAGGTTTGTGGATGAGTTTTCAAAGATTGTTGCCCCTTTAACGAAGTTTTTACAAAAAGATGTTAAGTATGAATGGACGGAAGCGAGACATCAAGCTTTTGAGAAGCTTGAGGCAGCTTTGACTCAAGCTCCTATCTTGGTTCAACTTGAATCAGGAAAAGAGTTTGTGGTGTACAGTGACACGTCCTACGTTGGTTTGGGGTGTGTGCTAATGCAAGAGGGTAAGGTGGTGGCTTATGCATCGCGACAGTTGAAGATGCATGAGTGCAATTATCCTACGCATGATATTGAATTAGCTGCAGTGGTTTTTTCTCTGAAAATCTGGAGACATTATCTTTATGGTGAGAAGTGTACTATGTACACGAATGACAAGAGTTTGAAGTATTTGATGTCTCAGAAAGGGTTAAATCTTAGGCAAAGACGTTGGGTGGAGTTGCTTAAGTCTTACGATCTAACGATCGAGTACCATCAGGGAAAAGCTAATGTTGTGGCGGATGCCGTGAGCAGGAAAGTGGCGGTAGAGTTAAGGGCCATGTTTGCTAGCCTGAGCATTTCGCGAGATGGAGGTCTTGTTGCTGAGTTGCAAGTGAAACCATCTCTGGTTCAATTGATAAAGATAAGCAGTTGTTGGATGATTCTTTAGTGTCACATGTTCAGGATATTGCTGAGGGTAGACCATCAGATTTTTGTTTTAATGATGATGGAGTTATATGTTTTGGGAATCAGGTAGTAGTGCCGAATGATGAGGAGTTGAGGCGTACTATTCTGACCGAAGCTCATAGTAGTCCTTTTGCTATGCACCCCTGTAGTACAAAGATGTATCGTGATTAAAGGATGAGTACTATTTGGTGGGTTTGAAGAAAGATGTTGCGGAATATGTGAGTAAGTGCATGGTTTGTCAGCGGGTTAAAGCTGAACATCAGTTTCCTTTAGGGTTGTTGCAACCGTTGAGGATTCCCGAATGGAAGTGGGAAAGAATCACCATGGACTTTGTGTCTGGTTTGCCTTTGTCACCGTCGAAGAAGAATTATGTGTGGGTAATTGTAGATCGCCTTACGAAGTGTGCGCATTTCTTACCTGTGCATACCACGTATACTTTGGATAAACTTGCAGAGTTGTACGTTGCTGAGATTGTACGTCTACATAGGGTACCAAAATCTATAGTGTCGGATAGATATCTGAGGTTCACATCACGATTTTGGGAATGCTTGCATCAAGCTTTGGGTACGCGGCTGAATTTCAGTACTTCTTATCATCCGCAGTAGGATGGACAGTCTGAGCGTGTTATCCAAGTGCTTGAGGATATGTTGAGGTGATGCGTGATTGAGTTTCAAGGCTATTAGGAGAAGCATTTGCCTTTGGTGGAGTTTGCTTATAATAAAAACTACTAGGCAAGTATTCAAATGGCACCTTATGAAGCTTTGTATGGGAGGAAGTGCAGAACTCCTCTTTGCTGGGCTGAAACAGGTCAGAAGTTGGTCTCGATGCCGGCTTTGTTGAAAGGAACCACCGAGAAAGTGAAGCTCATTTGTGAGCGGTTGAAGGCAGCTTCTGATCAACAGAAGTCTTACGCGGATTTGAAACGTAAGGAGATTGAGTTTGCGGTGGGTGATCGTGTGTTCTTGAAGGTTTCACCTTGGAAGAAGGTGATGAGATTTGGCCGGAAGGGTAAGTTGAGCCCTAGATATATTGGACCATACGAGGTGATAGAGCGTGCGGGTCCTATTGCTTATAAGCTGAGGCTACCATAAGAGTTAGAGAAGATACATGATGTGTTTCATGTCTCTATGCTTCGGAGGTATAGATCAGATCCTTCGCATGTTATGCATGTGAAGGAAGTTTAGTTGAATCTAGATTTGACCTATGATGAGGAGCCAGTTGTGATTCTTGATTCAGACAGTAAAGTTCTTCGAGGTAAGACCATTAAGTTGGTTAAGGTGTTGTGGAGGCATCTTGGTGTTGAGTAAGCCACGTGGGAAAGGAAAGATGACATGAAGAAGCAGTTTCCTTACCTTTTTCCTCCAGGTAAATTTTGAGGACGAAATTTCTTAGGAGGGAGAGAGTTGTAACACCCCAAATTTGGGCCTAGATGTTTAGAGTCTAAACCAGATCGATCTGGGAATCGGTTCGAATCAAAAAGGGGGTTTTAGGGAACACCTAGTTCGGGATGCTTGACAAATATCGAAAAATATCTAAAAATCCTCATTTAATATATAAAAGAGAATGGTGAAATCAATTTTACAAAATAAGGCATGAAACTTTCAATCTTTAAGGAGCTAATTTACCAAAACAGTTTTCATCAGATTTTTCCTTAATTTGGGTAATTTAATTAATGTTTTAATTAAAGAAATTAAAGGTGATTAAAATAGAAAAACTACCTTTGACTTTTCATAAACACTTTTCTCTAATTTCTCTCATTTCATTTTCTCTCAAAATCCTATCAAGCAAATACTTTTTCTCCAGCAAATTCCCTTTGATTTCCACTTCATTTGATGATATTTTCATCACTTATTGATTCCTAATCAATCCTTCAACAAATCCACTTGATTTCTACATTGTATTTTCAAGAAAACTTGCCCAAATCAAAGAGAAATCATCCATTAGAGGTAAGCTTCGTCCTTCTCCTCTAATGATCAGTTCTTTACTGAAATTCCCAAGTTCTCAATCCTTTATTAATGATGTTGAAGAGGTTTTAATGTTAGAAACAAGAATTTGGCTTAAAACTCAAGATTTTGGAAGAGATCTTGAAGATTTTCGTGGTGATTAGTTGGGCTCTATTTTGAGACGGTTTTATAATGTATTTTGGATGTTAAATGATTTTAGAAATGAGGTTTTATCAATCCAATCCCGAATAGGTTGTTATTCCTAAGTTTTTGCTTGTTAAATTGGTGGTTTTTTGGGTGATTTTGGTGTTCTACTATAGCTGGAGGTATAAGGACGTGGTTGTGTTAGTTTTTTATGTCAATTGATGTTTAGAAATGATTAGAAGTGATGGATCTTGGCTGGGTTTTGTTTTGGAAGAGTTTGGAGGTGATTTCGGTAGTGTTTGGTAGACGAAATGTGAATTTTCTGCAGAGAAGCGAGTTTAGGTTTGTGGCTAATGATTTCAGTGCATGATGATGCATTAATCCTCTGCTCTTATGTGTTTAAAACAAGGGAGGCGACTTCGGAAACCTTTGGATTTGATCTGGAAGTTTAGATAGCGTTTCGGCAAGCAAGCGAAACGTAATCGGTGAGTGTGTATGGTTTAAAAAGTCCTTGAGGGACAAAGAAACAAGGTTTGGGGATTTAGGAAAGGTTTGAAACACCTTCCTAAGTCCGGAAGTAAGTATTGGCTAGAATGCTCTCTAGAATATGGTGTTTGCCCCTTAAATGCTTTTACATGCTCATGGTTACAAATTGATAAATTCCTACTGTTTTGATGCATGAATTATAGCATGAGATGATGCTTGAAATGATTTCATTCAGTAACATGTTGCATAGTTGAGATTTGAGCTTTTATGTTAAAACATAGCAAATGATATGATTTTGAAATGAGATGAGAATGTTGAGTTTTAATGCATGAAAAACAATAGGTGAGATGTTGATTTGACATAATATATTGGCATAGATGTTGAGATACTTACCAGATATAATTGATCGACCAATAGGATGAGAGTGCACTATAAACTAAAAATTCGTACGTGCTCTTTTGCTAAGCCAAAGGGAGAGAACCGATGATGGGCATTCCATTGGGTAGGACTTGGTGAAATACCCAAGATTTGTGGCGATGAGAGATTTCGCCATGTGAGTACGGTGATGTGAGATTCCACCGGAAACTATGTTGTTAGACGAGTGAGTACGGTGATGAGAGATGCCACCGGAAGTGTCTAGTGAGATGTCCGCATATCCGAGTAATAAATAGATGTGAAATGCCAATATAAAGTATGTCATGATGTTTGATTCACATGTACCTTTATGTAATGGTTTATGCTATGAGAAATGCATATTTGTTTTGTTTATGAAATGCTTTAGAGTACAAGCATAATTTTCGCTTTGCCATGAGTTTTGCATTGGTTTAAATGCATGAGATAGAATGAAGGTACATGTGGTTTCAATGTCTAATTGCTTTGAAAGGTTTCCAAGCATGAGATAAAAATGAGCATGTGGTTTAAAAGCTTTTGATGAAAATGTTTTCAAGTTGTGCATTATTGTGTTGGTTTTCTTTTAGAGCATGCCTCACTAAGTGTTTGTGCTTACGCTCTCTCTTTTACCAATAATGCAGATAATTGAGGTGTTTTCGGGCATCAAGAAAGCTAAGTTCATCCAAGGAATTCAAAGCTCATGTATGGTGAAGTTTTCGTACACTTTAATTTTGATAGTTTGGCAATGGGTAACCAAGAATTGTATTTGGGAGATGTGTTAAACTCCCTAAGGTTTTGGCATGGATGTTTTCGCTTCTTTGGATTGTAAATTGCCTTAATAACTTGTTTTGTGGTTGAATTGCCTATTTGGGTTTTGATACTAGGAAGCATGCCTCTAGACCAATAGAAAATTTTGATTTATTTTCATTCATCTTTTGTAAAAATCGAAATTTGGCTATAAAAGCCGAAAGCAAATCCCATTGTAAACATTCGGAAAATTGAAAGTAATAGAAACACAGAGCACAAGCTTTTGGAGGTAATCCCTCATCTTCGTTTTCTTGTTTTGCATAGCATATATACGAAAAGGTTAGAGTTTGATTTTTATCTTCATCGTTTCGGCTCCCAGATGTCTTATTATTTTCCTTCAACTGTTGATAAGCCTTTTTTGTTTCTTAAGGTAAAAGACTTCTTGGTTTTTGTTTCCTTAAAAATAAAAAATGAGATGTTATTTTCAAATATTTGGGTGTTGGTTTTGTTTTGAACGTAGAAAAGGGGCCTTTTTTAACGTGTTTGGTAGTTTGCCGACCAACAACTAGCGGCGGCTGACGCGGCAAAATGCAATGTCGAGACAACGAGAGGATGTCTTTGGAATTAAATGTTTTAACAAAAAGGATTCGAAATGGTTTAAACACGCCTTTTATATCGTTTTAACGATTTAAAATTAGTATAATCCCATTTAAAGTCCTTTTGTGTTGCGTTATTTACACGGACAAGGGTTTTCGCGTCTTAAAATCACGTCCATGATCCTTGGAGCTTTAAAATGTTTTACAATGTTGTCTCGAAGTCGATTTGTAATGGTCTAATCCCTAGTCTACCCCTTTAGTTTCTGTTTTCTTCTATTTTAGTCCCTTTTCCAGTATCCCCTACCCCCATTGCATGCATTTTATCTTTTTTTACAGCTTGTATCTTGTTGTTGATTATGTTTTAGTTTGTTAGATATGTGGTTTAAGATATACATGATATGCGGGTTGTTGGGGGTAGTTTGTGGTTATAGGAGGATGTCATGTGTTGCTATGTTAGGTATAATATATGATTTTATATAATATATCGTTTTTATGTTATATAATCGGTTTTCTCATACAAAATATATAGTCTTTATGTAATATACATGTTCTTTGTATAATGCATAGATTTTTATACTATATGATATACATTTTTCTAATGCATAATACCTGCGTAATGTATGATATAGGATAAGGTATAAAGTTTAGTAACACATATAACATATATCTTTAATAAATATAATGTATGGTATATATGATATTATTTTTTTAGTAGAATACATAACCTAAAGTTTCCTTTTTATTATATTTGATATAACATATAGTTTTTATGTACAACATATATACTATAAAGTTCAATATGAATATAGGACCCCTTTTTGTGTATACTTTAGTTCTATTTAATGTGCATGACACGTAGTTTTTTATGGTATATACAATATAGCTTCGAATGTATAATATATTTTTGTAGGTATAGTTGTAGTCTTCGAGTAAGCATGTGTTTCCTAGTATGCCTTGTTTTTTTTGGCTTGGGCCTTTTTAGTTTAGGTGGGCATTGTATTTATTAGGTTAATCTTATATTAGGGTTAGGCATGGTTAATTTAATCAATTTAAGTCGTGTGCTCGTCTCATAAGGGCACGATTTCGAAATTAATTAAATTAATTTATGTCTAGTTTTTAGAGACATAGTTAGATTTAAGTTCGAACTAGCTTAATTGACATTGGGCTTAGATGGACAATTTAAGTTAAAACCTTGATTCGTTTTAAATACTAGTTTAAAATTGATCAATTTAATTATTCTGTTGCAAGATAATTTATAATTTATTATGGTCTTCTAGTTTTTAGTGAATAATTAATTTAGGGTTAATCTTAGACTCACTTAGTTAATAATTAGACGACTAATTGAACTTCTATAACTTGGGACTTTTTAGGTTAGGACATCAGGTAGGCTTTTGTGTTTTCCTCTAAGCTTTTTTTTTGTCATCCCTTAATTGTCATTCATGTGACCCTTTATTCTGATTGCATGTTAATTAATTTCAACGATAAAAAGGGAGGTATCTATTAATCCTGATATTTGTGTCGTAACAGTCCAAACTCATTAGATGTTGACCAAATATTTGGGTTAATCCTTACCGTCTAAAGGTAAAGGATAGTTAAAAACGGACAATGTCATAATATCATACCTAAATGCTTGCATCATGCATAAAGGTGACGTACGAGAGTCGAACCATAAATTAACACGAGAGTCAGACTTATATGATGTCAGTTTAATATATGGTCCGATGTATCGTCATCCTTATCGAATACATGTCTAATTAATTTGAACCCACCAATTTGATAGAGCCCGTACAATCAAAGTTAATTTTCAATTAAGAACCCCTAATGCAACGCCCCGGTTTTGGGCCTAGGTGGTGGCCGAGTTTGGTTAATTGGTAATGTTCGAACCAGTTTAGCGGTCTAGTCTAGTTTCGAAAAATAATTAAATTAAAAGGTTTTTGGTCAGATAAAAATATGGCAAAATTTCCTAAAATCATAATTATATATATATGATTAATTTTGGTAAAAGTAATTTAAAGAAAACAATTTTGGAAATCGGACATTTTGGTTTAGTGACCAAAATGTAAAAATGGTAAATTTTGATTCAATGTCAAAAATGTAAAAGGCCAATGCTTTGAATCTTTAAGGAGCAATTCCAAGGTCTAATAGAGAATTTTCCTCCTATTTTGCATTTTTAATTAAATTATTATTATAATAAAAAAAGATGGAGGGAAGTTAAAACGATTTTCATTTTTTCTTACAAATTGACTTTTGACGATAGTTTTCTTCTCAAACTTTTCACTCGAATTCCCTTCATCCAAATAGCAAGATTTTCAAGGTAAACTCTAAATTTGATTTGGATTTCAAGGACTTATCTATTTTCTATAGATCTTTCATTAAATCTATTGTTTTCCCTTTGGTTTTCTTTTGGTTTCTTTTCAAAAATGAAGGAAGTGCTCATCATTAGAGGTAGGTTCGTTCTTCTCCTCTAATGACATGTTCTTACTAAAATTCCCAAGTATTTAGTCTTTTACATACTGTTTTTAATGGGTTTTATATATTAATTGATGAAATCATGTTTAATTGAGGTTTCTTGAAGATTCATGGTGGATCTTTGGATTTGATGTTAATTGTTGAGTTAATTTTTGATTATTAACACGTTGTTATGGGTTAATAATGTTAATTGGATAAATTTTGTTAAGTAATCCTGAAACTAGTTAGATTGCTAAAAGTTAGTGATGAAATCTTGAGTTTATGGGTTGTTGCTGTGGTTTCTTGATAGCTGGAGATTTATAGAGGTTGGGGAGTGTTTTAGGTTGTAAATGGATGAGGGATGATGGTTGATTTTGTTGTGTAATGATTGGGAACGGTTTAGAGTGGTTTTGCCAATGTCTTCGGGTTGTATCAGTTGTTATTTTCTTCATGAATGTTGGAGTTGCGTGGGGATTTGTGTAGCTGGAGGTTTTGATGCAAGAGTATGCATTAATCTTTTGATTTTCTTTGGTTAGAAGCAGGCAAAGATGTTGCTTGATCGTTAGAAGGCGTTTTTGGAGTTTCAGAAGCTTGAAATAGCTTCGGAAAGTGAGGCAAAGTTGTATCGATGAGTGGATGTGGTTTGAACGTGTTCATAAGCTTGGAAACAATGTTTGGGGAGGTTAGTGTAAGCATGAAACGCTTAGCTAAATTCGGAAGTAAGTATGGTTGCTAAAGCTTTCAGTTTTCGGTTTAAAGTCCATGTGGATTATCATGCTCATGTTTTGGATTTATATTTGTTACTCATTGTTATGCATGATTATAAGCATGGTTTTGTTGATTTATATCCCATGAAATGATTTGATTACATTTCAAGAGGTTATATTCTTGATGAGATATTATGCTATATTTGAGCATGTTTTGAGGTGGGATATGTGATGATTTTATTGATGCATTGAAAGCCGTGAGTTAACATGGATTTAAATGATTTATTGGTTTAGTGATGTGATTTCTTCTATTGGATATGTTGGTCGACCAATAGGATGTAAAGTGCACTATAATATATAAAATTCATGCGTGTGATAAATTTTTTGGTTACACAATAGGGGTATATTCTATTATGTTGCGAGTGATAGGGGTAGATTCTATCACCAACGGGCAATGCGGGTAGTGGCATCTCGGCCGAAGTGAGATTATGGTGAGGGTTGATTTCACCATGTTACTTGATAGGGGTTGATTCTATCAAGGGCTTGGGGGGGTTTGATTCTGTCAAGTATGTCTGTATATCCGATCATTATTGGATAGGGGTAGATTCCATCTAGTTCACTTGAAATGCCAATATTTGAATTGCACATGTATCATAGTTTTTGAATTGCTTTTGTATAAAGACTTTTATACATGATGATTATGCTTTATAAGATTTAAGCAAGTGAAGCTTTGGTTTGGATGCATTGAGCTATGCGTGTGGAAATGATACATGCGGTTTATTAATGATGCTTTAAATGTGGTTTTAAAAGCATGAGGAAGTTGAGCATGATGTTGTTATGATTTAAAGAAATCATTGGTTTGAAAAATGCATTGTTGTTGTTTAATTGAGCTTTCCCTCACTAAGCAAATATGCTTACGCTCTAATTTCCAACAATGCAGATTTGTGAGCTTATTGTCAGCAAGGGAATTCACCCAAGACATCAATCGATTTACAAGTATGAGTTTTGACACTTTTAATAAGGTAGAAATTGCAATGGGGAGGGTACCTCGGTATTTGGGAGGGGATTGTTTAAACTCTCTGTTTGGAAAGTGTGTTTTGCCTTTTAAGTCTTGTAATAGGTCTTTATGTGTTGATATGCTTTGTTTTGTGGATTTGGATACTCTATATGAATTGCTTCTAGGTTGCATGCCTTTAGAGTAGTCAGGTTTTGCGATTCTTGATGATAGATGCCTTTGGTGATCCCTATGTGTTGGATAAATATGTGGTTGATGTTTATCTATGACTTCATTATGATTGGTGGCCATAATGTGTGATTTAAGGTGCTTAAATGTTGTTGTTTTAGTGCATATCTAGTTTGTGTTTCGAAACAGTAGCAATTGTTTCGATACATCATGCATATTTGGTCTTAATGTTTTAGAACACTACTAGACCGTTTCGAGACCTTTAGTTATATTTTGAACCCCTATCGAAACTCGGGGTCGTGTCTATACGGCTCTGCTTTGTCTATGTGTAGGGGAGTTCAATTTGGGATTTGGTTCCGAAACGGGTAAGTGTCGTTCTGAAACCAAATGCTACTGGAATGCATTGTTTTGAGACAGGGGGTGTATGTTTTGAAACAGGGTCGTTAAGTTAGTTAAAATGGCATAACCTGTCAGTTTTGAATGTTTACATTTTAGTCCCTGTTTGTGTGATTTGCAATTATGGATGATTGAATGATCGTATGATGCTGATATTTCACCTGCAAAGATGTAATGAACCTAATTAAATGTTGGTAACAATAATTTATGATTTGACCTTATATCGGATTGTTGCAAATGAATGGACATCTGATATTCGATTTAATTGGAAATATATTCCTTTTGCGAGTAAATAATATAGGATATAATTATCCATATAGACAAGTTAAAAGTAAAAAAGGGTTGCTAATCGAGGCTGACTTTAATGAGTTTATTTTGGTTTTCCCTGTCTAATTCTCTTAATTCGGGTCAAACCTCTAGACTGGGCTAAGGGGGTTACACCTAATTAAATTCATTTTAAATTTCAAAAATTTCCATCGATTAAAAACAACAAAAATTTTGGTACCGATTTTCGGGCATGATGGGGGTGCGAATCCTTCCCCACGCGTAACCAACTCCCGAACCCTTTTTAATATGAATCTATGGTTTTTGTTGTGTCCGACCTACCTTAGTGGCCGGTGGCGACTCCGAGTTTTTATTGTTTTTTCGAAACTCGATTTTTTGAAAAGAAGTTTCCAATTTAAACAAATCTTTCAAAAAGGGGGATACCTTGTAGTGTTTTCCAAAAACATCGCTATAGTTTGGCGACTCCGTTGGGGGCTATACTTTTTTTACAAAACAAACTAGAGTTAAGCCAAGAAAAATATTTGTTGCGTTTAATGATGATAATTGTGGAAATTTAATTTGACTTTAATGGTTGATTCTTTTTTGAAAAGTGACTTAGATTGTACGGGCTTTGATAATTGGTGATCTTCTAATTAATTTTTCATTTAATTTCTAAGGAATCACCGACATGTGTTGCATCATGATCATCAAGCTCTATACCCGAGCTTCGTACCTTAAGTGGGAGTGAAACGCCACATACCCACATGAGTATCCCTCCACGGGTCAGTAATTCACTTTCGTAATCCACGCCTTTGACATGTGAGCAGCCCTTCACATCATTAGATCGTGCTTTCCCTGGAACCAAAACCAATTTGCAAGCTTGTAATGGGCCACAATTGGGGTTCTTATTGCCTTAGTAGGTAATAAGATTGGTTCGGGAACCCTTGTTTAGAATCGAACCCATGCGTGAGAATCTAAGAAGCCCACACCATTATAGCCATGCAGATAACCGGAGAACTAGCTTTCATGTTGTTAGGGTTTTTATCGGTCTTGTTATGGTTAATTGCTTCTTTCCTTGCGATAAATTTTATCAATTTAATTATTTACTTTATTACTAATACATTTATTTCTTGGTGTTATTTTTCTTATTCTATTTATTCGTGTTGCATATTCATAGCATCTTTACATGATATGTTGATTCGAGAACAGTCCAAAATTGAGGGTTTTTGTAATGGGAGAAGGAGTCGATAATAACGAGTTGAAGAATTATGAAGATCAAGAGTGATATGGGGTCAAACTAAGACAAAGAAGACAATGTTTCATGTGACTATGAGTGAGCATTGGCCTAGTTGAATATCCAAGTTGATCGAGTTTATTTCAAGCCTCTAAAAGTCTAGTCGTTTGATAGCCCAAGTAAGGAAAGAATAGTGTGTTAGATAGTTAACTAATTAGTTGTAATGTAACCCCCTTAACCCGGCCTAGACGGTTGACCCGAATTAAGAAGTTTACACGGGGAAAACCAAAGTCAACCCGAAAGTCAACCTTGATTAACGACCCTCTTTTTTTTCTTTTTAATCTTATCTAAATGCAAATTAACCCTAGGTGAACACTTGGGACAAACATATTAAAAACCCACAACAATCGGATAACATTTAGGGACTCAATTGCACAACATTCAAATTTAGTGACCAAAATGTAAATTCTAAAAATTAAAAGGACTTAACTATATTTTAAGTTACCAATATGAGATTAATCATGTTTCATGCTTCTCTACCAAATTTCAACTCAAACGGCCATCTCAAACACATTCAATTGCATAAACAAAGTTCGGGACCAAAACGCAAGGATTTCAAAACATATAACCATCAGTTTTAGTGCCCAACGGTCGGGTGTTCCGGAATAGGAATGATCCGTTCCGAAACACGGGACCGTTCCGAAACTCATTGCGGAACAAGGCTTGGCAGTGGTAAATCCGTTCTGGAACGGCTCTACCCGTTTCGGAACGCCAAGGTCATTTCAGGCCCTCTGTTCCGAAACGGTAGCACCTGTTCCGAAACGTGCTGCCTAGATTGCAGATTATTTTCTGGTTTAAATCATTTTCAACCAATCAAACACATTCCAATGCCCCTCAAGTCATACCAACAAGTCATTAAATACTTAAGGAACATAAAAGCATCACTCAAACTCAATCATAGCATTAAATAAGGAAAAACCCAATTCTATAGGCATGCATCCTATAATGAAAATCATACAACCTTCAATTCATCAAAACCACATATCAAAAGGCCTTTAAAAGTCTCATCATCACCAAAAGCATAAAAACAACTTAGGGAGTCCAAAGCATCTCCCAAAAACACAATTTAGGTTCCCATTGCCAAATGCCAAAAGCTAATAGTGTTAGGAAAACCATCACCATACATGAGCTTAGTCTTCACTTGGATCCTTGACCACCTTGATGAACTTTAGCACTTCAATGCTCTGTATTATTGGTTTAAGAAAGAGAGAGCGTAAGCACATAGCTTAGTGAGGAATGCTCAATTAAAATATTACAATAATGCATTTGTGAAAACACCTTTTTAAGGCCTTTAGTTTTAAAACAACAATTATCATACAAATATGCATACAAACCAAGCATCTCATGCTTCAATCCATCATCATGTCATATTGGCTTACAAGTGATAATCCATAATATTTTTCAACTCAAAACACAATCGGATACGCGGATTACAAGCGTTGTCCCATACGCTTCATACACACTACCAATATCAAGGTGGAGCATGGTACAATCACAACCCCTCAACACCCATGATGGAGACTATGGTACAATCACAACCCCTCCACATCACTCATTGGTAGTTGTATAATATCACTAACGAGAACACGGGACACACAACACAAGATCCACACATGGACTTTTAACCACCATTGTGATATTAACACAAGATCCACTCATGGACTTTTTAACCACCATGATGATCCTAACCATCTCGTTAGTGGACTTGGATGGAGTTTACGGTACAATCACAACCCCTCAACATCCAAGGCGACTTTATTCACGGTGCACCCAAACCTATAGCCGGCTAACTATATCCAATTCAAGTACTTTTAACCAACACATCACTTGTCAATATACATCATTTAACATCATTAATTCACTGTTTTAAAGCATTTAACAAAGCCATTAAATCCACATGTATCACTATGCATTGAAATCACATTTATCAATGTAAAACCAAGGATCTCTTACCTTGAGCATCCTTCAACACATGGCTTATAAAACCAACAATAAACATGCTAAAATATGCTTCCAAAAACAGAATTTAGACATGCAAACAAATCATCTTGCATTCAACCAACTCATGGCTCATCAACAAGAGAGTTTTTCCGAAAACTTACTCTTGAGCTTAGCTAAGTTGTTTAGACTTAAACTAAGCTCCCAAAACCTTCAAAATATTGGTTTCAAAGCTGAAAACCAACTTCACTCACCGATTCCGTTTCGCAAGCTTGCCGAAACACCAATCAAGCTTCCGGATCAACACCACAAGGATCCGAAGATGTCTCACCTGTTTTAAACACATCAAAGTAGTGGACTAATGCATCATCATGCATTAATATCTTCATTCAAGACACCTAAACTCGCTGCTCACATCAACACTCACATTTCGGCTACCAAACACAACCGAAATCACATTCAAACAACTCTACAACATTACCCAGCCAAGATCCATCAACTCCAAACATACTTATACATCAATTAACATCCAAAAAGGATCTAATCACGTCCTTATACCTCCAGCTATAGCATAACATCAAAATCACCCCAAAAACCATCATTAACTCAAGCAAAACTTAGGAAAATCAACCTATTCGGGATTGCATTGATTAAACCTCAATTTCACACCAATTATACATCCAATTTACATCAAAAAGACATATCAAAACAGTGCCCAATCATTTCATACGAATTTCATCAAAATTAAACCAAATCTTGCATTTTAAAGCCAAGATCAAGAACACAACCATAAAACCTTTAATAAAACATAAATCAAGTATTGAGAACTTGGGAATTTCAGTAAAGAACTGAGTATTTAGAGGAGAAGGACGTTCATATCTCTAAATGTGAGTTTCTCCTTGTTTGGAATCAAGATTCTTGAAAATTCAATAAGCAAATGCTAAGGCTTTGATGTAGAAATGAATAGAGATCAATTGAAGATTGAAATATCATCTTTAGATGTTAAAATCAGAGGAAAATTGGCTGGGGAAAAGTGTTTGGGCTGAGAGAAAAGTTGAGAGAAAAGAAATGGAAAATTTTGAGAAAAGTTAGTTATTACAACAAAATATCTATTTTCCTCCTTTTTCCTTTAATTAAAAATCATTAATTAAATCTTTAATAATAAGAAAAATCTGGAGAAAACTCTTCTTGGGTAAATTAGCTCCTTAAAGATTCAAAGTTTCAATCCTTTTAAAACAGTCACCAATTTTTCAAAAATTACATTTTAGTCACTAACTTGAAATGTCACATTTCGAAACCTCATTTTGTAAAATTGATTTCACCACTCTCTTATATATAAAAAAAGAGAATTTTAAGATATTTTTCCATATTTTTAATGCATCCCGAACTAGGCTTTCCTAAAATCACCCTTTTATATTCGAACCGCAACCCGACCGATCCGGTCCAAACCCAAAACTTCTAAGCCCAAAATTGGGGTGTTACAACTCTCCCCCCCTTAACAAATTTCGTCCTCGAAATTTACCTGAAGGAAAGAGGTACGGAAACTGCTTCAACATGTCATCCTTCCGCTCCCACGTGGCTTTTTCAACACCACGATGTTTCCACAACACCTTTACCAACTCAATGGTCTTACCACGAAGAACCTTACTATCCGAATCCAGAATCTTCACCGGTTCCTCATCATAAGTCAAATCCGGATTCAATTCCACTTCCTCCACAGGCATCACATGTGAAGGATCCGATCTATACTTCCGAAGCATAGAAACATGAAACACATCATGAATCTTTTCCAACTCTTGCGGTAACCTCAACTTCTACGCAACAGGACCCACACGCTCAATCACCTCGTATGGTCCTATGTACCTAGGGCTCAACTTACCCTTTCGGCCAAACCTCATCACCTTTTTCCAAGGCGAAACTTTCAAAAACACACGGTCACCCACCGCATACTCAATCTCCTTACGCTTCAAATCCGCGTAAGACTTTTGTCGATCAGAAGCTGCCTTCAAACGCTCACAAATGAGCTTCACCTTCTCGGTAGTTCCCTTCAACAAAGGTAGCATCGAAACCAACTTCTGACCCGTTTCAGCCCAACACAGAGGAGTCCTACACTTCCTCCCGTACAAAGCTTCATAAGGTGCCATTTGAATACTTGCCTGATAACTATTATTATAGGCAAACTCCACCAAAGGCAAATGTTTCTCCCAAGAGCCCTGGAACTCAATCACGCAGCACCTCAACATATCCTCCAAAACCTGGATAACACGCTCGGATTGTCCATCCGACTGCGGATGATAAGACGTACTGAAATTCAACCATGTACCCAAAGCCTGATGCAAACACTGCCAGAAACACGATGTAAACCTCGGATCCCTATCCGAAACAATCGACCTTGGCACACCATGCAGCAGCACAATCTCAGCAACGTATAGCTCCGCAAGCTTATCCAAAGTGTACGTAGTATGCACAGGCAAGAAATGCGCACACTTCGTCAGGCGATCCACAATCACCCACACCGAATTCTTCTTCGATGGCGACAAAGGCAAACCGGATACAAAATCCATGGTAATCCTTTCCCACTTCCACTCAGGAATCCTCAACGGTTGCAACAACCCTGAAGGAAACTGATGCTCAGCCTTAACTTGCTGACACACCATGCATTTGCTTACAAACTCAGCAACATCTTTCTTTAAACCCACCCAATAGTACTCATCACGAAGATTACGATACATCTTAGTACTACCAGGATGCATAGCAAAAGGACTGCTATGACCTTCGGTCAGAATAACACGCCTCAACTCAGCATCATTGGGCACTACTATCCGACTCCCAAAGCATAACACTCCATCATCATTAAAACAGAAATCCGAAGGCCTATCCTCCGCAATATCCTGAACATGTGGCACCAAAGAATCATCCAACAACTGCTTTTCCTTAATCAACCGAACCAAAGATGGTTTCACTTGCAACTCAGCCACAAGACCACCATCACGTGAAATACTCAAACTGGCAAACATAGCCCTCAACTCAACAGCTACCTTCCTACTCAAGGCATCCGCTACAACATTAGCTTTACCCGGGTGATACTCGATCGTCAAATCATAATCCTTGAGCAACTCCACCCAACGTCGCTGCCTAAGATTCAACTCTTTCTGGGACATCAGATACTTCAAACTTTTGTGGTCCGTGTACACAGTACACTTCTCACCATACAGGTAATGTCTCTAGATTTTCAAAGCAAAAACCACCGCAGCCAACTCAATGTCATGCGTAGGATAATTGCGCTCATGCACCTTCAACTGCCGTGATGCATAAGCCACCACCTTACCCTCCTGCATCAACACACATCCCAAACCAACGTAGGATGCATCACTATACACCACAAACTCTTTCCCTGATTCAGGTTGAACTAAGATAGGAGCTTGCGTTAAAGCTGCCTTAAGCTTCTCAAAAGCCTGCTGTCTCGCTTCCGTCCACTCATACTTAACATCCTTCTGCAACAACTTCGTCAAAGGTGCAGCAATCTTTGAAAACCCATCCACGAACCTCCGATAATATCCTACTAAACCCAGGAAACTACGGACTTCATGAACAGACTTAGAAGGTTTCCAATTCATCACCGCCTCAATCTTCTGAGGATCAACACATATCCCCTCAGCAGAAACCACATGACCAAGAAACACCACTTCTCTAAGCCAGAACACACACTTGCTCAGCTTAGCATAAAGCTGATTCTCCAACAAAGCTTGCAATACAATTCTCAAATGCTCTTCATGTTCCTCCTCCGTACGCGAGTACACAAGGATATCATCAATGAACACCACAACAAATTTATCCAAGTATTCATGAAATACTCGATTCATCATGTCCATGAAAGCTGCAGGAGCATTCGTCAAACCAAACGGCATCACAAGGAACTCATAATGCCCATACCTCGTTCTGAAAGCTGTCTTTGGCACATCCACATCCTTCACCTTCAGCTGATAATACCCTGACCTTAAGTCAATCTTAGAGAACACAGACGCTCCCCGAAATTGATCAAAAAGATCATCAATTCTCGGCAATGGATACCGATTCTTGATAGTCAACTTGTTAAGCTGACGGTAATCAATGCACATTCTCATAGTGCCATCCTTCTTCTTCACAAACAAGACCGGCGCACCCCAAGGTGACACACTCGGCCGAATGAAACCATGATCAAGCAACTCCTACAGTTGCGTCTTCAGCTCTTTCAACTCCTTAGGTGCCATTCGATAAGGAGTAATGGACATTGGAGTTGTGTTTTCATACAACTTAATCCCAAACTCCACTTCGCGATTAGGAGGCAGTCCCGGCAACTCCTCCGGAAACACACCAGGAAAATCTCGCACAGTCCTGATATCTTGCACACGCAACTCCTTAGAGCTAGGATTCATCACAAAAGCGAGATAAGCTTCACAACCTTGCCTCAGCATCCGGCTCGCCTCCAATGTAGACACCACATTGGCAAGAAACTTCACATTCTCACCAACCACCACTACCTTATAATCATCGGCAAGCTTCAACGAAACTCGCTTATTCTCACAATCTACTATAGCTCGATGCTCAACAAGCCAATCCATACCAAGGATTACATCAAAACCATAAAAAGGCAATTCCATAAGATCAACATGAAAAACATGATCTTGCACAACCAAGGGACATCTTCTATAAAGCTTTCGAGTCACAACAGTCTCGCCAAAAGAACTAGTGACACGCATACCAACATCCAAAGACTCAACAGGCAATCCAAGCAATTCAGCATGCTCACGCAATATGTATGAGTGTGTAGATCCATAAACAATCAAGGAAAGTAATGACAAGGATTGTAAGGTGAAAGTACCTGCGATCACGTTCGTGTCATTTCTCCCCTCCCTCTGAGCATACACTCTGTCCTGACCACCACCCTCAGGCTGAACAGCTACAACATGTACCACATTCCTTCCACCATCCTCTATACGCTGGAAGTTACCACGACCGCGCCCACGACCTCTCTGTGGTGCAACAACTCCAGGAGCACGTCCTTGGCCACCACCAGCCAACAAAGGACACTCCCTCCTCATGTGATCCGCTGATCCACAGTTCCAGCATGAGTTACCAGTCACCACAACAGGAGCCTGAACCTCCCTCGCTGCTCGAGGACAATCACACCTCAGGTGTCCACGCGACCCACATGTCCAACATGTGTTCGGATCAGCTCTTACCCTGTCTCCCTGAGCAGGCGCACCTTGCCCTCCACCACCTCGCCTAGCTGCAGCCTGATACTTCCGATCACGTCCTCTCTTGTTCTGTCCGCCACTGGAACTATACTCAGCCGCTCGCTTGCCCACACTAGGACCAGCACCTCTAGAAGATAAACTCAAATTCAACTCAATGTCCTTTGCTCTACCAACCAGCACATCAAAGTCAGTGTACTCAGCAGCCAACATATAGGTCTTTACTTCCGTCACAAAACCATAACGGAAACGTTCACACCTCTCCCGCTCATCAAGGATAAGCTCAGGTGCGTACTGACTGAGTCGGACAAACTAAACCTCGTACTCAGCCATTGACATGCTCCCTTGTGTAAGTGACATGAATTCCCTTTTCTTCTCATATAGGTATCGCACACCTAGATACCTCCTCTTGAACGCGTTCAGAAATAACGTCCAAGTTACATCAGCTTCCGCCATTCCAGTGATAGAGGTTGTCCACCAAGTATATGCATCGTCATGCAACAATGATACCACGTAGCCCAGCTTCTGCACATCATTACAATT
This sequence comes from Hibiscus tridactylites, assembly GCA_958450335.1. Classification (NCBI taxonomy): domain Eukaryota; kingdom Viridiplantae; phylum Streptophyta; class Magnoliopsida; order Malvales; family Malvaceae; genus Hibiscus; species Hibiscus tridactylites. The sequence goes on from OY288289.1 coordinate 31,392,056, forward strand.
CATTTGTCCTAAGATTCTCTTGGTACTTTCAACCAATCAAACACATTCCAATGCCCCTCAACACTCATGATGGAGACTATGGTACAATTACAACCCCTCCACATCACTCATTGGTAGTTGTATAATATCACTAACGAGAACACGGGAAACACAACACAAGATCCACACATGGACTTTTAACCACCATTGTGATCTTGACACAAGATCCACTCATGGACTTTTTAACCACCATGATGATCCTAACCATCTCGTTAGTGGACTTGGATGGAGTTTACGGTACAATCACAACCCATCAACATCCAAGGCGACTTTATTCACGGTGCACCCAACCCTATAGCCGACTAACTATATCCGATTCAAGTACTTTTAACCAACACATCACTTGCCAATATACATCATTTAACATCATTAATTCACTGTTTTAAAGCATTTAACAAAGCCATTAAATCCACATGTATCACTATGCATGAAATCACATTTATCAATGTAAAACCAAGGATCTCTTACCTTGAGCATCCTTCAACACATGGCTTATAAAACCAGCAATAAACATGCTAAAATATGCTTCCAAAAACAGAATTTAGTCATGCAAACAAATCATCTTGCATTCAACCAACTCATGGCTCATCAACAAGAGAGTTTTTCCGAAAACTTACTCTTGAGCTTAGATAAGTTGTTTAGACTTAAACTAAGCTGAAAAAACCTTCAAAACAATGGTTTCAAAGCTGAAAACCAACTTCACTCACCGATTCCGTTTCGCAAGCTTGCCGAAACACCAATCAAGCTTCCGGATCAACACCACAAGGATCCGAAGATGTCTCCCCTGTTTTAAACACATCAAAGCAGAGGATTAATGCATCATCATGCATTAATATCTTCAATCAAGACACCTAAACTCGCTGCTCACATCAACACTCACATTTCGGCTACCAAACACAACCGAAATCACATCCAAACACCTCTACAACATTACCCAGCCAAGATCCATCAACTCCAAACATACTTATACATCAATTAACATCCAAAAAGGATCTAATCACGTCCTTATACCTCCAGCTATAGCAAAACATCAAAATCACCCCAAAAACCATCATTAACTCAAGCAAAACTTAGGAAAATCAACATATTCGAGATTGCATTGATTAAACCTCAATTTCACACCAATTATACATCCAATTTACATAAAAAAAACATCTCAAAACAGGGCCCAATCATTTCATACGATTTTTTTCAAAATTAAACCAAATCTTGCATTTTAAAGCCAAGATCAAGAACACAACCATAAAACCTCTAATAAAACTCAAATCAATGATTGAGAACTTGGGAATTTCAGTAAAGAACTGAGTATTTAGAGGAGAAGGACCTTCATACCTCTAAATGTGAGTTTCTCCTTGTTTGGAATCAAGATTCTTGAAAATTCAATAAGCAAATGCTAAGGTTTTGATGTAGAAATGATTAGAGATCAATTGAAGATTGAAATCTCATCTTTAGATGTTAAAATCAGAGGAAAATTGGCTGGGGAAAAGTGTTTGGGCTGAGAGAAAAGTTGAGAAAAAAGAAATGGAAAATTTTGAGAAAAGTTAGTTATGACAACAAAATATCTATTTCCCTCCTTTTTCCTTTAATTAAAAATCATTAATTAAATCTTTAATAATAAGAAAAATCTGGAGAAAACTCTTTTTGGGTAAATTAGCTCCTTAAAGATTCAAAGTTTCAATCCTTTTAAAACAATCACCAACTTTTCAAAAATTACATTTTAGTCACAAACTTGAAATGTCACATTTCGAAACCTCATTTTGTAAAATTGATTTCACCACTCTCTTATATATAATAAAAGAGAATTTTAAGATATTTTTCCATATTTTTAATGCATCCCGAACTAGGCTTTCCTAAAATCACCCTTTTATATTCGAATCGCAACCCGACCGATCCGGTCCAAACCCAAAACTTCTAAGCCCAAAATTGGGGTGTTACATGTAATTTGTTTGTTTATTACTAGATTAATTAGCTAAAACTAGTTGATTGAATTGTTGAGTTGTTAGGTAGTTATATGGGCTGTTAGGAGGTTATGAAGTTTGTTATAATTTGGGCTTTATAAACATATTGATGTAATGAACTTGGACAACCGGAATTGAATAAATTTCTAAGAAATTAATACTTTCCCGCTTCTTTAATATTTCTTTAATCCATCCATCGTTTATCTACCTCACACAGAAAATCACCACTATCCATCACATCTCCAGTCATCATGGCCCCTTCTCACAAAGTGTACCTCAATGTATCGAAGCCTTAGCATAGATAGCCATGGAGCTTTCTGAATGCGTTGATTCAGAGAAAGAAGATGAACAAAACCTATTAAAAGTTGTACCCTATGTAGTTATATTCTTTCCTCGTTGTAATGAGACTTGATCATCGTTATGAAAAATTGTTTAATGATGATGTTCTCGATCAACACTTCTTTACATTCATGCTCTCATAGTAGCATTATTTCATGACATATTATTCAATGATACATTTTTGTACATTCATTGCATCATATACATCACTAATTGCGGAAAGTATTCGCCTCAGAAAATAGAAGTGAAAAGAGAATGATATCAAGACGGTACAGTTTCAAAAGCACGAATAACCTACTAGCTAGGGTCGATAAGCTCGAATAGCTCCAAGAGCATCTGGTTTGGAACCAAAGAGAGATAATACCACATGTGAAGAACTTTCAAGAGGAAACAAAGAAGGAAATTGATGAGTTGATGAGTATAATGGCCACCATGACCAAAGGAAAGGGTGTGAGGGAAGACTCCTTGCCAAGGGTGAGTGAGAATTGAGATCGAGACATCATAACAGAAAAGATTTTGCCTACTGAAGATCAAGCCATCATCAACCAATATGAGGTAGACCACACCGCTTCTGAATGTCCCATTAAATTGGTGTTAGATAAGATCGAAGATTCCCTTTGGAAAATCTTATCTTCTTCAACGTTTAGAGAACCAACTCGGAGGCATAGGGATCACGAGGATGCTCCAAAGAACTTCACAGCCTCTCAATCTCAAGCTATAGCTGAGGGCACCAAAAGTTTGAATAGGGAGGAAACAAAAGGGCTCGAGAGAAAAACGAGAAATTCACCCCGCTATCAGTCTCAAACAAGGAGTTGTATTCACAGCTATACTAGATAGATTTGGCTCGGCCCTATCACGTGGCACCTTTTAACCCACCCTACCTTTCTTGGAACAATGGAAATGCTCATTGCGAGTATCATGGCAATGTTCAAAGACATTCTATTTAAAATTGTGTGGCATTTAAGAAGCTTGTCCAGAATATGATAGAGCCTGGTGCATTGCAATTGGGCGAACCAAGCACAACCACTCGCATGGGGCGTGACTCCCCGATTCGTATGAAGAGTCCTTACCCAAACACTCAGTTTCATGGCTGCTACAACAATCAATCATCCGTGTTTGCAAAGTCTCCGAAGGTTCTTCATCCGATTCCGATGACGTACACATAATTTCTCCCAATACTTCTGGAAAGAAAACTTCTGACTCCAATGCAGTCCAAACCAAAGGGTCTTCCCTATCCTGATGGTTGCGATGTTAATGTCGTGTGTGACTACCATGTGGGAGGTACTGGCCACACTACGAAGAATTGTGGAGCTCTAAAAAATAAGGTTCAAAGTATGATTGAGAGTTGTCATTTGAAGCTTTGAGAAGAATGAGTCGGAACGTGACTTTTGAAGGTGTTGGTCCCCAATTTTAGTATTTAGGAGTTCATGTTTAAATTTCCTCCCATGTTGCATCTCTTTTTAATGCACATTGTTATTGTTTGCCCGAAGATAGCAAGGATCTTTTGTAAGGGCTTATGTTATATTTTCTTGTTCAATTTCAATGAATATAACCCCCTCGACCCGGCTTGGCCATTAGACCAAACCGAACGGATCACACGGGGGATATTGAAGTACACCGAGAAAGTTTACCTCAATAAACGACCCTTTTTTTTCTTTTTATCTTGTCTAGATGCATCTTAGGTTCTTATGTGTACGTACACAAGCAACATATAAAATATCAACATGTTTGCCAATTAATTAGGACCGATCAATATTTAGGGACCATTTTGTAAATTTGGAAAACTTTAAGGACTTTTTTCAAATTCAAGTTACCATCCCTTAATTAAGTTCGTTACATGATTATTGGTGAAAACAAAGCTCAAAAGACATTTATAAATCATCCAATTGCATACAAGAAGAACAAGGTAAAAAATGTAAGAAGCATAAACTCAGAACAATTCAAAATCCTCATCAAACGGTATGGTGTTTCGGAACAGGTAGCCCCCCATTTCAACACAGCCGTTTCGAAACATAAGTGCTCGTTCCGAAACGCGGGACCTTTCCAAAACCCCTCTACACAGGTTCCAGTACAAAAGTTCATATATGCAAAATGTTCCGGAACGTGCCTCACCATTCGAAAACACCAAGGCCATTACAGTTCATTATTCCGAAACAGGTAAGGCTGTACCTAAACGTTTGGACCTTCAACTTCCAAAAAAGCTGGTTTTAATATGTTTTCCCCTCCAGAACAACTCTGATACATGCCTCAACATACATACAACTTGTATACACAACAAAGATCACATATACGATGCGCAAGCAACTTCAAAGCATCATTCTCACAAACTATAATACTAAAGGCATTCTCCCTAGATGTCAAAAGCACAAAAGGCTAAAAACCAATTGCAAGCATAAACCAATACTCAATGGCCATTTACAAACCCAAATATGCATCATAAACTTGCTCAAAACCAAAAATCAACAAATCAATAACGTTCAATGCATTGGACACCCCCATTGCTCTTATTACACTAGTTCAAGTATGCAACATACTTATATAAAGCGTCTTGGTAAGATTCCCTTGAAGATGCTGCCTCCAAAAGTCTAATTATCTGAATTGATGAAACAAAAAGAGCATAACAATACAAGCTTAGTGTGGGTTGCTCAAAACCACAACATCATCAATGCACAAAACCCTTTTTTTCACTCTTTTCAAAACCAACATGCCTTTCTTGATAAACCATGCACTTTTTCATCAAACTCACTAATTTAAACATCTTTCAACATGATCCTAAATCAAAACCACCAATTAAACCAATGCTACTCACTTTCCAAGCTTTCCAAGCATAAACACCATTATGCTAATCTTAAACCAAAACATGCATCATTCAAACATGCATTAGCAACATTTTCCACATTATACAATTCCATTATATTGGCTAACAAGTGATAACAACAATCTAAAAAAAAACAAAGTGTCAGATACACGGATTACCAAGGGTTGTCCCACACCCCTGATACCCCTTATCGACATCTCAAGGTTCACACACGAGAGCGACCCTCCATCATTGTGACACTCATGGTGGAGTATTCGGTATAATCACAACCCCTCAACACCACTCATTGGTAGGTGTATAATCCACTAACAAGAGACGGGACAAAACACAAGGTTTGCACCCGGGAGCTACCCTCAATCATTGCAACCGTAAAGAATCCTCAATCGTTAGGGTACTTGGATGGAGTATTTCGTACAATCACAACCCCTCAACATCCAAGGTGACATATTTATAGTGCACTTAATCCAATAGTCGGCTAACTATAACCGATTTCATTTATAAAACACACTAAACCACCTCACTTTCCAATATAGTCCATAACACATGCCTAACTCACTATTTTACAAAGAATTCATGATAAGCCATCAACAATCATTAAACCATGCTTAAAACCTCATTCATGAACTCATGCATACAAGGACCACTAACCTAGTGCATCCTTAAACCATATGGCATCATCATGCACAATTCATATCCTCAAAAACATGTTTTAAAATAATATGTAAATGCATTTAAAATCAAGTGCAACGAAAGGCTCACAACTAGCACAACTGAGGGAGAAATTTTGATTTACTTACTTCCGAACTTAATAAAGCGTTTTAAGCTCTTATTAAGTTCCCAAAACCTTTTCTAAAACGTTTCCACGATAGAAAACCAAATTCCACTCACTGACTCGTGATACCACCCTTGCCGACAAAACTATCGATCTTTCGAAGCATCCAAAAACAACTCGTTTGCTTCTAGATTAACATCCCAAATTTTCAACAAATCAAAATCGAGGTTCAATGCATAAAAATGCTTCCAAACCCCATCACACACAAGAAATCCTGCAGCCCTGCTATAAAGCAACAAAACACCCATTGGAAACAACTGAAAACTCAATCGATTGACCTCAAACCTCAGCCCAGCCATTACCCAAACTCATCCAACACATTCTAAGCATTAATCAACATAAAAAAATAGCCTAAACCAACATTATACCTCCAACAACTCGAATTCCGCAAGAACTTTTCAAAAACTCACCCAAAAACACTTCAAAAACCAAGGATCTCATGGATTTCGGGATCTATATGATTAAGACTCCACTTCAACGCCAAAAACCTTTCAAAACAAATTTAGAAACAACCTCAAACAACTAAATCAATTAAAGTCCGAAAATCACATTTTAAACCAATTTTTCGTCAAGATTTCAGGAGTTTAATATTCCTAGAACAAAACCTCAATAAAAATCAATGGAATTTCATTAAAGAACTTAGATTAGAGGGATAACACGAAAATTACCTCCATTCCTTGCTTCTCCTCTAATTTGGCAAGTTTTGCTTGAAGAAACTTGAAGGAAAATGAGAGATATCAATGGAGAAAAGTTATAAATCAAGAGAGGGTTTGAGAGAAGATTTTCTGGAAAATTGAGAGAAAATGAGAAGTGTTTGGCTGATGTAAAAGTGAGAAATGAAATGCTCGTCAAAAGTTTCATTAACCGATTAACTACTTTCCTTAATTAATCAAGTAAAACCCTTTTAACTATTTTATAAACATTTAAAATGCATGCCAAATTAGGGAAAGGGCATAATTTCCAAAAAGCTCCCTACAGATTCTAAGATTTTGACTCTTCTTGAAAAACCATTTTTTTAATTTTTAAACCTTTACATTTTGGTCACAAAACAAAATTTATACTTTCGAAAACTCGTTTTGTAAAATTGATTTGACCAACCTCTTAAACACCATTTTAGAGGATTTTAGAAATTTTTATCACATTTTTATCCTATCCAGAACACGGATCTCCCTAAACTACCTTTTAAATGGTTTGAACAACCGTCATCGGTTCCACCGGTCCAACCCGACTCTCCAAAACATCTAAGCCCAAAATCGGGGTGTTACAATGAAAGAGACCTTCATGTTCATTTCATTTGGAAATTGTTTATATTCTTTGATTTCTTTTAAAAAATTCATTTATTCTTTATTATTATGAGCTTATTCTTGTTTTCCCAAACATATATGCATATACTTTTGGTAAGAATGACTTAAATTAAAATTTAAAAAAATCCAATATTGTGAGGGTACAACAAATGTGAACACATTTTGTGCTATTTGGGCCAAGGGAGGAACAACAATGAGTGTTCAGGAGTAATGGGCATATCCTATTAAGTGAATTTTCCACTCAAACGTTGTTGTTTATGGTCCTTGAATGAAGTGGTAACTCTAAAACATCTACCACCTGAAGACTATTTTTGATATCCATGTATGAGAGAACATTTGGCATTCCTTCATTTCCCTTCACACAGAAAGAAAATAAGAAAAATATCCATTGTTATTCCCGTTTGAGCTTGTTAATTTTTTCTTCTGGTCGAACCCAAACCAAGGATCACCCCTACACCGAAGGCAAAGGAGATGGAAGTTTCTGGATAAGTAAATGACATTGGAGGACAATAAAGGAAAATAGATGCATTGAAAATAATTTTCACTTTAAGCAACAGAAACATCAAAAGAAAACGATGAAAGAAAAGTTGGCGCTCAAAGAGCTAACCATAATCAAGTCAAAAGTTACCAACTTGAAAGATTGAAGAAATCAAAACTGAAAGCACTAAATTGAAAAGTGTAGTTTTCTAAAGAGAGAAAGAGAGAGAGAGAGAGAGAGAGGTAAATGAAGAAAAAGAGTTACATGAATTCTCTATCCAAATGAATCTTTATCTCGAAGGGCCTTGAAAGATTATTCACCTTTGAATGGAAACATACATCAATACAATGTGAAGATGCAAGTTGATTCAAAGCTACACTAGATAAAAGGAAATGAACTCTAGGGTGAAAACCAAAAAATGGGAAAACCAAAGTCAACCCGACCTAGGCGCTAGACCCAAACTACAAAGATTACATAGGGAAAACCAAAGTTAACCCGAAAGTCAACCTTGATTAACGACCCTTTTTATTTTAATCTTGTCTAGATGCACATTATTAACCTAGATGGTTAACAAATCGTAGCAGCGGAAACGACGCAACAACCGGAAGTCATTTAAAGGTTCAACTGGAAGAATAACAGTTTTAGGGAGCAAAATGTAATTTTTAGAAATTATAAGGACTTGATGGATTTTAAGTGAACCATTATTTAATTAATCATATTACATGCTCCTCTGCCAAAATTCAACCATAAAAGACAATCCAAGCTCATGCAATTGCATCCACAATTTCCAGGACTAAAATGTAAAGCATGCGAACTTAGAATAATTCAAACAGCATCCAACGGTCATCTGTTCCGAAACATTCACCTACCGTACCTAAACGCCCGTATCGAAACAGTGTTTACCGTTTCGGTACGCGGGTATGTTCCAAGACCTGTAACTCCCTTAGCCCGGCCTAGACGCTAGACCCGAACTACGAAGATCACACCAGGAAAACCAATGTCAACTCGAAAGTCAACCTTGATTAACGACCCTTTTTTATCTTCTCTAGATGCACATTAAACCTATGTGAAAGCCCAAGAACCTTGGAAGAGAAAATCACAGCGATCGGAAAATGTTTAAGGACCCGATTGCAAGAAATACACTTTTAGGGACCAAAATGTAAATTTTGGAAAATAAAAGGACTTTCAAGATTTTAGTTTTACCAAACCTCAATAAAATATATTACAAGCCTCTCTACCAAATTTCATCTTAAAAAGACATCTCAAGCTTAGGCAATTGCGATTACAAATTTCAGGACTAAAATGTAAAGCATGCAGACTTCAAAGCAATTCAAAACTGTGTCCAAACGGTCACCCGTTTCGAAACAATGAAAACCTTTTCGAAACACCCATGTCGGACGCTCGTTTCGAAACGGTGTTAACCGTTTTGGTATGTGGGTATGTTCCGAACCTAGTTCCGAAACAGACACTTCTAGTAGCCAAAGTGTTTCGAAACACCTCTAGCCGTTCCGAAACGCCCAAGCCATTGCAAGCACCCGTTTCGAAATAACCAAGGGTGTTTCGATACACCCTGCCCAGAAACAGCAGAAACTACTGGTTTTTCACATTAAAACACCATCAAGCATAATTGAAAACATTCCATAACATATCAACAACATGATAAGCATTATAACTATCAAATTGCATCAAAGACTAGATACATTACAAGCATTAAGCACACCTACTCATTCATCACATTCAACACATGATCTTGGTTTTAAACAAAGAACATAGCTATATCAAATATGGAGAAGAAGATCCAACTTTTGTAAAACGATCAACAACAAGTATTAAACCATAAACCGATCTTGGTCAAGATAAACAATTTCATTACACATCAACGTAAAAGACTCTCCCCCCATTGCCTTTGTTATCTATAGCTATAAACCAAAACATACTTATCAAGTGGAGCTCTTCTTGAATCCCTTGCTTCTTGTTGTCCCAACTTCAAATATCTGCATTGATGGACAAATAGGAGCGTAAGCACATACATCTTAGTGAGGAATGCTCAAAACCAAAACACCATCAATGTAGCGAATCATAAAACCTTCTTAAAATGTATTCACAACCCAATAAACCAAAGTGTTGATTGAAAATATCCTTTGAAACACCATTGCTTTAAAACATGCATTGCTCAACAAGAAAACCAACTTTTAACTTTGATACACTAAACAACTCACCCCAAACATCATTCTTGCATTTACTATCATTTAAACCTTTCTATGCATAAACACTCCATGCAAAGTTTAAACAAATTTCCTTAGAAAACACTTCCACTTCACACCATAATTTTCTCATGCTTGATGATCCTTTCAAAGCAAAATACGTTTTGGAAACCATATGTTCCTTCTATCCATCTCATGCATTCAACAAATGCAAAACTCATGGCAAAGCCACACATGCTTGTTACTCAAAAGGATTTTATAAACTCAAAACCTCATTTGCATAAGAAAAACTCCATTTTGAAATCCACATGTACCATCTAGCTAACATATGCATACAACCTATGCAAATCTCATGGCAAGGCCACATATGCTTGTTACACAAAAGCATTTCATAAAATTATTATCTCATATGCATTTCTCATTACATACAACATATCAAGCATTGGAACATGTGACACATTTCATTCTCATATATTGGCATTTTTCATATTCTATTGTACACGGATATGCGGACAGCTTGACTCGAGGTCAAGTTCCACCTCGGTGGGATCTCGCCACCGGCTCTCATGGCGGTATCTACCCTCGCCAATAAGCTTGGGTATTTCACCAAGTCCTACTATGATGGAATGCCCCTCATCGATTTCACGTCGCAATAACTCTTGTTGCCAAAAAGATTGGTATGTCACCAAGTCCTACTCCTATGGAATGCCCATCATCGGTCTCATGGCAATAACTCTTGTTGTCAAAAAGCTTGGATAATTCACCAAGTCCTACTCCAATAGAATGCCCATCATTGGTCTCTCTCTTTGGGACGACACCCAAGAGCACGTAAGAATTTTTAGTTTATATTGCACTCTACATCCTATTGATCGATAAATATATACGGTAATCTTTACATCATCTACGGCAATATATATCATGTTAAACATCAACACATTCGCTGTTTTTAAAGCATGCAACACCATCAAGCCAAAAAGCCGAACAAAGCATTTGAGACACAAATTGACAACTCATACTCACAAGGAATATCAATTTCATGCATCTTTCCTCAAACCAAGTTTGACAACCAACTCACATGCTTAAATCCATAATCAAACAACAAATTAAACCACATTGTCAAATCAATCACATCAAAACCCATTTTGATAGTATTCAAAACAATAATAGCACAATTCAGAAAGAATTCCACTTTACTTACTTCCGAACTTAAATCGGCGTTTCAAGCCTAAATTTAAGTTCCCAAACCTCTTTGCAAATCATTCCAAAGCTAGAAAACACGATCTGACTCACCGATACACAAAACTATGCTAGCCGACAAGCCTCCCAAGCGTCCAAAACCTCCAACGCCACTTCTATCGCTTCTGGATCATTCCCCCTGTTTTATACACATAACAAAAGAGTATTAATGCATCATAATGCATTAAAACCACCAGCAATGCAACCTAAACTCGCTGCTCTACTCAAGAACCTCAATTCAGCCTAAAAAAACAACCAAAATCACCTCCAAACACTCCCAAAACAAAGCCCAGCCAAGATATATCAATTCTAAACATTTCTAAACATCAATTAACATAAAAAAAGTAACATAAACATGACCTTATACCTCCAGCAACAACAGATCACCTAAACCACCATTTCCACAAGAAAAAACTTAGGAAAAACAACCTATTCGGGATTGGATTGATAAAACCCCATTTCTAACATCATTTAACATCCAAAATACATTAGAAAACCGTCTCAAAACAGAGCCCAATCAATTATCACGAAAATCTCCAAGATCTCTTCCAAAATCACGAGTTTTAAGCCAAAATTTTGTTTCCAACATTAAAAACATTCATAAAACATTAATAAAGGATTGACAACTTAGGAATTTCAGTAAAGAAATGAGTATTTAGAGGAGAAGAACAAGTTTACCTCTAAATGATGATTTCTACTTTGTGAAAAGTAGTTATGAATAGTCAAAGTTAGTTTCCCATTTAATTAACTCTCGTTTCCTTTAATTAAAACATTAATAAAATTACTCAAATTAAGGAATAATCTGATGAAAACATTTTGGTAAAATCAGATCCTTAAAGATTCAATGTTTCAATCCTTTACAAAACAGTCACTATTTCACTTTTGCAAAAACTGCAATTTGGTCACTACACCGAAATGTAGTATTTTAAAACTTCATTTTGTAAAATTAATTTCACCATTCTCTTTTATATAATAAATGAGGATTTTTAGATATTTTTCTATATTTTTAAAGTATCCCGAACTAGGTGTTCCCTAAAACTCCATTTTAGATTCGAACCGATTTCCAGACCAATCCGGTTCAGACCCTAAACTTCTAAGCCCAAATTTGGGGTGTTACAAGACCAGTATCAGAACAGGGCATTCTAGTCGCCAAAATGTTTCGAAACACCACAGCTCGTTCCGAAACGGTATGACCATTACAGATCCCCGTTTCAAAACTGTTGCAGGTGTTCCGATACGCCCTGCCCAGTGATAGCAGAATTTGCTGGTTTAAGATGCTTTTTCGTGCTCGAACCAACCCCGACACTTGCCACAATATTCATACATCAAGGATACATGTCAACAATCATCATGTCGAAGCCCTAGCCTAAACATAGCAACATTTAAATAATCAAGGACACTATAGGCATGCTTCCTAATTAACAAAACAATAGCAAGTCAAAACTCCAAAACAAACCAAAATCCAAACTTCAAAGACCATTTACAACTCAAATATGGTCAAACCAACATGCTCAAAGTAAATAAACATTCTCAAACCTTCCAAAGTATAAACTCCCACCCATTGCCTTTTATTACACTAAGGATGAACCGCATACATTTCTTTATCAAAATCTTGAATGTCTCTTGCTCGTGAGCTACCTTCAAATGTTCAATTGTTTGCATTGATGAAACAAAAGAGCGTAAGGACTAAGCTTAGGAGGATCGCTTGACATCATTCATCAATGCTCAACTCATGATTAGAAAAAGCAACATTTTACTCTTCATGCCTTTATAAAACAAGTCTTCTCGAGACATTCATGCACTTTTGAAATCCAATGCACACATGCATCAATTACAACATCATATAAACTTAAGCTCATGCTTTAACAAGCATCTCATGCTTTCTTGCATCATATAATATTTCTCATGCAACCTTGCAACATTTACAAGCATCTCATGCTTCATTATATTAAAATACATTATATTGGCTTTCAAGTGATAATCCACAAACCATTTCAACACAAGACACAATCGGATACACGGATTACAAGCGTTGTCCCACACGATTCATACACACTACCGAACTACGTAAGCCTCATACCCAAGAGTAATCCCTCCATTGTTGTGACACCCGTGGTGGAGTATGACGGTACATTCTCAACCCCTCAACACCACTCATCGGTACTTGTATAATTCCACTAACGAGAGTAAGGGACACATGACACAAGATCCACACACGGAATTTCAATCACCGTTGTGATCTTACCTCAATCGTTAGGGTACTTGGATGGAGTTTACGGTAAAATCACAACCCCTCGACATCTAAGGCGACTTTACTTACGGTGCACCCAATCCTATAGCCAGCTAACTATATCCGATTAAAGTAACCAAAATCCATTTCTATCACTTGCCAATATAAACATTTATCCATATCAATCCACTGTTTCTCAAGCGTAACCACAATGTCATTTACACAAGCACACATGCTTAACATCATATGCATTTTCATATGAAAACCAAGGATCACTTACCTAGTACAAACTAATCCACTCTTATATCAAATGCATTTTCATCCAACAAATCACATTTTCAAGATAGGGATTACCGAAACACTTACACTTGATCTTAGTTAAGTGTATCAAACTTAAACTAAGCTCCCAAGAGTAGGCTGAGGGCGTTACAAAGAAGGAAATCACATTTCCACTAACCGATTACGTTTAGCCTTGCTCGCCGAAACACTAACTATGCTTCTTGCACTTCCGGATCAACACCCAATGTGTCCGAAGATGTCTCCCTTGTTTATAACACATAAGAACAGAGGATTAATGCATCATCATGCATTAAAATCATCCACCACACATCAAATCTCGCTGCTCTACCCAAAATCCACATTTCAGCTACCAAACAGAACCAAAATCATCTCCAAACTCTCCCAAATCAAAGCCCAGCAAAGATCTATCACTCCTAATAATTTATAAACATAAATTAACATAAAAAACCACCACAAAATCATCCTTATACCTGCAGCTATGAGAGAACACCAAAATCACCCCAAAAACCACCATTCTAGCATACAAAACTTAGGAATCCAAACCTATTCGGGATTTGATTGATAAAACCTCATTTGTAAAATCAAATAACATTCAAAATAAATTAAAAATCAACCTCAAAACTGTAACCCCCTTAACCCGGCCTAGACGGTTGACCCGAATTAAGAAAGTCACACGGGGAAAACCAAAGTCAACCCGAAAGTCAACCTTGATTAACGACCCTTTTTTTTTACTCTTGTCTAGATGCACATTAACCCTAGTTGTGATCACTCAAACAACATACTCAAAGATCACAAACATCAGAGATAAAACAGGGACCCAATTTAACAAATTATAACTTTAGGGACCAAACTGTAAATTCTGTAAGTTATGAGGCCTTAACCCAAATTAAAGTTACCATCTTGAAGATAATCAGGTTTCATGCTTCTCTGTCAAATTTCAACTCAAACAGACATTCCAAACTCACACAATTGCACAAACAAAATTCAGGACTAAAACGCAAACTTTCCATAACATTTAACTACCAATGTCAACCCCCAACGGTCGACCGTTCCGAAACAGGCAGAGCCTGTTTCGGAACGCGGGGCCGTTCCGCAACGCGTACCGAAACAGGGGCTGGCAGAGAGCTTCCCGTTTCGAAACGGTGCCTACCGTTTTGGACACCTGGGTTGATTCAAGGCACCCGTTCCGAAACGGTACCCACTGTTCTGAAACACCCTGCACATAATGCAGAAAAAATGCATGCTCAAACACACAATTGATCATCCAATCATGCTCCAAATGCTACCAAACTTTACCAGCAATTCATACAACATATAAGAGACATGTTTGTATCAACCATTCATTAAAATATCAACATATATGAAAAGCCCCAAGTCTAAAGGCATACTTCCTACACAAGCAAACCATTCAAGCATAAACCTCCAAATCAAGCATAAATGGCCAAATACAAATACCAGCAATGTCAACAACATTAAGCATACTAAGGGAGTTCAAAACACCTCCCAAAACATTCACATAGGTCCCCCATTGCCAAATGCCCAAAAGCTAAAATGTGTTTAAGAAAACCTTCCCATACTTGAGCTTAATTCCACTTGAATGCTTGCCTTCCTTGCTGCCCTCAAAGTACCTTAATGATCTGCATTATTGGTTTAAGAAAACGAAAGAGAGCGTAAGCAAAAGCTTAGTGAGGAATGCTCATTAAAACCATTCAATAATGCATTTATAAAACACTTTATAAATCATGCTTCAAATCATCATTTACTCATGCTCAAAAGCAATTTAAACAAGCATTACATGCTTCCACATCATTACATGTCATATTGGCCACAAGTGATAAGTTCCATCTTTTACAAACATGTTTCAACATAAGACTCAAACATGGACTTTTAAACACCATTGTGATCTTATAAATTTCCAAGAACCACACAAGGACTTTTAATCACCTTTGTGTTCTTCCCAAGGACTTTTAAACACCTTGGCCCCAAGGACTTTTAAACACCTTGGCCCATGGACTTTTAAACATCATGGCAAGGACCACACAAGGACTTTTAACCACCTTTGTGTCCTTAACAAGAACCATCCAAGGACTTTTAACCACCTTGATGTTCTTAAGTAACAAGGCTCACTCAAGGACTTTTAACCACCTTAGTGACCTTAACAAGAATCATCATGGACTTTTAACCACCATCAAGTTCTTAGAATCCCCAAGGCTCACTCAAGGACTTTTAACCACCTTAGTGACCTTAACCTTTTTCAAAACATCACTTGCCAATATACATCATTATCATCATATAATCCACTGTTTTAAAGCATTAAACCAAGCCATATTCATCATGCATTCTAAAGCATCAAACCACATTTAATCAATGTTCAAAAACAAGGAACTCTTACCTTGAGCTTCCTTCAACATATGGCATACAAAATCAGCAATAACCATGCTATAACATGCTTTCAAAACAGAATTTAAAACATGCAATAAACCACATTGCATCACAACAAAACCATGGCCACCACTTAGAGAGTTTTTCCGAAAACTTACACTTGAGCTTAGTAAAGTTGTTTAGACTTAAACTAAGCTCCCAAGACATTGGTTTCAAAGCTGAATACCCATTTTCACTCACCGATTCCACTTCGCCTCTTGCCGAAGCACCAATCAAACTTCCGGATCACCAACTCTTGAATCCAAAGATGACTCCCCTGTTTTAAACACATCAAAGCAGAGGATTAATGCATCATCATGCATTAATAGCTTCAATGAAAGCACCTAAACTCGCTGCTCTCATCCACACTCCATTTTCGGCCACCAAACACAATCGAAAATGCCTCCAATCCACTTCTCAACAAAGCCCAGCCATAAACCATCTAAACCAAACATCCTTTGACATCATTTAACATCTAAAAAGAGCCTAATAACATCCTTATACCTCCAGCAACAACAGATCCACAAGATCACCACAAAAACAACCAAGAATCACAAGCTAAACTTAGGAAATTCAACCTATCCGAGATTGCATTAATCAAAACTCATTTCCTTATCAAATTAACATTCATTAATCACCAAAAACACATCTCAAATCACTGATTTAACAGATCAAACGAAAATTCATCAAGAATCACCAAATCTTGCATTTAAAGCCAAGATCCATTTCACAACTTTAAAATCCATTTATAAAACATCAATTAAGGGTTGAGAACTTAGGAATTTCAGTAAAGAACTGATAGTTTAGAGGAGAAGGACGTTCTTACCTCCAAACTTGAGTTTCTCCTCTTTTAGAACCAAAAACCTTGAAGAATCAACTTGCAAATGGTGAGGTTTTGTTGATGTGATGATTAGGAATCAAAATAGAATTGAAAAGGAAGATTTGAGTGACAAAATCAGAAAGAATTCTCTGGAGAGAAAGTGTTTGGGTTGAGAGAAAATGAGAGAAAAGAAAATAGAAGATTTTAGAAAAATTAGTTAGAAATAACTTCCCTCCACTTTCTTTATGTTTAAAAATCAGAATTAAACATTAAAATATCTTAGAAAAATCTGGAGAAACTCCTTTTGGAATAATAGCTCCTTAAAGATTCAAAGTTTCAATCCTTTCTAAAACAGTCACGCAACTTCCAAAAATTACATTTTGGTCACTAGCCAAAATGTCACCCTTCCAAACCTCATTTTGTAAAATTGATTTCACAGTTCACTTTTATATATTAAAAGATGATTTTAGAACATTTTTCCATATTTTTAATGCAACCCGAACTAGGCTTTCCTAATTTCACCCTTTTAGATTCGAACAGCACTTTGACCAAACCGGTCAACGCCCAAACTACTAAGCCCAAAACCGGGGCGTTACAAAAACAGAGACTAAAGACAAACCACGAAAATCATCAAGATCTGTTCCAAAATCTTGAGTTTCAACACAATTTCTTGTTTCTAACATTAAAACCACTCAAAAATCATCAAGAAAGGATTGATAACTTGGGAATTTAAGTAAAGAACTGATCATTTGAGTCGGCGGACGAAGCTTACCTCTAATGGATGAATTCTCCTTGGTTTGGGCAAGTTTTCTTGGAAAATCGATGGGAAAATTGAGAGGATTTGATGAGGAATTGATTAAGGATCAAAAGGCTATTGAAACCTCATCATTTGGAATGAAAATCAAATATTATTTGCTGGAGAAAAAGTGTTTGGCTACCAAGGATTTTAGAGAAAATGAAATGAGAGAGAAATTGTGGAAACTGGTTATGAAAAGTCAAAGTAATTTTTTTCTTTTTAATTAGCCTTTAATTCCTTTTAATAAAGCATTATTAAAAACACCCAAATTAAGGAAAAATCTGATGAAAAACATTTAGGTAAAATTAGCTCCTTAAAGATTCAAAGTTTCAATCCTTTACAAAACAATCACTATTCCACTTTTGCAAAAACTATGATTTGGTCACTACACCGAAATGTAGTATTTCCAAACCTTATTTGTAAAATTGATTTCACCATAATTATTCACATATTAAATGAGCATTTTTAGACATTTTTCCATACTTTTAAAACATCCTGAACTAGGTGTTCCCTAAATCTCCCTTACAGATCCGAAGCGTTCCCAACCAGTCCTATCTGAACCCTAAACCATTTAAGCCCAAAATCGGGACGTGACAACTCTCCCCCACATAGGAAATTTCGTCCTCGAAATTCTTACCTAATGAAAAGAGATGCGGAAATTGCCTCAGCATGTCTTCCTTGCTTTCCCACGTGGCCTCCTCAACTCCCCGGTGTCGCCACAACAACTTCACAAGTTCTATCGTCTTGCTACGACGAACCTTGCTACTAACATACAAGACCCTCACCGGTTCCTCATCGTAAGACAGATTCGGATTCAACTCTCTCTTCTTAACAAGCATCACATGAAAGGATCGGATCTGTACTTCCGTAACATGGAGACATGAAACACATCATGTGTCTTCTCCAACTCAGCAGACAATCTAAACCGATATGCCGCAGGACCAATATGTTTCACAATCTCATAAGGTCTAATAAACCTTGGGCTAAGTTTACCCTTACGCCCAAATCTCATCACCTTCTTCCAAGGCGAAACTTTCAAGAACACACGTTCGCCAACCGCAAACTCAATTTCCTTACGCTTCAAATCCGCGAAAGACTTTTGCCAGTCTGATGCCGCCCTTAACCGCTCACTAATGAGCTTCACCTTCTCAGTGGTTACCTTAAGCATAGCCGACATTGAAATCAACTTTTGCCCAGCTTCTGCCCAACAAAGAGGGGTCCTACATCTTCTCCCATACAAAGCCTCGTATGGAGCCATTTGGATACTTGCCTGCTAACTATTGTTATACGCAAACTCAACCAACGACAAATGTTTTTCCCAAGAACCCTGAAAATTAATCACACAGCATCTCAACATATCCTCAAGCACTTGGATCACACATTCCGACTGTCCATCCGTCTGCGGATGATATGAAGTGCAGAAATTCAAACATGTACCCAAGGATTCAAACGTGAACCCTGAAAATCGCAATGTTAACCTCGGATCCCAATCTGACACAATAGACTTTGGCACACCGTGCAACTGCACAATCTCAGCTATATATAGCTCAGCCAACCTATCCAAGGTATACGTAGTATGCACAGGCAGAAAACGTGCACACTTTGTAAGCCGATCCACAATCACCCAACTGAATTCTTCATTAACGACGACAAAGGCAAACCAGACACAAAATCCATGGTGATTCTCTCCCACTTCCATTTCGGAATCCTAAAAGGTTGCAACAATCCAGAAGGAACCTGATGCTCAGCCTTCACTCGCTGACACACCATACACTTACTAGCGAACTCCGCCACATCCTTTTTCAACCCCACCCAGTAATACTCAGCCTTTAGGCCGCGATACATTTTCGTACTACCCGAGTGCATAGAAAAAGGACTACAATGAGCTTCAGTCAGAATATTGCGCCTTAACTCAGCATCATCTAGCACCACTATTCGACTACCAAAACATAGAACACCATCAGCATTAAACTGAAATCCGAAGGTCTATCTTCCGCAATGTCTTGAACATGCAAAACAAGACAATCATCAAGCAACTGTTTCTCTTTAATCAAATGTAACAAAGATGGTTTCACTCGTAACTCCGCTACAAGACCACCTTCACGCGATATACTCAGATGAGAAAACATCACTCTCAGCTCAACGGCCACCTTCTGGCTCAAAGCATCGGCTACCACGTTAGCCATGCATGGGTGGTACTCAATCACCATATCATAATCCTTAAGCAACTCCACCCATGTCGTTGCCTAAGATTTAACTCCTTCTGAGGCATAAGATATTTCAAGCTCTTATGATCCGTGAACACCACACATTTCTCACCATACAGGTAATGCCTCCAGATCTTTAAGGCAAACACCACAGCTGCAAGCTCAAGATCATGAGTAAGGTAGTTACGCTCATGTACCTTTAACTGCCTAGATGCATATGCCACCACCTTACCCTCTTGCATCAACACACAACCCAAACCAACAATGGACACATCACTATAGACCACAAACTCCTTACCAGATTCAAGTTGAACCAAACAGGAGCTTGAGTCAGCACTTCTTTCAGCTTCACAAAAGCTTGTTGCCTCGCCTCCGTCCATTCAAAACGAACATTCTTTTACAAAAACTTGTTCAAAGGTGTTGTTATCTTTGAAAAACCCTCAACAAATATACGATAATACCCAGCCAACCCAAGGAAACTCCGTATCTCGGTCAATGACTTAGGCACTCTCCAACTCATCACAGCCTCCACTTTTTGTGGATCAATGCGAATACCCTCCGCCGATACCACATGACCAAGGCAAACCACTTCCCTAAGCCAAAACTCACACTTGCTCAATTTGGCATATAACTGATTCTCCAACAACGCTTGTAAAACGATTCTTAAGTGCCTATCATGATCCTCCTCAGTACGCAAATACACAAGGATATCATCAATGAACACCACCACAAATTGATCCAAGTACTCATGGAATACACGATTCATCATGTCCATGAAAGCAACAGGCGCATTGCTCAAACCAAACAACAACACCAAAAACTCATAATGCCCGTACCTCGTCCGAAAAGCAGTTTTAGGTACGTCCACATCCTTCACCTTCAGCTGATAGTATCCCGATCTCAAGTCTATCTTAGAGAACACTAAGGCTCCCCGGAACTGATCAAAGAGATCATCAATTCTAGGCAAGGGATACTTGTTCTTGATTGTCAACTTGTTCAGTTGCCGATAATCTATACACATTCTCATCGTTCCATCTTTCTTCTTTAGAAATAGAACTGGTGCACCCAAAGGTGACACACTAGGACGAATGAAACCTCGATCCAACAACTCCTGCAATCAATTCTTTTAGCTCTTTAGGAGCCATGCGATAAGGAGCAATGGACACCGGAGTTGTGTTCTTATACAACTCTATACAAAACTCAACTTCTCTGTTCGGTGGCAAACCAGGCAATTCTTCCGGAAAGACACCTGGAAAATCGCGAACCGTTCAAATGTCATGCACACGAACATCTTTAGAACCATGATTCATCACATAGGCAAGGTAAGCTTCACACCCCAACTTCAATATACTGTTTGCTTCTAAGGCCAATATCACATTTGACAAGAATTTCACTTTCTCGTCTACTATAACAACCTCGTAGTCATCGGCCAGCTTTAAGGTGACTCACATAACATCAAAGTCAACCACAGCTCTGTGCTCCGTCAACCAATCCATGCCAAGAATTGCAGCAAATCTGTAGAATGGCAATTCCATCAAATCCACAAGGAAAACATGACCTTGCACAGTCAGAGGACACCTCCTATACAACTTCCTAGTGACTACAGTCTCACCAAAAGAACTAGTCACTTGCATTCCTATTCCTAGCATCTCAACAGGTATATCAAGCAAATGTGCATGCTCACTCAAGATATAAGAATGTTTGGATCCATAATCAATCAAAGCCAGCAAAGATAAAGATTGGAGAACAAAGGTACCTGCGGTCACGTCGGTGTTGTTGCGCTTCTCGCGCTGAGCATACACCCGCACTGGTCCACCTCCCTCAGGTCTAAAAGCTACCACGCGAGCAATACCTCGATGTCCCTCATCTCTTCTCTAAAAGTTCCCACGGCCGCCCCCATGACGTCTCTGAGATGCAGCTACCCCAAGAGCACGTCCCTGACCACCACCGGCCAACAAAGGACACTCCCTCCTCATGTGATCTGCCGAACCACAATTCCAACAGGAGTTCCCTGTCGCTGCAACAGGAGCCTGAACCTTGCTAGCTGCTCGAGGAAAATCTCGCCTCAAATGACCACGAGAACCACACGCCCAACATGTGTTCTGATCAGCCCCCATCCTATCTCCATGAATAGGTGTACCATGTCCTCCATTACCACACCTAGCAGTAGACTTGTATCTCCTATCTCGTCCCCTCTTGATCCGTCCACCACAAAAACTATGCTCAGCAGCTCTCTTTCCAAAGCTAGAACCAACACCTCTAGAAGGCAAACCCAGGTTCTGCTCGATGTCCTTCGCTTGACACACATGCACATCAAAATCTGTGTAATCCGCAGCCAGCATGTATGTCTTAACCTCTTGCACCAATCTATAACGGAATCGATCGTAGCATTGCCGCTCACCGGGTACCAGATCACGAGCATACTGACTCAACTGTACGAACTGGACGTCATACTCAGCCACTGATAGACTCCCCTGAACAAGAGACATAAACTCCTGCTTCTTCTCATCCAGGTATCTCACACCTAGATACTTCATCCGAAAAGCACTCTTGAAGAACTCCCAATTAACTTCATTCGGTTTCATAGCAGTGGTGGCAGTCGTCCACCAACTGCAAGTATCTCCTTGCAGCAAGGAAACTGCACAACCGAGCTTGCTCTCATCACTACAACCCAACTAATCCATTATGCGGATCGTACTAGCCAACCAGGCCTCAGACGCCTCAGGTGCCAAACCATAAAACTCTACTGCTCACATGTTCCTTAACCTTTCAAAAGGTAGACCCACCTACCAAGCAGCAGGGGCCTACACTTACGCTCCGGCAACATCAGCCTGAAACGCTCCAAAAATCACTTTGACTAAGGGTGTCAGATTACCCAGTCCAGGACCAGCTTTTCCTTGTTGTGCCCGCTCCCCACCTCTAGGTGGTGGCGGAGGAGGTAAATCTCCACCATGAGGAACATCAGACCTCTGCTCA
This sequence comes from Hibiscus tridactylites, assembly GCA_958450335.1. NCBI lineage: Eukaryota > Viridiplantae > Streptophyta > Magnoliopsida > Malvales > Malvaceae > Hibiscus > Hibiscus tridactylites. The sequence goes on from OY288289.1 coordinate 31,415,014, forward strand.
GCATGTTTCTCCTGCTCAGCCACAGGTACAATCGTATTGGACCTCAGATCTCTTCTAGGTCCCATGTGCTATTTTAAACAAATACAAAAACACAACAATTTAAACCATTTAGGCCAGCTGCATGCAAGAATCCAAGTTTACAAAACATTTGTTTAGTGTAATAAGGCAATGGGTTCCCAATTTCCCCACAGAACATAGCATGCACCCTCATCATTCTCACATACATTCCACCATTTCAAATCAGCACATACTCATGTAACATCATCACTAAACAATCCTATTCATTCCATAAATACAACACACTAATCAACATGGCATAAGGTTCCAAATTCATACACTAGCATGGTTTTCGAACAAAATAATTCATCTCACATGAATTACACATACCAACATTCCCATTTAATTCGAAACCACGCACTGATACCACCAAATGTAACTCCCTTAGCATGGCCTAGGAGCTAGACCCAAACTACGAAAATTACACGGGGAAAACCAAAGTCAACCCGAAAGTCAACCTTGATTAACGACCCTTTTTTATTTTAATCTTGTCTCGATGCACATTATTAACCTAGATGGTTAACAAATCGTAGCAGCGGAAACGACGCAGCAAACGTGAGTCATTTAAAGGTTCAATTACAAGAATAACACTTTTAGAGACCAAAATGTAATTTTTATAAAATATAAGGACTTGATGGATTTTAAGTTTACCATTATTTAATTAATCATATTACATGCTCCTCTGCCAAAATTCAACCATAAAAGACAATCCAAGCTCATGCAATTGCATCCACAATTCCCAGGACTAAAATGTAAAGCATGCAAACTTAGAATAATTCAAACAACATCAAACGATCATCTGTTCTGAAAGACTCACCTACCGTACCGAAACAGCCGTATCGAAACGGTGTTGACCGTTTCGGTACGCGGGTATGTTCCGAGACCAATATCGGAACATGTCATTCTAGTGGCCAAATTGTTTCGAAACACCCCAACCCGTTCCGAAACGGTATGACAATTAGAGAGCCCCGTTTTGAAACTGTTGCAGGTGTTCCAATACGCCCTGCCCAGTGACAGCAGAATTTGTTGGTTTAACATGCTTTTTCGTGCTCGAACCAACCCCGAGACTTGCCACAACCTTGCAACATTTACAACCATATCATGCTTTAACAAGCATCTCATACTTTCTTGCATCATATACATATTTCTCATGCAACCTTGCAACATTTACAAGCATCTCATGTTTCATTATATTCAAATACATTATATTGGCTTTCAAGTGATAATCCACAACCATTTGAACACAAGACACAATCGGATACACGGATTAAAAGCATTTTCCCACACGCTTCATACACACTACCAGACTACTTAAGGCTCACACACAAGAGTAATCCCTCCATTGTTGTGACACTCGTGGTGGAGTATAACGGTACATTCTCAACCCCTCAACACCACTCATCGGTAGTTGTATAATTCCACTAACGAGAGTAAGGGACACATGACACAAGATCCACACACGGAATTTCAACTACCGTTGTGATCTTACCTTAATCGTTAGAGTACTTGGATGTAGTTTATAGTACAATCACAACCCCTCGACATCCAAGGCGACTTTACTTACGGTGCACCCAATCCTATAGCCGACTAACTATATCCGATTAAAGTAACAAAAATACATTTTTATCACTTGCCAATATACACATTTATCCACATTAATCCACTGTTTCTCAAGCATAACCACAATGTCATTTACACAAGCACGCATTCTTAACATCATATACATTTTCATATGAAAACCAAGGATCACTTACCTAGTGCATCCTTAGCATAATGACATCAACATCTAGCATTAAACCATGCTTAAACATGGTTATAAACAGTAAACAAATCCACTCTTATATCAAATGCATTTTCATCCAACAAATCACATTTCAAGAGAGGGATTACCGAAAAACTTACACTTGACCTTAGTTAACTGTATCAAACTTACACTAAGCTCCCAATAGCACGCTCAAGGCGTTACAAAGAAGGAAATCAAATTTCCACTCATCGATTACATTTCGCCTTGCACACCGAAACACTAAGAACAGAAGATTAATGCATCATCATGCATTAAAATCATCAGCCACACATCTAATCTCGCTGCTCTACCCAAAATCCACTTTTTGGCTACCAAACACAACCGAAATCAAAGCCCAGCCAAGATCTATCACTTCTAACCATTTATAAACATCAATTAGCATCAAAAACCATCACAAACTCGTCCTTATACCTCCAGCTATGACAGAACACCAAAATCACCCCAAAAACCACCATTCTAGCATACAAAACTTAGGAATCCAAGCCTATACGGGATTTGATTGATAAATCATCATTTGTAACATCAAATAACATTCAAAATACATTAAAAATCAACCTTAAAATAGAGCCTAAACACAAACCACAAAAATCATCAAGATCTCTTCCAAAATCATAAGTTTTAACACAATTTCTTGTTTCTAATAATAAAACCACACAAAATCATCAAGAAAGGATTGATAACTTGGGAATTTCAGTAATGAACTGATCATTAGAGGAGAAGGACGAAGCTTACCTCTAATGGATGAATTTTCCTTGATTTGTGCAAGTTTTCTTGGAAAATCAATGTGAAAATTGAGAGGATTTGATGAGGAATTGATTGAGGATCAAAAGGCTATTGAAACCTCATCATTTGGAATGAAAATCAAAGATTATTTACTGGAGAAAAAGTGTTTGGATACCAAGAATTTGAGAGAAAATGAAATGTGAGGGAATTTGTGAAAAGTGTTGATGAAAAGTAAAAGTAGTTTTTTTCTTTTTAATTAGCCTTTAATTTCTTTTAATAAAGCATCATTAAAAAATCCCAAATTAAGGAAAAATCTGATGAAAAACTTTTAGGTAAAATTATCTCCTTAAAGATTCAATGTTTCAATCCTTTACAAAACAGTCACTATTCCACTTCTGCAAAAACTGCGATTTGGTCACTACACCGAAATGTAGTATTTCCAAAAATTATTTTTTAAAATTGATTTCACCTTAATTATTCACATATTAAATGAGTATTTTTAGACATTTTCCATATTTTTAAAACATCCCGAACTAGGTGTTCCCTAAATCTCCCTTAAAGATCTGAATTGTTCCCAACAGTCCGATCCGAACCCTAAACCATCTAGGCTCAAAACCGGGGCATTACACACCCTGAAACACTTATTTGGGCATACATCCCATTTTTTCGTAGCCATGAGCCATGACCTACATTACAAGCCTCGAAAGACCATTTGGATCATATATGGATATCTAAGTTAGTTGAGTTTGTCTTCATATTACATCATGTCTATAAGGGTTAACCTTTGTTCAAGGATTGCCACACTTCTAATGACTGATTGAGATCAGAAAAGAGGGAAAGATGGGGAACGTTAAGTTAGTGAGTTAAAGAGAGCCACCTTAAATTGGGTAGAAATTAAGTATGAGAGTTGTTCCTCTCGAAAGCTTAGTGTATGCATCACCTAAGCATTTATGGTCATTTAAACAAAAGTTTTGATTGGGTTGATCATTTTTCAAAACCTAAGCTTGATTTCAGTAAACTTGACTTGCCAGGTTTTTTTAAATAATAAAATTATTTTATCTATATCATCCTCATAAGTCTCTTTCATTTGGAATGAACTCATATACAAACTTTCTTGTACTGCTAGTACATATGACTCAAGGAAGGCGAGTAATACATAAGAGACATCTTTGGAAGCTCAACATTAAAGATGAATGCCACATTGGGATGACAAGACTACATGTCAGCAAAGTGCAAGATTGTAAAGTCGATATTTGCCAAGAAGCTTTGATGATTGCAAAAGTGAAGATTGAACTTAAAGCAAGGTTAGGGGTTGGAGGGCGTGTACTTCCCCTAATGTTAAGATAGAAGAAAACTTGCCATGATGATTCGAGGCAAACAAAGGAAGGAACGTTGAACCCTAAGATTGAGTGGGGGAAATGTGATAAGAATGAACAACATGAGAAATGTTACGCTCTATTTTTACTGGTGTAATTTAGAATCTCCCTTCAAGAAGAACGGAGGAAGATTCAATAAAGAAAAACGAAGATCAGACTTTGCAAGAAAGGCTCAGATGATTTAGGGGCATGCACTCACCCTAATGTTGAGATTGAAGAAGACTCACCATGAAGACTCCATGAAGAGGCAACAGTTAAGTCTGAGTTAAGTGAAGGGTATTATGAATTTGGATTTCAGCAAATGTCAAATTCAATTCTGACCAATGCAAGTCAGCGTTTCTCTTTTGATGTGAAACAAAGAGGGAAGATCAAACAAAGAAAAATGAAGATCAACCCTTGTGGAAGTAGGGAAAGGTTCAGAAGATTTAGGGGCATGTGTCCATCCCAATGTTGAGACTGAAGAAGGCTCATCATGAAGATTCAATCAAGAGACAACAACAGAGCCCTAGTTGAGTGGGGTAGTGCTTCAAAGGTGGATTTCATGAGGTGACATATTTTAGTCAAACCAGTATAAGCTGGCCATATCCTTTCAAGATAAGATAAGAAAGAAGGCTTAGGGAAGACATAAAGCTCGTGGAAGTCAAGGGTGATCAACGAAAAAGCATGAGTTTTGCCCCCAACATGTCAAAAAATGACTCCATTCATGTGTCATACTTAGTTAGACGTCTCTAGATTAGGGGAATGCTAAATCACATCATCAAATCATTTTTTTTGTTTTGACATATGTAAAGAATATAAAAGATTTCGACATGTAACTTCGCGATTGTGGAGGTAGATTTCAATAGAGATGAAGAGCCCCTAACAATAATTCAGAGAGTTTTTAATGAGAAGAATTTGTCAACATGAGAAGATTACAGAAATTTTAAGCTTCGACAACTTTAGAAAAGGAACCAAGAATTCGTGAAAGCTATGGCGAGAGAATATCGGGTGCAAATTTAACGAGATCTGCGGAGAAAGGACATCGAGCGCCTATCATGTTAAAATCAAAAAGGCTAGAGGAAAAAACCTGTTGCGTGTAAAATAGTCTATCGCAATTGTAGTGCAAGTGTACACGACGCAAGTAGTAAAGTGATACTAAGTATCGGATATCGTCTCCACAGGGATTGGGCTAATGACTTCACCTTATTTTACTGCACGAAGTAAAAGAGATAGTTTAGAATTGTCACGAGAATAATAAGATAAAAACGTAAATAAAAGGATTGGAATATCAAGATAGAGAGAATGGGCTAGTATTGAATTGCTCGGTAGTGCAGGTATTGAACTGCTTAGGATCTCCAGTTCTGTCGTCGCTCCCGTCGCCGACAGCACCTGTCGCGACGTCTGTCCATGGGCAGTCGCGGCAGCAGACATACCAACTCTGTACTTCAAGTTTGGCAAGAATCCCATATCTGCCTTGCCCTATCCCTAGGCACAAGTCTGTCGATGAACACGTCTTTGATGATACCTCCCGGCGTGAATCGAAGAATGAACACAGATGTGTATGAATTCTTCCTTAGCCACTTAACCTCGCCTTATCCCTAAGCACGAGATGGTTCAACTATAAACTTGAGAACGCGCTTTTATCTCTTTCGTATACTTAACTCTCCCGATGCTAAGTAAATTGATAACCTCACAATGCTCTCCCGATGCTCTTGCAAGATATTAAAACCAAGATAAAAGAACTTGAAGTTTATTTTATTCAACTTGAAACATCCTAAAACAAAGCAACCCTTGCAACTACTTTACAAAACAACCCGTAGCCCTAGGGGGAATTTAGAACATGTCGGTGACGGGTGGACGGCAGGGTTTTGGTTTCGGTTATGGGGTATCGGTTATGATCCTAGGTTAAATCTATGCCCTTATATAAGCTTTGGGCTCAAGTTATCTAAGGTAACAAGGATTACAACTTTAATTAAAAGTAAGATTCTAATAAAGATTAAATCTCTAAAGTCTCCTACTTTCCAGCCGCATCCTAGTTTTTAGGAATTTCCTCTCCTTGAGCTTTGGCTTGACATATCTTTTGATCCGGGGCTTGGAAAAATATTTGGCTTTCACACGACAGACGAGCAGATTTTTCTCTATCTATCGAGGTCCACTTGACTTTTCCTCTTCATAAGTCTGTTGTCACCATGCTGTCACGACAGGTCCATGACAGGTTCGTCTTCTTCAACTGCTTGTCCAGTTCAGCTTTCCTGTTTATCTGCCCTGCGCCTGCCTTCATCGTCAACCATGGCAGCTACCTACAAAATACACCATCTTTTAGTAGAATCCGTGCCTTTTATATAATTGTGATGTTTTATTGAAAACTAACCTAAATGCAATGCAATGATGCTTGAATGCAGCAGGAATATGGGTTAAAAAAGGTGTAAATAATAGAACTTTTACACACTCAACAAAACCTGTAAGGGCCTCTGAAAGGAAGAAAGAGAGAAAAGAAAGAAGAGGGAGTGAGAGAGAGAAAAGAAAGAAGAAAGAAAAGAGAGGGAAAAGAAAAAAAAAAGAAAAGGAGAAAAAAGATAAAAGAGGAAAAAGAGAGAGAAAAAGAAGAAAAAAAGAGCTCCTAATGAGAAGAGCTCGATCGAAGAAGGTCAAAGAGCTCATAGCGAGAAAAACTCACTCAAAACGAAATAAAAAATTCATAAAGAGTAGAATTTGCAAGCCGTTCAAGGATTTCAGGCGGAGGATTTCAAACTCGCCACATCAATATTTTAGAGCAAAGGAGGCAGATACTCAAAGCTCAAAGATTTCGGGCGAAGGATTTCAAACTCGCCACATCATGATTTCAGAGAAAAGGAGGTAAATACTCAAAGCTCAAGGATTTAAGGTGAATGATTTCAAACTCGCCCCTTCATGATTACAGGGCGAAGGAGGTAGATACTCATAGTTCAAGGTTTTCAGAGCGAAGGAGGCAGATACTCATAGCTCATGTTTTTCAGAGCGAAAGAGGCATATACTCATAGCTCAAGGTTTTCGAAGCGAAAGAGGCAGATACTCATAGCTCAAGGTTTTTAGGGCAAAGGAGGTAGATACTCATAGCTTAGGGTTTTCGGAGCGAAGGAGGTAGATACTCATAGCTAAAGATTTCCGAGCAAAGAAGGCAGATACTCAAAGCTCAAGGATTTCAGGGGAAGGATTTCAAATTCGCCACGTCATGTTTTCAGAGTGAAAGAGGCAGATACTCAAAGCTCAAATATTTTAGGCGAATGGTTTCAAATTCGCCATGTCAAGGTTTTTAGAGCAAACGAGGCAGATACTCAAAGCTCTAGGACATCGGGGCACAAGAGGCAGATACTCATAGCTTCAATTTTTGAGGAAGAAGAGAGTTCTATATAGGAGGAACTCACAGCCCAGAATCTATAAAAAGGGAAGTGAGGAAAAATTAGTGCTTATGGTCTTTTCTTTATCCTTTTTCTACAAGAATAAGTAAATAGGGGCAACTGTAATCATAAATTTTGTCCAGGTCTGGAATTCGTTTAGTTTATTTAATTTTTTTTCGATTTTCATAAATAATACTACTACCTCTTATAATCATGTGTTATTGTTATTATCAGATTAAAATCAGAAAAGAAACCAAAACTATATATATATATAAACCCAATTAACTTAAACAAGGAGCCCAATTTTATCTTTTATCATCAGCCTAATATTAAACATAAAAACAGTCTCTATATATAAATAATATTAAAGTCCAAAACATAAATAAATGTATGTCCATAATATATATTAGTCCATTTACATATATATAAAGGCCAAAAAATATATATTACATATGCACATGGCTCATTTGGGGCCCCAAACCTAAACCCTAATGCCCTAATTAATAATTAAGAAACCCTAAAGTTTATTTTCTGGTATGGAGATGCCTCATCAACCATCGTTGGATCTAGCTCGCATCGAACGACGCAGATCAACGTAGGGAAGTTTCCAAAGCGTCATGTGCCCTTTCATTTCAACCCACGCGCCCACGCGCGATGATTGGAGCTTCCTACACGCCACGCGCGCGACCTTTGCCATCACTCACATGCGTGCGATTCCTCTAGGGCCACGATCACCACCACGCTGGAAGAAAAAGCCAGTGGCCCAAAGCCAGATTGTTGTCTCGCCGCGTTAGCAACCACATCAGAGACCAACTCCTCAAGTCGCGTCTCACTGCTTATGTAATGCCTTGGATTTGGGCCTAGATGTTTTAGACGTAGGATCGAGTTGTTCAGGAACAGTTCGAATCTTTGAGGGTGGTTTAGGGAAAACCTAATGCCCTAATTAATAACTAAGAAACCCTAATGTTTATTTTCTGGTGTGGAGCTTCCTCATCAACCATCCTTGGATCCGGCTCGCATCGAACGACCCAGATCAACGTAAGGAAGTTTCCAGAGCGGTCAAGCGCCCACGTGCGCCCTTTTATTTCAACCCACGCACCCACGCGCGACGATTAGAGCTTCTACACGCCACACACATGACCTTTGGCATCACTCGCATGCGTGCGACTCATCTAGGGCCACGGTCAACACCATGTTGGAAGAAAAAGCCAGTGGCCCAAAGCCACATCATCGTCTCGCCGCGTCAGCAACCACGTTAGAGACCAACTCCTCAAGTCACGTCTCACTGCTTCTGTAATGCCCTGGATTTGGGCCTAGATGTTTTAGACGTAGGATCGGGCCGTTCGAGAACGGTTCGAATCCTTGAGGGTGGTTTAGGGAAAACCTAGTTCGGGATACTTTAAAAATATGGGAAATATCTAAAAACCATCATTTATTATATAAATGATTATGGTAAAAACAATTTTACACAATGAGTTTTGGAAATATTACATTTTGGTATAATGACCAAAATCCAGTTTTTGCAAAAGTTGGCTGGTGATTGTTTTGTAAAGGATTGAAACTTTGAATCATTAAGGAGCTATTTTTACCATTTATTTCCATCAGATTTCTCGTTAATTTGGGAATTTTTAATAAATGGTTTTATTAAAGAAATACATGGAATTAAAAAGGAAATCAAAAGTTGACTTTTCATAACTAACGTCATGATTGTTTGTCTCTTATCATTTTCTCTCAACTTCTTTTCAGCCAAACGCTTTTCTCTCGTCAAAGAACCTTTGATTTTCACCTTGATTGCTGAGATTTCATTCTCTAAAAGATTCTCCAACTTTGATTCATCAAGTCACATTGATTTTGCTTTAGATTGTTCAAGAAAACTTGTCCAAATTGAAGAGATATCAAACATTAGAGGTAAGCTTCGTTCTTCTCCTCTGATGATCAGTTCTTTACTAAAATTCCCAAGTTATCAATCCTTTCTTAATGGTTTTTGTGTTGTTTTAATGTTATAAACAAGAAATAGTTCTTAAATTCAAGATTCTTGATGAGATCTTGGTGATTTTCGTATTTCTATGTTAAGCTCTGAGTTGACGTTGATTTTAAACATATTTTGGATGTTATTTAATGTTGAGAATAAGGTTTTAACAAATAAATCTCGAATAGGCTTCGGTTACTAAGTTTAAGATGTTAGATTTGTGGTTTTTGAGGTGTTTTTGGTGATTTGCTGTTGTTGGAGGTATAAGGTTGTGTTTATGTTGATTTTTGATGTTAATTGAAGTTAAGAAGAGGTTAGAATTGTTAGATCTTGGATGGGCTTTGATTGGAGAAATTTTAGGAGTGTTTTTGGTTATTTCAGATAGCTGAAATGCTAGTTTTGAGTAGAGCAGCGTGTTGGAGTGAATGGATGGTGATTTTAATGCATGGTAATGCATTAATCCTCTACTATTATGTGTGTTGAACATGAGGGCTTCATCTGACACGTTTGGTGTTGATCTGGAAGTACCGGAAGCCTGGAAATCATTTCGGTAAGCGAGCAAAATGTCATCGGTGAGTGAAAATGGTTTTAGAAGTCCTTGAGGGACAAGGAAACAAGTTTTGGGGATTTAAGATTTGTTTGAAACACCATCCTAAGTCCAGAAGTAAGTATGTTTAGATATGCTCGCGAAATGTGGATGATGCCCCTAAATTCTTTTGACATGCTCTTGATTTGAGAAAGATAAATTCCTACTGTTTTATGCATGATTTGGGACATGAGATGATGTTTCATATTGATCCCATGAGATAAAACATCATTGCAAAGAGTTTTGTGATTTTGATTAAATGATATGCATGGACTTTGGTTATAAAATGGGATGAAATTGGTTTAGAAATGTTGCATCAAAACAGTAGCTGGGATGATGTTTTTAATGTTATATATTGGCATAAACGATGAGATGATTACCGGACATAATTAGTCGACCAATTGGATGTAAAATGCACTATGAACTAAAATTCGTACGTGCGATTTGGAGTCGGGCAATGGGGGTAGTGCCATCCCGATTCGAAGTGAGAGTCTAATGATGTTAGATGTCATCAGGGTAAGTCTTGGTGAATCACCCAAGCTTTGTGGCGAAGATATACACCACCATGAGTGTCTGGTGGCGAGATCCCACCGGGGTTGGACTTGACCTCAAGTCAAGCTATCCGCATATCCGTGTAAAGATAGAATATGAAATGCCAATATATGAGAAAGAGTTATGTTTCACATGTAGCAATGTTTGAAATGATTTTATGCTATGAGAAATGCATTCGAGATTTTGAGATTATGAAATGCTTTTATGTATCAAGCATGTGTGGCTTTGCAATGATTTTTGCATTGGTTTAATGCATGAGATAGACAGATAGATGGTACACGTGATTTCAAATGATGTTTTGCTTTGAAATGGATTTCAATCATGAGATAGAAAGAGCATGGTTTTAGAAAGGATTTCAAGGCAACGTGTTAAAAAGATTGCATTGTTGTGTTGGTGTTTGTAGAGCATGCCTCATTAAGCTATTGTGCTTACTGTCACGCCCCACCTGGTCGCAACCCAGCCATCCGAGGGGCACACCCGCCCGGGTGCACCGAGCAGCACCGAGGTGTGCCACCTAGGTGCGCAGTGCGCGCCCGATCCGCCCCACCTAGGTGCGCTGCGCGCGCCCAAGGTGCACCACCTAGGTGCTCACGGGCCAACCTTGATAGAATGAGATGCTATGAGCCTTTTAAGGCCAAGGAAGACCTAAGGAAGACTCTAGAACGGCCTAGAGGGCTCCACACGTCTCCACACTCACCCGAGGGGTTCCAGAAGGCTCCACATCAATCTAGGCTCACCCGGAGGAACCTAGAAGACCCGAGAATGATCAAGAGGGCTCAAGACAAGTCCGGAAGGCTCGGGACAACTCCGGACATCTCCGGAATATTCTAGAAACTTATAGATAGGTGTAGAGCTATAGAGTAATCTAGAATAGTAGAGATGTATGTAGATAAGTATGAACTTATCTAGAAATATCTAGGCTAAGTAGATATTTTGGGGGGCGAAACCGTAACCGTTGGATCAAATAGATCCTAGCCGTCCATTGAGGAGGTTGGTGCCTATAAATAGGCCACCCCTCTCATTTGTAAATCATCCAAGAAGTAGCCATTCACGCTCTTGTAAAGTTCTTGTAAAAGCTTCCGTTGCTTAATACAAGGTTCCTTTCCTTGTAAATCTCTCTTGCTCCTTTCGTTTGCCATAGCGTTGCGACATAAAGGCTTACTAGCATCGTGCCGAGAGTGCTAGTGCCGCACGGATTTGAGCCGAAGAAATAAGTCCGTGACAGTTGGTATCAGAGCAAGTTCCGATCGCTCGGGAGAATGGCCAAGACCGCCAAAACTCAAGCCGCTAGCCCGTCTGAGACCGAGGTCACGCACGACCAAGGTGGGCAAGAAGTAAGGGCTGAACCTGTCGAGACAAGGCCTCGTGCCAAGTCCAAAGACCTTCTCTCTAGCTTGGAGTCCCGCTTGACTCGCGTCGAGGAAGGCGTATCAAGCATGGGTGCCCAAGTGGACGACCTTCAAGAGCGGATTGAAGGCCTCGAGGTAGAAGATGCCGAGATCCACACAGCTGTGAGGGCCATGAAGATCAAGCTAGAGGAGACCCTGCGTGCGGAAATGGGAGAAGTACGCGACGCGCTCTTGGGAGAGCTCACAAAGGTACGTGAGTCTTTCCAACGTGAACTCACCAACATGTATGATCAACTTGAAGCATTGCAAGGCGACCTTGCCTTGTGCAAACGTGCCATGGCAGCCGGGCCAAGCACCACCGTGGAGGCTAGAAGGGTGGAGGTACCCAAGCCTCAAACTTTCTCAGGGACGCGCAACGCCAAAGAAGTCGACAACTTCTTGTATGGCTTGGAGCAATATTTAGAAGTCGTTGGCATCAGGGACGATGCCTCCAAGATCGAGACCGCAACCTTATACCTCACCGACACCGCCATGCTTTGGTGGAGAAGAAGGCGTCTCGATGTCGAGAGAGGTACGTGCACCATCACTACCTTTGCTGATTTCAAAAGGGAACTTAAAAGGCAATTCTATCCGGAGAATGCCGAAGAAGAAGCAAGGGCACGATTACGAAGGCTCAAGCAAATAGGGAGCATCCAAGACTATGTCAAGGACTTCACTAGCTTGGTGCTCGAGATCCCCGATCTCTCAGAGAAGGACTCACTCTTCAATTTCACCGATGGACTCCAAAGTTGGGCCAAGACCGAACTACGACGAAGGGGAGTACAAACTCTCGCCGACGCCATTGCCGTGGCAGAGAGCCTCATTGACTATCCCACTCCCAAGGAGTCCTCCCACGAGCCGAGGGACAAGAAGAGTGGCCACTTCAATGGGGGAAGAGAGTCACAAGGACGAGGACGCACCGAAGCACAAAGGCTCGTCCTCATGGAGGGACAAGGACCGAGGCAGGTCTAGAGACTCTCAAGGTGCCAAGAAATCACCACCGAGCAGTTGCTACATCTGCGATGGAGACCATTGGGTTCGGGAATGCCCACAACGCCGAGCCCTTAGTGCAATCCTAGCCAAGCATCAAGAAGAAAGCGATGCCGACGAAGGTAGTGATGCCGAAGGGGGCCAAGGTGCACAAATGGGATCGCTACAGCTCTTGAATGGAATCCAATCCGCCCCAAAGACACAAGCCAAAGGGTTGCTATTCGTGGACGTTACCATCAATGGAAAGGCCTCAAGAGCCATGCTCGACACAGGTGCGTCCCATAACTTTGTCTCTTTAGTTGAAGCAAAGAGGCTTGGTCTTAGCATTGTGAAAGGGGGGGGGGATCCGTCAAGGCCGTAAACTCTGTCGCTCAACCCATCCATGGGTTCGTTCGAGGAGTCAAGACCAACATTGGGACATGGTCAGGCCGCATGGACTTCTCGATTGTGCCGTTAGATGACTACCCACTCATCCTAGGGCTTGAGTTCTTCGAGCAAGCTAAGGCAATTCCGATGCCTTTTGCCAACAGCCTGTGCATCACCGAGGGTGCACCATCATGTGTGGTACCAACCATAAGGGCCACCAAGCCAGGGACGAAAGTGGTCTCAACACTTCAGCTCAACAAGGCCGTCCGAAGGGCCAAGCCGTCCAAGGGACTAAACCAAGGTAAAGGGGTGACCGTGTCAGGGAAGGCCACCAAGCACGTTGCTTCCAAGACCACCGAGGGTCAAGGTTCGAGGGAAAGGTCTTCCAACGATGCCGACAAGCCGAGGGCAAAAGCAAGGCGAGCTAGGAGACGAGGGAAGCGCTCCAGCAACACCACTGTTCTGCGAAGACGCGACGAGGACGTCGCGAGATCGAGTGGGGGAGGATGTCACGCCCCGCCTCGTCGCGACCCAGCCATCCGAGGGTAGATATTGAGACATATTGGGTAGCAAGGAAGCTTAAAGGAATCCAATGAATAGATAATCTCAAGTATGATGTTTTATGTTTACCTTAGTAATGATATATGGCAATGGGATTTTATGGTTTGTTTTGGGAGATGTATTTTGGACTCCCTGATGTTGATGCAATTTATGTGTGCCCTGTTTGGTTTGTAGAAGGCCATTATATTTGTTTTGATGCTTTATCTTGTCTTTAGAGATGTTTATGGTTTGTGGATTAAGCATGCTCTTCTTTATTCCATGTGATCTAGTGATGTTATGCCTAGTGCTTGTTATGTGCTTAGAATTGGGTGTCATTGTGTTAGTGTTGATGTTATAAGCATGTCCATATGTTTTGGTGATGTTTTGATGAGGTTGGACATGATTTTAAGGCTTTTTTGGGACATTTCTTTTATGTGTATCGATACTCCGGCTTGCGTATCGATACACATAAGCCAAATTTGTGCCAAATGGTTCAGTGGTATTGGTACGAAAGAGAAATGTATCGATACGCCTAGGCAGAATTTGAATGGGCGTACTGATAAATGGTGGTGCATATCGATACATTTTCTGTGACTTTGGCCACTGCCTTCCCGCGTACCGATACGACCCCTAGGTGTACTAATACGGGACCATTAAATTCAGTTAAAGGCGTCTTTTAAAGTTTTGAAACATTACATTTTAGTCCCTGATCATCATGTATACAATTAGATGAGTTTGATAGTCTGATTGTAACGAAAATTTGCAGAGAAGCATGAAATATGACTTATAGAATATTCGTAACCTTAAAATTAGAAATGCCCTTGTATTTTCAAAGATTTACATTTTGGTCCCTAAATGTTTATCTTATGAAATTAAACCCCTAAATGGAATCCGATCGATGTGCCGTTTCCTCCTATGCCCTTTAATAATCACATAGGATCTAAATTTCCTATTGATAAGTTAAAAAGAAAAAGAGGGTCGTCAACCGAAGTCGGCTTTAACGAGTTGACTTCGATTTTTCCCATGTAATCACCTCGGTTCGGGTCAACCGTCTAGACCGGGCTAATAGGGTTACACTTTTTGGTACCAGAGCTAGGTTTGTGAACAATTGGGGCATTGGTAAGTGGTTGATAAGTTTAAATACGAGTTGTGTTGGATTTTTTGAATGAATGTTGTGTTTTTGTGCAATGTTTGAGCTTGATTGAGATTGAATTCATGCAATTTTGTTGTTCGTGATTAAGTTGTGATCTATGCTATGATTGGGGTATAAATGGGGAATTCGTTGCCATATCATTACTAATGGAAGAAACTGTTTTGAAGATGAGACTTGAGCACCTTGGATTTTCTTGCCTTAAATTGCCTAACTAAGTTTTATTGCATTTTTGCTAGTTGCATTTTTTTGAATGGGTCCACGAAGAGAGCTTAGAAAAAATACTCGTAGCACGACTGAGAAATGGGAGGAATGAGACGAAAGAGTGTGTAGAGAATTTTCCACCACCTCCTCCTGGTAGACCACCCGATGGTGGAGGAGCGAGGGTTGGTGCTGGAGCTGGGGTAGGGGTTGCTGGACCCGAGGGAGCACGTGGGCGAGATGCTCCTGACATGACTGTGCTGATTCAAGCTATTGCTGGAGCCTTTCAGGCAGCAGTAGATGGTACTCATGTAGTTGCACCTCAGCCTGGTGCTGGTGCGAGTTTGCCGTTACAGCGACTCTATAGTCTTTGTGGGACTGAGTTCAGAGGGCTGACCCCTGAGAGTTATGAGTGTTGGTTGGAAAGCTCCAAGATGATCCTTGGACAAATGAGTTGAAATGATGTCCAGAAGCTAGGATGTATTGTATCCCTGTTGCAAAATGATGCTTATACGTGGTGCACGACCACTATTGTGGGTTTGGAGGATGATGAGATGACTTGGACGTTTTCTTTGAATGTGTTCAAGAGGAATTACCTGGGTGTCTATTACTTGGATGCAAAGAAAAGGGAATTTATGTCCTTAGTACAAGGAAACATGTATGTGGCTGAATATGAAGTACAATTTGTGCGTCTCAGTCAGAATGCACTTGAGTTGATCCATAATGAGTGAGAGAGATGTGAGCGTTTCGGATATGGTCTAGTGGAAGATGTGAAGAAGTACATAGCTGCATCGGATTATTCTGATTTTGATGTTTTGGGCACTCGAGCCAATAACATTAAGCTGAACCTTGGTCTGGCGGGTCGAGCAGGAGGATCTAGCTCAGGGAAATGAGCTGCAGGTTATGATGCTGGAAGGGATCGTTTTAAGATGCATGAGGATCGAAGGTCTCACTTGGATTCTATACGTGACGGAGGCAACCCAGGGAGAGGTTAGCAAGGACCGAATGCTTTCTTTCGTACACCTAAGTGCAACCGGTGCGGTAGGAGGCACACGAGAGAGTGTTGGGGCAACATTGGTACGTTCCAGAATTGTAGTTCTCGTGGGCACGTGAAACAAGATTGTCCTCAGCCGGCGAGAGGGGGACAAACTCCGGTGAGAGCAGTGGAGCCATAGAGGGGTCGTAGGCGCGGCCGTGGCAACTTTCAGCGTAGAGATGATGGTCCGAGGAACATAGCTCATGTGGTAGCTGTCTAGCCTGAGGGAGGTGGTCAAGCTAGAGTTACGCACATCATGAAGGGAGGAATGACACTGACGTGATCGCATGTACCTTTAATTTGTATTCCTTGTCATTACTTTCTCTGATTGATTATGGGTCTACACATCCATACATATTGTGTGAACATGCTCGAATGCTTGGTTTGCCTGTTGAGTCTTTGGATGTGGGTGTCCGTTTGAGTTGTGGAGCCACAGAGGGGCCGTAGGCACGACCGTGGCAACTTTCAGCGTAAAGATGATGGTCCGAGGAACATAACTCATGTGGTAGCTGTCTAGCCTGAGGGAGGTGGTCAAGCTAGAGTTTATGCACATCTTGAAGGGAGGAATGACACTGACGTGATCGCATGTACCTTTACTTTGTATTCCTTGTCATTACTTTCTCTGATTGATTTTGGGTCTAAACATTCATACATATTGTGTGAACATGCTTGAATGCTTGGTTTGCCTGTTGAGTCATTGGATGTGGGTGTCTGTTTGCGTTGTACCTTTGGTGAAACGATTGTAACGAGGAAGCTATATAGGAGATGTCCCTTAATGGTGCAAGAACATGTGTTTATGGTTGATCTTATGGAGTTGCCCTTCTAATGTGGTTTCGACTCTTGAAGCGAGTCGGTTGTTGCGTTATGGAGGTGAAGCTTATTTAGCTTTTGTGATGAATCCTAGTACAAAGGATGTACGAGTACAAGATATAAGGACTGTGTGTGAGTTCCCTGATGTGTTTCTAAAGGAGTTACCTGGTTTGCCACCTAGTCGAGAGGTTGAGTTTTGAACTAAGTTGTATGAGAACATGACTCCGGTGTGATAAAAAGGGTACGTTGCTTCATAAACAACGCTTCTTGTTCGTAAACGGATCTAGGATCGTAGAAAACATTCCTCTGCAATAAAACAAAAGAATGGACGTTTTTAGATAGTTAAAATAACAAAGAAAATAAAAAGAAAACAAAAAAGAGAGAATAAAGGTGTAGGAATTTCTGGACAGATTTGGATGACGAAAAGGACAAATGCTTCAAAGGGCATTCATGGTTATTTCGATGTCCGAAAAATTACATAAATGTTGCTGAAAATTCAACGAGAATTTTGTAACGTTAAACTCGAATGAACCTACACAATCTACTGAGCAAACCTGAATCAAAAGAACCCACTAGATAGCGATCTAGGAACCCGAAGTATCAAATAAATTTGACACAACAAACAACGTCTGAAATGCCAAAGAAAGTTCGGTGAAAAACCGAAATTGAGAGAATAATCGCACAAAATTTTTATTCATCAAATGTCTAACCATTTGCAAGCATGTTTCGGCCAAATAAATAGTACAAGGGGAAGTTAGGCCGAACTTGAATATGTGGCTAAAAAATTTAAAAAAATTAACAAAAAGTTAAAAAAATGCATATAGTATTTCGGCCACTCTTTTGAAAGGAATGTGGCGACCTTTGGTGAAAATAGGCACATGTTAAATGTGCATTGTTTTAAAATTCAAACAAGACAACCTCCCTGGATCTTATCCTTCTCCTTGCCGCACCAATTGAAAGGAGATGGGGAGCATCATTCGGCCATACAAGCACAAGGGGTGAACATGTATGGGCCATGCAAGCTGGTCACGCATGAAGGCATGGATGGACATGCATGTACATTACACACGTACACTTGGTCCTATCAAACAAATATATAATAATAATAAGTCACCTTATAATAATTTAAAATTAAACCAAAACAAAACATTATAAGTCATACTCAAACACACCTAAGAATTAATATAATATAAATGTCACATATCAACATACAACACATTAAAAGGCTTACTATCTAAAGCACGGACATTATCAAATGGTTCAGAAATATTAGCAGAAGTAAGGGAAAGAGCTTCCCTAAAACGTTGCGCCCTAGATCACGTAATTTTTCATAACGGTAAGACCTTCAGATCAGAATCAAAAATTGTGCTCACATCATCCCCCCTTCTTTAATGCGATTTGTACCCTAATCGACCCTCATTACAAAAGGGAACAATTTCAACTTTCGCTTGGCAGGTAATTTCTTCAGTCGTCTTGCTCGGCCCGTATGCCATCCTCTCTAATCAAGTTCTTTTACAAAGAACACAAATGGAAATGCCTTCTTTCTTGTACCTTTTCGAATAATGCACAACATAAAGCTAGACAATGCTCGTCGTGCATCCTTAAACCTAAAAAAATGACATACAAAGGCAACTCCAAAGAACAACAAGAATCTCGAAGATCATCCAGAATCACAACACAAGGTTGTTGACAATCTAATGTACAACCAAAGAAATCAACATATAAAAATGAAAAATCAATAGCACAATGGAAAGGAATGTCAAACCGTGGTATAGAAGGTTGCCGAATTTCTGAAAAGGACATAGATGCACTAGACATACAAACAATCGCAACCTTGGGAACTTCACATTGCATCACCTTATTAACCAGGAAATTAGAAGAAGAAATAGAAGAAAGTGTCGAATAAGATAATACTTGTGAACTTGCTTTCTTCTTTTCACATTCATTCTTCTCTTTGTTAGCCTTCCAAGCTGCAGTACTCGCTTTCAAACGAACTTCGTCTTCATATACTTCACTTGGAGTCATAGGTGCCAAAGTTACCTTTTTGCCCTCATGAGTAAAAGAGTATCTATTGGTGTAACAATCGTGCAAAACTCTCTTATCATACGGCCACGGTCTTCCTAACAACGAAATGACAAGTATCCATAGAACAAACATCACAAGTTGCCTCATCCTTGTATTGACCATTTAATAATGGTATAACAACTTGTTTGTTAACTTTGATTTCAACACCATCATTCAACTATTGTAACTTGTACGGATTGGGATGCGTGGTTGTCTTCAATCCTAACTTGTCAACTATTAGAGTACTAGTAACGTTAGCACAACTACCACTATCAATAATCACAATACATACCTTCCGTTAAGTTGCATCTAGTATGGAAGAGGTTTTTTTGTTGCGGTTCATCATGTGATGGTTGATCATTTAGACCTCTCTTGTCAACAAGTGCTTCATCGGTAGCCAATGTATGCACATTGTCATCATTTATCTCTTCATGGATAGAATGGGAACCATCCTCATCAGGACTATCCATTCGAGAATGTATAGGCTTCAATGCATTAGTAATTACTTGTTGCATCATGCGCTCCAAGGCTTGCATCTGGAGATTCGACGGTTGTTCGCCTGAATTATCATCAGAACATGCCATGTTGAAAAACCAGAGTGAACAAGGATGTCGTCGATAAATACGACAATGAACTTGTCGAGATAGGGCTTGAATACTCGATTCATCAAATCCATGAATGCAGCAGGGGCGTTTGTTAGACCGAACGACATCACTAGAAACTCGTAATGTCCATATCGAGTTCGGAAGGCTGTTTTGGGCACGTCTTCTTCTTTTACCCTCATTTGGTAGTATCCAGACCGAATATCAATCTTGGAAAACACGGTTGCGTTTTTGAGTTGATCAAACAGATCTTCGATTCTCGGTAGCGAATACTTGTTCTTGATAGTGACTTTGTTCAATTGCTGGTAATCGATTCAGAGCCGCATCGAACCGTCTTTCTTTTTCATGAACAAAACAGGGGCACCCCAGGGAGAGATTATCGGTCGAATGAATCCCTTGTCTTCGAGCTCTTGTATCTAATTCTTCAATTCTTTCAGTTCAACCGGTGCCATACGATACGGAGCAATAGACACATGATTAGTTACGGGTTGAACTTCAATCTTAAATTCAACTTCCCGAGTTGGACGAAGACCTGGAGTTCCTCAGGAAAAACATCAACAAATTCAGATATAACAGGCATTTCTGGCAAACCGAAATCAAGCTCATCCTGTAATGCCATAGCAGCAAAAAGAGTAGTCGGTTTCTTGTCTATCAACAGGATGGATTCTTTTCCTAAACCCCGTAAATACAACCTACGGTTTTGATAGTCTACCCAGGCTTCATGTTTTCCCAACCAGTCTAGTCCTAAAACAAGATCAAATTCACATTTAGGCATACTACCTCCTAAGGTTACAAGAAAAGGGTACATTTCGAATTGTTATCTGACAATCATTACAAATAAAATTTATAGGCATACTACCTCCTATAGGGTTCGAAACAATTAGCCCAGTTTGTAAAGTTTCAGGTTTCAATTTAAGTTCATCTAACAAGTATGATCATATAAATGAATGGGTTGATCCCGAATCTATCAAAGCGTAAACAGGTTTAAGGTTGAGTTCAACCGTACCCGCAATAACATAGGGAGACTCTTCTTGTTCTTTGCCACGAATGTTATAGACACGAGCTGGGGCTCGAGATTCCTGATAGGTAGTGGCTTTTGAATGGGCAGCCTTGCCTTTCCCCTGAATACCCGATTGAGCTTGTCTCGGGTTCTTGTTTCGACCAGATGGTGCCGGGTTCGGATTAGAGTGACGAGTAGAAGTTTGGTCATCCTTCTTCGGACAGTCATGAATATAATGATCATTGCCTCCCCAGGCGAAGCAAAGATTAGACTGAAATCGGTATTGGCCGAAGTGCTATTTTTGACAGAATTTGTAAGTAGGTGTCCTTTCAGATTTTTCAGTGTTGTTAACAGAAACCACCGGAATTGCCATCTTGTTTGACGACGGAGGTCGAAAATAATTCTGAGTTACATGTGAATAAGTAGAGAAGGACTCATTCTGGTGCTTCGGCCTCTTCGACCACCGGGACTTACTGTCACCTTTCTTACCCTTGTCCGGACGGTAACTACTCGTTCGCTTTTCTGCGACCCTCATCGTAGCTTCAGTAGAAATAGCTCGGTTCACAAGAGTTTGAAAGTTTGTGAGACCAAGAGCAGTGAACATCGGTGTGAAGCGAGCTTTTCGATCGGGACTCATAAACGAAGAAGTCCCAGGTCACTAACTCAGCAGGGGTAGTCAGAATCGTGGTTTCCCACCATCTTAAATCGTCTTTGGTTAATAAGGTGACTGCACACTCAAGTTTATGCTCATCGGAACATTTGAGTTGCTTAGTCAAGATCTGGATAGTTTTATCGAGCCACTGCTAACCTTTTTCTAGTTTCTCGATATCAAGGCCCCTAAAAGTAGTAGCTCGGTGTGAAGCGAGCTTTTCGATCGGGGCTTGAGATGGTGCAACAACAACTGGGGGTCGCATTGTCCAAAGAAGGAGGGACTTGTACTCGAGGTTGCTCTCGAGGTTGTTCAGGTTCAACCGGGGGTCGCATAGCAACGCTATCCATGTTCTTAGTAGAAGATCCTTGGGGACTCTCATCATCCTGAGCTAAGTTGATAGCAGACATTTTATAAGGAAATCAGAGGAAAGTTCGAAATTAGAGAGCGAAGTCACAAATAATTCAATATAAGACTCCTAGGTGGCATAGTGTAATCCTATATGATGCATAACATATTCGGACAAATTTTAGGATCTATAACCTAAAGCTCTTATGCCAATTTATGTAACACCCCTCGCCCGGGAATGCGAGCGAGGAGCGTTACATTTGCAGCGTATTCGAATCATACATATAAACAAGGCTCATTCCATAGGCACATTCTAACTAAGAATAGCAATACATTTTAATCTTCATTTTATATCATACATCTAGATGCATATTACAATCCTATAGTTCATGTCTCATTAACACAATCAATTTTCCAAGATCACATAATCATACAAGCACACTTTAATCATATTCGGTCTTAATAGGAACATTCAAGGTTCGCCTAAATTATTATACAACTCTAATTCAATCATATGATCATTTGGTCATATAGGCAAATCATACAAGCATACTTTAAATTCCATAGCAACCATCATTCCTATATTTATACCATGGTCCTTTTGTACTTAATTACAAAACCGAAGCATTAAGCATGTTAAAATACATATTACATAATCAAGTTTTTAAACATAACATTTACATGTCAAGCACCCAAAATACATGTATCATATGCATGTGACACTTATATACATCTATGCCACCAACTATAATAACCAAAAGAGTCATACTTGTGCTTGGACTTCAAGGTCAGCTCTCTAGGACAATCGACTAGCTTTCGGGACTAGTACCTGAAATTTTTGGAAGAAAGGAACAGAAGAGTGATAAGTAAAAGGTATGTACTTAGTGAGGCAGCCCTAAACATACTTTTAAGTTCATTCATACAACAAGTATCAATCAAAACATTATCATATACAACAACAAGCATCATTTAAAAGCATTAGCATATACAAGGCAAGTAGGCATATCAATTTTATTTCATTGGT
This sequence comes from Hibiscus tridactylites, assembly GCA_958450335.1. Taxonomy (NCBI): domain Eukaryota; kingdom Viridiplantae; phylum Streptophyta; class Magnoliopsida; order Malvales; family Malvaceae; genus Hibiscus; species Hibiscus tridactylites. The sequence continues at coordinate 31,437,605 of OY288289.1, forward strand.
ACTTATCATTTAGGTACTTATCTTTCAAGTCATGTAACTTTTAAATATGTTGCCTTGGATGGTTAATGAACAAGGTAATCGAGTCTACGTGTGACATATGACTTTGGATACCCAAAGGTATCAATGCTTTCTAACCAACTTGTAACATGTAATTAGAGGATGTCACGGTATCAAGGTGACTTACCACCTTAAAAAATATTGGTGACTAACCACCATCCTTTAACAATAATCAGAGGAGCTCAGTGACTCTAAGGCATGCCCTTCTACCTATAGACACTAATCAAACCAAATTCTTATCTTATCTTATATGTTTAACAAAACAAATTGCTTGTTATTCAACAATTCACCAAACATGTAACAATATCGATCTTTATTTCAGAGCAATCATTCAATTCATGATAACATGAAAAATCAGCAAGCACATATTATCATTTTCATCATGTAAACATCAAAATAAAGTAGCTAAACTCATCATATAAGTTCATGTCATATGGTTTATTCAATCATCAACCCAATGTAACATATCTAGACCAAAGTTAGCTTATCTAACTAGCATAGTCAACATATCATAAGTCTTTCCTTTAATCCTTCTTCCTTAGCATTTTAATTTTTACCAACCATTATTAGGTTCATTTCATGCTTCCTTCATGTTATCTAATAATAAAAAATAACAAGATTAGGATACTAATCCTAACACTTTAAACAAAACTACACTCACAATACTCCAACCTAGTTTGTCTCCTTAATGATGATGCCTCTCCCTTTCTTCTTGGTTTGATCACCCCTTGATTCCTCTAATATCTCTTCACCAATATGCTCTTGAATCATATTACAACATATATAACATCCATTAGTATCAACCTTAGCACAAAAATCCAACCAAATCAAGTAAACAACAATAAACACACAAGTTGTCCTTAACATGGCAGTTTTGAGCATTGTCCACTAATTTGTCTATAACTTTTTATTCCCTAATCCAAATATGGCATATCATACTATTCTAGAAAGATTATAAACACACATTTAAAACCATGTATGACTCATATTTTTAGCATTTCCCAGTTAATACAGTTTTACATTTGAAAACAGACCAATTTTAGGGCCTAATCTGTCCAAGCTTAACTTAGTGACTTTAGTGCATTAAAATCCTATATTTCACAATTCATTTGATTCTAAGCTATTAACCACATTAACCTACATGTATTAACATAACAATGAAGTTCTAAAATCTTTCAGAACAGAGCATTCAAGTCCTCATTTAAACAATTTTTTTTTACAAAACAGTCACTTTTAATCCATTTTAATCATCTATGTGATCTAAATGAATTTAACCTATCAATTGGGACATAATTCAAGCTTGGCCATTTAATTTCTTTCATTTCATGACTACCCTGTTTCAAGCTAATATTTCCAGAATTTTATTGGCATTATTTAAGCCCCTATAATTTTCGAATTTTACAATTTAGTACAACTGATTCCAGATTCAGTCAGTTTCAGTTCAGAAACTTCTAATAACAATTCAGAGACCTATACATAACTTTTTCGTACAATTCTTAGCTCTACCTCATGTAAAATGTTGTCCTCTACAACTTTGTACAAGGACACTGTTCCCAAAAACAACTCTAACATGCTAAATTTTCTAGATTTATGAAACGTGTCTAAAACTAACAATTCTAGGCAGATTCAAACTTAGGCTATTGTTCATGCTTTATTTCTAGAAATTCATCTCTATTTTCTTAAACCCAGCATTTTAACATGAGTTTCCAGCATTGTATAAACCTAGAATTTCACAAAAATAAAGATGAACACAAGTAATGTAATCGAACAACATGGAAATGTACTTACATAGACTGTTCTCTACATGCATGAACATATATGATCTCTAGCTTAAATTCCTGACAATCAAGTGTTTATGTTCTTCAAAAATTCCAAAATTTTTCGCTCTCTCTTTCTTCATGATTTTCTTTCGATGTTTTGATGATAGGAGAAAGATGAAGCAATGAGATAACATGTGTTATCCAAGGCTGCCGGTTGTCCTAATTACAAGGACACATGGTTTAACTTATCACCATGCATCTCCACTACTTATTTTAATTTTAATATTTTTTTAATTTGGTTTATAAGATGGTAGCCACTAATTCTCCATTATAATCATATATAAAATTTTATACCATTAATTATATTAATGTTAATTACTCATTATCTTAGGATTATATATATATATATATATATATATATGGGTTAGGATCAACTTACACTGTGTAAAACTCAATTACTTTTACACTATTTTTGGACCGTTGGATGATGGTAATTAATGGCCCAGATTATTTCCTTATCTTTTTTTCCCAAGTGATAATCTTCACATTTTTTACTGTTAATCTCATCCATACATTTCACTCATCCAATGGTCCTAGATTGGTGTAAAACTAAATGTGTTTTACACCATGTAACTTGATCCCATCCCTATATATATATATATATATATATATATATTCAATACATTTAACATTCCCACGTAATACACATAAGTATAAATTAATTCATTAAAATTCTCCTTTAACTTATAATCTAGGTTACCATATTAATTTACATGTCACTTATACCTATAATTATACATTTTAGTACTTTAATCTTGTAATTCACATTAGATTTAGCAAAATGTTTACACCTTTTATTTTAAATATTCGTGATTTTCTACTAGGGTGGTTTTAGGGTGTTACAAGGGACATAAACTCCCTCTTCTTTTCGTCCAGATAACGGACCCCCAAATATTTCCTCTTGAATGCATTTAGAAAGATCGTCCAAGATACCTCATCTAAGCCAGCAATTGTGGTCGTCCACCACGTATAGGCATCACCATGTAACAAGGATACAATACACCCCAGTTTCTGGACATCATTACAGTTCATTTGTCCAAGGATTCTCTTGGTACTCTCCCACCAAGACTCGGTACCCTCAGGAGTCAGCCTCTAAACTCAGCCACTCCCAGGCTATGAAGTTGCTCAAGAGCCAAACTCGCACCAATACCAGCTTGAGGTGCAGTCACATGAGCTCCAGATATTGCCGCCTGAAAAGCTCCAGCAATAGCTTGTATTAACTCTGTCATATTAGGAGCAGCTTGCCCTTGTACTCCCTCGGGCCCAGCAACCCCTACTCCGGCTCTTGCAGCACCAACCCCCGCTCCACCACCACCGAGTGGTCCACGAGGAGGAGGAGGTGGGAGATTCTCAACATGCTCGTCATTCTCATTTTCAGACACAACACGTGAATTTATTCTAAGCTCTCTACGTGGCCCGATTTGAATACAAGGTAACTAGCAAAATGCAATAAATTCAATTAGGCAATATAAGGCTAGGAATCCAAGCACTCAAGCTCATTTTCAAAACAATTCTCTCCAATAGTAATGATATGGCAATGAGATCCCCAATTATACCCCAAACATAACATAGCATCACAAATTCATCTCAATCCACCATCTTGCACGCATTACATCTCATTAGAGCTAGAATATCAAACAATCACACAACATGCCTTCACAAAAAAGTCATAACCATTCTCACTCACACCCATTAACCACTTACCAACCCCAAATATTTGCAAACATGGCTCTGATACCAACAAATGTAACCCCCTTAGCCCGGTCTAGACGGTTGACCCGAACCGAGGTGATTACACGGGGAAAACTAAAGCCAACTCGTTAAAGTTAACTCCAATTGACGACCTTTTTTTCTTTTATCTTTTCTAAATGCAATATTAATCCTATGTGATCACCCAAGATCATAGGAAGAAAAGGCAAAAGGATTGGAGAACAATTAGGGGTTTAATTGCACAAATTAGCCATTTGGGGACCAAAATGTAAATTTCATAAAATACGAGGACCTCACAGATTTTAAGGTTACCAATATTCAATTAGCCCTGTTTCATGCCACTCTGTCAAATATCAACTCAATCGGACATTTCAAACTCATTTGATTGCATACATAAACATCAGGGACTGAAATGTAAGAAACAAAGACCTGATACAGTTCAAAATCCAGGCGTCGGGTGTTTCGAAATGTTGATTTGTGTATCGAAATTGCCGTATCGAAACTGAGTTGACCATTTTGGTAGTCGGGTGCGTTCTGAGACCCGTATCGAAACATGGCTTTCAAGTAGCCAAAGCTTTCCGGAACGTTCCTACTTGTTCCGAAACCTAATGACAATTTCAGGCCACCGTTTCGAAACCGATAAGAGCATTTCGATACTCCCAGCCCTGCAACTACATATATTACTGGTTTCTCACGCCCAAACACATCCAGAAATGTTCCAAATCATACCACAACATACTAACAACATGTTTAAGCATCAATGACAGATATTACGAGGTATGAACCAAAACTTAGCATCAAACGTCCATGGATGAGTTCTATGGACATACTCCCTAGCCATGAAAATCATACGAAAGCCACAGACCACAAACAAAACTATAAAGGGCATCTACAAACCACGTATACCGTAATAAACTTGCAACAACCACATGAAGTTCCAAATTACATCTCCCAAACTAACCATAGATCCCCATTGCCAATTATCATTACTAAAGTATACGTAAACGTCACCAAACATAAGCTTTTCACTTCCTTGGATATACTTAGCCTCCTTGATGTCCAAAAGTGTATCAATTCTCTGCATTTTTGGTAAAAGAGAGCGTAAGCACATTTGCTTACTGAGGCAAGCTCTAAGAAAAACCAACACAACAATGCAACTTTAAAACTCTATCTCAAAAACCATTTTCTACAACATACTCTTTCAATCTCATGCTTGAAAACCATTTCAAAGTAATTCTCCATTTGAAAATCACATGTACCTTCAATCTAACTCATGCATTTAAGAAATGTGAAACTCATGGCAGAGCCATACACATGCTTAATGGAAACCAAAAGCATTTCATAAACCACAAGTCTCATATGCATTTCTCATAGCATAAAACATCTCAACATTTGGTACATGTGAATCAAATACAATCTCATATATTGGAATTTCATATTACATCTTTACTCGGATATGCAGATTAGCTTGACATAACGCCAAGTCCTACCCCGGTGGAATCTCACATCACCGGACTCTCATGGCGGTATCTCTCTTCGCCACAAAGCTTGGGTGTTTCACCAAGACCTACCCTGATGGTATCTCTCATCATCGGATTCTCACTTTGGATCGGGATGGCACTACCCCATTGCCCGACTCCAAAGAGTACGTCCGAATTTTTAGTTTATAGTGAACTTTCATCCTACTGGTCGACCAATTATATTCGTAATCATCTCATCAATTATGCCAATATATTATATTAAAAACATTATCTCACCTACTGTTTTGATGCAACATTTCTCAAATCATTCTCATCCCATTTAAAAACCACAATTCATGCATTTCATCTAGTTAAAATCTCAAAATTCTTTTCATAGACAAGTTATCACATGGGATCAACGCATAACATCTTTCCATGTTATAAATCATGCATAAAACAATATGATTTGGTCTAACACAAATCAAGAGCATGTTAAAAGAATTTAGAGGCATTAACAACATATCGAGAGCAAATCTAGCTGTAACGCACCGGTTTTGGGCTCAGAAGTTTTGGGCGTTGACCGGTTCGGTCAAAGTGCTGATCGAATATATAAGAGAGAATTTAGGAAAGCCTAGTTCGGGTTGCATTAAAAATATGGAAAAATGTTCTAAAATCATCTTTTAATATATTTAAGTGAACTGTGAAATCAATTTTGGAAAATGAGGTTCGGAAGGTTGACATTTTGGCTAGTGACCAAAATGTAATTTTTGAAAGATGCGTGACTGTTTTATAAAGGATTGAAACTTTGAATCTTTAAGGAGCTATTATTCCAAAAAGAGTTTCTCCAGATTTTTCTAAGATATTTTAAGGCTTTATTCTGATTTTAAAGTTTATGAAATGTGGAGGGAAATTATTTTACCATTTCATAACTAACTTTTCATTTTCTCTCAATTTTCCTTTTCTCTCATTTTCTCTCAACCCAAACACATTTCTCCAGATTTTCTTCTCTGATTTTGTCATCTAAATCACTCATTTCAACTCTCTTTTGATTCCTAATCATCTCATCAACAAAACCTCTCAATTTGCAAGTTGTTTCATCAAGCTTTTTGGTTCTAAAAAGGAGAAACTCAAGTTTGGAGGTAAGAACGTCCTTCTCCTCTAAACTATCAGTTCTTTACTGAAATTCCTAAGTTCTCAATCCTTGATTTGTGATTTGTTAAAGGCTTTTCAATTGAAATCTTGATTTTTGGCTTAAAATGCAAGATTTGGTGATTTTGGTGCAATTTTCGTGTGATCTGTTTGGGCAGTGTTTTGAAGTGTCAAAATGATGTTAAATGAATGCTAAATTGATTAGAAGTTGAGGTTTAATTAATGAAATCCCGGATAGGTTGAATTTCCTAAGTTTTGCTTGAGTTTTTGGTTGTTTTTGGAGTGTTTTTGATGATCTGTTATACCTGGAAGTATAAGGACGTGTTTGTGATCATTTTGGATGTTAATTGATGTTTAAAAATGGTTAGAAGTGATGGATCTTGGCTGGGTTAAGTTTTGGAAGTGTTTGGAGGTGATTTCGGTTGTGTTTGGTAGCCGAAATGTTGGATTTGTGATGAGCAGCGAGTTGAGTCTCTTTGCTGGTGTTCTTAATGCATAATGATGCATTAATGCTCTGTTTTTGTGTGCTTGAAACAGGGGAGTTTGATCCATGAGCTTTAGAGGTGTTGCGGAAGGTTTCGGATGCTTGGAAGGCTTGTTGGCTAGCCTTGTTTTGTGTATCGGTGAGTGAAGTTGGGTTTTCAGCTTTTAAACCAAGGTTTGAAGGTTTTGGGAGCTTAGTTTAAGTCTAAACAACTTTGCTAAGCTCAAGAGTAAGTGAATGGATTTTCGCTCTTGAATTGTGTTGTGATTTGGTTTTAAAAGCAATTGTGGTTGATGATTAAAATGCATGTGTTTTGCATGGTTTAAATCTGTTTTGAAAGCATATTTTAGCATGGTTTAATGCTGGTTTTGAAAGCCATTTGAGAAGGATGCTCAAGGTAAGAGATCCTTGGTTTTGTACATGGAAATTGTGGTTTTGATGCATAGTGTTGCATGTTGTTTAATGGCTTTTGTGTGATGCTTAAAAACAGTGGATTATTGTTGTTAATGATGTACATTGGTAAGTGATGCTTAAGGTTACCAAGGTGGTTGAAAGTCCTTGTGTAAGCCTTGTTTATTTAAGAACAACATGGTGTTTGTAAGTCCATGGTTGGTTATTGGTTAAGATAAATGATGGTTTTTGCATTATGATTATGCATGTTAATCATTGGATTATCATGGTAAGATGGTTATATTGGCAAGTGATGAAAGTGGTTATTGGTTCGTTGATCGGATATAGTTAGCCGGCTATAGGATTGGGTGCACCGTGAATTAAGTCGCCTTGGAGGTGGAGTGGTCAAGAGTGGACCGGTAAACTCCCTTCAAGTATCCTAACGAGATGGTTAAGGTCATAATGGAGGTTGAATGCCCATTGGAGGACCTTGGTTGAGCAAAGGTTATATGGTGTTTAAAAGTCCATATATGGGAACCTTGTGCTTGTTAAGATCACAATGGCGGTGTAAGTCCATGTGTGGATCTTGTGTGGGGTGTCCCGGATCTCGTTAGTGATGTTATACAACTACCAATCGGTGATGCAAAGGTTGTATGGTGTTTAAAAGTCCATACATGGGAACCTTAGGCTTGTAAGGTCAAATGGTGTTTAAATGTCCATTTGGGAGACCTTGGATTGGTAGGGTGTATGGAGCGTGGGGACAACGCTTGTGATCCGCGTATCCGATCGGGTGTTGAGTTGAAAAGTGGATGTGGTTGATCACTTGGAAGCCAATGTAATGTTCTTGATTATTAAAGAAGCATGAGATGCTTGAAAAGATGTATGGTTGCATGAAAAGTGTATAATGCTTGTGAATGCATGTTTACTTGTTAAGTTGAACAAGTGTTGATTATCATTTGGTAAATGATGCATGTGAGCATGAAATCTCTTTAATGCATTGGAGTCTTGTTAAGACTTGTTTTTAAAGGCATGTGATGATGATGTTGTGGTTCATATAAGTTGCCTTTGGTTTAATGCATGTGTTGGTTTGTTTGAGTAATGGTTTTAAAAGGTTTCTTGCTTGAAATGGCTTTCAAGTTTAAGAAAGGTATGTTGTGAAATGGGAGTGTTTTCCAAGGTTTGATTTAACTTTGCATATGGTGTTTACGCATGGAATGGTTAAATGGATGATTTTGTAAGTTGTGCTTTGAAAAGGTTTTCTTAGCTTGCTAAGCTAAGGGTTGGTTTTCATGTATGTGCAATGCATGGTTTAAGCATGTTGTTGAAAAGGGTTTTCAAACATGGCTTTGGTTTGTCAAATCGGGTTTGTTTTAAAAGTGATTTAATGACCCGCTGCATTGATGGTGTTTTGGTTTTGAGCATTCCTCACTAAGCATTATGTGCTTACGCTCCTTTTTGTCCATCAATGCAGATTCTTGAAGTTTGGACATCAAGGAGCAAGGGATTCACGGTAGACTCCAATTGAGATGTATGTCTCGAAGAATAGCTATAGTTAATAAAGGCAATGGGGGTAGAATCTCTCGGGTTAGTGTGTATGTGTTCGTTTATGTTCGGACAAGAATGGTTTTATGTTGTTGTTAATGTTGTTGGAACATGCTTTGGCCTTAATGAGATTGATTTGGAAGTTTAAGCTTGAATGGTTGCTTGTGTAGAAAGCATGCCTATATATTTGGGGCTTTTCATGTATGATGTTATTTTGATGAATTGTTGATGCAAGTATGTCTCATATATGTTGAATTGCATGTTGGTAAAGTTTGGTGGCTTTTGGAGCATGTTTGAATGATCAATTGTGTGTTTGAGTGAGCAAAATGCTGCAATCTGGGCAGGGCGTTTCGGAACGGGTGCCCTGCATAAACCCAGGCGTCCGAAACGGGTGCCACCGTTCCGGAACAGTTTGGCTACTGCCAGTCCCCTGTTGCGGTATGCGTTGCGGAACGGCCCCGTGTTCCGAAACGGGCTCTGCCAGTTTCGGAACGGGTGACCGTTGGGGGCTGACATGGGCGGTTAAATGTTTCAGAATGTTTGCATTTTGGTCCTGAAACTTGTTTGTGCAATTGTATGAGTTTGGGATGTCCGTTTGAGCTGAAATTTGGCAGAGAAGCATGAAACTTGATTAATTTTAAGTTGGTAACTTAAAATCTGGTTAAGTCCTTAAAGTTTTCAGAATTTACAAATTGGTCCCTAAAGTTGTAAATTGTTCAATTGGGTCCCTGTTTGATCTCTGATGTTTGTGATCTTTGAGTATGCTATTTGCATGATCACATCTAAGGTTAATGTGCATCTAGACAAGATTAAAAAGAAAAAAGAAGGGTCGTTAATCAAGGTTGACTTTCGGGTTGACTTTGGTTTTCCCCGTGTGACTTTCTTAATTCGGGTCAACCGTCCGGGCCGGGTTAAGGGGGTTACATTAGCCATACTTTCTTTCGGACTTAGGATGGTGTTTCAAACCAAACCTAAATCCCCCAAACCTTGTTTTCTTGTCCCTCAAGGACTTCTAAAACCATTTGCACTCACCGATTACGTTTCGCTTGCTTACCGGAACGATTCCTAGGCTTCCGGCACTTCCGGATCAACACCAAAAGCGTTTGAAGATGTCTCCCCTATTCATTACACATAAGAACATAGGATTAATGCATCATCATGCATTGAAATCACCAGCCACTCATTCAAACTCGACGCACTACTCAAAAAACACCATTTCGGCTATCCGAAGTAACCCAAATCACCTCCAAACTTTCCCAAATCAAAGCCCAGCCAAGATCTATCAATTATAATCATTTCTAAACCTCAATCAACACCAAAAATCATCACAAACACTTCCTTATACCTCCAGCAATAACAGATCACCAGAACTACCCCCAAAACCACAAATATAACATGTAAATCTTAGGAATCCAAACATATTCAGGATTTATTTGTTAAAACCTCATTTTCAACGTCACATATCATCCAAAATACATTAGAAATCAACCTTAAAACATATCTTAACATAGGAATACGAAAATCACCAACATCTCATCAAGAATCATGAAATTAACAACCATTTCACATTGATAACATAAAAACAACTTAAAAATCATCAACAAAGGATTGATAACTTGGGATTTTCAGTGAAGAACTGATCATTAGAGGAGAAGGACGAAGCTTACCTCTAATGGCTGATTTCTCCTCAATTTGGGCAAGATTTCTTGAAAAGCCAAGGTGAAAACAAAAGGTTTAAATGAAGTAAAGATTGGAAATCCTTAGAAGAATGAAATCTCAGAAAAAGAGATGAAAACCAAAGATTATTTGGTGAGGGAAAAGTGTTTGGCTGAGTGGAAGTTGAGTGAAAATGAAAAGAGGGAAAAAGTATCGTAAAGTAGTTATGAAAAGTCAAAATAGAATCTCTCTCTTAATTCCTTTAATTAAATCATTATTAAAACTCCCAAATTAAAGATAAATCTGATGAAAAATAATTTGGTAAAATTAGCTCCTTAAAGATTCAAAGTTTCAATCCTTTACAAAACAGTCACTAGTCAACTTTTGCAAAAAACTGCAATTTAGTCACCACACCACAATGTAATATTTCCAAATCACATTTTGTAAAATTGTTTTCACCATAACCATTTATATAATAAATGAGGATTTTTAGACATTTTTCCATATTTTGAAAGAATCCCGAACTAGGTGTTCCCTAAACCTACCTTAAAGATTCGAAATGTTCTCGACCGGCCCGATTCAACCTCTAAAACATCTAGGCCAAAACCAGGGCATTACATCCTTGATAAACGGTAAGACTACAGTTGCGATAGAGCAATCAAGAACGGTTCAAATCGCAAGCCTCCACGATAAAATGTCTAGCCTATACTCAGTTCACCCGATTGAAAAGCAGTTGAGAGGAATTTTCTTTTCTAAAAAATTGTTCTTGAGAAAGTTCATTTAGCAAAGCATAAAACGGCTGCTAGACCAAAATTATCCTTTTATATCGTGTTGCCCTAACCCTTATGGATTATTTTTGTAGAGTTTAAAAGAGAGTATAATTACTCTAATTATATTCTTTTAATTAAATTCATAATTCCATGTACAATTAAAATTAAAACTGGATATATATATATATATATATTAATGTTAATTATACATTTTGTACATGCACAACTAAAATTGTACATTTGTAACTCATTTATAAATTGCTCTTTTCAACCCTGGGGTGTGACCCTGTAGGTTCTTGTAACATTAGTAGTAATCATTAGAATTGTTCTAATATTACAAACAATGAGTGACATCTAGCAATAGATCATTGTCACCTAAGTTACAGGAAGTGATGATTCAACACACCATCTTCGTGATTAACTTTTCTATTGTATTAAATCCTTTTGTCATTTATATCTAGAATAGGCACAAGTCTTTGAATAGTCACACATTTATAGTCCATCTATTATTTCTTGATATCTAGAGTGGACTATATTAAAGGAATAATTTGTGATATCTCATATAAAGTTATTCGAGCATGGCCAAGAATTTCTAGTCTCACTCAATCAAGTGGTGTGTGACATGTTTCCTATTGTGTATGAAGGACTAATCCTATCTCAATTATTCACACCTCACTACATAGATCGTGATATGTTCAATATCAGTCTTTATAGTGCATCCAGTTATGGAGCATGTTTAACTATATCAAAACATACGACAATATATGGTGAGATAGTAATGATTTCAAGTCTAAGGATCATACAAATAGTTGTCACCATGAGCAATATCATGACCTTTACATAATAATCCAAGACATATGCTCATAGCGGGTCAATCCAATATATTGTTCTCTAACAACATATTCATTCTTTGATTCTGACATATCTTTGTCAATGACAACGCTTTGTCAATGACAACGTTTTGTCATCAATCAACAACATGTTAGCTTTAAACGAGTTATTATTGTCCTTTCCCATGATAATACTCAACTGAGGATATTTTAATAATAATCATATTATTATGTGGACATTATCTTCTTTTAGTTTATTTGATACACAGAAATATAACAAAAGAAATAATGGTAATGCCTTTATTAAACAAATGCGGTAAAGATAGTATGTCAATACAATCATCATATGATTGCTCTGTGTGTACTCTGCATATCTCGACATCCCCTTGATTTATGATCTATTGGATGAGATGAAAGCGCCTCATAATATGTTTGGATCGTTGATGAGATATGGGTTCCTTTGATTGTGCAATGGCTCCATTGTTGTCACAACGGAGTTCTATAGCATCTAATATGTTGGGAACAACCCCTAGTTCAGATATCAACTTCTTGATCCAAACAACCTATTTTGCTGCTTCACTAGCTGCAATATATTCAGCCTCTGTTGTAGAATCAGCTACTGTGTCTTGCTTTGAACTCTTCCAACTCACAGAACTTCCATTAAGACAAAACACAAAACTTGATTGCAATCGTGAGTCATCCTTGTTAGTTTGGAAGCTGGGGTCAGTGTAACCTTTTTCACTAAGCTCTTCTTCGCCTCCATAGACAAGAAACGTATCCTTAGTTCTTCTTAAAAACATAAGGATATTTTTAACTACAGGGATTTACCTGATACCGACTCATCATGCTTAAAGTATACGATACGTCTGGTCGAGTACATATCATGGCATACATGATAGAGCCAATAGCTGAAGCATATGGAATCTTATTCATTCTTTCTCTTTCTTGTGGAGTTGAAGGACACATTTCCTTCTAAAGAGAAATACTATGTCTCATAGGCAATAATCCTTTCTTGGATTCTTTCATATTAACCCTTTTCATCACTTTGTCTATATGTACTTTGAATCAAACCTAGGAGTCGTCTTGATCTATCTCTATAGATCTTAACTCCTAAGATATATACCGCCTCACCTAAATCTTTCATAGAAAAACAACTACCTAACCAAGTATTACATATTGTAAAGTAGGTATGTCATTTCCTATGATGAGTATGTCGTCTACATACAAGATCAGGAATGAAACAATACTTCCACTAGCCTTTTTGTAAACACAAGGCTCATCTTCATTTTTTATAAATCCAAACTCTTTGATTGCATCGTCAAAACGAAGATTTCAGCTTCAAGAAGCCCGCTTTAGTCCATAAATAGACCTTTGTAGATTACAAGCCTTTCCAACATTTACAAGAGCGGCAAAACCTTTTGGTTGTGTCATATACACGTCCTCTTCAAGCTTTCCATTAAGGAAAGTGATTTTGACGTCCATTTGAAAGATTTCATAATCATGCAATGCAACTATTGCAAGCAAGATCTGGATGGATTTAAACATAGCTACGTGGGAGAAAGTTTCGTCATAGTCTATACCATGAACTTGTCGAAAACCTTTAGCGACCAATCGCCCCTTGTATGTCTATTCATTACTGCCCATGTTGGTTTTCTTCTTGAAAACCCATTTACACCCTATAGGTTTGACCCCTTCAGGTGGTTCAACCAAAGTCCACACTCGGTTTTCATACATGGAATCAATCTTAGATCTCATAGTTTCAAGCCATTTCCTAGAGTATGGGCTCGACGCTGGTTCTTGATAAGTTCTAGGCTCATCTTGATCCATAAGGAGAACGTCTCCATGCATGGTAATGAGAAATCCATATCCCTTAGGTACTTGGCATTCTCTTCTGGATTTTCGCAGTGGCTATGTTTCTAAATTTGTTGATTGTTCCTCAACAACTTGTGGAACGTGCTCAACCTCTGGTTCATTAATCTGTTGCTATTGAACTTCTCCAAGCTCAATGTTTCTACCCTTCCCTTTCTTTGAGAGAAATTATATTTCGACAAAGACTCCCGTTCAGGCAACGAACACTTTGTTCTCATGAGGGTTAAATAAAAAATACCCTTTAGTTTCTTTAGGATATCCAACAAATATGCATTTATGAGATTTAGGTTTGAGCTTTGTAGACATATGATGTATGACATAAGCTTCACAACCCCAAATCTTCATAAAAGGCATACTAGGACGTTTCCCAGTCCACATCTCGTATGGTGTCTTTTGAACCGATTTAGATGGGACACGATTTATTGTGAAAGCGGCTATTTCAAGTGCATGTCCCCAAAAAGAAGTCATAAGATTACCATGACTCATCATCGATCGAACCGTGGCTAACAATGTTCGATTCCTTCTCTCAAAAAATCCATTCGACTGTGGTGTACCAAGTGGCGTAAGTTGTGAGACAATCCCACATTCTTTCAGGAGATGGTCAAACTCTATGCTCAAGTATTTTCCACCTCGATCTGATTGAAGTGCCTTAATACTCTTGCCTAGTTGATTTTGTACTTCATTTTTGAATTCCTTAAACTTTTCAAGTGCTTCAGATTTATGGCGCATCAGGTAAACATACCCATACCGATTAAAGTCATCAATAAGCATGATTAAGTATTGAAATCCACCTCTGGCTTGCGTATTCATTGGCCCACATACATCACTATGTATTAGTCCCAATAAATCACTTGCTCGTTCACCTTTACTATTAAAGGGAGCTTCAGTGATTTTTTCCAATAAGCAGGATTCACATACATAATATCGTTCGAAAACAAATGATTCTAAGAATCTACCTTTATGGAGCATCGATATGCGTTTCTCACTTATATGGCCTAAACGACAGTGCCATAGATAAGTTTGATTTGAGTCACTTATTTTTTATCTCTTCGTATTTATGTTGTAAATAGTATTAGCTTGATTCAAAATATAAAGACCATTAACCAATTGTGCCGAACCATAGAAACATTATCAAGATAAAACAAACAACAATTATTCTTTATAATTATCTCAAAAACTATCTTATCCAAACAATAAATAGAAATAATGTTTCTAGTCAAACTAGGCACAAAATAACAGTCCTTTAAATTTAAATCAAGTCTACAATGCAACAACAAAACATATGTCCCTATAGCTAATGCATCAACTCTTTTTCCATTTCCCACTTGTAGGTCCACATCTCCTTTAGCCAGATTCCTTCTTTTTTGTAGACCCTGTACAGAAGTACAAATATGAGAACCACAACCAATATCTAATACCCAAGAAGTAGATGTTGATAAAATAACATGAATAACATAAATACCTGCAACAATCGTTCCATTTGTTATTTCTTTCTTGACCTCTTCAATGTAAACATGGCAGTTTCTTTTCCAGTGTCATGTCTTGTCATAGTGGAAACATTTTCCTTCCTAGCTAACTACACCTTTAGGTTTCAATGCATCTTTTCCTTTGGGCTTGGTCTTACCTTTACCCTTTGACTTTGCTATTGCTTTGTTCCTTTCCTTTCCTTTGTCCTTGCGGACCATCGGAATGGGCTTAGGTCCAATCTTTTTCATGTTACTTTCAGCAGTTCGTAACATGCAAAGGAACTGTGCCAAAGTCTTGTTAAATTCATTCATATTGAATTTAAGGACAAAATCGTTGAAGCTATCCGAGAATGATTGCAAGATGACATCAATGTCCAGTTCATCCTTGAGGGGAAATCCCAGCTTCTCCAACGTTTGGATATAGCCTATCATCTTGATGACGCGAGCTCTTACAGGAGATCCCTCGCTCATTTTGCATTGAAATAGAGCTTTACAGGTCTCATACCTCTCTTGACGTGCTTGCCCTTCATATAATTCCTTGAGATTTTGAAACATCTCATATGGAACCATGTCCTCATGTTGCTTCTAAAGCTCAGAGGCCATGGTGGCAAGCATAAGACATCCCACATCTAGAATGTCGTTCATGTGTTTCTTAAACTTGTCTTTGTCAGCTCTAGAAGCATTAGCTGCTAGTTCGACAGGAACTGTTTCTTCAATGACATATTCCTTCCTTTAATGTTTGAGAACAATTGTCAAATTACGGAACCAATCAAGGAAGTTCAAGCCATTCAGATTATCCTTCTCAAGGATCGATTACAATGAAAGTGTGTTGTTTGCCATTAAGTCTACAACAATGAAGTATACAAAGTAAGTAAATTTAATGAATTTAAATTTTATAAATAGGTCCTTATTTACAAAATACTCCGACTATTTCATTCAAAATTAAAAACCCTCTAGTTTTAATTTCGGAAAAATTCATCAAAATTTTTTCTAGTGAGTAAGGATCCATAATACATCATTTTTCTAAATCAACTTTTGCTTTTCTTTTAGGATAGCGGTTATTTAGGTAAGTAACACTTTACTAATTACATCTCATGTAACTCCTTCATTTGGTGAACAATTGTTGTTCAAATCATCTTATGACTTGTCCAAAAACTTAACCTCTAGGTTTCTTATCCTATTACAATAACCTAGCTATGTTATTACTAATATTTCAACCAGAGAATATAACTTGATCATTCTTCACGTCTAACCAAGATAGATTTATGTGCCATTGCTTTGACAAAACTCATATAATATCGATCGAAGCCTTAACGAGGGTAAATATTGGACGGTTAAATTAACTTAGATTATTAAGAGGGATTTCATAATTATCTCGTCATTTTTCATTTTAACATTAGCATACTAACATATCATTCATTGCATCACATACATGATAGATATAAGCAGTAAATAAGATGCAATGGTTATAACCCAAAAATAGAAACTAAGGTGGCCCATCCCAAGCCAATGGGAGAACCAAGAATGATGAAACTAAGATTACTTCTCAAGCATCTTCTCGCCTTTAGGCCAAACTGTTCTTCTGCACCTTTAATCTTCATAGGATTGCAATTACAGGAACTCGTTTTACATACGAGGGAGTAAAATGGGAAGAGAAATACAATAGAAGTGTAGAAAGGCACGACATGGAGGCCGTATTTTTTTAAAAAAACACAACAAATGAAAATAAAGAGGCTATAACCATGTATGTCAAACATCGTGCAAAACAAACATATCATACATATGCCATTACAGGTTTATTATTAATAACCGGCATGTGCCTACAATCTTTGTTGCATGTGATGGGGTTAATGGGATTTGATAACTTTTATCAACTAATCGTGTTTTTGGGATTTTTCAATCCCTAACATTTTTCACACTAGAACAACCATTATTTTCTATCGGACCAAACTATTTATCATAACTGCGAGTTCATAATATTAAGGATTTATATACGAACACCAAATCGAACAACAACAATTATATGATTAACACCTTAATCAACGATTGTAATTATTAGTAATTTTTATAGGATTAACAAATTAATCACGACATACGTTGATTTGAACACCATCGAATTACATACATGCCCAAAACAGTAAAGAGAAGATGAATCTCATACATATCACATCAACCGAGTATTTAACCCGAATCCAGATCGTACAAGTGGCTTTGATACCATTGTTGGGACCGCCAGCGCACCCCGTGGTGCAACGGAAACAAACTCGACGGTCTCACCAGCGATCCATGTATGATGAAACCAAAATCAGGAGGAAGGGATACGATCAATTACATTGGGTTCCTTGATAAACAACAAGACTACAGTTGCGGTAGAGCAGTCAAGAACAGTTCAAATCGCAAGCCTCCACGAGAAAACCCCTCAGCCTCTACTCAGTTAACTCGGTTGAAAAGAAGTTGAGAGCAATTTTCTTTTCACAAAAATTGTTCTTGAGAAAGTTCATTTAGGAAGGCATAAAATGGTTGCTAGACCAAAATTATCCTTTTATATCGTGTTGCCCTAACCCCTATGGATTTAATTTCGAGAGTTTAAAAAAGAGTATAAATACTCTAATTATATTCTTTTAATTAAATTAGGAACTTCATGTATAATTAAAATTACAACTGGATATGTATATATATATATATATATATCACCTATATATATTAATGTTAATTTTACATTTTATACACGCACAATTAAAACAGTACATGTGTAACTCATATATAAATTGCTCTTTTCAACCCTGGGGTGTAACCCTGTAGGTTCCTATAACATTAGTAGTAACCATTAGAACCGTTACAAACAATGAGTACATCTAGCAATAGATCATTGTCACCTAAGTTACAAAAAATGATGATTCAACACATCATCTTCGTAATTAACTTTTTCATTGTATTAAATTATTGTGTCCTTTATATCTAGAATAGACACGAGTCTTGGAATAGTCATAGTTGTATAGCCCATCTATTATTTCTTGACATCTAGAGTAGACTGTATTAAACGAATAATTTGTGATATCTCATATCAACTTATTCGAGCATGACCATGCATTTCTAGTCTCACTCAATCAAGTGGTCTGTGACATGTTTCCTACTGTTTATGAAGGCCAAATCCTATTGTAATCATTCACGCCTCACTACGTAGATCGTGATATGTTTAATATCAGTCTTTATGGTGCATATGGTGCATCTAGTTACGGAGCATGTTCAACTGTATCAAAACATAAAATAATATATGTTGAGATAGTAATGATCTCAAGTATAAGGGTCACACAAATAGTTGTCACCATGAGCAATATCATGACTTTTACATAATAATCCAAGATATATGCTCATAGTGGGTCAATCCAATATATTGTTCTCTAACAACATAATCATGTTTTGATTCTGACATCTCTATGTCAATGACTAACGCTTTGTCATCAATTAATAACATGTTAGCTTTAAACGTATTATTATTGTCCATGCCCATAATAATACTCAACTAAGGATCTTTTAATAAAAATTGTATTATTATATAGACATTATCTTCTTTTAGTTTATTTGATGCTCATAATTATAACAAAAGAAACAATAGTAATGCCATTATTTAATAAATACGGTAAAGATAGTATGTAAATACAATCATCATATGATTGGTCTTTGGGCATACTCTAATAGTAAGAGCTTGTCTCTGCAAAGAACAAGATAATAATTGTAGTTTCATAATGTCATTAGGAACACCTTGTTGGATAAACGATGCGCAAATAAACATGAAAGATTTTAGATGTTCTCTTGCGTCTTCATGAGGGAATCCAACATATTTCCCATAAAATCCATCATTTAAAACATTACCGGTTTGAGTTCAAAATTTTTAATAAAAATTTTGGGTCTAACAGTCGTTGGTTGTAAATCATCCAAAACTGGTGCAATTGCCTCTCGGATAGTCTTGGTGTGAGATTGAGCATTTGGATGCAACGACGAGTAATTAGGGTGTTGTGGCTACATCGAAGGTATTACTACATTGATTATAGGTAAAACCACATCCCTTTGTTCTTCAAGTCTGCTCCTAGTTGTTCTTTCAATTTCTGAATCAAAGTCAGCTAGAAACATCAGATTACTTCGGGTAAGAAAACACGTGAAATGAATTTTAAAAAATAAAACAACTACACAAGAAAACCAAAGATAGAAGAAACTAATAAATAGTCTAAAATGAAAATCTATCGGATATCGATCCCACGAGTGTAACACCCTAAATTTGGGCATAGAAGTTTAGGGTCTAAACCGGACCGGTCTAAGAAACGGTTCGAATATAAAAGGAGGTTTTAGGGAACACCTAGTTCAGGATTCTTTATAAATATAGAAAAATATCTAAAAATCATCATTTAATATATATAAGAGAGTGGTGAAATCAATTTTACAAAATAAGGTTTGGAAATACTACATTTCGGTGTAGTGACCAAATTGCGATTTTTACAAAGTTTAGTAGTGACTGTTTTGTAACGGATTGAAACTTTGAATCTTTAAGGAGCTAATTTACCCAAAATGTTTTTCTCCAGATTTTTACTTCAATTGATGAGATTTCCACCACTCATTGGTTCCTAATCAATCTTGCAACAAATCCTTTTGATTTCCACATTGTATTTTCATGGAATTTTGCCCAAATCAAGAAGAAATCATCTTTTAGAGGTAAGATTGTTCTTCTCCTATAAATACTCAGTTATTTACTGAAATTCCCAAGTTTTCAATCCTTTATGAAAGTTTTATAAATGGTTTTAATGTTAGAAACAAGATTTTGGCTTAAAACTCAAGATTTTGGAAGAGATCTAGAAGATTTTCGTTGTAATTGATTGGGCTCTGTATTGAGATAGTTCTCTAATGCATTTTGAATGTGAAATGATGTTAGAAATGAGGTTTTATCAATCCAATCCCGAATAGGTTGTTTTTCCTAAGTTTTTGCTTGTGGAAATGGTGGTTTTTGGGGTGGTTTTGGTGATCTGCGGTTGCTGGAGGTATAATGTCATGTTTATGTTGCTTTTCGATGTTAATTGATGTTTAAAAAAGGTTAGAATTGATAGATCTTGGCTGGGCTTTGTTTAGGGAGAGTTTGGAGGTGATTTCGGTTGTTTTCGGTAGCCGAAATGAGGTTCTTGGGTGGAGCAACGAGTTGGGTTGTGTTGCTGGTGATTTTAATGCATGTTGATGTATTAATCCTCTGTTGTTATGTGTTAAAAACATGGTAGAATGATCCGGATGTGATAGAGGTGGCGTTGGAGGTTTCGGACGCTTGGGAGGCTTGTCGGCTAGCATAGTTTTGTGTATCGGTGAGTGAGATCGTGTTTTCCAGCTTTGGAATGATTTGAAAAGAGGTTTGGGAACTTAACTTTAGGCTTGAAACGCGGGTTTATGTTCGGAAGTAAGTAAAGTGGAATTCTCTCTCAATTGTGCTATTATTGTTTTGAAAACTATCAAAATGGGTTTTGATGTGATTGATTTGACAATATGGTTTAATTTGTTGTTTAAGCATGTATTTAAGCATGTGAGTTGGTTGTCAAACTTGGTTTGAGGAAAGATGCATGAAATTGATATTCCTTGTGAGTATGAGTTGTCAATTTGTGTCTTAAATGCTTTGTTCGGCTTTTTGGTCTTGAAGGTGTTGCATGCTTTAAAAACAACGAATGTGTTGATGTTTAACATGATATATATTGGCATAGATGATGTAAAGATTACCGGATATATTGATCGGTCAATAAGATGTAGAGTGCACTATAAACTAAAAATTCATATGTGCTCTTCGGTGTCGTCCCAAAGAGAGAGACCAATGATGGGCATTCCATTTGAGTAGAACTTGGTGAATTATCCAAGCTTTTTGGCAACAAGAGTTATTGCCATGAGACCGATGATGGGTATTCCATCGGAGTAGGACTTGGTGAGTACCAAGCTTTTTGGCAACAAGAGTCATTGCCATGTGAAATCGATGAGGGGCATTCCATCGTAGAAGGACTTGGTGAAATACCCAAGCTTAGTGCCGAGGGTAGATACTGCCATGAGAGCCGGTGGCGAGATCCCATCGGGGTAGGACTTGACCTCGAGTCAAGTTGTCCGCATATCCGTGTACAATAGAATATGAAAAATGCCAATATATGAGAATGAAATGTGTCACATGTACCATTGCTTGAGATGTTTTATGTAATGAGAAATGCATATGGGTTAATAATTTTATGAAATGCTTTTGTGTATCAAGCATATGTGGCCTTGCCGTGAGATTTGCATAGGTTGTATGCATGTGTTAGCTAGATGGTACATGTGGTTTTTAAAATGGAGATTTTCCTTTGCAAATGAGGTTTTGAGTTTATTAAAATGTTTTTAAGTAACAAGCATGTATGGCTTTCCCAGGAGTTTTGCATTGGTTGAATGCATGAGATAGATAGAATGAATATATGGTTTCGAAAAGGTATTTTGCTTTGAAACGATTATCAAGCATGAGAAAGGTATAGTGTGAAGTGGAAGTGATTTCCAACGATTTTTGTTGAAACTTTGCATCAAGTGTTTATGCATAGAAAGGTTTAAATGATAGTAAATGCAAGAATGATGTTTGGGGTGAGTTGTTTAGTGTATCAAAGTTAAATGTTGGTTTTCTTGTTGATCAATGCATGTTTAAAATCAATGGTGTTTCAAAGGAGATTTTCAATCAATGCTTTGGTTTATTGGGTTGTGTTTACATTTTAAGAAGGTTTTATGTTTCGCTGCATTGATGGTGTTTTGGTTTTGAGCATTCCTCACTAAGCATTATGTGCTTACGCTCATTTTTGTCCATCAATGCATATATTTAAACTTGGGACAGCAAGAAGCAAGGGATTCAAGAAGAGCTCCACTTGAGAAGTATGTATTGGTTTATAGCTATAAATAATAAAGGTAATGGGGGGAGAGTCTTTTACGTTGTTGTGTAATGAGATTGTTTATCTTGACCAAGTTCGGTTTATGGTTTAATACTTGTTGTTGATCGCTTTGCAATATTTGGATCTTCTCCTTCATATGTTGATAGCTATGTTCTTTGTTTAAAAGCAAGATCATGTGTTGAATGTGATGAATGAGTAGGTGTGCTTAATGCTTGTAATGTATCTAGTCTCTGATGGAATTTGATAGTTATAATGCTTATCATGTTGTTGATATGTTATGGAATGGTTTCAACTATGCTTGATGGTGTTTTGAAGTGAAAAACCAGAAGTTTATGTTTTTTCTGGGCAAGGTGTATCGAAACACCCTTGGCTGTTTCGAAACGGGTGCTTGAAATGGCTTGGGCGTTTTGGAACGACTAGAAGTGTTTCGAAACACTTTGGCTACTAGAAGTTTCCGTTTCGGAACTAGGTTCGGAACATACCCGCATACCAAAACGGTCAACACCGTTTCGATACGGGCATATGACACAGGTGTTTCTATATGGTTGTCAGTGTTTCGAAACGGGTGACTGTTGGACACAATTGCGTTGAAGTTTGCATGCTTTACATTTTAGTCCTGAAAGTTGTAAATGCAATTGCTTGAGCTTGAGATGTCTTTTTAAGCTGAAATTTGGCAGAGAGGCTTGTAATATGATTAATTAAGCTTTGGTAAAACTAAAATCTTCAAAGTCCTTTTATTTTTCCAAAATTTACATTTTGTATCCTAAAAGTGTATTTCTTGCAATTGAATCCCTATATGTTACCTGATCGTTGTGCCTTTCTCAAATATAATTTGTGAGTACTCACTTAGGGTTAATGTGTATCTAGACAAGATTAAAAAGGAAAAAAAAGGGTCGTTAATCAAGGTTGACTTTCAAGTTTACTTTGGTTTCCCCTGTGTGATCTTCGTAGTTCGGGTCTAGCGTCTAGGCCGGGCTAAGGGGTTACATTTTTTTGTATCAGAGCCTGGTTGCGAATATTTGGGGCGATGGGAAGTTTGTGGTAAGTGTTGGATGTTTTTCTGATGTGTGGTTGAATGTTGGTTGAAAAATATGTTTTTGAGTGAATCGTTGATGTTTTTATCATGCTTTGTGGTTACAATTCTTTTGTAAGCTAATGTTAACATGTGTTGGTGATATGTTGGTGTTGTGAGTTGATTTTCTGAATAATGAAAATGTGATGGTATAATATGTTGATGTTATGCTGTTGAGGGTGAATGTTGTTTGATGAGAGCATGATTGAAGTTTGCTGATTGATATGCTCAATGTTTGTGATATCAATGTTTTTATTGATTGTTATGTATTATAAAAGGGGATAATTCGGGATACCCATTTCCTTATTATTATAGCTATTGTGTTATGTTGGAGTTGGAGTCTTGAATCCTTGCTTGAAGCTGGCTTGATCGTTTTGTTTGTTTTGTTATCATTGCTTTGTTAATAATAGCACAATGGGATCGGTGAGAGAATGGCAGTTGGGTACGATGGTTGCTACCTTAGAGCATGTTGTTAAGGGGTGGAATTCACTTTTTGGTGGGAGTGTACCACTTTGATCGACAGTGCCTGGAGTTAAGGTAGTAGGAAAGGAGGAGAAAGCTGGTTCTGTGATGAAAGATTCATCACTTGTGGTCCAAGAGGTGTCGGGAACATCTCAGGCTGTGGTGAAAGCAACGTTTATATGATTTGGGAGCTGTGGAGTATAATGGTTCGACACCTGAGACATTCGAGGCTTGGTTAGCCAGTACAATTCCGATTATGATGGTGAGAAAAGTATAAGCAAAAGAGCTGTGAGTACCGACCTTGAGAGTGGTCAGCGTAAGAGGTTACGCGATAGAAGGGTTCGCCTGAATCAAGGTTTTGGTGGTGGTGCTGATGTGGGTCATGTACAATATGACCAAGGAGTGGTAGTTCAGTTGCCGATGTGTGACCGTTGTAGAAGGCGTCACGTTGAAGTTTGTTGGGGTGTGGGAGTTTGTTGGAACTGTGGTTCTATGGAGCATGTGAAGCGGAATTGTCCTCAAGTGGTGAGATCAGCTTCACTTGGTGCAAATGGGTCTCAGAAGGGTCGTCAGCGCGGCCGAGACAGAGTTCGGAGGTGGCAAGAAAGGTAGAAATGTCTGAGGTGTTTGGAGGATGGATCTTGTTGGAATTGTGGATCTGTTGGACATTTGATACGGAATTGTCTGGAGTTAGTTCGGGGTAGTCAGGGTTCTTTAGAGCAGGAAGAAGGTGATGACCTTAAAGTGTTGGTTGGATCCGCGGCAGTGCGGCCAGAGAATAATGGTTCTGCGGGGAAGAGAGTGTGTCTGTTGGAGCTCCGGGGCAATGAGGTGATTACAGGTAACTTTGCTAAGTAATCTTTGCCCTAGTTATCTTTGTTTGGTTTCGGTTTGGATTTCCTTGTGTAGTGGGTAAGTTTTATGGCTAGCAAGGTTGGGTATTAGCCGGTGTTGTTTTGGGAAGACAATTTTAGTGTGGAGAGTGTAATAAGGGAGTAATGTGTGGTTAGCGCATTGTTAGAATGGTAGAGCTGGAAAAGTGTGAAGTGAGGTAAGAGGTTGTTCTTAGGCGGATTCTGAGGATGTTATTAGTAAGTGTGAACCGACATACATGCACAGTTAAAAACATTTGTTTATATATTATATGTATATGCTGGTACATGCATACATGCGACAGGACATTAGAGGTTTTGCATACATGTACACAGGCATTGATATGGCATGTTGGTGATCATGGATACGAACGTTCACACTTGCTAATAGCTAGTTGGGTCTTATAGTGTTGTGTTAGGATTAGGTTGGTTGGTGGGTTTAAAGTGATGTTTTGGTGCTAGGTGGATGCTAGAAGTGGTGGAAGGTGGTAAACAAGTTGTCGGTAGTAGTGAGTGTGATCTAGCCTATTGGAAAAAGGAAGGTGTTTAGATGCTTAAAGAGTTTAGCGGTGTGGTGGTAAAGAGGTTACCGTTTGAGTTAGAATCGGTTGAGGTGGTTGCGAATAACAGAAAAGTGTTGTAGTTCCTCTATGTTGGGTGATTGTTGTAGGGTAGTGGATGTGTTTCTGGAGTGTTAAGGCGTCTTGGTGTTGATGGTTGCAATAGGAGGGTTGTTTATGTTTGTGATGGTTCGTAGCAACCTTCGAGGAGTTGGGAGGAGGTTGTGTTGAGAGCTGTAGATAAGGTTTGGCTTGGGATTAGTAGAGGTTTTGTAATCTTAATATGTTTGCATGGAATGGGTGGTATCCAGGTAAGGTTAGTGTTATGGTCAAAGCTTAAAGCGGAAAGGCAGTGTAAGTTCAAGGGCCATTTTGGGTGGGACGGGCTCTTGTGAGAAGTGGTTTGTTAGTTGAGTATAAGTAAATCTTTCCTAAGTCGGTTTGGGGTAAGTGGAACGGCTAGCGGAGTTAAGGTTTGAGTCTTGTGACGTGGATTTCAGATGTTGTGTGAGTAGTTTTGATGTGTTGTTATAGTAGTGATAGTGGCGGATGTGAAAGAATGTTATCAATACATTGAGAAGTTTGAGTAAGTAGTTAATGCTTAAGAATTTTTTTTATCACGGTAATCGTTGAGCAGGAGTGGAGCGGTTGGCGAGAGGTTTTAGAAGCAGAGTAAGTTGTGGGTCACATGGTGGCTGAAAAATGGTTGGGTTGGTGTCACCGTGTGCGCACGTTTTGTTGAGGGAGTTATGAGATAAGGCGGAGTATGTTGTGAAGAATTGAGAGTTCTTCGGGTTATTGGGGCTATACAGAGTTCGGAAGTGTGAAAGGTTAAGCTGAGACTAATAACCGAGTGTTCTGGAAGTCTTGCACTGTAAGTGGTGGTGTTTGATTTTGGTATAGTGTAAGTTTGATTTGAGGATGTGTTGATTTTCGTGGTGTTTTGGGTTGAGGATGTTTCAGTGGTGGTCAAGTCGCATGTGTTACATTGTGTGTTGCTTTGGGAAGTTTGGTATCGTGCTCTTTTCGCAGGTTGAAATTTCGAGGATGAAATTTCCTAAGAGGGGGAGAGTTGTAACACCCCAAATTTGGCCTTAGAAGTTTAGGGTCTGAACCGGACCGGTCTGAGAACCGATTCAAATATAAAAGGAGGTTTTAGGGAACACCTAGTTTGGGATGCTTTAAAAATATAGAAAAATATTTAAAAATCCTCATTTAATATATATAAGAGAGTGGTGAAATCAATTTTACAAAATAAAGTTTGGAAATACTACATTTCGGTGTAGTGACCAAATTGCAATTTTAGCAAAGTTTAGTAGTGACTGTTTTGTAAAGGATTGAAACTTCGAATCTTTAAGGATCTAATTTACCCAAAATGTTGTTCTCCAGATTTTTCCTTAAGTTGGGTGATTTAATTAATGATTTAATTAAATAAAAGAAATGTGAAAACTACTTTTTGATTTTCATAACTAGCTTTCTCTAATTTTCTCTTATTCCTTTTTCTCTCAAAATCCTATCATCCAAACATCTTTTCTCCAGAAAAATTCACATTGATTTTTACTTCAATTGATGAGAGTTCCATCACTCATTGGTTCCTAATCAATCATGCAACAAATCCTTTTGATTTCCCCATTGCATTTTCATGGAATTTTGCCCAAATCAAGGAGAAGTCATCTTTTAGAGGTAAGATTGTTCTTCTCCTCTAAGTACTCAGTTCTTTACTGAAATTACCAAATTGCCAATCCTTTATTAAAGTTTTATAAATGGTTTTAATGTTAGAAACAAGATTTTGGGTTAAAACTCTAGATTTTGGAAGAGATCTTGAAGATTTTCGTTGTAATTGATTGGGCTCTATTTTGAGATAGTTCTCTAATGTATTTTGGATGATATATGATGTTAGAAATGAGGTTTTATCAATTCAATCCCGAATAAGTTGTTTTTCCTAAGTTTTTTCATGTGGAAATGGTGGTTTTTTGGGTGGTTTTTGTGATCTGCTATTGCTGGAGGTATAAGGTCATGTTTATGTTGCTTTTTGATGTTAATTGATGTTTATAAAAAGGATAGAATTGATAGATCTTGGCTGGGCTTTGTTTTGGGAGAGTTTGTAGGTGATTTCAGTTTTTTTGGTAGCCGAAATGAGGTTCTTGGGTAGAGCAGCGAGTTGGGTTGTGTTGCATGTGATTTTAATGCATGTTGATGCATTACTCCTCTACTTTTATGTGTTAACAACATGGGAGAATGATCCGAAAGTGATAGAGGTGGCGTTGGAGGTTTCAGACGCTAGGGAGGCTTGTTGGCTAGCATAGTTTTGTGTATCGGTGAGTGATATCGTGTTTTCCAGCTTTGGAATGATTTGAAAAGAGGTTTGAGAACTTAAATTTAGGCTTGAAACGCCGGTTTAAGTTCGGAAGTAAGTAAAGTGGAATTCTCTCTCAATTGTGCTATTATTGTTTTGAAAACTATCAAAATGGGTTTTGATGTGATTGATTTGACAATGTGTTTTAATTTGTTGTTTGGGCATGGATTTAAGCATGTGAGTTGGTTGTCAAACATGGTTTGAGGAAAGATGCTTGAAATTGATATTCCTTGTGAGTATGAATTTTCAATTTGTGTCTTGGTGAGAGACCAAGCTCTTTGGCAACAAGAGTTATTGCCATGAGTTATTGCCACGTGAAATCGATGAGGGGCATTCCATCGTAGTAGGACTTGGTGAAATACCCAAGCTTAGTGGCAAGGGTAGATACCGCCATGAGAGCCGGTGGCGAGATCCCACTGGGGTAGGACTTGACCTCGAGTCAAGCTGTCCGCATATCCGTGTACAATAGAATATGAAAAATGCCAATATTTTAGAATGAAATGTGTCACATGTACCATTGCTTGAGATGTTGCATGTAATGAGAAATGCATATGGGTTAATAATTTTATTAAATGCTTTTGTGTATCAAGCATTTGTGGCCTTGTCGTGAGAATTGCATAGGTTGTATGCATGTGTTAGCTAGATGGTACATGTGGTTTTCAAAATGGAGATTTGCCTTTGCAAATGAGGTTTTGAGTTTCTTAAAATGTTTTTGAGTAACAAGAATGTATGGCTTGGCCATGAGTTTTGCATTGGTTGAATGCATGAGATAGATAGAAGGAATATATAGTTTCCAAAAGGTATTTTTCTTTAAAATGATTATCAAGCATGAGAAAGGTATATTGTGAAGTGGAAGTGATTTCCAAGGATTTTGGTTTAAACTTTGCATGATGTGTTTATGCAAAGAAAGGTTTAAATGATAGTAAATTTAAGAATGATGTTTGGGGTGAGTTATTTAGTGTATCAAAGTTAAATTGTAGTTTTCTTGTTGAGCAATGCATGTTTAAAAGCAAAGGTGTTTCAAAGGAGATTTTCAATTAATACTTTGGTTTATTGGGTTGTGATTACATTTTAAGAAGGTTTTATGTTTCACTGCATTGATGGTGTTTTTGTTTTGAGCATTCCTCACTAAGCATTATGTGCTTACGCTCCTTTTCGTCCATCAATGCAGATATTTGAAGTTGGGAAAGCAAGAAGCAAGGGATTCAAGAAGAGCTCCACTTGAGAAGTATGTATTGGTTTATAGCTACAAATAATAAAGGTAATGGGGGGAGAGTCTTTTACGTTGTTGTGTGATGAGTTGTTTATCTTGACCAAGTTCGGTTTATGGTTTAATACTTGTTGTTGATCGCTTTGCAATATTTGGATCTTCTCCTTCATATGTTGATAGCTATGTTCTTTGTTTAAAAGCAAGATCATGTGTTGAATGTGATGAATGAGTAGGTGTGCTTAATGCTTGTAATGTATCTACTCTTTGATGCAATTTGATAGTTATAATGCTTATCATGTTGTTGATATGATATGGAATGGTTTCAATTATGTTTGATGGTGTTTTGAAGTGAAAAACCAGAAGTTTTTACTGTTTCTGGGCAGGGTGTATCGAAACACCCTTGACTGTTTCGAAACGGGTGCTTGAAATGGCTTGGGCGTTTCGGAACGGCTAGAAGTGTTTCGAAACACTTTGGCTACTGGAAGTGTCCGTTTCGAAACTAGGTTCAGAACATACCCGCGTTCCGAAACGGTCAACACCGTTTCGATACGGGCGTACGACATGGGTGTTTCTATACAATTGTCAATGTAGCTACAATGACTGGTTGAAAAAATAAGGTGCTTTAACAGTGACATCAGAACTGTAGTGCATATATGGCTGCAATAAAGAAGTGCTTTTTACAGCGACATTAGAATTGCAATGAATATACCCTAGGACCTAAGAAGTAAGATGTTGTGCAACGAACCCCCAGGAAGTACTTTATTGCAACAACACAAACTCATGCAGTGACAGCCTTTGGCCAGATTCATTTTTCTAATGCATAGAGATGGGTCTTCCCTTTTAAAGCTACTTTTATTTTATTGCACTCACATTGAAATGCCTTTTTATTTATACTTAATAAAATATACTAACATATATAGCACATGCTAAAACAGGTGGAAGTCATCAAAATGCAAAGGAACGATGCTAGACATTTTCTAATTAAACAAACGTATATATCAATGCAGAGTTAAGAAATGCAATCATCTATTATGTGTATCCAACAGATTTACCAATGAGCAGGACACTTCAAGATTTGCACATCGAATGCAAGCAAAAATATTTGTCAACACCAAGTGAACCTTACATTTGCTTAATTATTTTTTTAATTTTTGAAGTGGTGGTGCATTTCAACTCCTAGGCATGTACCCCCAAACTTAAAGATTGAATTGTTCCAATGCAAAGGAAAACAAAATGCGTTATCCTCAATGCAAAAACATAATGCAATAACAAAATGTAATGACAACATGTGGCTTCAGTGATGAATGCAATGCTACTGCACCTACATGCATTAGTATGACAATGCAAATGTTGTGACATAAACATGCATATACAAAATGAAATTACACTACATGGAATGCATGTCTACAAAACCTAAAAACTAACTAACTCAGTTATGGCTCGGGTGCAGATGGGAGTTGTTTTTTCCATGCGTAGGTTGATAGGTCACCCATATGGAGGAGCACATTGACAAGGATTTCCCAGCACCGTGTTCGCTTCAGAGTACAATACTTGTTCTTTTTAATTGGGCTAATGTATTCATGGGACGTTACCACTGTTGAATCTGCAACTATATTTGAAATATTATTTTGTCATACGATGTTTTGAGCTTGGAGCTCATGTTCTGTAAACTTAATTATGATTTTTATTAAATTACATGGATTTATTGATCTTTTGATATTTTGGAAATGGATAAACTTATGGTTTTGAAAATGGAACTTTTATTGGTTGTTTTTAAGTGACCTGAATGTAGTACTTCGGATCTGGTTTGAGATCGGGGTGTTACACATTGTATCGATATGCCCTTTAAATCCCTAAGGTTTCCAAAATTCCAGTAGCCATCTTTCGTACCGGTACAAGCTTAGCTCTACAGATATGAGAGGCACCGTACCGATACCCTAGCTTAAATGCTCCAACAGTTCTTTCTATTTAAAGCAAGTACCGATACCGAAGCTAAAGTTCACAGTGCAACAAAGAGAAGAAGAAAAGACAAAAGTTACTTTTAGCGCGCTTCATTCAGGAAAAAAGAAAAAGTTCATGTGACACATCCTCGTTTTTCAAAAGGAGTTAAAGGAGTGAAAGTGAATTAAAAGTTCAGTGATTATATTACATGTTTTAAAAGTTTGGTAACCATACTGAAAGCAGCCTAAAAATTCGGTGACTATCAATGTAGTTTACTCTAAATACAAAACAAGAAGTTTCCATTATAAATTTGGGTAAAGAAGACTTGAAAGATTGAAACTGAAATGCGAGAAACAAAATTCCCGTGAGCTTCACCGTGAATAGTAACATAGGTCTTGAGAAGGGAGTCCTCTTCTTCGGTCCACTGGTCCTTCCTTATGTCCATCACTTCTTCACTTTGCAAAGTTGCATTTAAACAAAATTCAAACCTCTCTCGTAAACATACGTTTGTCTTGGGAAAGAAGGGAAAGGGGGAATTGTTCATTGGGGATTTGGATTAGTGTTGTTCAGGACAAAAAAGTTGCATTTACGATGACATAAGAAAGTGAGAAAATTCAATCTTTGTTAATTTTCGTGGCAAAATTTGATAAAGATTACATCTTAGTCTATTGGTTGGGTGTTAAGTCTCCCTTCCTAGCACCCTCAGTGAAAATCCCTTCAAATAGAAATTTTCATTTCTTCAATTTAAACTAAGATGATGACATATGTCATTATTTTATTAGATGATAAATAGTTAATAAAAATAATTATATAAATTTATTTTTTAAAAGATATTGTTGATGTGTAATTATACCACTTCAACATGTATGTACATGTAGTACTGTCATGTCAGCACCGGCATAACTGTTAGTTGACTAATGGATTCATCCACGGATGGGCCGTTTTGACCCAAAATGAAACGTTAAAGGCTAAAGTGATTCAAAAAATAATAAGGCTAAATGACTATTAAGTGAAGCGTTAGGGGTATTTTTTTGACATTATGTCTTCTTTATATTACTTGTATATTCTAATAAAAATTGTGTATATGGTTGATAATCGTACACTCCCTATGTCTCAATAAAATTGTTTTTATTGAACTTTTAAGGTCAATTTTTTTCGACTTCGACTCATCATTATTTAAACTTTATTATTGATAAAAAAATAAAAAATGTATTTAAAAAACTTATGACCATGTAGTTTTTAATATACCTTTATAAAATTTAATTATTTAAAATAATTATCGTCAAAGTTTAAAATTTTTTACCTTTTAAAAGTTAATAAGAGACAACTTCAGTGGGATAGAGGAGCATTGTTTTCCTCACTCATCAATTTATGTCGTAAAAACAAACATAATGTATCACTGTGATTTTACATTACTTTTCAAACACAATATAACATTATCCGAATAAAAAAAACTCTTATCAAATATGGGTTAAGATGACCTAAGATTAAGATTTTTCTCTATGTAAATAAATTAAGATTTCATCATCAACCCAATTTCTTAAGAACCCTCAAAATTTGTGCTACGATTATGAAACTTTATCGGTCTCGATATTTTGTTGGTCATTTAGATGGCTATCTAATAGGCTGTATCACAAGGCTTAAAGAGCATGGAACACTTGATCTTCCGCCGAGACCGATACTGAAATTTACTTGTACATTTAATATTTTCTGAGCAGGAATTTATATTCCAGTTAGATGTCCAATCCTTGTGGGAGACGATATCTTTTATATTATAACTTGACAAGAGTGTGCACTTGCGCTCATAGTTATAGAACATCGAATTGCCCTACAAGTTTTTGACACCGTTACCACGGATTTGCAACAATAAATTCGTCTTTATTTTTCTGCACTTTTATTTTATTGCATTTAATTTCAGTTTTTATTTTTCCTTTTTATTCGGAAAAAAGAATTTTACAATTTTCTTGTCTACTGCATGACTAGAGTCAACCCATCGAACGAAATCATTTTCATAGACGAGATCGAACAAAGAGCAAGAGAACTATGAAAAAGGACAAGAGAAGCCCTCGGAAAAGCTAAGGTGGAAGGAAAAGCAGAGGCGGCCATGCATAACGGCCAAGATGACAACCCTGCCAACAATGCCCGGAAAGACATTGACGGGAAGCGAAATCTGCAACCTAGGTGGCAGCCCCGAATTCAGCCGAGGCAGCAACAATATGTGCGAACCACTAGGGATTACTCGGAGCACGATTTCAGAGGATTTGATCCAACTGCCGAAGAGCCAGAAATTGAAGCTGGTCACTTTGAGTTGAAACCAGTGATGTTCAACATGATAAACACATTGGGGCAATTTAGGGGAACTGCCACAGAAGATGCTCGGTAACACTTGAGGGGATTCCTTGACATATGCAGAGCTTTTAAGATACATGGAGCCCATCAAGATGTGCTTAAGCTGAGATTATTTCCCTATTCACTGAGAGATAGATCAAAACAGTTGCAGAATAACCAACCGGCAGGATCATTCAACACATGGACAGAATTGTGCAAGGACTTCCTCGATCGTTTCAGCCCTTCAAACATTACCGAAAGAATAAAAAACAAAATCACTGCCTTCCGCCAAGGAGATAAAGAACCAAGGTATGAAGCTTGGGAGAGATACCAACATATGCAAAACAACTGCCCGCTTCACGATTTCCCATCCTATACTCAAGTGTTGATGTTCTATAATGGAGTAAATCAACCAACGCGAATAATGCTCGACGCTTCAGCCAATAGAATCTTCCTTGATAGACCACCCGAGGAGGCACTACTGATTCTGAATAGAATTGCAAAGAATGACTATAGGTTCCCTAGAGCCCGCCGCGGCAGCATAAGGCGGCCAACTGTTGTGAATGAAGTAGAAGCCACTGAATTTGTCACTGTGCAACTAGATAAACTGACATAGCTGGTGATGAATATGGCCAAGCCCGCTGGGAAAACATATGAGGCTAAGGATGCGGAGCCCTTTTCTGATGAGTGTGGGGGTAACCATGATTCCTATGAAAGCAATGAATCTGCAAACTTTATGGGGACCTATGAGAGGAACAACAGACCGAACACCAACACATACAATCTACGATGGAAAAAGCATCCAAATTTCTCTCTGGGTAACCCTAACACGGCTACAAATCTAAACCAACAACCAAGAGGATATCAAGAACCGGTCCCGACAGCCACCTCAACAGCAACAAAATATGAACAATAATTCACTTGAATCTACTTTAAATACTTTTATAGCTCGCACTAGTAATTTTATTGTTCATAGTAATAAATTTATTGACAAAACTGAATCTTTCATGGACAGGACTGAAATACGGATGAACAGCCCTGAAGCAGCGATAAAGAACCTGGAGACCTAGTTCAAGCAGTTTAAAAAGATTATAAGCAACAGGTCAATGGGTGCATCATCAAGCAACACAAAGGCCACAGAAAAACCCATTATGAACAGTGTAAAGCAATAATGATAAGAAGTGGGAAACAATTGGATGATCCCAGAGTGGAGCAGCAAAAAAATCAACCAAAACCACCCGTCGTAGCAGCACATGAACAACCTACTGTGGAATGCATCCAGGACATTCGTTTGCCACAGCCCTTCCCACAAAGGCTTACACAGCTAAAGCAAGCGCACCGAAATTTCTATATATACTTAAGCAGGTGCACATCAACATCCCACTCGTGGAAGCCATGCAAAACATGATGAATTATGCAAAGTATTTGAAAGACATGGTTTCCAAAAGAAGAAGAATTAGGGAATTTGAGACGGTGGCTGTGAATGAAGAGTGCATGGCAATGATGCATGATAAGGTGCCGCCCAAGAGGACAGATCCAGGAAACTTTATCATTCCATGCAAGATAGGTAGCAACCATGATATATGAGCTCTATGTGACTTAGGAGCAAGCATTAATATGATGCCCAAAGCTGTCTTTAACAAGTTAGGATTTGGAAACGAAAAACCAGCCTCTATCATGCTCCAATTAGCTGACCATTTCTTTAAGGAAACGGAAGGAAAAGTTGAAGATATCCTTGTGCGAGTGGGCAACTTCATTTTTCAAGCTGATTTCCTTATCTTGGACTGCGAGGCAGACGAGAAAGCCCCCATCATTCTTGGGCGACCATTCTTAGCCACGGGCAGAACATTAATATATGTAGAGAATAGGGAACTCATAATAAGGGTTGATAATCAGAACATAAAGATACATGTTTTACAACACATGAAACCACCCAAGGAAAAAAAAGTATGCCAAAACACAAAAGCCTACAATGTCAGCACAAAAACAGAGCTAGGCGGCAACCGCCAGGGCAGAATGGAGGGCAGCAACAATGATCCTGAGGTGCAAGATGATCCACCTAGACGAAAAGCAAATCACAACCAACTCAAGAAGTGGTTATGTTTGGGAAATGCATCTCAATGCACTCCCAACATAACATAATTTATTTTTAATATATTTCTTTTTATTTTTATGTTTTAGGATTATATTTTAGTTTATTGCAATTTATTTTCCACATTTTGATTTTTCAGATTTCAAGTTTTCTTTATTGAGTTAATTATTTTTATTTCATGATTAGGAATAAATAGGAATGACCAAGAAGAAGGCCCAACAAGGAGCCCGCCCACCATGTCGCCGAAACAGTTGAAGGTAGTCCAACGAAAAAATGCGTAACGACTATAATACTGCTAACGACTAGCTGCCAACGGATACATCAAAATGGGAATTTAAGTCCATAACACGCACCACAAAATCTTCCTGTTGGAAATTTATTGATGTTACGGCATCTCTCAGCAACCCATATATATACCTCACTATTTCATTCATTTTGTTCACTTCATCTCCTTGTTTAACATGTTCTACGTCAACTTGCTTTCTTAATATTTTCTATTTTCAGTTTACTTTCATATTACAACCATTTTACTACCATGGCATCATCACAATCCAAACCATTTTTCCAGCGTTTCTTCTTCGAACTAGACCAAAAAAGGCACATGACGCAATTCGACAATCGAGCAGTTTAGGAGGAGCAAGGGTTTTACTACTCGCAGCAAATGGAACATATAGGTCTCGAGCCTGCCCTCTTCGAGATGTTACATGGCCAAGGATGGGAGACCTTTTCAAAGCAGCCCGAGGTGGCTAATATCACCATTGTCCGAGAGTTCTACGCCCACCAACCCTGCCCAGAAGTTCCATTTGTTTTTGTACGAGTGGAGACAGTAAAACTCAACGCCGCCACCATCAACAGATTTTACGTGCAGGATATGGAGGATAATCCGCATAAGGAATGGTGGGAGACATTGACAACAATTGATTACGATAGAATGAAGGAGCGCCTATGCGAACCAAACACCTCGTGTCTGGCAGGGAAACACAACGGGTCTGTTCAACACTGTCATTTGCTGTCGGAGGCAATGTTGTTGAACACCTTGATCAAACGACGCTTGTTGCCCACGTTCCACAACACAAATATTGATCGACCTCGTCTCGCCCTTATCCATACAGTCATGAACATCCCGCCAGTCAACGTGGGAGACATAATCTGCAAGGAGATCTACAACTGCTACTAGAAGTCGAAGGGCAGACTCTACTTCCCTTCCCTCATCACTGGACTATGCGTGAACTTCAACGTGCCCTCTGACTCCAAAGATGTGCTAACACCACCAAGGGAGGGCTGGACTAGAAAAGTCAGGCTCTATATTATGTAGGCGCCTAAAACAAAGCCGATCACACCATCTCAGCCATTAGCCGACAACACAGCTACCCGGCAACAAGAGGCAGTACTAAGGCTGCCCAAAACCCTGAGGTCATCCAGGTGCTCCACACACTGATCGACATCAATAAGAGAATTGAGAAGATGCAAATGACCTTCATGAAGTGTATGAGGGAAGTTCAAGAGGCCTTTGTGTCCAAATGACAGTCCATAACTGCCTAGATTTACAGAGGATTTGGCCGCCACAAGTGGACCAAGAGAGGATACACCCCTAGAAGCAGTTGTCCAACACGCCGCCAGATGCCTTCTCACGCATGATAACCGTCTTACTCCGCCACCTCCTCCTCTCACATGGTGGCTGACACTTCAGAGAGGAATCACCAACAATACTCTCCATCCATCACAACGGCAACAGTGGCAGACACCTCCCTTTTAAAAGATTCAAGGGAGCCGACAACATAAACAAGGGAACCAATGGCCACCGTAGAGCCATCGGCAGCACCCATGGCGGAACCAAGCGGCATATAATCTCGGCCGAACCGGCGTCAAAGGATAAGGACTCAGAAACTGAACCGGTCCACAATGAAGCTCCTCGCCCTACGCCCAAGAGAGTCCAGCCGCCATGCACAACAAAGATTTCACCTAACAAGCCTGCTGCTAGGACCTTTGTCATCCGTCGCCTGGTCATCCAATCATCACCTTCCTCCTCCGCCTCAGAAACTCCAACATCTCCACAATCATACAACTTCTAGCGTTGTTTTCTTTTCTTTCTTTTTCTTTCTTGTTTTTCTGTTTTAATTATTTTTTCTTGTCTTTTATTTTTCTATTTTTTTATTTTGTGCATTGAGGGCAATGCCCATTTTGAGTTTGGGGGGGGGATTAGCACTTATTCATTCTTTAGGCATAATTTAGATCATATAGGTTGCATATGTACTTGCCTTAAAAATTAATCAAAAGAAAACTTCTGTTAGAACTTGTGCCTTGATAGGACAGGCGGTTAAATTTTTCGCACCATAATAAAAAGAACATAATCTTGGGAAAGCATGAAGAAAACTTAGATTTTTTCTATAATTGCCAACAATAAAAAACAATATTGTTACTTCCTGAATTTGAGTACATTTCTGATAAACATTGTCTGCTTGAATTATTTGTAAAATTCTAACATGGTTGCAGGAAGCTACCGCGACAGACAATAAACCAAAAAAAGGCATTGATAAGGGGGTACGTCGCTTCAGAAACAACGTTCCTTGTCTGTTGACGGATCTAGGAAAGTAGCAAGCATATCTCTGCAGTAAAAACAAATATGGATGACATTTTAGGTTCAAAATTTAAAAAAATAAAAAGAAACATAGTAAAAGGGTGTAGGAATTTCTGGATAGATTTGGATGATGAAGAAGACGAATGCTTCAAAGGGTGTTCATGGCTATTCCGGTGTCCGAAAAATGACAGAAACGTTGCTGGAAATTTAGCAGAAATTTGGTAATGTTAAACTCGAAAGAACTTGCACAATCTACTGAGCAAACCCGAATTGAATCTGTCTAACGCTGAAGGACAGGGACGCACTTGATAGCGATCTAGGAACCCGAAGTATCAAATAATCTTGACAAAAACAACAAAGTCTGAAATACAAAAGAAAGTTCGATGAAAAACCGAAATTGAGAGAATAATCTCACAAAAATTTTATTCATAAAAATGATCCCACCTTTTACAAATATGTTCAGCTACAATATATAATACAAGTGAGGGGGTTATCGAATTCAATGTGTGGTTGTCTTTTGGCCATTATAAAATTAAATTCATAGTGGAAAACTAACTAAGGGCGGCATGTTCTTTTCAGTCGTTAATTCAATTTGGTTTGCCAAATATTTCAAGCACATGTAAAATGTGCATTGTTTGAATTTCAAACCCACAAAACCGCATATGCTTATCCATTTCTGGCCGTGTATGGCATGTGGGCGGCAATGTGAATTAAATCACATGCAATCAATGTGGGATACCCACGATACATGCTCACAAGAACATATGGCATTGTCATTTCGGCTCACATTTGTTGTACTGGCTGCCACACTCTTGTAGGACACTTGTTTAGCTGCTACGGGACATGTCAGCTGTAGTTGAGCTAGTGGAGCTGAAGTTGAGCTGATGGAAATTGAGTTGAGCTGCAACGAACTAGCTGGAAATGTGATGAGCTGAAAGTCAACTGGTGACACTCTCCTGAGCTGGGACCGAGCTGCATATACTCTGGTGAGCTGGAGATGAATTGTACACACTCACTTGAGCTGTAGCTGAGCTGCATATGCTCACTTGAGCGAGTGATCTCCTACGTACCTACGTCAAAAGGCAACAAACTTCCATCAAAGCATTATAAACATAATGGAAACAATAATACAAGTCGTACACACACCATAAGTAATATCAGAATAGCATAAAAAATCTTACACAACAGTATGTAACAAGTGAAAAAAACAAAACAAAAAATGTTACACATCAGTATGTTACAAGTGAAAAAGCAAAAAAATGTTACACATCAGTATGTAACAAGTGAAAAAACAAAATTCCCTGAAAGTTTGAAGTCGCATCGTTGGGTGGCAGAAACGTGCTCACATCATCCCCCCTTTTTTAATGTGATTTGTCCTCAAATCGACCCTCATTACAAAATGTAACAATTTTGAATTTCGCTTGGCATGGAACTTCCTCAGCCATCGTGCTCGGCAGTTATACCATCCTCTCGAATCAAGTTCTTTTACAAAGAACACAAATGGAAATGCCTTCTTTCTTGTACCTTTCCGAATAATGCAAAACATAAAGTCAGACAATGCTCCTTGCAAAACTCTCTTATCATACTGTCACAGTCTTCCTAACAACAAATGACAAGAATCCATAGAACAAACATCACAAGTTACCTCATCCTTGTATTTACCAATGATAAATGGCATAACAACTTGTTCGGTAACATTGATTTCACCACCATTATTCAACCATTGTAACTTGTACGGATTAGGATGCTTTGTCGTCTTCAGTCCTAACTTGTCAACCATGAGAGTACTCGCAATATTAGTACAATTACCACTGTCAATAATCACAACACATACCTTACCATTCACATTGCATCTCATATGGAAGAGATTGTTTCGTTGTGGTTCATCTTGTCCTGGCTGAACATTTAGACTTTTCTTGACAACAAAGGCTCCACCAATAGCCAATGTCTGCACGTTGTCATCATTTATCTCTTCATTGATAGAATGGGAACCACCCCCATCTAATCAATCCAATTGAGAATGTATAGGTTGCAATGCATTAGCAATCACTCGTTGCATCATGCACTCTAAGGCTTGCATTTGGGGATTCAGTGGTTGTTCTTCACCCGAATTATCATCAGAACCCGCCATGTTGAAAAAACAAAAACAAAAAACACAATATATATATATATATGTTAGTGATAGAAATAAATAAATGGACCTCACTGCACACTCAACAAAATCTTACAGATCGCTCCAAGGAAAGATCGCTCAACAATTGCACTCAAACGCTCGTGTTTCTCTCAGGAGAATACTTGAATGGCTCTTTTTGTCTCCCCTTCTATTCTTACATGCTCAATTGTCTTTTTCACCCGATCTCTCGCAATTAGTTCATTAAGGAACTAACTCGATCTTTCGGACTTGTTAACTGTTTCAAACTTACAAGGTAATATAATAGGTAAACAAACAAATGGTTAAAGGACAAATAGGGGATGTTAGGTGAAATAAAAAAGGCTAAAAAGAAGACAACAAGGCTGGAAAATTAATAATAAATTAAGAAAATAAGGGTGACAAACAAAAAAAATGAAGGAAAAGAAAGACAACTTACTACAAGGAAATGCTTACAACGATCCTATCACCGAAGAAACAAGAACAAGTTGTTTCAGGTGATTTTCAAGCATTTCACGGCATAAACGAGCATTCTCCATCATTTCCAAACATTTCAACGAACAAACAACAATTTGTATATGTAAAATACATCGAATATTTGAATTTGATTTTTTTTTTTAATTTATTTTGCTTACTTTGACTTTTTTCTTCTCCAGAATTTCAATTTTTTTTATTTTGTAGTACATAACGTGCTAAAATCAAACTAAGCTCTGATTACCATATGATAAGGGGGTATGTCGCTTCAGAAACAACGTTCCTTGTCTATTGACGGGTCTAGGATAATACCAAGCATATCTCTGCAGTAAAAAAACATGGATGACATTTTAGGTTCAAAACATCAAAAAAAAAATAAAATAAAATAAAAAGAAACAAAGAAAAAGGGTGTAGGAATTTCTTGATAGATTGGGACGAAGAAGAAGACGAATGCTTCAAAGGGCATTCACGACTGTTCCGGTGTCTGAAAAAAGACAGAAACGTTGCTTGAAATTTAGCAGAAATTTGATAACGTTAAACTTGAAAGAACCTCCACAATCAACTGAGCAAACCACAATCGAATATGTCTAACGCCGGAGGACATGGACCCACTAGATAGCGATATAGGAATCTAAAGTATCAAATAATTTGACAAAACAATCAAAGTCTGAAAAGCCAAAGAAAATTCGGTAAAAAAACGAAATTGATAGAATAATCTCTCAAAAAAAATTATTCATAAAAATTATCCCACATTTACAAATATGTTCGGCTACAATATATAATATAAGGGGGATTGCCGAATTCAATTTGTTGCTGTCTTTCAGCCATTTTAAAATTAAATTCAAAGTGGAAAACTAACTAAGGGCGGCATGTGCTTTTCAGCCGTGACTTCAATTTGGTGCGCCAAATATTTTAAGCACATGTAAAATGTGCATGGTTTGAATTTCAAACCCACAAAACCACATATGCTTATCCCTTTCTGGCCGTGTATGGCATGTGGGCGGTAATGTTAATTAAATCACCTTCAATCGATGTGGGATAAGCATGGTACATGCTCAGACAAACATGTGGCACTGTCAATTCGGCTCATATTTGTTGTACTGGCTACCACACTTTTGTAGGAAACTTGTTCAGCTGCTACGAGACTTATCAGCTATAGTTAAGCTAGTGAAGCTGAAGTTGAGCTGACGAAAATCAAGTTGAGCTAAAACGAACTAGCTGAAAATGTGATCAGCTGAAAGTGAGCTGGTTACACTCTCCTGAGGTGGGACCGAGCTGCATATACTCTGGTGAGCTGGAGATGAGCTGCACACACTCACTTGAATTGGAGTTGAGTTGCACATGCTCACTTGAGCTGGAGTTGAGCTGCACATGCTCACTTCAGCTGGAGTTGAGCTGGATATGCTCACTTGAGCGAGTGTCCTCCTACGTACCTACGTCAAAAGGTAACAAACTTCCATCAAAGTATTATAAACATAGTGGAAACAATAATACAAGTCGTAAACACACCATAAGTAATATCAAACTAAGTTAAAACACACCAAACATACTATATGCATAGTAAACACACTAATATAAATAATATAGCATAAAAAATGTTATACGTCAGTATGTACCAAGTGAAAAAACAAAAAAATGTTACACATCAGTGTGTAGCAAGTGTAAAAGCAAAAAATGTTATACATTAGTATGTAACAAGTGAATAAACAAACTTCCCTGAAAGTTTGAAGTTGCATCGTTAGGTGGCATAAACGTGCTCACATCAGGTACTACCACGGTAAGAAAAAAATATGATGTTTTCCCTAGAGGTGCCCGAAACAGGCTCTAGGAAGAATCATGTGCCAAGGACACTCCGCTGCTATCAAAGTCTATGAATCTGAAAATTCTTGAAGTGACAGACAAATTAGCATAAGTGAATGAAAGTCTTCTCGGGATGAATCTACTCAATGGGTTCGGGGTTTTGTAGTTTACTTCTATCTTAATTTCAGAACTAAAGAGTAGTTGTGATGAGCTGAAGCCCTTACTGCCATTACTATAAATTGTGCTTAATTGTGCTGCCTCGACAACAACCTTATATTACCTCGACATCATCTTTGTTTACATAGAATATTCTTCAAATTCAGCTTGTACACAGTTTCTGCACACACTGCACTGGCATTATAGTCTAATTCTGAGGTAATTCATGTTATTTCATTGTCCATAATCTAATGATAGGTGCCACGGCCTTGAAGTGCTAAATCAAGTTTAAAACTGGTTCTTCTTTCTGATAAGTGCAAGGGCAAGTATGTTTAGGATTGCATTGCTTTAGGACAAGCAATAGTTCGAGTTTGGGGTGTGTAAATTGCTCATAACTCTTATATTTTGTATGTATTCCATCTTATATTATTGTTGTTCTTAAGTGCATTTTAGGCATACTTAGGTGCATGCATGCATTATTTACAATATTCTTTGCTTTGCCTTTTATTGAATATCTTTGATTTTGTAAGAAAAGATATTGTTTTAGTTTAGTTTTAGTTTCAGATGCTAGAAGCCGTCGGGAGGAGGAGAAATTAGAAGAGATGATGCTGAGGCAGCAAACCAAGGAGATGTATTGAAGCAGGTGAACACAGAGAGAGACGGTACC
The DNA here is from genome assembly GCA_958450335.1 of Hibiscus tridactylites. NCBI lineage: Eukaryota > Viridiplantae > Streptophyta > Magnoliopsida > Malvales > Malvaceae > Hibiscus > Hibiscus tridactylites. The sequence goes on from OY288289.1 coordinate 31,480,442, forward strand.
GAGTAACTGCTACTGCCATATCTGTCGCCCAAGGCAGCAACATGAAGAATCGGTGAATTGCAGTGCAATTGGAAGAGTATCATTTTCTGAGTCCAATGAGCCCATCCACGCAATTTACTGATGCTGGAAACATTAGACAGAGCCGCCAAAGGAGAAGATCGAGGCTTGCTTACAGCACAAGACAACGACAAGAGGAGACCAAAATCAAGTGAAAGAAGTTAGAATTAAATTGTGCATTTAATGCAAAAGCTACTTTATCATGTGGAAGACATTTACTCCAATGAGGACTTCACCTAGGCCATGCCCTATATATACCCCATCATATTTTTTTATTTTAAACACCAAGACATCTTGGCATAGCTTAGTTTCTCTTGTGTTTTCTTGCCGCCACCATGTTATAAATTCTCTAGGGTTTGGGTTGTGTTGTAAAGTAGTTGTGAGAACGGTTGTTTAGGTTCAAGTTTGTTATTGTAATAAATTCAAAGTTTGCTTATTTAATGTTCTTCATTTTTTTCAATTGAGTTTGAAAGATCGATTGTGAGCAATCCATTTGTTTGGCATCGAGATAGTAAAACTAACGAAAGAAGTAAGCACGATCTAATCCATACCAGGTGTTGATCAATCTAGCCTAGACATAGGTTAGGGTTTAAGGCGGCTAAAAGAGGATGAACCAAAAGGTTGATGTTCATTGCAAGATTCACGCCGGCTGGTATTATCTACAACCGACATCAAAAATATTCTGAATTAGACATAATCTAAATCATTATTGAAGCGTTCTGCCGAGCCTGGAAGGTGTGTCGAGTTTGCCGCCGAGCCAATTATTAGTTCAACCTGTCGTGGTAGCGAAAGTGTCGAAGCAACATTCAGCCATCTTTCGTCGAGGCATCAAAGTCTGGCAGCGCAATACATCTTAACCTATTCAATGCAGATTCTCACTACGGAGCAGCATAACCTAACTCGATCCATCAATATGAAATTTACTTTTCTTTAAGCGAACTGAAATTTACTTGTGCGTTTAATATTTTCTGTGTAGAAATTTATATGCGAGTTAGCTGTCCAATCCTCTTGGGAGACGATATCTTTTATGTTATAACTTGACAAGAGTGTGCACTTGCGCTAATATTTAGAGAACACCTCATCGCTCTACACTTCGGCTAGGGTAATTCCACCCAGGACCTAAGGTAACCCCTTAGGTCGGTACCTACGCCCATTGGGCCTAGGTTAATGCATGTATTTTGTTCTTATTCATTGGCTAGGGTAATTTTGCCTAGGACCTATGGTAACTCCTTACGTCGGTACCCACGCCCATTAGGCCTAGGTTAATGCCTCTATAGATACAGTTCAAGCGAACTTGATGATGGAGTATGGTTAGAGGGTAGTTAGGCTAATACCAAATTTTCCATGTCTCCTCGTTTGCCCTTGTCAAAATTCTTTTGTTGTTTGAAACTTTCAGTTGATCCTTCTTGATTTGTGTTTGTTGGGACACATCAAACCTCATGGCTTAATTCCAATAAAATATCATTCCTTTCTAATTCGTTTAGATTGTAGAATCCTCGTCTGATATTCAAAATTTCAAGTATTGAACAACCATGTTGTCTCTAGTATGGCGAAATACGAGATTCTATTCAATAAGGGGAACCTATTGATGCCATAATCTTTATGTCTGTGTTATGCTTTACCTTATACATGCTTGTGCTTATAGCATCATTTCGTAGTTCTTTATTACAGAGCTTTTCCAATCTCACGTTGCTTTTACCATCACATGTTAGAAGAAATCTATCATGGTATAATGGTTGACATCAGTATTTGGAGTTCTCTCGGTGTTGCTTTGAGAGTACGGTACTGGTATAGTTAGTGGGCATGTATGTCTTGTATTGTTTTATATTAGAGTCTGTAATAGGTTTTTGAGTTTCTGTTATATGTTTAAATGATTTCCTAAAATTGTATTTTAACTAGAACTTTGTTTTTCAGCTTTAATGTGGTTAAAGAAAATATTTTTATGTGGATTTTTATTGTGGGTCGCTCTTGTGACCCAAATGTAACCTTCTAGATTTAGGTGTGCTTCATAGTCGAGTTTAGAGGATTACATTTAGTGGTATCAGAGCTTAGAGTTGTGTCATTCTGGGTAGATCGACCGATCTTCTATCATAGGGTGTCTAGTCTATGCATGTAACGTTCGTTTGTTATTTAGACTGACTTGATGGATTTGAATCTAGACAAAGAACATGAGATGGTTTATGTGTGAAATTGAAGATCTGATTCAAATTGAGAATAAATTTTTGATTATGTGAGATGTACGATATAAGATTTCGTGTATGTAACGCCCTGGTTTTGTGCCTACATGTTTTAGACATCAGATTGGACCGATCGGAAATGGTTTGAATTGCTTTAGGTGATTTGGGGAAATCAAGGATCGAGAAAGGATAAAAATATGGTAAAAATTGCTAAAATCCTCTTAAATCATTTTTAAAGGGGTTCGTCAAATAAATTTTACAACATAGGCTTTGGAAGTGGTGCAATTTGGTAGTGACCAAAATGTAAAGTTTCAAAACTATGGAAAAATGAAAATTTTAAAAGAGGAGTGTAACCCCCTTAACCCAGCCCAGACGGTTGAATCGAATAAAGAAGTTTACACGGGGAAAACCAAAGTCAACCCGAAAGTCAACCTTGATTAAGGACCCTTTTTTTTTCTTTTTAATCTTGTCTAGATGCACATTAACCCTAGATATGTTCACAAGATCAGCATACTCAAAGATCAAAAGAGTCAGAGAACATTCAGGGACTCAATTGCACAAATTACAATTTTAGGGACCAAACTGCAAATTCTGAAAATTATATGGACTTAACCCAATTAAAAGTTACCAATATGAAATTAATCATCTTTCATGCTTCTCTGCCAAATTTCAGCTCAAACGGACATCTCAAACCCATTCAATTGCAACAACAAGGTTTAGGACTAAAACGCAAACATTTCAAAACATATAACCATCAAATTCAGAGCCCAACCGTCGAGTGTTCCGAAACAGGGAGGACCTGTTCCATAACGCGGGACCGTTCCGAAACGGGTTCCAAAACTAGGATTGGCAATAGCATTTCCGTTCCGGAACGGTTCCTCCCGTTTCGAAACGCCTAGGCCATTTCAGGCCCCTGTTCCGAAACAGTAGAACCCGTTCCGATACGGCCTGCCCAGATTTGCAGAATTTTGCTGTTTAAACACACATTTGACCCATCAAACATGCTCCAAATGCAACCAAATTAAACCAGCAAGTCAATACATGCATAAGGAACATAATTGCATCAACCATACTCAAACATGGCATCAATTAAGCAAATCCCCAATTCTATAGGCATGCATCCTACTTAGAAAACCATTCAAGCATCAATATACCAAAACCACCTCACAAAGGCCAAATATACGTTCCAACATCAATAACAACATAAAACCAACTTAGGGAGTCCAAAACATCTCCCAAAACAACAACATAGGTCCCCCATTGCCAAATGCCCAAAAGCTAATAGTTTTAGGAAAATGTTCACCATACATGAGCTTAAATCTTCACTTGGATGCTTGGCTTCCTTGCTGCCCCAAATGCACTTCAATGCTCTGCATTATTGTTGTAAGAAAAGAGAGAGCGTAAGCAAATAGCTTAGTGAGGAATTCTCATTTAAAACAACACAATAATGCATTTATAAAACACATTTATAAACCTTTGTTCAAATCATCATTTGTACATGCACATAAGCATTTAAAACAAGCAATTCATGCTTCAAGTTTATAACATGTCATATTGGCCACAAGTGATACAATCAACATAAGATCCACACATGGACTTTTAAACACCATTGCGATCTTACAATTCAGAAGGACCATACATGGACTTTTAAACACCATTGTGTCCTTATCACAAGAATCATCCATGGACTTTTAACCACCATGGTGTTCTTACAATTCACAAGGACCACACAAGGACTTTTAAACACCTTTGTGTCCTTAACAAGAATCACCCATGGACTTTTAACCACCATGGTGTTCTTAAATGTACAAGGCTCACACAAGGACTTTTAACCACCTTTGTGACCTTAACCAAGAACCAACCATGGAATTTTAACCACCATGTTGTTCTTAAAATACATAAGATTCACACAAGGACTTTTAACCACCTTTGTGATCTTAACCAAGAACCAACCATGGACTTTTAACCACCATGTTGTTCTTAAAACAAGAACCGCCTATGGACTTTTAACCACCATAGTGTTCTTAACCCTTCTCAAACATCACTTGCCAATATGCATCATTAACAACAATATTCCACTGTTTTAAAGCATTTATCAAAGCCATAATCATCATGCATCATTATGCATCAAAACCACATTTAACAATGTTCAAAAACAAGAATCTCTTACCTTGAGCATTCTTCAACACATGGCTTATAAAATCAGCAACTAAACATGCTAAATATGCTTTCAAAACAGGATTTAAAACATGCAAACAAATCACATTGCATACCACCAATTCATGGTTCATCATCAAGAGAGTTTTTCCGAAAACTTACTCTTGAGCTTAGCAAAGTTGTTTAGACTTAAACTAAGCTCCCAAACCTTCAAAACATTGGTTTCAAAGCTGAAAACAAAAATCCACTCACTGATTCCGTTTAGCCACTTGCCGAAACACCAATCAAGTTACCGGATCACCAACACAAGGATCCGAAGATGTCTCCCCTGTTTTAAACACATCAAAGCAGAGGATTAATGCATCATCATGCATTAATAGCTTCAATGAAAGCACCTAAACTCGCTGCTCTCATCCACACTCCATTTTCGGCTACCAAACACAACCGAAAACACATCCAAACAACTCCACAACACTACCCAGCCAAGATCCATCAATTCTAAACATCCTTAAAAATCAATTAACATCCAAAAAGGATCTAACCACGTCCTTATACCTCCAGCTATAACAGATCATCAAGATCACTCCAAAAACAACCAAAAACTCAAGCAAAACTTAGGAAATTTAACCTATCCGAGATTGCATTGATTAAACCTCAATTTCTCATCAATTAAACATTCATTTTTCATCAAAATGACATCTCAAAACATTGCCCAATCGGATCACACGAATTTCATCAAATTAAAAGCAAATCTTTCATTTTAAAGCCAAGATCAAGAACACAATTGTAAAACCTTTTATAAAACACAAATCAAGGATTGCGAACTTGGGAATTTCAGTAAAGAACTGAGAATTTAGAGGAGAAGGACGTTCATACCTCTAAACTTGAGTTTCTCCCTTTTTGGAACCAAGATTCTTGAAAATTCAATTAGCAAATGATAAGGTTTTGTTGAAGGGATGATTAGAGATCAAAAGAGGATTAAAATCTCATATTTGGATGCCAAAATCAGAGGGAAAATGTGCTGGAAAATGTGTTTGGGTTGAGAGAAAGTTGAGAGAAAAGAAAAATGGAATTTGGGAAAAGTTAGTTGAAAAATGCCAAAATATCTTCCCTCCCTTTTACTTTTATTTAAAAACCATAAACTAATCCTTTAATATTTAAGAAAAATCTAGAGAAACTCCTATTGGGTAAATATCTCCTTAAAGATTCAAAGTTTCAATCCTTTTTAAAACAGTCACACAGTTTTCAAAAATTACATTTTGGTCACTAACCCAAACTGTCACACTTCCAAACCTTATTTTGTAAAATTGATTTCACCATTCTCTTATATATAATAAAAGAGGATTTTAAGACATTTTTCCATATTTTTAATACAACCCGAACTAGGCTTTCCTAAATTCACTCTTTTATATTCGAACCGCAACCCGACCGGCCCGGTCCAAACCCAAAACTTCTAAGCCCAAAATTGGGGCGTTACAACTCTCCCCCCCTTAAGAAATTTCGTCCTCGAAATTTACCTGAAGGAAAGAGGTACGGAAACTGCTTCAGCGTGTCATCTTTCCGTTCCCACGTGGCTTCTTCAACACCACGATGCTTCCACAACACCTTTACCAACTCAATGGTCTTGCCTCGAAGAACTTTACTATCCGAATCTAGAACCTTCACCGGTTCCTCATCATAGGTCAAATCCGGATTCAAATCCACCTCTTCCACATGCATCACATGCGAAGGATCCGATCTATACCTCTGAAGCATAGAAACATGAAACACATCATGAATCTTTTCCAACTCTTGAGGTAACCTCAACTTGTACGCAACAGGACCCACACGCTCAATCACCTCGTATGGTCCAATGTACCTAGGGCTCAACTTACCCTTCCGGCCAAACCTCATCACCTTTTTCCAAGGCGAATCCTTCAAAAACACACGGTCACCCACCGCATACTCAATTTCCTTATGCTTCAAATTCGCGTAAGACTTTTGCCGATCAAAAGCTGCCTTCAAACGCTCACAAATGAGCTTCTCCTTCTCGGTGGTTCCTTTCAACAAAGCCGACATCGAAACCAACTTCTGACCCGTTTCAGCTCAACAAAGAGGAGTCCTACCGTTCCTCCGGTACAAAGCTTCATAAGGTGCCATTTGAATACTTGCCTGATAACTATTATTATAGGCAAACTCCACCAAAGGCAAATGTTTCTCCCAAGAGCCCTGGAACTCAATCACAGAGCACCTCAACATATCCTCCAAAACCTGGATAACACGCTCGGATTGACCATCCAACTGAGGATGATAAGATGTACTAAAATTCAACCGTGTACCCAAAGCCTGATGCAAACACTGCCAGAAACGCGATGTAAACCTCGGATCCCTATCCGACACAATCGACTTAGGCAGCTGCACAATCTCAGCAATGTACAGCTCCGCAAGCTTATCCAAGGAGTACGTAGTATGCACAGGCAAGAAATGTGCACACTTCGTCAAGCGATCCACAATCACCCACACCGAATTCTTCTTCGATGGCGACAAAGGAAAACCAGATACAAAATCCATGGTAACCCTTTCCCACTTCCATTCTGGAATTTCCAACGGTTGCAACAACCCTGAAGGAAACTGATGCTCAGCCTTAACCCGCTGACACACCATGCACATGCTGACAAACTCAGGAACATCCTTCTTTAAACCCACCCAATAGTACTCATCATGAAGATCACGATACATCTTAGTACTACCAGGGTGCATAGCAAAAGGACTACTATGACCTTCAGTCAGAATAGCACGCCTCAATTCAGCATCATTGGGCACTACTATCCGACTCCCAAAACACAACACCCCATCATCATTAAAACAGAAATCCGAAGGCTTACCCTCCGCAATATCCTGTACATGCGGTACCAAGGAATCATCCAACAACTGCTTTTCCTTGATCAACTGAACCAAAGATGGTTTCACTTGCAATTCAGCCACCAGACCACCATCACGCGAAATACTCAAACTGGAAAACATAGCCCTTAACTCAACAGCTACCTTTCTACTCAAGGCATCCGCTACAACATTAGCTTTTCCAAGGTGATACTCAATCGTCAAATCATAATCTTTGAGCAACTCCACCCAACGTCGCTGCCTAAGATTCAACTCCTTCTGAGACATCAGATACTTCAAACTCTTGTGATCAGTGTACACAGTACACTTCTCACCATACAGATAATTTCTCCAAATCTTCAAAGCAAAAACCACCGTAGCCAACTCAATATCATGCGTAGGATAATTGCGCTCATGCACTTTCAACTGCCGCGATGCATAAGCCACCACCTTACCCTCTTGCATCAGCACACATCCCAAACCAACATAGGACGCATCACTGTAGACCACAAACTCTTTCCCTGATTCAGGTTGAACCAAGATAGGAGCTTGCATCAAGGCTGCCTTAAGCTTCTCAAAAGCCTGTTGTCTCGCTTCTGTCCACTCATACTTAACATCCTTCTGCAACAACTTTGTCAAAGGTGCAGCAATCTTCGAAAACCCATCCACAAACCTTCGATAGTATCCTGCCAAACCAATGAAACTACGGACTTCATGAACAGACTTAGGAACCTTCCAATTCATCACTGCCTCAATCTTCTGAGGATCAACACGAATCCCTTCAGTAGAAACCACGTGTCCAAGAAACACCACTTCCCTAAGCCAGAACTCACACTTGCTCAGCTTGGCATAAAGCTGATTCTCCAACAAAGCTTGCAACACAATCCTCAAATGCCCTTCATGCTCCTCCTCAGTACGCGAGTACACGAGGATATCATCAATGAACACCGCAACAAATTTGTCCAGGTATTCATGAAATACTCGATTCATCATGTCCATGAAAGCAGCAGGAGCATTTGTCAAACCAAACGGCATCACAAGAAACTCATAGTGCCCATACCTCGTCCTGAAAGCTGTCTTTGGCACATCCACATCCTTCACCTTCAACTGGTAATACCCTGACCTTAAGTCAATCTTAGAGAACACAGCTGCTCCCCGAAATTGATCAAAAAGATCATCAATTCTCGGCAATGGATATCGATTCTTGATAGTAAACTTTTTAAGCTGACGATAATCAATGCACATTCTCATAGTGCCATCCTTCTTCTTCACAAACAAGACCGGTGCACCCCAAGGTGACACACTAGGCCGAATGAAACCACGATCAAGCAACTCTTGCAATTGCGTCTTCAGCTCCTTCAACTCCTTAGGTGACATTCGATAAGGGGTAATGGACACTGGAGTTGTGTTTTCATACAGCTCAATCCCAAACTCCACTTCGTGATTAGGAGGTAACCCAGGAAACTCCTTAGGAAACACACCAGGAAACTCTTGCACAGTCCTGATATCTTGCACACGCAACTCCTTAGAACTAGGATTCATCACAAAAGCCAGGTAAGCTTCACAACCTTGCCTCAGCATCCGGCTCGCCTCCAATGTAGACACCACATTGGCAAGAAACTTCACATTCTCCCCAACCACAACTACCTCATAATCATCCGCAAGCTTCAACGAAACTCGCTTATTCTCACAATCCACTACAGCGCGATGCTCAACAAGCCAATCCATACCGAGGATTACATCAAAACCATAGAAAGGTAACTCCATAAGGTCAACAGGAAAAACATGATCTTGAACAACCAAAGGACATCTTCTATAAAGCTTTCGAGTCACAATAGTCTCACCAAAAGAACTAGTGACACACATACCAACATCCAAAGACTCAACAGGCAAACCAAGCAATTCAGCATGCTCACGCAAAATGTATGAGTGCGTAGATCCAGAATCAATCAAGGAAAGTAATGACAAGGATTGCAAAGTAAAAGTACATGCGATCACATCCGTGTCATTCCTTCCCTCCCTCTGAGCATACACTCTCGCCTGGCCACCACCCTCAGGCTGAACAGCTACCACATGAGCTACATTACGACCACCTTCCTCTCTACGCTGGAAATTACCACGGTCGCGCCCACGACCTCTCTGTGGTGCAACAACAACAAGAGCACGCACTTGGACACCAGCCAACATAGGACACTCTCTCCTCATGTGATCCGTAGATCCACAGTTCAAGCACGAATTACCAGGTGCCACAACAGGAGCTTGCACCTCCCTCACAGCTCGAGGACAATCACGTTTCATATGGCCACGCGAACCACATGTCCAACATGCGCTCGGATCAACTCTAGCCTTGCCTCCCTGAGCAGGCGCACAACCACCTCGCTTAACTGAAGACTGATACTTCTGATCACGTCCCCTCTTGTTCCGTCCACCCCCGGACCTATATTCAGCAACTCGCTTACCAGCACTTGACCCAGCGCTTAACTGAAGAAGATAAACCCAAGTTCATCTCAATGTCCTTTGCCCGACCAGCCAGCACATCGAAATCATTATACTCGGCAGCTAACATATACGTCTTTACTTCCGTCACCAAACCATAACGGAACCTTTCACACCTCTCCCGCTCATCCGGAACAAGCTCAGGTGCGTACTGACTGAGTCGAACAAACTGAACTTCATACTCGGCCACAGGCATGCTCCCTTGGGTAAGAGACATGAATTCCCTTTTCTTTTCATCTAGGTACCTCACACCTAGATACCTTCTCTTGAACGCGTTCTGAAAGAACGTCCAAGTCACATCAGCATCCGCCATCCCAGAGATAGTGGTTGTCCACCAAGTGTAAGCATCGTCCTGCAGCAAGGATACTACACAGCCCAGCTTCTGCACATCAGTGCAACTCATTTGACCCAATATTCTCTTGGTACTTTCCAACCAAGACTCCGAACCTTCAGCAGACAAACCCCTGAACTCAGTCCCTCCCAGACTACGCAACCGTTCCAAAGGTAGTCTAACACCAGCATCTCCTTGATGCCCAGCTCCTTGAGCTCTAGCTACCGCTGCTCGAAAAGCACCAGCAATAGCTTGTACCAGCATTGTCATGTCAGGAATAGCTTGCCCCTGACCAGCTTCAGGTCCAGCGCCCTCAGCACCAGCACCAGCTGCAGCTCCTTCACCCCCAGCACCACCACCACCAGGCGGAGGAGGTAAATCCACCACATTCTCGGCATTCTCTTCATTTTCATTTTGAGCCATAGCTTGCGTATTAACTCTCAACTCTCTACGAGGTGCCATTCACTAACAATGCAATCACAATGCAAATAAACAAAATCAGGCCCAGCAAGGTAAGCAATCCAAGTACTCAAGCTCATTTCCAATTAAAAACAATATCATTTCATTAGCTTTGATTTGGCAATGGGTATCCACAACAAGTTTCACCACAGCAAACACCACAATTGTAACATATTTACAATTCACTCATCATGCTTTCACTCAACAAGCATGTAAAGCATACATACTTTAGTCAACCTTGATTAACGACCTTTTTTTTCCCTTTTTAATCTTGTCATGATGCACATTAACCCTAGATATGTTCACAAGATCAGCATACTCAAAGATCATAAGAGTCAGAGAACATTCAGGGCCTCAATTGCACAAATTAAAATTTTAGGGACCAAACTGCAAATTCTGAAAATTATAGGGACTTAACCCAATTAAAAGTTACCAATATGAAATTAATCATCTTTCATGCTTCTCTGTCAAATTTCAGCTCAAACTGACATCTCAAACCCATTCAATTGCAACAACAAGGTTCAGGACTAAAACGCAAACATTTCAAAACATATAACCATCAAATTCAGAGCCCAACGGTCGAGTGTTCCAAAACAGGGAGGACCTGTTCCGAAACGTGGGACCGTTCCAAAACGGGTTCCGAAACTAGGCTTGGCAGTAGCATTTCCGTTCTGGAACGGTTCCTCCCGTTTCGAAACACCTAGGCCATTTCAGGCCCCTGTTCCGAAACGGTAGCACCCGTTCCGATACGGCCTACCCAGATTTGCAGAATTTTGCTGTTTAAACACACATTTGACCCATCAAACATGCTCCAAATGCAACCAAATTAAACCAGCAAGTCAATACATGCATAAGGAACATAATTGCATCAACCATATTCAAACATGGCATCAATTAAGCAAATCCCCAGTTCTATAGGCATGCATCGTACTTAGAAAACCATTCAAGCATCAATATACCAAAACCACCTCACAAAGGCCAAATATATGTTCCAACATCAATAACAACATAAAACCATCTTAGGGGGTCCAAAACATCTCCCAAAACAACAACATAGGTCCCCCATTGCCAAATGCCCAAAAGCTAATAGTTTTAGGAAAATGTTCACCATACATGAGCTTAAATCCTCACTTGGATGCTTAGCTTCCTTGCTGCCCCAAATGCACTTCAATGCTCTGCATTATTGTTGTAAGAAAAGAGAGAGCGTAAGCAAATAGCTTAGTGAGGAATGCTCATTTAAAACAACACAATAATGCATTTATAAAACACATTTATAAACCTTTGTTCAAATCATCATTTGTACATGCACATAAGCATTTAAAACAAGCAATTCATGCTTCAAGTTTATAACATGTCATATTGGCCACAAGTGATACAATCAACATAGATCCACACATGGACTTTTAAACACCATTGCGATCTTACAATTCACAAGGACCACACATGGAATTTTAAACACCATTGGGTCCTTAGCACAAGAATCATCCATGGACTTTTAACCACCATGGTGTTCTTACAATTCACAAGGACCACACAAGGACTTTTAAACACCTTTGTGTCCTTAACAAGAATCACCCATGGACTTTTAACCACCATGGTGTTCTTAAATATACAAGGCTCACACAAGGACTTTTAACCACCTTTGTGACCTTAACCAAGAACCAACCATGGAATTTTAACCACCATGTTGTTCTTAAAATACACAAGATTCACACAAGGACTTTTAACCACCTTTGTGATCTTAACCAAGAACCAACCATGGACTTTTAACCACCATGTTTTTCTTAAAACAAGAACCGCCTATGGACTTTTAACCACCATAGTGTTCTTAACCCTTCTCAAACATCACTTGCCAATATGCATCATTAACAACAATATTCCACTGTTTTAAAGCATTTATCAAAGCCATAATCATCATGCATCATTATGCATCAAAACCACATTTAACAATGTTCAAAAACAAGAATCTCTTACCTTGAGCATTCTTCAACACATGGCTTATAAAATCAGCAACTAAACATGCTAAATATGCTTTCAAAACAGGATTTAAAACATGCAAACAAATCACATTGCATACCACCAATTCATGGTTCATCATCAAGAGAGTTTTTCCGAAAACTTACTCTTGAGCTTAGCAAAGTTGTTTAGACTTAAACTAAGCTCCCAAACCTTCAAAACATTGGTTTCAAAGCTGAAAACCAAAATCCACTCACCGATTCCGTTTAGCCACTTGCCGAAACACCAATCAAGCTACCGGATCACCACCACAAGGATCCGAAGATGTCTCCCCTATTTTAAACACATCAAAGCAGAGGATTAATGCATCATCATGCATTAATAGCTTCAATGAAAGCACCTAAACTCGCTGCTCTCATCCACACTCCATTTTCGGCTACCAAAAAAAACCGAAAACACATCCAAACAACTCCACAACACTACCCAGCCAAGATCCATCAATTCTAAACATCCTTAAAAATCAATTAACATCCAAAAAGGATCTAACCACGTCCTTATACCTCCAGCTATAACAGATCATCAAGATCACTCCAAAAACAACCAAAAACTCAAGCAAAACTTAGGAAATTTAACCTATCCGGGATTGCATTGATTAAACCTCAATTTCTCATCAATTAAACATTCATTTTTCATCAAAATGACATCTCAAAACATTGCCCAATCAGATCACAAGAATTTCATCAAATTAAAAGCAAATCTTGTATTTTAAAGCCAAGATCAAGAACACAATTGTAAAACCTTTTATAAAACACAAATCAAGGATTGAGAACTTGGGAATTTCAGTAAAGAACTGAGAATTTAGAGGAGAAGGACGTTCATACCTCTAAACTTGAGTTTCTCCCTTTTTGGAACCAAGATTCTTGAAAATCCAATTAGCAAATGATATGGTTTTGTTGAAGGGATGATTAGAGATCAAAAGAGGATTAAAATCTCATATTTGGATGCCAAAATCAGAGGGAAAATGTGCTGGAAAATGTGTTTGGGTTGAGAGAAAGTTGAGAGAAAAGAAAAATGGAATTTGGGAAAAGTTAGTTGAAAAATGCCAAAATATCTTCCCTCCCTTTTACTTTTATTTAAAAACCATAAACTAATCCTTTAATATTTAAGAAAAATCTGGAGAAACTCCTATTGGGTAAATAGCTCCTTAAAGATTCAAAGTTTCAATCCTTTTTAAAACAGTCACACAGTTTTCAAAAATTACATTTTGGTCATTAACCCAAAATGTCACACTTCCAAACCTTATTTTGTAAAATTGATTTCACCATTCTCTTATATATAATAAAAGAGGATTTTAAGACATTTTTCCATATTTTTAATGCAACCCGAACTAGGCTTTCCTAAATTCACTCTTTTATATTCGAACCGCAACCCGACCGGCCCGGTCCAAACCCAAAACTTCTAAGCCCAAAATTGGGGCATTACAAGGAGCCAATAATGTTATAATCTTTAGGGAGCTATGGTGCAATTACACCTTCCTTAAATTGACATGTGTTTTAAATGGGTTTTAGATAATTAAAATGGTGATGTTTTATTTTAATTAAAATGAGTTAATTGGGAAATTGAGAATTCATTTCAGGTAACTAACTTTCATTTCAGCAAAACCAATTTCCCAACTCTTTTCTCCAGATTTCTTTTCTCCCAAACACTCTCCCTTTGATTTCTAAACATATTCCAAGAGTTCTCTTCAAATCCTTCAAGAATTGTTAAGGAAACTTGTCAATCATTGAGGAAGGCAAGGATTGAAGGTAAATCCCATTCTCAACCTTCAATCTAGATTCTTTATTGAAATTCCCAAGATCTTTGGCTTCTAATTGATGTTTTTGGGTGAGTTTTTATTATAGTTTTGATTTGAGATCAAAATCTTCCAAATGTGATTGAAATCTTGATTTTCGGATTTGATTTGATGAGTTCTATTTTGGATTGGTTTTAATTGAGTTTTGAGTTGATTATTATGTTAAAAAGGGGTTTTGATAATATAGATCCCGAAATTCTTGAGATCCTTGAGTTTCTTGATGGTTTTATTTGGGTTATTGAGGTGAAATGATGGTGTTATGCATGCTAGAGGTATAAGGATGGGTTTAGGTTGTTTTAAGATGAGTTTTGATGTTTATAAATGGTTGAAAGTGATGTATGTTGACTGGGCTTTGTTTAGAAAGCAATTGATTGAGTTTTGGTTGTTTCATATGGGTAAATTGGTGTAGTTTTGGTGAGCAACGAGTTTGAGTTTGGTTGCTGGTGTTGAAATGCAATTTGATTCATTTGGATCTCTGTTTTGATGATATAAAAATAGGGGATCTTGATCCGAAAGCAAACGAAGCATTTGTGAAGGCTTTGGAAGGGTGATTTTCTTGTCGGCGAGCAAGGTTTCGTGTATCGGTGAGTGAAAATGGATTTTCCAGCTTTGTGACGCTTTGAGCGTGGTCTTGGGAGCTTAGTGTAAGTTTTAAACACTTAGCTAAGCTCAAGAGTAAGTGATTCGGAAGTCTCTCTCGGAATGTGCTATGTTTTTGTGGAAAATTCACTTGAATTGAATGTGATTTTAGTTACAGTTTTAAAGCATGTTTTAAGCATTGTTGATGCTGGTTTTTAATGCCTTTTTGTTAAGGATGCACTTGGTAGATGATCCCTGGAATCAAGAATATATATATATATATATATATTTGAGTTTAAGCATGTTTATGCTTGTGAATATGGCATTGTGATTTATGCTTGTAAAACATTGGGATAATGTTGGTAAATGATTATATTGGCAAGTGATGAAAATGGTTTTTGCTTACTTTAATCGGATATAGTTATCTAGCTATAGGATTAGGTGCACCATGATTAAAGTCGCCTTGGATGTCGAGGGGTTGTGATTGTACCGTATACTCCATCCAAGTACCCTAACGATCGAGGCTAAGATCACAACGGTGGATGGTTAAATCCCATGTGTGGATCTTGTAGTATGTGTCTCGTGCTCTCATTCGTGAAATTATACAACTATCGATGAGTGGTGTTGAGGGGTTATGATTGTACCGTTAAACTTTACAACGAGTGTCACAACGGTTGATGGCTTAATCCCGTGTGTGAGCCTTGTGTGGTCCGGTAGTGTGTATGAAGCCTGTGGGACAACGCTTGTAATCCGCATATCCGATTGTGTCATTTGTGTTGCTTTTGGTATGGATTGAGGGTTGATCACTTGCTAGCCAATATAATGCTGTTGATTATAGATTTAAGCATGTGATGCTTTGTATTATGCTAGAATGCATGTGATGCTTGGTTTAAGCATGAGCAAAAGATTATTTGTTGTTATTATAATGATGCTAAGAGCATGTGGTTTAAAAAGTGCATTGATTCTTTAAAAGGGCATGATTTAAGTCAAGTCATGAGATGACAAATGGTGATATTGTGGTTTTATAAAATGCATTGATGAATGTTGGTTTTAGCGATCCTCACTAAGCTTTATACTTAAGCTCATTTGTTTCATCAATGCAGAAAATTGAGCTTTAGAGGCAGCAAGTGGTTTACATGTATCTTGTCTAAACCATATATGTGGTTTTACCTTGTTGTAATAAAAGGCAATGGGTGGGATTTCTACTCTTGGTTATATTTGGTGATGTTAAACAACTTAAGCTCATTTGTTTCATCAATGAGTATTGGTTTAATCTTGAATGTGGTTTTTAGCCTTTTTGTTGTTTTGACATCTAGGAAGCATGCCTATAGTTTTAAAGATTGCAAGTATGATGCTATGATATAGCTTGAGCTTCGTTTTGGTATTCTGTGATGTTTATTTACATTGTTTGTGTGTTGTGGCATGTGTTGGAATGGTTTCGGAGGTGGAAAGTTGTGTTAAACAAGCATTTAGGAAAATTGTAGGGCCAGGCGTTTCAAAACGCCCTTATCTGTTTCGAAACGGTGGCCTGTAATGGTCATAGTGTTTCGTAACGGATAGGCACGTTCCGGAACATTTCGCTACTGTAAATCATCGTATCTAAACTAATCATTTGGGTAACGAAACACACCCGCATATCGAAATGGTCAACATGGTTTTGAAACGACCATTCTGATACAGGGTCTTGTGTTCCGAAACACTTGACCGTTGGATGTTGATTTTGAATTGTTCCAGGTTTCTGTTTCTTACGTTTTGGTCCTTAAATGTCGTAATTTTAATTGGTTGAGTTTGGATGTTCCATTTGAGTTGAAATTTGTCGTGCTGGCATGTAACATGATTAATTTTGGATTGGTAACTTTAAAATATGGTTAGTTCTTGTAAATCTGGAAATTTACAATTTGGTCCCTAAAAGACAAAAGTATGCAATTGAACCCGACGATGTGCCGTTTTCACCTAATCGATTTATTAATCATACATGATAATAATGTGCATCTAGAAAAAATAAAAAAGGTAGCTAATCGAGGTTGACTTTGGTTTTCCCCGTGTGATCTTCTTAGTTCAGGTCAAACGTCTAGGCCAAGCTATGTGAGTTACATTTGTTGGTATCAGAGCTAGGTTATGAAAGAATTCGGGATGGTGGTAAGAGAAATTGGTATGATTGGTGTATGATTGTTTGAAAAAGCATGTTTTGATTGAATGATGGTGTTTATGCCATGCTTGATTGTTGTAAATCGTATGTGAGATAAATATGGTTGCATGTTGATAATGTGTCAAGGATGTATGCTGATTTTGGATGAGGTATTGCATGATGTATATGATATGCTATGTTATGCTTGAGGGAAATCGGGGTTCCCATTTCCTTATTACACTAATTAAATGTTCTTGTGAACTTGGATCCTTGCTTCAGGTTGGCATAAATCATGATTTGATTTGTTGTTTTTTTATGCCTTGTTAAAATAGCACTATGGGTTCGAGGAGAGAGCTTAGGTCGAACACGGTAGTGCATGTGGTTGAGCAGGGAAACCAGGGTAATCAAGGGGTTGATGTCCCTCATGGTGGAAACTTACCTCCTCCGCACACCACCTGGAGGTGGGGAGCAGGAGCAACAAGGACACGTTGGTCTTGATTTGGGTAATCTAACGCCGCTGGTTCAGGAGATAACCGGAGCATTTCAGGTTGTGGTAGCCAGAGCGCACGTTCAAGCCCCTACAGCTAGGCAGATGGGTTTGCTTTGGAGAGGCTGAGGAGTTGAGGAGCTGTTGAGTTCTATGGTATGTCCCATGAGGCGTCGGAAGCCTAGTTGGCTAGCACGATCCGTATCATGGATCATATGGGATGTAATGAAGTGCGCAAGCTGAGATGCATTGTTACTTTACTCAAGGGTGATGCGTATAGCTGGTGGACGACCATCGCCGCTGATAAGAAACCCAATGAAGTAGATTGGGAGTTTTTTTAGAGGTGCTTTTAAGAGAAAGTATCTGGGAGTGAGATACTTGGATGAGAAGAAGCACGAGTTCAAGTCGCTTGTTCAGGGAAACCTATCTCTGGCTGTGTAAGAGGTCTAGTTCGTACGTCTCAGCCAGTACGCCCCTGAGTTAATGCCAAGTGAGAGGCATCGTTGTGATCGCTTCTGGTATGGGCTGGTGCAGGAAGTCAAGACTTATATGTTGGCTACAGACTACACAGATTTCGATGTGCTTGTATGTCGAGCTAAGGACATCGAGCAAAACTTGGGTCTGTTATCTCGTGGAGGTGGTTCTAGCTCTAGAAAGAGAGCAGCTGAGTCTAGTTCCGGTGGTGGACGAAACAATAGACGCAGAGATAAGAGGTATCAGCCTGGTTCTAGGAGAGGCAATGTTGGACATGGTACACCAGTTCAGGAAGACAGGATGAGGGCGGATCAGAACACGTGTTGGACGTGTGGTTCTCGGGGTCATCTACTGCGAGATTGTCCTCGTGTGGCTAGGGAGGCACAGGCTCCTATTGTGGTGACAAGGAATTCTTCCTAGAACTGTGGGTCAGCAGATTATACAAGGATGGAGTTTCTTCTGTTGGTCCGTGGAGGCCAAGGACGTGCACCTGCTGTGGCTGCACCTCAGAGAGGTCGTAGGCGCGGCCGAAGAAATTTCTAGAGGAGAGATGCGGGCCAGCTAGAAATTGCTAATGTTGTAGCAGCTCAGCTTGAGGGAGGGGGTCCAACGAGGGTTTATGGTCAGCGCGAGGAGCACAACGATACCGATGTCATCGCAAGTACCTTTGTTTTCCAGTCTTTATCATTGTTGGCTTTGATTGATTCTGGATCCACGCATTGTTATATCTTGAGTGAGCATGCACATTTGCTTGATATTCCTGTTGAGTTGCTTGAAGTAGGAATGCAAGTGACTTGTTCTTTTGGTGAGACTGTAGTAATTAGGAAGTTGTATCAGATGTGTCCCTTGTTTGTTCAGGGTCACATTTTTCTTTTGGATCTGATGGAGTTACCCTTTATGGTTTTGATGTGATCGTTGGTATGGATTGTATGTCTGACCATAGAGCAGCGGTTGACCTTGATGTTAAGCGAGTCACCTTAAAACTTGCTGATGATTATGAAGTGGTGGTAGTAGGCGAGAATGTGAAATTCTTGTTGAATGTGATTTTTGCTATGGAAGCAAACCGTATGCTGTGATTGGGTTGTGAGGCATATCTTGCATATGTGATGAATCTTGGTACAAAGGAAGAATTGCCGGGGTTGACGCCAAACATAGAAGTTGAATTTGGTATCGAGTTGTATGAGAATAGGACTACGGTGTCCATTGCTCCTTATCGCATGAAACCTAAAGAGCTAAAAGAGTTGAAAATGCAACTTCAGGAGTTGCTGGACCGAGGGTTCATCCGGCCAAATGTGCCACCTTGGTGAGCATCGATGTTGTTTGTAAAGAAGAAAGATGGGATGATGCGGATGTGCATAGATTATCGGCAACTGAAAAAGTTGACGATCAATAATAAGTATCCTTTGCCAAGGATTGATGATCTCTTTAATCCGTTTCGAGGAGCCTCAGTGTTTTCTAATATAGATCTGAGGTCAGGGTATTATCAGTTGAAGGTGAAAGTTGTGGACGTACCTAAGACCGATATTCGGTCAAGGTACGGGCATTACAAGTTCTTAGTGATGCTGTTTGGTTTGACAAACGCACCTGCTGCTTTCATGGACATGATGAATCGTGTGTTCCATGAGTTCTTCAATCAGTTTGTGGTTGTGTTCATCGATGATATCCTTGTGTATTCTCGTACCGAGGAGGATCATGATAGACACTTGAGAATCGTTTTGCAAGCGTTGTTGGAGAACCGGTTGTTTGCCAAGCTAAGTAAGTATGAGTTGTGGCTTAAGGAGGTGGTCTTGCATGGGCATGTTGTATCAGCTGAGTGTATTCGTGTTGATCCGCATAAAGTAGAGGTTGTGATGAGTTGGAAGGTGCCTAAGTCGGTGGCAAAGGTACGAAGTTTTCTTGGGTTAGCTGGGTTTTGTCGTAGGTTTGTCAAGGGTTTCTCGAAGATTGTTGCACCTTTGACCAAGTTGTTGCAGAAGAATGTTCGCATTGAGTGAACTGACGAGAGGTAGCAAGCTTTTGAGAAGCTTAAGGAAGCTTTGACGCAAGCTCCTCTCCTGATTCAACCTGAGTCTGGTAAGGAGTTTGTGGTCTATAGTGATGCGTCCATCGTTTGTTTGGGCTGTGTGTTAATGCAGAAGGGTAAGGTGGTAGCTTATGCATCTAGGAAGTTGAAGGTGTATGAGCGTAACTACCCTACTCACGATCTTGAGCTTGCGACTGTTGTGTTTGCTTTGAAGATCTGGTGGAATTATCTGTATGGAGGAAAGTGTGTGGTCTTCACGGATCATAAGAGCTTAAAGTATCTTATGTCTTAAATGGAGTTGAATCTTAGGTAACGTCGATGGGTGATGTTGCTTAAGGATTATGATCTGTCGATCGAGTATCACCCGGGAAGGCAATGTTGTGGTTTGTGCTTGTAACACCCCAATTTTGGGCTTAGAAGTTTAGGGTCTGAACCGGACCGGTCTGATTTTCGGTTCGAATATAAAAGGAGGTTTTAGGGAAAGCCAAGTTCGGGATGCTTTAAAAATATGGAAAAATATCTAAAAATCATCTTTTAATATATAAAAGAGAGTGGTGAAATCAATTTTACAAAATAAGGTTTGTAAGTGCAACATTTCGAAATAGTGACTAAAATGCGGTTTTTGAAAAGTTCAGTGGTGACTGTTTTGTAAGGATTGAAACTTTGAATCTTTAAGGAGCTAATTTACCCAAGAAAGGATTTCTCCAGATTTTTCTTAGATTTTAATGATTTAATTAATGTTTAATTAATTAAAGGAATAGTGAAAAACCAATTTTTAGATTTCATAACTTTTTGTTAAAACTTTATCATCTTATTTTCTCTCAAAATTCTCTCAGCCAAACACATTTCTACAACAACCTTTCTATTGATTTTCACACAAATTTATGAGGTTTCAATCATCAATTGATTCCCAATCCTTTCTACATCAAATCCTCTTGTTTTGCTTATTGAATTTTCAAGGATTTTGGCTCTAATCAAGGTGAAATCTACATTTAAAGGTAAGGATGTTCTTCTCCTCTAAATACTCAGTTCTTTACTAATTTTCCCAAGTTCTCAATCCTTAAATTAAGTTTTATAAAATGTTTTAATGTCGTGATCTTCATTTTGGCTTAAAACTCAAGATTTGGAAGAAATCTTGAAGAATTTTGTGGTGTTTGTTTGGGCTCTGTTTTGAGATGATTATTAAATGTATTTTGGATGTCTAATGATGTGTAAATGAGGTTTGATCAATGCAATCCCGAATAGGTTATGTTTCCTAAGTTTTTGCTTTTGAAAATGGTGGTTTTTGGGGTGATCTTGGTGTTCTGTTAATGCTGGAGGTATAAGGACGAGTTTGGGTTCATTATAGATGTTAATTAATGTTTTTGAAAGTTTAGAATTGATTGATCATGGTTGGGCTTTGTTTTGGGAGAATTTGGAGGTGATTTCGGTTGTTTTTGGTGGCCGAAATGAGGTTCTTGAGTAGAGCAATGAGTTGAGTTGTGTTACTGGTTTTTTTAATGCATGATGATGCATTAATCCTCGGTTGTTATGTGTTTAAAATAGGGGAGAATGATCCGGAAGCAATAAAGGTGGCGTTGGAGGGTTCGCATGCTTGGAAGGCTTGTCGGCTAGCATAGTTTTGTGCATCAGTGAGTGGAAAAGAGTTTTCCAGCTTTGAAACATTTTCGACAAGGTTTTGGGAGCTTAGTTTAAGTCTAGACAACTTAGCTAAGCTCAAGAGTAAGTAAATGGAATTTCTCTCTTGGTTTGTGCTATGATTTGGTTTTAAATGCACTTGGGGTGATTGTGTTTTAATTACTGTTTTTAAGCATGTTTAGACATGGTTTAATGCTAGTTTTGAAAGCTATGTGTTGAAGGATGCTCAAGTTAAAAGATCCTTGTTTTGGCTTGTTGTTAGATTGGTGGTAGTGCATGGTGATGCATGGTATTTAATGGCTTTGTTTAATGCTTTAAAAAAAGTTAATTAATGATGGTATTTGATGTATATTGGCAAGTGATGTGAGTGGTTTGTGGTTACTTTAATCAGATATAGTTAGCCGGCTATAAGATTGGGTGCACCGTGAATTAAGTCCCCTTGGATGTTGAGGTATTGCGATTTTACCGTAAACTCCATCCAAGTATCCTAACGAGAGAGGTAAGATCACAACGGTGGTTAAAAGTCAATGTGTGGATATTGGTGAACTCACAACGGTGGTGAAAAGTCCGTGTGAGGATTTTGGTATGGTCACAACGATGGTTAAAAGTCCGTGTGTGGATCTTGTTAAGGTCGCAACGGTGGTTAAAAGTCCGTGTGTGGATCTCGTTAAAGTCAGAACGGTGGTTAAAAGTTCGTATGTAGATCTTGTGTTATGTGTCTCGTACTCTCGTTAGTGAGTTATACAACTATTGATGAGTGATGTTGAGGGGTTGTGATTGTACCGTTAAACTCCATCACGAGTGTTGAGGGGTTGTGATTGTACCGGTAAACTCCACCTTATGTTGTTCGGTAGTGTGTTTGAAGCGTGTGGGACAACGCTTGTAATCCGCGTATCTGGTTGTGTCTTATGTTGTAATGGTTTATGGTTTATCGCTTGAATGCCAATATAATGTATTTGAATGAAATGAAGCGAGAGATGTTTGAAAATGATGCAAGTGTATATCTTCTTTTGTGAGTGGTGCATATGTGCTTGGAATCTCTTTAGTGCATTGAAGTCTTGTGAAGACTTGTTGGAAAAGCCATGTAATGCAAATGTAGCTTTATAGTTCATGTGTTTTGCATTTGTTGAATGCATGAGATGGTTAAAAGAAACAAATGGTTTCCAAAAGGTATTTTGCTTCGAAATGATCATCAAGCATGAAGGAAGTATGTTGTGAGGTGGAGGTGTGTTCCAAGGAATTTGAGTTAACTTTGCATGTGGTGTTCATGCATGGAAAGGCTTAAATGTTAGTGGTTGCAAGTTTGTGGTTTGGGGTGAGTTGTTTAGCCTTTCAAAGTTAAGGGATTGGTTTTCATGTTGAGCAATGCATGATTTAAATCATGTTGTTTCAAAAGAGGTTTTCAAACAATGCTTCGGTTTATTGATTTGTATCTACTTTTTAAGAAGGTTTTATGATTCGCTGCATTTATGGTGTTTGGTTTTGAGCATTCCTCACTAAGCATTATGTGCTTACGCTCCTTTTTGTCCTTCAATGCAGATAATTGAAGTTGGGGCAGCAAGAAGCAAGGGATTCAAGAAGAGCTCCACTTGAGAAGTATGTCTTGGTTTATAGCTATAGATAATAAAGGCAATGGGGGGAAGAGTCTTTAATATGGATGTGTAATGAGATTGTGTATGTTGACCATGTTCGGTTTGTGGTTTGAATCTTGTTGATTATCGCTTTGTAACATTTGAATCTTCTTCTTCATAAGTTGTTATGCTATGCTTCTTGTTTTTAAAAGCATGATCACGTGTTGGATTTGTTGAATGAGTTGGTGCACCTATGGTTTGATTTGTATCTGGTTTTTAATGCATTTTAGTAGTTATGATGCTTGGCATGTTGTTGATATGTTGAGGAATGATTTAAAGTATGTTTGTTGGTGTTTGGATGTGAAAAACCAGAATTTTCTGCTGTTACTGGGCAGGGTGTATCGAAACACCCTTGGCTGTTTCAAAACAGGTGCATGAATTGGCCTGGGCGTTTCGAAATGGCTAGAGGTGTTTCGAAACACTTTGGCCACTGGCAGGCCATGTTTCGAAACAAGCCTCGAAACAAACCCGTGTTTCGGAACAGTCAACCCCGTTTCGAAACAGGTGAACGTTGGGCACTAATTTAAATGGTTTAAAGGTTTGCAAGCTTTACGTTTTAGTCTTGAAAATTGTTCTTGCAATTGCATGAGTTCCTAATTTTGCAAGCTGAAATTTGGCAGAGAGGCTCGGAATATGATTAATTGAGGTTTGGTAAAACTAAAATCTTGAAAGTCTTTTTATTTACCAAAATTTACATTTTGGTCCCTAATTTTGTGATTTCTTTGCAATTGAGTCCCTTATTATTATTTGAACGATGTGCTTTTCGCGTATGTGTTTCTCGAGAGTACGCTTAGGGTTAATGTGCATCTAGATAAGTTTAAAAAGAAAAAAAGTTGTCGTTAATCAAGGTTGACTTTCGAGTTGACTTTGGTTTTCCCCGTGTAATCTTCATAGTTCGGGTCAATCGTCTAGGCCGGGCTAAGGGGGTTACAGTGCTTTGAGCAGAAAAGTGGTTGTGGAGTTGAGGGTGATGTTTGCTCGCATGATCATAGCGCGAGATGGTGGTCTTGTTGCTGAATTGCAAGTGAAACCATCTCTGATTCAGTTGATCAAGGATAAACAATTGCTAGATGATTCTCTTGTCACTCATGTTCAGGACATTGCGGAGGGTAAGCCTTTGAATTTCAATTTTAATGATAATGGTGTGATGTGTTTTGGGAGTCGAATGGTGGTGCCAGATGATGTTGAGTTGAGGCGCACTATTCTGACTGAAGCTCATGGTAGTCCTTTCCCTGTGCACCCTGGCAGTACAAACATGTATCATGATTTGAAGGATGAGTACTACTGTGTGGGGTTGAAAAAAGATGTGACTAAGTTCGTTGGGAAGTGCATGGTGTGTCAGCGAGTTAAGGCTGAACACCATATACCTTTGGGGTTGTTGCAACCTGTGAGAATTCCAGAGTGGAAGTGGGGATTTTGTGTCTGGTTTGCCTTTGTCACTATCAAAGAAGAATTCAGTTTGGATGATTGTGGATCGTCTCCCGAAGTGTGCACATTTCTTGCCTATGCATTCTACATACACCTTGGATAAGCTGGCAGAGCTGTATATTGCTGAGGATGTGCGGTTGCACGGGGTGCCAAAGTTCATAGTGTCGGATAGGGATCTGAGGTTTACATCACAGTTCTGGAAATGTTTGCATCAAGCCTTGGGTACACGGTTGAATTTCAGTACTTCTTATCATCCTCATACGGATGGACAGTCAGAACGTGTGATCCAGGTGCTTCAGGACATGTTGAGATGTTGTGTTATAGATTTTCAGGGTTCTTGGGAGAAGCACTTGTCGCTAGTTGAGTTTGCTTACAACAATAGTTATCAAGCAAGTATCCAGATGGCTCCATACGAAGCTTTGTATGGGAGGAAGTGTAGGACTCCTCTTTCTAGAGTAGAAGCTGGGAAGAAGATGATTTCGATGCCGAGTATGTTGAAAGGAATGACCGAGAAGGTGAAGCTCTTACGTAAGCATTTGAAGGCAGAATCGGATCAGCAAAAGTCTTACGTGGATCTGAAGCTTAAGGAAATCGAGTTCACGATTGGCGGACGTGTGTTTTTGAAGGTATCGCCTTGTAAGAAGGTGATGAGATTTGGGCGTAAGGGTAAGGTTAGCCCAAGGTTTATTGGACTATACGAGGTTGTGGAGCGTATTGGTCTTGTGGCGTATCGGTTGAGGTTGCCTTCTGAGCTGGAAAATATACATGATGCGTTTCATGTCTCGATGTTGCAGAGGTCCAGATTGGATCCTTCACATGTGATGCCTATTGAAGAGATAGATTTGAATCCATATCTGTCATCTGATGAGGAACCATTGAGGATTCTAGATTTGCGCAATAAAGATTTTCGCGGCAAGACGGTAGAGCATGTGAAGGTGTTGTGGCGACACTAAGGAGTTGAGGAGGCTACTTGGGAAAGCGAGGCGGACATGCTGAAGCTGTTTCCGTACCTTTCTCCTTCAGGTAAAATTTCGGGGACGAAATTTCCTAAGAGGGGGAGAGTTGTAACGCCCTGGTTTTGGGCCTAGATATTTTAGACATCGGATCAGACCGGTCGGTAGCGGTTCGAATTGTGTTAGGTGATTTAGGGAAATCAAGGATCAAGAAAGGATAACAATATGGTAAAATTTGATAAAATCCTCTTAAATCATGTTTAAGGGGTTGGTCAAATCAATTTTACAAAATATGCTTTGGAAGTGGTACATTTTTGTTAGTGACCAAAATGTAAAGTTTCAAAACTGTGGAAAAATGAAGTTTTAAAAGAGAAGCCATGTAACCCCCTTAACCCGGCCCAGACGGTTGAACCGAACTAAGAAGTTTACACGGGAAAAACCAAAGACAACCCGAAAGTCAACCTTGATTAGCGACCCTTTTTATTTATTTAATCTTATCTAAATGCACATTAACCCTAAATATATTCATACAATCAGCATACTCAAAGATCATCGCAATCAGAAAACATTTATGGACTCGATTGCACAAAACACGAATTTAGGGACCAAAACGTAAATTCTGGAAATTACAAGGACTTAACCAACTTTTGAGTTACCATTATGAAATTAGTCATGTTTCATGCTTCTCTGCCAAATTTCAGCTCAAACGGACACCTCAAACTCATTCAATTGCATAAACAAGGTTCAGGACCAAAACGCAAGGATTTCAAAACATTTAACCAACAAAATCAGTGCCCAACGGTCGAGTGTTTCGGAACAGGGATGATCCGTTCCGAAACGCGGGACTGTTCCGAAACGAGTTCCGGAACAGGGCTTGGCAGTAGCAAAACTGTTTCGGAACAGTTCCACCCGTTTCGGAACGCCTAGGCCATTTCAGGCCCTCCGTTCCGATACGGTAGCACCTGTTCCGAAACAGGCTGCCCAGATTGCAGAAATTTTGCTGGTTTAATACATAATTGATCCATCAAACATGCTCCAAAGGCAACCAAATTATACCAGCAAGTCATTACATACACAAGGAACATAATAGCATCAACCATTCTCAAACATGGCATCAATTAAGCAAATCCCCAATTCTAAAGGCATGCATCTTATGTAGAAAACCATTCAAGCACCATAATACCAAACCAACTTCACAAAGGCCAATTACATGTTCCATCATCAACAGCAACATAAAACCAACTTAGGGAGTCCAAAACATCTCCCAAATCAACAACATAGGTTCCCCATTGCCAAAAGCTAATAGTGTTAAGAAACTTTCACCATACATGAGCTTAGTTCTTCACTTGGATTCTTGACCTCTTGCTGCCCTTATAAGCACTTCAATGCTCTGCATTATTGGTTCAAGAAAAGAGAGAGCGTAAGCAAATAGCTTAGTGAGGAATGCTCTTTTAAAACAACTCAATAATGCATTTATAAAACTCCTTTATAAACCTTAGTTCAAAACAACATTTGTACATGCACATAAGCATTTAAAACAAGCATTTCATGCTTCAAATTATTAACATGTCATATTGGCCACAAGTGATAATCATAATCTTTTTCCATCTCAAAATACAATCAACACAAGATCCACACATGGACTTTTAACCACCATTGTGATCTTACAATTCACAAGGACCACACATGGACTTTTAACCACCATTGTGTCCTTAGCACAAGAATCACCCATGGACTTTTAACCACCATGGTGTTCTTACAATCCAAAAGGTCCACACAAGGACTTTTAACCACCTTTGTGACCTTAACACAAGAATCACCCATGGACTTTTAACCACCATGGTGTTCTTACAATACACAAGGTCCACACAAGGACTTTTAACCACGTTTGTGACCTTACCATACACAAGGCTAACACAAGGACTTTTAACCACCTTTGTGACCTTAGTACAAGAACCAACCATGGACTTTTAACCACCATGTTGTTCTTAATACAAGAACCACCTATGGACTTTTAACCACCATAGTGTTCTTAACCATTCTCAAGACATCACTTGCCAATATACATCATTTAACAACAATATTCCACTGTTTTAAAGCATTTAACAAAGCCATAATCATCATGCATCGTTATGCACCAAAACCACATTTAACAATGTTCAAAAACAAGAATCTCTTACCTTGAGCATCCTTCAACACATGGCTTATAAAATCAGCAAATAAACATGCTAAAATATGCTTTCAAAACAGAATTTAAAACATGCAAACAAATCACATTGCATTCAACCAACTCATGGTTCATCAACAAGAGAGTTTTTCCGAAAACTTACTCTTGAGCTTAGCAAAGTTGTTTAGACTTAAACTAAGCTCCCAAACCTTCAAAACATTGGTTTCAAAGCTGAAAACCAAAATCCACTCACCGATTCCGTTTCGCAACTTGCCGAAACACCGATCAAGCTTCCGGATCACCACCACAAAGATCCGAAGATGTCTCCCCTGTTTTAAACACATCAAAGCAGAGGATTAATGCATCATCATGCATTAATATCTTCAATAAAAGCACCTAAACTCGCTGCTCTCATCCACACTCCACTTTCGGCTACCAAACACAACCGAAAACACATCCAAACAACTCCACAACACTACCCAGCCAAGATCCATCAATTCCAAACATTTTTAAACCTCAATTATCATCCAAAAAGGATCTAATCACGTCCTTATACCTCCAGCTATAGCAGATCATCGAGATCATCCCAAAAACAACCAAATACTCAAGCAAAACTTAGGAAAATTAACCTATTCGGGATTGCATTAATTAAACCTCAATTTCTCATCAATTATACATTCATTTTACATCAAAATGACATCTTAAAACAGTGCCCAATCAATTCATACGAATTTCATCAAAAATTAACGAAATCTTGCATTTTAAAGCCAAGATCAAGAATACAATTGTAAAACCTTTAATAAAACACAAATCAAGGATTGAGAACTTGGGAATTTCAGTAAAGAACTGAGAATTTAGAGGAGAAGGACGTTCATACCTCTAAACTTGAGTTTCTCCCTTTTTGGAACCAAGATCTTGAAAATCCAATAAGCAAATGCTAAGGTTTTGTTGAAGAAACGATTAGAGATCAAATGAAGGTTGAAAAATAATCTTTAGATGTCAAAATCAGAGGGAAATTTGCTGGAGAAATGTGTTTGGGTTGAGAGAAAAGTTGAGAGAAAAGAAAATGGAAAATTTGGGAAAAGTTAGTTAAAATGCCAAAATATCTTTTCCCTCCTTTTTCATCTAATTAAAAACCATTAATTAATTGATTAATATTCAGAAAAATCTGGAGAAACTCTTATTGGGTAAATAGCTCCTTAAAGATTCAAAGTTTCAATCCTTTTTAAAATAGTCACCCAGTTTTCAGAAATTACATTTTAGTCACTAACCCAAAATGTCACTCTTCCAAACCTCATTTTCTAAAATTGATTTCACCATTCTCTTATATATAATAAAAGAAGATTTTAAGATATTTTTCCATATTTTTAATGCAACTCGAACTAGGCTTTCCTAATCTCACCCTTTATTTCTGAATCGCAACCCGACCGGCCCGGTCCAAACCCAAAACTTCTAAGCCCAAAATTGGGGTGTTACAACTCTCCCCCCTTAAGAAATTTCGTCCTTGAAATTTACCTGAAGGAAAGAGGTACGGAAACTGCTTCAGCATGTCATCCTTCCGTTCCCACGTGGCTTCTTCAACACCACGATGCTTCCACAACACCTTTACCAACTCAATGGTCTTGCCTCGAAGAACTTTACTATCTGAATCCACAATCTTCACCGGTTGCTCATCATAGGTCAAATCCGGATTCAATTCCACTTCTTCCACAGGCATCACATGTGAAGGATCCGATCTGTACTTCCGAAGCATAGAAACATGAAACACATCATGAATCTTTTCCAACTCTTGAGGTAACCTCAACTTGTACACAACAGGACCCACATGCTCAATCACCTCGTATGGCCTAATGTACCTAGGGCTCAACTTACCCTTTCGGCCAAACCTCATCACCTTTTTCCCAGGCGAAACCTTCAAAAACACACGGTCACCCACCGCATACTCAATCTCCTTACGCTTCAAATCCGCGTAAGACTTTTTCCGATCAGAAGCTACCTTCAAACGTTCACAAATGAGCTTCACCTTCTCGGTGGTTCCTCTCAACAAAGCTGGCATCGAAACCAACTTCTGACCCGTTTCAGCCCAACAAAGAGGAGTCCTACACTTCCTCCAGTACAAAGCCTCATAAGGTGCCGTTTGAATACTTGCCTGATAACTATTATTATAGGCAAACTCCACCAAAGGCAAATGTTTCTCCCAAGAGCCCTCAAACTCAATCACGCAGCACCTCAACATATCCTCCAAAACCTGGATAACACGCTCGGACTGACCATCCGACTGAGGATGATAAGATGTACTGAAATTCAACCGTGTACCCAAAGCATGATGCAAACACTGCCAGAAACGCGATGTAAACCTTGGATCCCAATCCGACACAATCGACTTAGGCACACCATGCAGCCGCACAATCTCAGCAATGTACAGCTCCGCAAGCTTATCCAAAGAGTACGTAGTATGCACAGGCAAGAAATGCGCACACTTCGTCAGGCGATCCACAATCACCCACACCGAATTCTTCTTCGATGGTGACAAAGGTAAACCAGACACAAAATACATGGTAATCCTTTCCCACTTCCATTCAGGAATTCTCAACGGTTGCAACAACCCTGATGGAAACTGATGCTCAGCCTTAACTCGCTGACAAACCATGCACTTGCTGACAAACTCAGCAACATCCTTCTTTAAACCCACCCAATAGTACTCATCACGAAGATCACGATACATCTTAGTACTACCAGGGTGCATAGCAAAAGGACTACTATGACCTTCAGTCAAAATAGCACGCCTCAATTCAGCATCATTGGGCACTACTATCCGACTCCCAAAACACAATACTCCATCATCATTAAAACACAAATCCGAAGGCCTGTCCTCCGCAATATCCTGAACATGCGGTACCAAGGAATCATCCAACAACTGCTTCTCCTTAATCAACTGAACTAAAGATGGTTTCACTTGCAACTCAGCCACAAGACCACCATCACGCGAAATAATCAAACTGGAAAACATAGCCCTCAACTCAACAGCTACCTTTCTACTCAAGGCATCCGCTACAACATTAGCTTTTCCAGGGTGATACTCAATCGTCAAATCATAATCCTTGAGCAACTCCAACCAACGCCGCTGTCTATGATTCAACTCCCTCTAAGACATCAGATACTTCAAACTCTTGTGATCAGTGTACACAGTACACTTCTCACCATACAGATAATGTCTCCAGATCTTCAAAGCAAAAACCACCGCAGCCAACTCGATGTCATGCGTAGGATGATTGCGCTCATGCACCTTCAACTGCCGTGAAGCATAAGCCACCACCTTACCCTGTTGCATCAACACACATCCCAAACCAACATAGGACACATCGCTATACACCACAAACTCTCTCCCTGATTCAGGTTGAACCAAGATAGGAGCTTGCATCAAGGCTGCCTTAAGCTTCTCAAAAGCCTGTTGTCTCGCTTCCGTCCACTCATACTTAACAACCTTCTACAACAATTTTGTGAAAGGTGCAGCAATCTTTGAAAACCCATCCAGAAACCTCCGGTAGTATCCCGCCAAACCAAGGAAACTACAGACCTCATGAACAGACTTAGGAACCTTCCAATTCATCACTGCCTCAATCTTCTGAGGATCAACACGAATCCCTTCAGCAGAAACCACATGACCAAGAAACACCACTTCCCTAAGCCAGAACTCACACTTGCTCAGCTTGGCATAAAGCTGATTCTCCAACAAAGCTTGCAACACAATCCTCAAATGCCCTTCATGCTCCTCCTCAGTACGCGATTACACGAGGATATCATGAATGAACACCACAACAAATTTATCCAAGTATTCATGAAATACTCGATTCATCATGTCCATGAAAGTTGCATGAGCATTTGTCAAACCAAACGGCATCACAAGGAACTCATAATGCCCATATCTCGTCCTGAAAGCTGTCTTTGGAACATCCACATCCTTCACCTTCAACTGGTAATACCCTGACCTCAAGTCAATCTTAGAGAACACAGTTGCTCCCCGAAATTGATCAAAAAGATCATCAATTCTCGGCAATGGATACCGATTCTTGATAGTCAACTTGTTAAGCTGACGATAATCAATGCACATTCTCATAGTGCCATCCTTCTTCTTCACAAACAAGACCGGTGCACCCCAAGGTGACACACTCGGCCGGATGATCCCACGATCAAGCAACTCTTGCAATTGCGTCTTCAGCTCCTTCAACTCTTTAGGTGCCATTCTATAACGGGTAATGGACACTGGAGTTGTGTTTTCATACAGCTCAATCCCAAACTCCACTTCGCGATTAGGAGGCAACCCAGGCAACTCCTCAGGAAACACACCAGGAAACTCTCGCACAGTCCTGATATCTTACACACGCAACTCCTTAGAGCTAGGATTCATCACAAAAGTGAGATGTAACCCCCTTAACCCGGCCTAGACGGTTGACCCGAATTAAGAAAGTCACACGGGGAAAACCAAAGTCAACCCGAAAGTCAACCTTGATTAACGACCCTTTTTTTTCTTTTTAATCTTGTCTGGATGCACATTAATCCTAATTGTGATCACACAAACATCATACTCAAAGATCACAAACATCAGAGATCAAACAGGGACCCAATTGAACGAATTACAACTTTAGGGACCAAAATGTAATTTCTGATAATTAAAAGGACTTAACCCAAATTAAAGTTACCATCTCGAAATTAATCAGGTTTCATACTTCTCTGTGAAATTTCAGCTCAAAAGGACTTCCCAAGCTCACACAATTGAACATACAAGATTCAGGACCAAAACGCAAACAATTCAAAACATATAACTGCCAATGTCAGCCCCCAACGGTCGGACGTTCCGAAACCAATCATCCCCGTTCTGAAACACGGGCCGTTCCGAAACCGATCGACACCGTTCCGAAACACGGCCTTGGCAGAGACCAAACCGTTTCGAAACGGTGCACACCGTTTCGGACGCCTGGGTTCATGTAAGGCACCCGTTCCGAAACGGTGCATACTGTTCCGAAACGCCTGCACAGATTGCAGCAAACAAGCATACCAAAACATGCAATTGATCATTCAAACATGCTCCAAATGTCACCAAACTTTACCAGCATGCAATTAAACATATTTAAGACTTATAGGCACCATCACAACATCAATCTAACATCATATGCAAAAAGCCCCAATTCTATAGGCATGCTTCCTACACAAGCTAGCTATTCAAACACCAAACTTCCAAAACAAGCATATAAGGTTCCAATTCAAAAACCAGCAATCTCAACAACATTCAACATACTTAGGGAGTCTCAAACACCTCCCAAAACATACACATTGGTCCCCCATTGCCAAATCACACAAAAGCTAAATGTTTAACAAAACCTTCCATACTTTGAGCTTCACTTGAACTTGATTGCTTGCCCTTTCTTGCTGCCCCTCAAGGTATTCTAATGCTCTGCATTATTGAATTAAGAAAAGGTAAAGAGCGTAAGCAAAAGCTTAGTGAGGCATGCTCATTAAAAACAATCCAATAATGCAATTAAAACCATTTATAAATCATGCTTAAAATCAATCCTTGCACATGCTCAAAAGCATACTTAAAACAAGCAATCCCATGCTTCAACATAAACATTAAAATAAGCATCTCATGCTTCATAATATACTTAACATGTCATATTGGCTCAAGTGATACATTTCATTTATTAAAACAAGTTCAACAACTTTCCCAAGGACTTTTAAACACCTTGGCCCCAAGGACTTTTAAACACCTTGGCCATGGACTTTTAAACACCATGAATAAGGACCACACAAGGACTTTTAACTACCTTTGTGTCCAATGCTTGAATCACCCCAAGGACTTTTAAACACCTTGGCCCCAAGGACTTTTAAACACCTTGGCCCCATGGACTTTTAAACACCATGGAATGGATCACCTAAGGACTTTTAACCACCTCAGTGTCCGCAACAAGACTCATCCAAGGACTTTTAACCACCTTCATGATCTTAAGTAGCAAGGCTCACTCAAGGACTTTTAACCACCTTAGTGACCTTAATCTTTTCAAAACATCACTTGCCAATATACATCATATTCATCATTTAATCCACTGTTTTAAAGCATTTAACCAAGCCATTTTCATCATGCATTTTAAAGCATCAATCCACATTTAAACAATGTACAAAAGCAAGGTACTCCTACCTAGAGTTACCTTCAACATATGGCTTATATCATCAGCAAAATCTATGCTAAAACATGCTTTAAAAACAGTGAATAAAATACATGCAAATCATCATTTTGCAACACATCAAAGTCATGGCCACCACTAGAGAGAAAATCCGAAAACTTACACTTGAGCTTAGCAAAGTTGTTTAGACTTAAACTAAGCTCCCAAAACCTTCAAACCTTGGTTTAAAAGCTGAAAATCCATTTTCCACAAATGCACTCACCAATTTCCACTTTGCTTCAAGCCAAAGCACCAAATCAAGCTTCCGGATCAACCAATCTTGGATCCAAAGATGCCTCCCCTGTTTCAACACATCAAAGCAGAGGATTAATGCATCATCATGCATTAATTGCTTCAATGAAAGCACCTAAACTCGCTGCTCTCATCCAACCTCCATTTTCGGCCACCAAACACAACCGAAAATGCATCCAAACCACTTCTAAACAAAGCCCAGACATAAACCAGCAAAACCTCACTTCCATTAACATCATTTAACATCTAAAAACAACCTATTAACAACCTTATACCTCCAGCAACATCAGATCACCAAGATCACCTCAAAAACTACCTTAAAACACAAGCTAAACTTAGGAAACTCAACCTATCCGGGATTGCATCAATCAAGACTCAATTCCACATCATTTTAGAGATCATTTAACATCAAAAACACCTCTTAAATCACAGATTACTCAGATCTAACGAAAATCATTAAAAATCATCAAAATCTTGCATAATAAGCTAAGATCCATAAATCAACTTAAAAGCCTTCAATTAAACATCAATTTAGGATTGAAAACTTAGGAATTTCAGTAAAGAACTGATAGTTTAGAGGAGAAGGACGTTCTTACCTCCAAACTTGTATTTCTCCACTTTTTGCAATCAAAATGCTTGTTGAAACTTGTAGCAATTGAAGAGGTTTTGAAGATATGTTGATTTGGAATCAAATGAGAGTTGAAAGGAGGAATTTAGGTGAGAAAATCAGAAACAAAACTCTGGAAATGTAGTGTTTGGTTTGAGAGAAAATGAGAGAAGGAAAATGAGAAGTTAGTTGAGAAAATTGCCAAATGAGCTTTTCCCTCCTTTTTTATATCTTTAAAATCAGAAAATAGCTTATAAAATCTTAGAAAAATCTGGAGAAATCACTTTTGGATTAACAGCTCCTTAAAGATTCAAAGATCCAACCCTTTATAAAATAGCCACCAAACTTGCGAAAATTACATTTTGGTCACTAGCCAAAATGTCACACTTCCAAAACTCATTTTCCAAAATTGATTTCACAGTTCACTTAATTATATTAAAAGATGATTTTAGAACATTTTTCCATATTTTTAATGCAACCCGAACTAGGCTTTCCTAATTTAACCTCTTAAGATTCGAATAGCACTTTGACCAAACGGTCAACGCCCAAAACTCCTAAACCCAAACCGGGGCGTTACAACTCTCCCCCCCTTAAGAAATTTCGTCCTCGAAATTTACCTGAAGGAAAGAGATAAGGAAACTGCTTCAGCATGTCTTCCTTTCGCTCCCACGTGGCTTCCTCAACACCTCGATGCTTCCACAACACCTTCACCAACTCAATGGTCTTGCCACGAAGAACCTTGCTATCCGAATCCAGAACCTTCACCGGTTCCTCATCATAGGTCAAATCCGGATTCAAAACCACATCCTCTACAGGCATCACATGCGAAGGATCAGATCTATACTTCCGGAGCATAGAAACATGGAACACATCATGAATCTTCTCCAACTCCTGAGGTAACCTCAGCCGATACGCAACAGGACCCACTCGCTCAACCACCTCATATGGTCCAATGTACCGAGGGCTCAACTTACCCTTCCGGCCAAACCTCATCACCTTCTTCCAAGGCGAAACCTTCAAGAACACACGGTCACCCACCGCATACTCTATCTCCCTACGCTTCAAATCCGCGTAAGACTTTTGCCGATCAGAGGCAGCCTTCAACCTCTCACAAATGAGCTTCACCTTCTCGGTGGTCCCTTTCAACAAAGCAGGCATCGAAACCAACTTTTGACCAGTTTCAGCCCAACATAGAGGAGTCCTACACTTCCTCCCATACAGAGCCTCATAAGGTGCCATCTGTATACTCGCCTGATAACTATTGTTATAAGCGAACTCAACCAAAGGCAGATGCTTCTCCCAAGAACCTTGGAACTCAATCACGCAGCATCTCAACATATCCTCCAAAATCTTAATAACCCTCTCAGACTGACCATCCGACTGAGGATCATAGGATGTACTAAAATGCAACCTCGTACCCAGAGCTTGATGCAAACACTACCAGAAACGCGATGTGAACCTCGGATCCCTATCCGACACAATCGACTTAGGTACACCATGCAACCTCACAATCTCAGCAATGTACAGCTCTGCCAGCTTATCCAAAGAAAACGTAGTATGCACAGGCAAGAAATGCGCACACTTCGTCAAGCGATCCACAACCACCCAAACAGAATTCTTCTTTGATGGAGACAAAGGCAAACCAGATACACAATCCATGGTAACCCTCTCCCACTTCCATTCAAGGATTTTCAACGGTTGCAACAAACCAGAAGGAACCTGATGTTCAGCCTTAACTCGCTGACACACCAAACACTTGCTCACAAACTCCGCAACATCCTTCTTCAAACCCACCCAATAGTACTCATCACGAAGATCACGATACATCTTAGTACTACCAGGGTGCATAGCAAAAGGACTACTATGACCTTCAGTCAAAATAGCACGCCTCAACTCAACATCAGCAGGCACTACTATCCGGCTACCAAAACACAACACACCATCCTCATTAAAGCAGAAATCCGTAGGTCTACCCTCCGCGATATCCTGAACATGAGACACCAAGGAATCATCCAGCAACAGCTTTTCCTTGATCAACTGAACCAAAGATGGTTTCACTTGCAACTCAGCAACAAGA
Organism: Hibiscus tridactylites; assembly: GCA_958450335.1. Classification (NCBI taxonomy): domain Eukaryota; kingdom Viridiplantae; phylum Streptophyta; class Magnoliopsida; order Malvales; family Malvaceae; genus Hibiscus; species Hibiscus tridactylites. The sequence continues at coordinate 31,517,448 of OY288289.1, forward strand.
CCACCATCTCGCGATATGCTCAAGCTAGCAAACATCGCCCTCAGCTCAACGGCTACCTTCCTACTCAAGGCATCCGCAACAACATTAGCTTTACCAGGATGATACTCAATCGTCAGATCATAATCCTTGAGCAACTCCAACCAACGTCGCTGCCTGAGATTCAACTCCTTCTGAGACATCAGATACCTCAAACTCTTGTGATCCGTGTACACAGTACACTTCTCACCATACAGATAATGTCTCCAGATCTTCAGAGCAAAAACCACAGCAGCCAGCTCAATATCATGCGTAGGATAGTTGCGCTCATGCACCTTCAACTGCCGCGACGCATAAGCCACAACCTTACCCTCTTGCATCAGCACACACCCCAAACCAACATAGGATGCATCACTATAGACCACAAACTCTTTCCCTGATTCAGGCTGAATCAAGATAGGAGCTTGCATCAAAGCCGCCTTCAGCTTCTCAAAAGCCTGCTGTCTCGCTTCCGTCCACTCATACTTAACATCCTTTTGCAACAGCTTTGTCAAAGGAGCAGCTATCTTCGAAAAACCATCCACAAACCTCCGGTAGTATCCCGCCAAACCAAGGAAACTACGGACTTCATGAACAGACTTAGGAACTTTCCAGTTCATCACCGCTTCAATCTTCTGAGGATCAACACGAATCCTCTCAGCTGAGACCACATGCCCAAGAAACACCACCTCCTTAAGCCAGAACTCACACTTGCTCAGCTTAGCATAAAGCTGATTCTCCATCAAAGCTTGCAGCACAATCCTCAAATGTTCTTCGTGCTCCTCCTCAGTACGCGAGTACACGAGGATTTCATCAATGAACACCACAACGAACTTGTCCAGGTATTCATGAAAAACACGATTCATCATGTCCATGAAAGCAGCAGGAGCATTTTTCAAACCAAACGGCATCACAAGGAACTCATAATGCCCATACCTTGTTCTGAAAGCTGTCTTAGGCACATCCACATCCTTCACCTTCAACTGATAATACCCTGACCTCAAGTCAATCTTAGAGAACACAACAGCTCCCCTAAATTGATCAAAGAGATCATCAATCCTCGGCAAAGGATACCGATTCTTGATAGTCAACTTGTTCGGCTGACCGTAATCAATGCACATCCTCATAGTGCCATCCTTCTTCTTCACAAACAAGACAGGAGCACCCCAAGGCGACACACTCGGCCGGATGAAACCACGATCTAGCAGCTCTTGCAACTGCGTCTTCAGCTCCTTCAGCTCCTTAGGTGCCATTCTATAGGGAGTAATGGACACAGGAGTTGTATTCTCATACAGCTCAATTCCAAACTCCACCTCGCGATTAGGAGGTAAACCAGGCAACTCTTCGGGAAAAACACCAGGAAACTCCTTCACAACCTTGATATCTTGCACCCTCAACTCCTTAGAGCTAGGATTCATCACAAAAGCTAGATAAGCTTCGCAACCTTGCCTCAGCATCCTACTCGCCTACAAGGCAGACACAACATTAGCAAGAAACTTCACATTCTCGCCAACAACAACAACTTCATAATCATCCGCAAGCTTAAGCAAAACCCGCTTATTCTCACAATCCACAACAGCACGATGCTCAGCAAGCCAATCCATACCAAGGATCACGTCAAAACCATAAAAAGGCAACTCCATAAGATCAACATGAAAGACATGTTCTAGAACAACCAAGGGACACCTTTTATAAAGCTTCCGAGTCACAACAGTTTCACCAAAAGAACTAGTGACACGAACTCCAACATCCAAAGACTCAACAGGCAAACCAAGCAATTCAGCATGCTCACGCAAAATGTATGACTGCGTAGATCCAGAATCAATCAAAGAAAGCAATGACAAGGATTGCAAAGTAAAGGTACCTGCAATCACATCAGCATCATTCCTTCCCTCGCGCTGAGCATACACCCTCGCTTGGCCACCACCCTCAGGCTGAATAGCCACAACATGAGCTACTCCGCGGCCACCTTCCTCTCTCCTCTGGAAATTACCACGGCCGCGCCCATGACCTCTCTGCGGTGCAACAACAGGAGCACGATCTTGGCCACCAGCCAACCTCGGACAATCTCGCCTCAAATGGTCAACTGAACCACAGTTCCAACATCCATTCCCAGCAGTCGCAACAGGAGCTTGCACCTCCCTCAAAGCTCGAGGACAGTCACGCTTCATGTGACCACGCGATACACAGATCCAACAAGCACTTGGTTCAGCTCTAGCAAAACCTCCTCTAGCAGGTGCACCACCACCTCTCTTGGCTGAGGACTGATACTTCTGATCACGTCCCCTCTTGCTCCGTCCACCTCCGGAACTATACTCAGCAGTTCTCTTGCCAGAACTTCCTCCAGCACCTTTCGCAGCTAAACCCAAGTTCATGTCAATGTTCTTGGATCGACTAACGAACACATCAAAATCATTGTACTTAGCAGCCAACATGTAGGTCTTTACTTCCGTCACCAATAACGGAACCTTTCGCACCTCTCTCGCTCATCAGGTATCAGCTCCGATGCCTACTGACTGAGGCGTACAAACTGCACTTCGTACTCAGCCACACTCATGCTCCCTTGGGTAAGAGACATGAATTCACGCTTTTTCTCATCCATATATCTCACTCCAAGATATCTCCTCTTGAACGCATTCAGAAAGAATGTCCAAGTAACATCAGCTTCAGCCATCCCAGCTATGGTGGTCGTCCACCACGTATATGCATCGTCCTGCAGCAAGGACACAACACATCCCAACTTTTGCACATCCGTGCAGCTCATCTGACCCAAGATACGCTTGGTACTCTCTAGCCAAGCTTCCAAACTCTCAGCGGACATACCTCTGAACTCAGTCCCACCAAGACTGCGCAAACGCTCCAAAGGTAATCTGACTCTAGCATCTCCCTGATGCCCAGCCCCTTGAGCTCCAGCTACTGCTGCTCGAAAAGCATCCGCAATAGCTTGTACCAGCATAGACATATCAGGCATAGCTTGCCCCTGACCAACCTCTGGTCCAGCAGCTCCAGCACCAGCTGCAGCTTCAGCTCGCTCACCTCCAGCACCACCACCAGGCGGAGGAGGGGGTAACACAGCACTACCCGTATTCTCTTCATTCTCATTCTCGTTAGGAGCCGTAGCTCGCACACTACCTCTTAACTCTCTACGTGGTGCCATACTTTACCATGCAATCACAATGCAAAAATAAAACAAGTCAGGCCCAGCAAGGTAAGCAATCCAAGTATTCAAGCTCAATTTCATTCAAAATCAACTTCATTTCATTAGCTTTTGTTTGGCAATGGGTACCCTCAACATGCAACATCATAGCATACATCTCAATTGCATCAACATCACAAGCCACTGATCATGCTTTCAAGCAACAAGCATACAAGCCAAACATACTTCAATCATGCATACATTCATTCCCAATTACACGCAAACTCAGCTCTGATACCACCAAATGTAACCCCTTAACCCGGCCTAGACGGTTGACCCGAATTAAGAAAGTCACACGGGGAAAACCAAAGTCAACCCGAAAGTCAACCTTGATTAACGACCCTTTTTTTTCTTTTTAATCTTGTCTAGATGCACATTAATCCTAATTGTGATCACACAAACATCATACTCTAAGATCACAAACATCAGAGATCAAACAGGGACCCAATTGAACAAATTACAACTTTAGGGACCAAAATGTAATTTCTGATAATTAAAAGGACTTAACCCAAATTAAACTTACCATCTCGAAATTAATCAGGTTTCATACTTCTCTGTGAAATTTCAGCTCAAAAGGACTTCCCAAGCTCACACATTTGAACATACAAGATTCAGGACCAAAACGCAAACAATTCAAAACATATAACTGCCAATGTCAGCCCCAAACGGTCGGATGTTCCGAAACCAATCATCCCCGTTCCGAAACACGGGCTGTTCCGAAACCGATCGACACCATTCCGAAACACGGCCTTGGCAGAGACCAAACCGTTTCGAAACGGTGCACACCGTTTCGGACGCCTGGGTTCATGTAAGGCACCCGTTCCGAAACGGTGCATACTGTTCCGAAACGCCTGCACAGATTGCAGCAAACAAGCATACCAAAACATGCAATTGATCATTCAAACATGCTCCAAATGTCACCAAACTTTACCAGCATGCAATTAAACATATTTAAGACTTATAGGCACCATCACAACATCAATCTAACATCATATGCAAAAAGCCCCAATTCTATAGGCATGCTTCCTACACAAGCTAGCTATTCAAACACCAAACTTCCAAAACAAGCATATAAGGTTCCAATTCAAAAACCAGCAATCTCAACAACATTCAACATACTTAGGGAGTCTCAAACACCTCCCAAAACATACACATTGGTCCCCCATTGCCAAATCACACAAAAGCTAAATGTTTAACAAAACCTTCCATACTTTGAGCTTCACTTGAACTTGATTGCTTGCCCTTTCTTGCTGCCCCTCAAGGTATTCTAATGCTCTGCATTATTGAATTAAGAAAAGGTAAAGAGCGTAAGCAAAAGCTTAGTGAGGCATGCTCATTAAAAACAATTCAATAATGCAATTAAAACCATTTATAAATCATGCTTAAAATCAATCCTTGCACATGCTCAAAAGCATACTTAAAACAAGCAATCCCATGCTTCAACATAAACATTAAAATAAGCATCTCATGCTTCATAATATACTTAACATGTCATATTGGCTCAAGTGATACATTTCATTTATTAAAACAAGTTCAACAACTTTCCCAAGGACTTTTAAACACCTTGGCCCCAAGGACTTTTAAACACCTTGGCCATGGACTTTTAAACACCATGAATAAGGACCACACAAGGACTCTTAACCACCTTTGTGTCCAATGCTTGAATCACCCCCAAGGACTTTTAAACACCTTGGCCCCAAGGACTTTTAAACACCTTGGCCCCATGGACTTTTAAACACCATGGAATGGATCACCTAAGGACTTTTAACCACCTTAGTGTCCGCAACAAGACTCATCCAAGGACTTTTAACCACCTTCATGATCTTAAGTAGCAAGGCTCACTCAAGGACTTTTAACCACCTTAGTGACCTTAATCTTTTCATAACATCACTTGCCAATATACATCATATTCATCATTTAATCCACTGTTTTAAAGCATTTAACCAAGCCATTTTCATCATGCATTTTAAAGCATCAATCCACATTTAAACAATGTACAAAAGCAAGGTACTCCTACCTAGAGTTACCTTCAACATATGGCTTATATCATCAGCAAAATCCATGCTAAAACATGCTTTCAAAACAGTGAATAAAAAACATGCAAATCATCATTTTGCAACACATCAAAGTCATGGCCACCACTAGAGAGAAAATCCGAAAACTTACACTTGAGCTTAGCAAAGTTGTTTAGACTTAAACTAAGCTCCCAAAACCTTCAAACCTTGGTTTAAAAGCTGAAAATCCATTTTCCACAAATGCACTCACCAATTTCCACTTTGCTTCAAGCCAAAGCACCAAATCAAGCTTCCGGATCAACCAATCTTGGATCCAAAGATTCCTCCCCTGTTTCAACACATCAAAGCAGAGGATTAATGCATCATCATGCATTAATTGCTTCAATGAAAGCACCTAAACTCGCTGCTCTCATCCAACCTCCATTTTCGACCACCAAACACAACCGAAAATGCATCCAAACCACTTCTAAACAAAGCCCAACCATAAACCAGCAAAACCTCACTTCCATTAACATCATTTAACATCTAAAAACAACCTATTAACAACCTTATACCTCCAGCAACATCAGATCACCAAGATCACCTCAAAAACTACCTTAAAACACAAGCTAAACTTAGGAAACTCAACCTATCCGGGATTGCATCAATCAAGACTCAATTCCACATCATTTTAGAGATCATTTAACATCAAAAACACCTCTTAAATCACAGATTACTCAGATCTAACGAAAATCATCAAAAATCATCAAAATCTTGCATAATAAGCCAAGATCCATAAATCAACTTAAAAGCCTTCAATTAAACATCAATTTAGGATTGAAAACTTAGGAATTTCAGTAAAGAACTGATAGTTTAGAGGAGAAGGACGTTCTTACCTCCAAACTTGTATTTCTCCACTTTTTGCAATCAAAATGCTTGTTGAAAATTGTAGCAATTGAAGAGGTTTTGAAGATATGTTGATTTGGAATCAAATGAGAGTTGAAAGGAGGAATTTAGGTGAGAAAATCAGAAACAAAACTCTGGAAATGTAGTGTTTGGTTTGAGAGAAAATGAGAGAAGGAAAATGAGAAGTTAGTTGAGAAAATTGCCAAATGAGCTTTTCCCTCCTTTTTGATATCTTTAAAATCAGAAAATAGCTTATAAAATCTTAGAAAAATCTGGAGAAATCACTTTTAGATTAATAGCTCCTTAAAGATTCAAAGTTCCAACCCTTTATAAAATAGCCACCAAACTTGCGAAAATTACATTTTGGTCACTAGCCAAAATGTCACACTTCCAAAACTCATTTTCCAAAATTGATTTCACAGTTCACTTAATTATATTAAAAGATGATTTTAGAACATATTTCCATATTTTTAATGCAACCCGAACTAGGCTTTCCTAATTTAACCTCTTAAGATTCGATCAGCACTTTGACCAAACGGTCAACGCCCAAAACTCCTAAGCCCAAAACCGGGGCGTTACACGAGATATGCTTCACAACCTTGCCTCAGCATCCGGCTCGCCTCCAATGTAGACACCACATTGGCAAGAAACTTCACATTCTCACCAACCACAACAACCTCATAATCATCCGCAAGCTTCAACGAAACTCGCTTATTCTCACAATCCACTACAGCTCGATGCTCAACAAGCCAATCCATACCAAGGATTACATCAAAACCATAGAAAGGCAATTCCATAAGATCAACATGAAAAACATGATCTTGCAAAACCAAAGGACATCTTCTATAAAGCTTTCGAGTCACAACAGTCTCACCAAAAGAACTAGTGACACGCATACCAACATCCAAAGACTCAACAGGCAAACCAAGCAATTCAGCATGCTCACGCAATATGTATGAATGTGTAGATCCAGAATCAATCAAGGAAAGTAATGACAAGGATTGCAAAGTAAAAGTACCTACGATCACATCCGTGTCATTCCTCCCCTCCCTCTGAGCATACACTCTAGCCAGGCCGCCACCCTCAGGCTGAACAACTACAACATGGGCCACATTACGTCCACCATCCTCCCTACGCTGGAAGTTACCACGGCCGCGCCCACGACCTCTCTGTGGTGCAACAACTACAGGAGCACGCCCTTGGCCACCAGCCAACATAGGACACTCTCTCCTCATGTGATCCGTAGATCCACAGTTCCAGCACGAATTACCAGTCGCCACAACAGGAGCTTGCACCTCCCTCACAGCCCGAGGACAATCACGCTTCATATGGCCAAGCGATCCACATGTCCAGCATGCGTTCGGATCAGCTCTTACCTTGCCTCCCTGAGAAGGCGCACCACCACCTCGCTTAGCTGAAGACTGATTCTTCTGATCACGTCCCCTCTTGTTCCGTCCACCACCAGAACTATACTTAGCAACTCGCTTACCAGCACTAGAACTAACATGTAACCCCCTTAACCCGGCCCAGACGGTTGACCCGAATTAAGAAGTTTACACGGGGAAAACCAAAGTCAACCCGAAAGTCAACCTTGATTAACGACCCTTTTTTTTCTTTAAACTTGTCTAGATGCACATTAAACCTAGGCATACTCTTGAGATAAGCATACTCAAAAATCATAGCAATCGGAAAACGATAAGGGACCCAATTGCACAAAATACAAATTTAGGGACCAAATTGTAAATTCTGAAAATTAAGAGGACTTTACCAATTTTTAAGTTACCATTATGAAATTAGTCATGTTTCATGCCTCTCTGCCAAATTTCATCTCAAACGGACATCTCAAACTCAAGCAATTGCACAAACAAGATTCAGGACTAAAACGTAAACTTGCCAATCTCAAAACCATTCAAATTTTATGCCCAACGGTCAGGTGTTCCGAAACGGGTCTAGGCCGTTCAGGAACACCCCTTGGCAGTAGCCAAAGTGTTCAGAAACGGGCTAGGCCGTTCAGGAACACCCTAGCCAAAACAAGGGCCTGTTTCGAAACAGGCAAGGGTGTTTCGAAACACCCTGCCCAGAAACAGCAGATTGGCCTTTTTTAACACCTTTAAACCCCATCAAACATGCTCCAAACCATTCCACAATAAATCAACAACATGCCAAACATCAAACCTACCAATTTGCATCAAAATCTAGATACAAAACCACCCCTAGATGCACCAACTCATTCAACACATCCAACAATCAATCATGCTTTTCAAACAAGAAGCATAGCATAACAACTTAAGCATAAGAAGATTCAAACGTTGCAAGCTTACACCACATAGTTCAAAATCATAAACCAAACTTGTTCAACATACACAAACTCATTAAACATCAACATAAGAGATTCCCCCCCCATTGCCTTTATTATCTATAGCTATTAACCGAGTCATACATCTCAAGTGGAGCTTTCCTTGAATCCCTTGCTCCTCGCTGTTCCAACTTCAAAGATCTGCATTGATGGACAAAAAGGAGCATAAAACCAAAACACCATCAATGCAGCGAGTCATAAAACCTCTTTGAAAAGCAACTCGATTTGTTAAACCAAACAATGTTTGAAAACCCTTTTCAAGAACAAGCTCAAAATCATACATTGCTCAAGCATGAAAACCAACCCTTAGCTTAGCAAGCTAAGTAAGCCTTTTCAAAGCACAACTTGCAAAACATCAATTTAACCTTTCAATGCATAAACACCAAATGCAAAGTTAAATTCAAACCTTGGAAAACATTTCCGCTTCACATTATACATTCCACTTACATGGTTATCATTTCAAACAAGAAACCCTTTTAAAACCATTTATTTAAACAATCCAACACATGCATTAAACAAATGCAACATATGAACCTCATCATCAACATTTGCATCATATGCCTTTAAAAACAAGTCTTAGCAAGACTTCAATGCACTAAAGAGATTTCATGCACACACGCATCATCCTCAAAAGATAATCAACACTTGTTCAAACTTAACAAGCAAACATGCATACATAATACATTATGCACTTCCCATGCAACCTTGCATCATTCCAAGCATCTCATGCTTCATTATATTCAAGAACATCATATTGGCTTTCAATTGATAATCCAAAACCACTTTTCAACTCAACATCCAATCGGATACGCGGATCACAAGCGTTGTCCCTACGCTTCATACACACTACCAATCCAAGGTCCCCAAATGGACTTTTAACCACCATTTGACCTCACTACTCACAAGGTTCCCATGTATGGACTTTTAACCACCATACAACCTTATCTTCCTCAAGGTTCCCATGTATGGACTTTTAATCACAATACAACCTTAACTTTCACAAGGTTCCCATGTATGGACTTTTAAACACCATACAACCTTAACTTTACACAAGGTTCTCATATATGGACTTTTAAACACCATATAACCTTAACATGCACAAGGTTCCCATGTATGGACTTTTAAACATCATACAACCTTAGCATCACCGATTGGTAGTTGTATAACATCACTAACGAGATCCGAGACACCCTATACAAGATCCACACATGGACTTTACACCACCATTGTGATCTCAACAAGCACAAGGTTCCCATATATGGACTTTTAACCACCATATAACCTTTGCTTACCCAAGGTCCTCGAATGGGCACTCAACCTCCATTATGACCTTAACCATCTCGTTAGGATACTTGGATGGAGTTTACCGGTTCACTCTTAACCACTCCACATCCAAGGCGACTTAATTCACGGTGCACTCAATCCTATAGCCGGCTAACTATATCCGATTAAAGAAACCAAGAGCCACTTACATCACTTGCCAATATAACCATCTTACCACATTCGACCAATGATTCACATGCATAATCATAATGCAAAAACCATCATTTACCATCATCAATCCACTGTTTTAAAGCATTACACAAAGCCATTAAACATCATGCAACACCATGCATCAAAACCACATTTTCAATGTACAAAACCAAGGATCTCTTACCTTGAGCATCCTTCACATATGGCTTTCAAAACCAGCATTAAACTATGCTTAAAATATGCTTTCAAAACAGAATTTAAATCATGCAAACCAAATGCATTGCAACCATCAATCACAATTGATTTTAAAGCCAAATCACAATACAAACCAAGAGCGAAAATCCATTTACTTACTCTTGAGCTTAGCAAAGTTGTTTAGACTTAAACTAAGCTCCCAAAACCTTCAAACCTTGGTTTAAAAGCTGAAAACCCAACTTCACTCACCGATACACAAAACAAGGCTAGCCAACAAGCCTTCCAAGCATCCGAAACCTTCCGCAACACTTCTAAAGCTCACGGATCAAACTCCCCTATTTCAAGCACACAAAAACAGAGGATTAATGCATCATTATGCATTAAAAACACCAGCAACAAGACTCAACTCGCTGCTCATCCCAAATCCAACAATTCGGCTACCAAACACAACCGAAATCACCTCCAAACACTTCCAAAACTTAACCCAGCCAAGATCCATCACTTCTAACCATTTTTAAACATCAATTAACTTCCAAAATGATCACGAACACGTCCTTATACCACCAGGTATAACAGATCACCAAGATTACTCCAAAAACAACCAAAAACTCAAGCAAAACTTAGGAAATTCAACCTATCCGGGATTGCATTAGTTAAACCTCAACTTCTAATCAATTTAGCATTCATTTAACATCAAAAACACACCTCAAAACCCTGCTTAAATAGATCATACGAAAATTCCACCAAAATCAAGCAAATCTTGCATTTTAAGCCAAAATCAAGATTCCAATTGAAAAGCCTTTAACAAATCACAAATCAAGGATTGAGAACTTAGGAATTTCAGTAAAGAACTGAGAGTTTAGAGGAGAAGGACGTTCTTACCTCCAAACTTGAGTTTCTCCCTTTTTGGAACCAAAATCTTGAAAATCCAATTAGCACTTGGTGAGGTTTTGTTGATGTGATGATTAGGAATCAAAAGAGAATTGAAATGAGTGATTTAAATGGCAAGATCAGAGGAGAAAATCTGGAGAAAGATGTTTGGGTTGAGAGAAAATGAGAGAAAAGGAAAATTGGAAAAGTTAGTTACAAAATAGCAAAATGATTTCCCTCCACTTTTCTTTTGTTTTAAAATCAGAATTAAACCTTAAAATATCTTAGAAAAATCTGGAGAAACTCCTTTTGGAATAATAGCTCCTTAAAGATTCAAAGTTTCAATCCTTTATAAAACAGTCACGCAACTTTCAAAAATTACATTTTGGTCACTAGCCAAAATGTTACCCTTCCAAACCTTATTTTGTAAAATTGATTTCACAGTTCACTTATATATATTAAAAGATGATTTTAGAACATTTTTCCATATTTTTAATGCAACCCGAACTAGGCTTTCCTAATTTCACCTTTATATATTCGAACAGCACTTTGACTGAACCGGTCAACGCCCAAAACTTCTAAGCCCAAAACCGGGGCGTTACAAGTTCATCTCAATGTCCTTTGCTCGGCCAACCAGCACATTAAAATCATTATACTCTGCAGCCAGCATATACGTCTTTACTTCCGTCACCAAGCCATAACGGAACCTTTCACACCTCTCCCGCTCATCTGGAACAAGCTCAGGTGCGTACTGACTGAGTCGAACAAACTGAACCTCGTACTCAGCCACTGTCATGCTCCCTTGAGTGAGAGACATGAATTCCCTCTTCTTTTCATCCAAGTACCTCACACCCAGGTACATTCTCTTGAAAATGTTCTGAAAGAACGTCCATGTCACATCAGCATCCGCCATCCCAGAGATAGTGGTTGTCCACCAAGTGTAAGCATCGTCCTGCAACAACGATACGACACAGCCCAGCTTCTGCACATCAGTGCAATTCATTTGTCCCAAGATTCTCTTGGTACTTTGCAACCAAGACTCAGAACCTTCAGCAGACAAACCCCTGAACTCAGTCCCTCCCAGACTGCGCAAACGTTCCGAAGGTAGTCTAGCATTAGCATCTCCCTGATGCCCAGCTCCTTCAGCTCCAGCTACTTCTGCTCGGAAAGCTCCAGCAATAGCTTGTACCAGCATTGTCATGTCAGGAACAGCTTGCCTCTGACCAGCTTCAGGTCCAGCAGCCCCAACACCAGCACCAGCTGCAGCTCCTTCACCCCCAGCACCACCACCACCAGGCGGAGGAGGTAAATCCACCACATTTTCAGCGTTCTCCTCATTCTCATTTTGAGCCATAGCTCGCGTATTAACCCTCAATTCTCTACGAGGTGCCATTCACTAACAATGCAATCACAATGCAACAAACAAAGTCAGGCTCAGCAAGGTAAGCAATCAAAGTACTTAAGCTCATTTCCACTTAAAAACAAATCATTACATTAGCTTTGATTTGGCAATGGGTCCCCCTAACATGCTTTCACCACAACATACACCACAATTGTAACATGCTTACAATTCACACATCATACTTTCACTCAACAAGCATACAAAGAATTCAAGCACTTAACACCCACTCATCAGTTCCCAATTACTCGAGAACTCAGCTCTGATACCACCAAATGTAACCCCCTTAACCCGGCCTAGACGGTTGAACCGAATTAAGAAGTTTACACGGGGAAAACCAAAGTCAACCCGAAAGTCAACCTTGATTAACGACCTTTTTTTTATTTAATCTTATCTAAATGCACATTAAACCTAAATATATTCATACAATCAGCATACTCAAAGATCATCGCAATCAGAAAACATTTAAGGACTCGATTGCACAAAACACGAATTTAGGGACCAAAACATAAATTCTGGAAATTACAAGGACTTAACCAACTTTTGAGTTACCATTATGAAATTAGTCATGTTTCATGCTTCTCTGCCAAATTTCAGCTCAAACAAACACCTCAAACTCATTCAATTGCATAAACAAGGTTCAGGACCAAAATGCAAGGATTTCAAAACATTTAACCAACAAAATCAGTGCCCAACGGTCGAGTGTTTCGGAACAGGGATGATCCGTTCCGAAACGCGGGACCGTTCCGAAACGAGTTCCGGAACAGGGCTTGGCAGTAGCAAAACCGTTCCGGAACAGTTCCACCCGTTTCGGAACGCCTAGGCCATTTCAGGCCCTCCGTTCCGATACGGTAGAACCTGTTCCGAAACAGGATGCCCATATTGCAGAAATTTTGCTGGTTTAATACATAATTGATCCATCAAACATGCTCCAAAGGCAACCAAATTATACCAACAATTCATTACATACACAAGGAACATAATAGCATCAAGCATTCTCAAACATGGCATCAATTAAGCAAATCCCCAATTCTAAAGGCATGCATCTTATGTAGAAAACCATTCAAGCACCATAATACCAAACCAACTTCACAAAGGCCAATTACATGTTCCATAATCAACAGCAACATAAAACCAACTTAGGGAGTCCAAAACATCTCCCAAATCAACAACATAGGTTCCCCATTGCCAAATGCCAAAAGCTAATAGTGTTAAGAAACTTTCACCATACATAAGCTTAGTTCTTCACTTGGATTATTGACCTCTTGCTGCCCTTATAAGCACTTCAATGCTCTGCATTATTGGTTCAAGAAAAGAGAGAGCGTAAGCAAATAGCTTAGTGAGGAATGCTCTTTTAAAACAACTCAATAATGCATTTATAAAACTCCTTTATAAACCTTAGTTCAAAACAACATTTATATATGCACATAAGCATTTAAAACCAGCATTTTGTAACCCCCTTAACCCGGCCTAGACGGACGACCCGAATTAAGAAGATCACACGGGGATAACCAAAGTTAACCCGAAAGTCAACCTTGATTAACGACCCCTTTTTTTTAACTTGTCTAGATGAACATTAACCCTAGATATGATCAAGCAATCAGCATACTCAAAGATCATAACCATCAGAGAACCTTCAGGGATTCAATTGCACAAACTACAACCTTACGGACCGAAATGTAAATTCTGAGAATTATAAGGACTTAATCCATCTCAAAGTTACCAACATGAAATTAATCATCTTTCATGCTTCTCTGTCAATTTTCAGCTCAAACGGACATCTCAAACTCATTTAATTGCATAAACATGTTTCAGGACCAAAATGCAAACATTTCAAAACATATAACCGCCCATGTCAGCCCCCAACGGTCAGGTGTTCCGAAACAGGGAGAAACTGTTTCGAAACGCGGGGCCGTTCCGTAACGTGTTCCGAAACGAGGCCTGGCAGAGACATTTTCGTTTCGGAACGGTACCTTCCGTTTCGAACGCCTGGGCCACTACAGGGTCCCCGTTCCGAAACGGTAGCTCCCGTTCCGATACGGCCTGCCCAGAATGCAGAAAAGTTGCTCTTTAAACACACAATTGACTTACCAAACATGCTCCAAAAGCCACCAATTTTTACTAGCAAGACATACAACATACAAGGAACATATTTGCATCAGTCATTCATCAACATGGCAACAAAATCAGGAATACCCAATTCTAAAGGCATGCATCCTACTTAACCCACCATTCAAGCATCAAAACACCAAAACTACTTCATAAAGGCCAATTACAAGTTCCAACATTATTAATGTCATAAATCCAACTTAGGGAGTCCAAACATCTCCCAAAACATCAACATAGGTTCCCCATTGCCAAATGCCAAAAGCTAATAGTGTTTAAGAAACCATCACCATACATGAGCTTTGTTCACCACTTGGATTCTTGTGCACCTTGCTGCCCTCAATGCACTTTAACGCTCTGCATTATTGGTTTAAGAAAAGAGAGAGCGTAAGCAAAGGCTTAGTGAGGAATGCTCATTTAAAACCACACAATAATGCATTTACAAAACACATTTATAAACCATTCTCCAAAACAACCTTTAGTCATGCACTAAAGCATTTAAAAACAAGCAATACATGCTTCCATTTCATTACATGTCATATTGGCAACAAGTGATACATTCCACATAATATCCACACATGGACTTTTAAACACCATTGTGATCTTACACTTTCCAAGGACCACACATGGACTTTTAAACACCATTGTGTCCTTAACCCCATGGACTTTTAAACACCATGGCAAGGACCACACAAGGACTTTTAAACACCTTTGTGTCCTTAACAAGAATCTCCCAAGGACTTTTAAACACCTTGGAGTTCTTAAATAACAAGGCTTACACAAAGAATTTTAACCACCTTGAACCTTAACCAAGAACCAACCATGGACTTTTAAACACCATGTTGTTCTTAAAATTCACAAGATTCACACAAGGACTTTTAACCACCTTTGTGATCTTAACCAAGGACTTTTAAACACCTTGATGTTCTTAAATATACAAGGCTCACACAAGGACTTTAAACCACCTTTGTGACCTTAACCATCACTTGCCAATATGCATCATTAACATCAATACTCCATTGTTTTAAAGCACTTAACCAAGCCATAAACATCATGCATTTTTAAGCATCAAACCACATCAAAACAATGTTCAAAAACAAGGAACTCTTACCTTTAGTTTCCTTCAACACATGGCTTATAATCTCAGCAAATAAACATGCTAGATATGCTTTCAAAACAGAAATTAAATCATGCAAACAAACCACATTGCATACAACCAATCCATGGCCATCACCAAGAGAGTTTTCCGAAAACTTACTCTTGAGCTTAGCTAAGTTGCTCAGACTTAAACTAAGCTCCCAAACTTTCAAAACATTGGTTTCAAAGCCGAAAACCAAAATCCACTCACGGATTCCATTCCGCCTCTTGCCGAAACACCAATCAAGCCTTCGGATCACCACCACTTGAATCCAAAGATGACTCCCCTGTTTAAATCACATCAAAGCAGAGGATTAATGCATCATCATGCATTAATATCTTCAATGAAAGCATCTAAACTCACTGCTCTCATCCACACCCCATTTTCGGCTACCAAACACAACCGAAAATGCATCCAAACAACTCCTCAACATTACCCAGCCATGATCCATCAAATCTAACATCCTTAAGCATCAATTAACATCCAAAAAGGATCTAACATCATCCTTATACATCCAGCTAAAATAGATCCACAAGATCACTCCAAAAACAACCAAGAACACAAGCTAAACTTAGGAAAATCAACCTATCCGGGATTGCATTGATTAAAACTCAATTTCTCATCAATTTAACATTCATTTAACATCAAATTGACACCTCAAAACACTGCTTTAACAGATCATACGAAATTTCACCAAGATCAAGCAAAACTTGCATTTTAAAGCCCATATCAAGAGTTCAATTGTAAAACCTTTTATAAAACACAAATTAAGGATTGAGAACTTAGGAATTTCAGTAAAGAACTGAGAGTTTAGACGAGAAGGACGTTCTTACCTCCAAACTAGAGTTTCTCCCTTTTTAGAATCAAAAAGCTTGAAGATCCAATTAGCAAATGCAAAGGATTTGATGAAGAGATGATTGAAGATCAAAAGGGAAATGAAATGAGTGATTTAGATGACAAAACCAGAGGGAAAAGTTCTGGAAAAAGTTGTTTGGTTTGAGAGAAAAGATGAAAGAAAAAAAATGAAAATGGAAAATATGGAAAGTTAGTTGGAAAATCCAAAATATCTTCCCTCCTTTTAGTTTTATTTAAAAACCTTTAATTAATCATTTAATTATCTTAGAAAAATCTGGAGAAACTCCCATTGGGTAAATAGCTCCTTAAAGATTCAAAGTTTCAATCCTTTTTAAAACAGTCTCACAGTTTTCGAAAATTACATTTTGGTCACTAGCCCAAAATGTCACCCTTCCAAACCTCATTTTGTAAAATTGATTCCGCCACACTCTTATATATAATAAAAGAGGATTTTAGGACATTTTTCCATATTTTTAATGCAACCCGAACTAGGCTTTCCTAAATTTCACCTTTTTATATTCGAACCGCACTTTGACCGAACCGGTCCAAACCCAAAACTTCTAAGCCCAAAACCGGGGCGTTACAACTCTCCCCCCCCTTAAGAAATTTCGTCCTCGAAATTTACCTGAAGGAAAGAGATAAGGAAACTGCTTCAACATGTCATCCTTTCGTTCCCACGTGGCTTCTTCAACACCACGATGCTTCCACAACACCTTTACCAACTCAATGGTCTTGCCACGATGAACCTTGCTATCCGAATCCAGAACCTTCACCGGTTCCTCATCATAGGTCAAATCCGGATTCAATTCCACTTCCTCCACAGGCATCACATGCGAAGGATCAGATCTATACTTCCGAAGCATAGAAACATGAAACACATCATGAATCTTCTCCAATGTACCTAGGGCTAAACTTACCCTTCCGGCCAAACCTCATCACCTTTTTCCAAGGCGAAACCTTCAAAAACACATGCTCACCCACCGCATACTCAATCTCCTTACGCTTCAAATCCGCGTAAGACTTTTGCCGATCAGAAGCTGCCTTCAAACGCTCACAAATGAGCTTCACCTTCTCGGTGGTTCCTTTCAATAAAGCTGGCTTCGAAACCAATTTCTGACCCGTTTCAGCCCAACAAAGAGGACTCCTACACTTTCTCCCGTACAAAGCCTCATAAGGTGCCATTTGAATACTCGCCTGATAACTATTGTTGTAACGCCCCGGTTTTGTGCTTAGGAGTTTTGGGCGTTGACCGGTTGGTCAAAGTGCTGTTCGAATCTTAAGAGGTTAAATTAGGAAAGCCTAGTTCGGGTTGCATTAAAAATATGGAAAAATGTTCTAAAATCATCTTTTAATATAATTAAGTGAACTGTGAAATCAATTTTGGAAAATGAGTTTTGGAAGTGTGACATTTTGGCTAGTGACCAAAATGTAATTTTCGCAAGTTTGGTGGCTATTTTATAAAGGGTTGGAACTTTGAATCTTTAAGGAGCTATTAATCCAAAAGTGGTTCTCCAGATTTTTCTACGATTTTATAAGCTATTTTCTGATTTTAAAGATATCAAAAAGGAGGGAAAAGCTCATTTAGCAATTTTCTCAACTAACTTCTCATTTTCCTTCTCTCATTTTCGGAACGGTGTCGATCAGTTTCGGAACGACCCGTGTTTCGGAACGGGGATGATTGGTTTCGGAACGTCCAACCGTTAGGGCTGACATTGGTAGTTATATGTTTTGAATTGTTTGCGTTTTGGTCCCGAATCTTGTATGTGCAATTGTGTGAGCTTGGGAAGTCCTTTTGAGCTGAAATTTCACAGAGAAGCATGAAACCTGATTAATTTCAAGATGGTAACTTTAATTTGGGTTAAGTCCTTTTAATTATCAGAAATTACAATTTGGTTCCTAATGTTGTAATTTGTTCAATTGGGTCCCTGTTTGATCTCTGATGTTTGTGATCTTTGAGTATGATGTTTGTGTGATCACAATTAGGATTAATGTGCATCTAGACAAGATTAAAAAGAAAAAAAAGGGTCGTTAATCAAGGTTGACTTTCGGGTTGACTTTGGTTTTCCCCGTGTGACTTTCTTAATTCGGGTCAACCGTCTAGGCCGGGTTAAGGGGGTTACATTTGGTGGTATCAGAGCTGAGTTTGCGAGTAATTGGGAATGAATGTATGCATGATTGAAGTATGTTTGGCTTGTATGCTTGTTGCTTGAAAGCATGATCAGTGGCTTGTGATGTTGATGCAATTGAGATGTATGCTATGATGTTGCATGTTGAGGGTACCCATTGCCAAACAAAAGCTAATGAAATGAAGTTGAATTTGAATGAAATTGAGCTAGAATACTTGGATTGCTTACCTTGCTGGGCCTGACTTGTTTTATTTTTGCATTGTGATTGCATTGTAAAGTATGGCACCACATAGAGAGTTAAGAGGTAGTGTGCGAGCTACGGCTCCTAACGAAAATGAGAATGAAGAGAATACGGGTAGTGCTGTGTTACCCCCTCCTCCGCCTGGTGGTGGTGCTGGAGGTGAGCGAGCTGAAGCTGCAGCTGGTGCTGGAGCTGCTGGACCAGAGGTTGGTCAGGGGCAAGCCATACCTGATATGTCTATGCTGGTACAAGCTATTGCGGGTGCTTTTCGAGCAGCAGTAGCTGGAGCTCAAGGAGCCGGGCATCAGGGAGATGCTGGAGTCAGATTACCTTTGGAGCGTTTGCGCAGTCTTGGTGGGACTGAGTTCAGAGGTATGTCTGCTGAGAGTTCGGAAGCTTGGCTAGAGAGTACCAAGCGTATCTTGGGTCAGATGAGTTGCACGGATGTGCAAAAGTTGGGATGTGTTGTGTCCTTGCTGCAGGACGATGCATATACGTGGTGGACGACCACCATAGCTGGGATGGCTGAAGCTGATGTTACTTGGACATTCTTTCTGAATGCGTTCAAGAGGAGATATCTTGGAGTGAGATATCTGGATGAGAAAAAGCGTGAATTCATGTCTCTTACCCAAGGAAGCATGAGTGTGGCTGAGTACGAAGTGCAGTTTGTACGCCTCAGTCAGTATGCACCGGAGCTGTTACCTGATGAGCGAGAGAGGTGCGAAAGGTTCCGTTATGGATTGGTGACGGAAGTAAAGACCTACATGTTGGCTGCTGAGTACAATGATTTTGATGTGTTGGTTAGTCGATCCAAGGACATTGAGATGAACTTGGGTTTAGCTGCGAAAGGTGCTGGAGCAACTTCTGGCAAGAGAACTGCTGAGTATAGTTCCGGAGGTGGACGGAGCAAGAGGGGACGTGATCAGAAGTATCAGTCCTCAGCCAAGAGAGGTGGTGGTGCACCTGCTAGAGGAGGTTTTGCTAGAGCTGAACCAAGTGCTTGTTGGATCTGTGGATCGCGTGGTCACATGAAGCGTGACTGTCCTCGAGCTGTGAGCGAGGTGCAAGCTCCTGTTGCGGCTGCTGGGAATGGATGTTGGAACTGTGGTTCAGTTGACCATTTGAGGCGAGATTGTCCGAGGTTGGCTGGTGGCCAAGATCGTGCTCCTGTTGTTGCACCGCAGAGAGGTCGTGGACGCGGCCGTGGTAATTTACAGAGGAGAGAGGAAGGTGGCCGCGGAGTAGCTCATGTTGTGGCTATTCAGCCTGAGGGTGGTGGCCAAGCGAGGGTGTATGCTCAGCGCGAGGGAAGGAATGATGCTGATGTGATTGCAGGTACCTTTACTTTGCAATCCTTGTCATTGCTTTCTTTGATTGATTCTGGATCTACGCATTCATACATTTTGCGTGAGCATGCTGAATTGCTTGGTTTGCCTGTTGAGTCTTTGGATGTTGGAGTTCGTGTCACTAGTTCTTTTGGTGAAACTGTTGTGACTCGGAAGTATTATAAAAGGTGTCCCTTGGTTGTTCAAGAACATGTCTTTCATGTTGATCTTATGGAGTTGCCTTTTTATGGTTTTGATGTGATCCTTGGTATGGATTGGCTTGCTTAGCATCGTGCTGTTGTGGATTGTGAGAATAAGCGGGTTTCGCTTAAGCTGGCGGATGATTATGAAGTTGTTGTTGTTGGCAAGAATGTGAAGTTTCTTGCTAATGTTGTGTCTACCTTGGAGGCGAGTAGGATGCTGAGGCAAGGTTGCGAAGCTTATCTAGCTTTTGTGATGAATCCTAGCTCTAAGGAGTTGAGGGTGCAAGATATCAAGGTTGTGAAGGAGTTTCCTGGTGTTTTTCCTGAAGAGTTTCCTGGTTTACCTCCTAATCGCGAGGTGGAGTTTGGAATTGAGCTGTATGAGAATACAACTCCTGTGTCCATTACTCCCTATAGAATGGCACCTAAGGAGCTGAAGGAGCTGAAGACGCAGTTGCAAGAGCTGCTAGATCGTGGTTTCATCCGGCCGAGTGTGTCACCTTGGGGTGCTCCTGTCTTGTTTGTGAAGAAGAAGGATGGCACTATGAGGATGTGCATTGATTACCGTCAGCTGAACAAGTTGACTATCATGAATCGGTATCCTTTGCCAAGGATTGATGATCTCTTTGATCAATTTAGGGGAGCTGCTGTGTTCTCTAAGATTGACTTGAGGTCAGGGTATTATCAGTTGAAGGTGAATGATGTGGATGTGCCTAAGACAGCTTTCAGAACAAGGTATGGGCATTATGAGTTCCTTGTGATGCCGTTTGGTTTGACAAATGCTCCTGCTGCTTTCATGGACATGATGAATCGTGTTTTTCATGAATACCTGGACAAGTTCGTTGTGGTGTTCATTGATGATATCCTCGTGTACTCGCGTACTGAGGAGGAGCACGAAGAACATTTGAGGATTGTGCTGCAAGCTTTGATGGAGAATCAGCTTTATGCTAAGCTGAGCAAGTGTGAGTTCTGGCTTAAGGAGGTGGTGTTTCTTGGGCATGTGGTCTCAGCTGAGGGGATTCGTGTTGATCCTCAGAAGATTGAAGCGGTGATGAACTGGAAAGTTCCTAAGTCTGTTCATGAAGTCCGTAGTTTCCTTGGTTTGGCGGGATACTACCGGAGGTTTGTGGATGGTTTTTCTAAGATAGCTGCTCCTTTGACGAAGCTGTTGCAAAAGGATGTTAAGTATGAGTGGACGGAAGCGAGACAACAGGCTTTTGAGAAGCTGAAGGCGGCTTTGACGCAAGCTCCTATCTTGATTCAGCCTGAATCAGGGAAAGAGTTTGTGGTCTATAGTGATGCATCCTATGTTGGTTTGGGGTGTATGCTGATGCAAGAGGGTAAGGTTGTGGCTTATGCGTCGCGGCAGTTGAAGGTGCATGAGCGCAACTATCCTACGCATGATATTGAGCTGGCTGCTGTGGTTTTTGCTCTGAAGATCTGGAGACATTATCTGTATGGTGAGAAGTGTACTGTGTACACGGATCACAAGAGTTTGAGGTATCTGATGTCTCAGAAGGAGTTCAATCTCAGGCAGTGACGTTGGTTGGAGTTGCTCAAGGATTATGATCTGACGATTGAGTATCATCCTGGTAAAGCTAATGTTGTTGCGGATGCCTTGAGTAGGAAGGTAGCCGTTGAGCTGAGGGCGATGTTTGCTAGCTTGAGCATATCGCGAGATGGTGGTACTAAGATCAAGGAATAGCATCTTTGGTTCAGTTGATCAAGGAAAAGCAGTTGCTGGATGATTCCTTGGTGTCTCATGTTCAGGATAACGCGGAGGGTAGACCTTCGAATTTCTGCTTTAATGAGGATGGTGTGTTGTGTTTTGGTAGCCGGATAGTAGTGCCTGCTGATGTTGAGTTGAGGCGTGCTATTCTGACTGAAGGTCATAGTAGTCCTTTTGCTATGCACCCTGGTAGTACTAAGATGTATCGTGATCTTCGTGATGAGTACTATTGGGTGGGTTTGAAGAAGGATGTTGCGGAGTTTGTGAGCAAGTGTTTGGTGTGTCAGCGAGTTAAGGCTGAACATCAGGTTCCTTCTGGTTTGTTGCAACCGTTGAAAATCCCTGAATGGAAGTGGGAGAGGGTTACCATGGATTTTGTATCTGGTTTGCCTTTGTCTCCATCAAAGAAGAATTCTGTTTGGGTGGTTGTGGATCGCTTGACGAAGTGTGCGCATTTCTTGCCTGTGCATACTACGTTTTCTTTGGATAAGCTGGCAGAGCTGTACATTGTTGAGATAGTGAGGTTGCATGGTGTGCCTAAGTCGATTGTGTCGGATAGGGATCCGAGGTTCACATCGCGTTTCTGGCAGTGTTTGCATCAAGCTCTGGGTACAAGGTTGCATTTTAGTACATCCTATCATCCTCAGACGGATGGTCAGTCTGAGAGGGTTATTCAGATTTTGGAGGATATGTTGAGATGCTGCGTGATTGAGTTCCAAGGTTCTTGGGAGAAGCATCTGCCTTTGGTTGAGTTCGCTTATAACAATAGTTATCAGGCGAGTATACAGATGGCACCTTATGAGGCTCTGTATGGGAGGAAGTGTAGGACTCCTCTTTGTTGGGCTGAAACTGGTCAAAAGTTGGTTTCGATGCCTGCTTTGTTGAAAGGGACCACCGAGAAGGTGAAGCTCATTTGTGAGAGGTTGAAGGCTACCTCTGATCGGCAAAAGTCTTACGCGGATTTGAAGCGTAGGGAGATAGAGTATGCGGTGGGTGACCGTGTGTTCTTGAAGGTTTCGCCTTGGAAGAAGGTGATGAGGTTTGGCCGGAAGGGTAAGTTGAGCCCTCGGTACATTGGACCATATGAGGTGGTTGAGCGAGTGGGTCCTGTTGCGTATAGGTTGAGGTTACCTCAGGAGTTGGAGAAGATTCATGATGTGTTCCATGTTTCTATGCTCCGGAAGTATAGATCTGATCCTTCGCATGTGATGCCTGTAGAGGATGTGGTTTTGAATCCGGATTTGACCTATGATGAGGAACCGGTGAAGGTTCTGGATTCGGATAGCAAGGTTCTTCGTGGCAAGACCATTGAGTTGGTGAAGGTGCTGTGGAAGCATCGAGGTGTTGAGGAAGCCACGTGGGAGCGGAAGGAAGACATGCTGAAGCAGTTTCCTTATCTCTTTCCTTCAGGTAAATTTCGAGGACGAAATTTCTTAAGGGGGGAGAGTTGTAACGCCCCGGTTTTTGGCTTAGGAGTTTTGGGCGTTGACCGGTTGGTCAAAGTGCTGTTCGAATCTTAAGAGGTTAAATTAGGAAAGCCTAGTTCGGGTTGCATTAAAAATATGGAAAAATGTTCTAAAATCATCTTTTAATATAATTAAGTGAACTGTGAAATCAATTTTGGAAAATGAGTTTTGGAAGTGTGACATTTTGGCTAGTGACCAAAATGTAATTTTCGCAAGTTTAGTGGCTATTTTATAAAGGGTTGGAACTTTGAATCTTTAAGGAGCTATTAATCCAAAAGAGATTTCTCCAGATTTTTCTAAGATTTTATAAGCTATTTTCTGATTTTAAAGATATCAAAAAGGAGGGAAAAGCTCATTTGGCAATTTTCTCAACTAACTTCTCATTTTCCTTCTCTCATTTTCTCTCAAACCAAACACTACATTTCCAGAGTTTTGTTTCTGATTTTCTCACCTAAATTCCTCCTTTCAACTCTCATTTGATTCCAAATCAACATATCTTCAAAACCTCTTCAATTGCTACAAGTTTCAACAAGCATTTTGATTGCAAAAAGTGGAGAAACACAAGTTTGGAGGTAAGAACGTCCTTCTCCTCTAAACTATCAGTTCTTTACTGAAATTCCTAAGTTTTCAATCCTAAATTGATGTTTAATTAAAGGCTTTTAAGTTGATTTATGGATCTTGGCTTATTATGCAAGATTTTGATGATTTTTGATGATTTTCGTTAGATCTGAGTAATCTGTGATTTAAGAGATGTTCTTGATGTTAAATGATCTCTAAAATGTTGTGGAATTGAGTTTTGATTGATGCAATCCCGGATAGGTTGAGTTTCCTAAGTTTAGCTTGTGTTTTAAGGTAGTTTTTGAGGTGATCTTGGTGATCTGTTGTTGCTGGAGGTATAAGGTTGTTAATAGGTTGTTTTTAGATGTTATATGATGTTAATGGAAGTGAGGTTGTGCTGGTTTATGGCTGGGCTTTGTTTAGAAGTGGTTTGGATGCATTTTCGGTTGTGTTTGGTGGCCGAACATGGAGGTTGGATGAGAGCAGCGAGTTTAGGTGCTTTCATTGAAGCAATTAATGCATGATGATGCATTAATCCTCTGCTTTGATGTGTTGAAACAGGGGAGGCATCTTTGGATCCAAGATTGGTTGATCCGGAAGCTTGATTTGCTGCTTTGGCTTGAAGCAAAGTGGAAATTGGTGAGTGCATTTGTGGAAAATGGATTTTCAGCTTTTAAACCAAGGTTTGAAGGTTTTGGGAGCTTAGTTTAAGTCTAAACAACTTTGCTAAGCTCAAGTGTAAGTTTTCGGATTTTCTCTCTAGTGGTGGCCATGACTTTGATGTGTTGCAAAATGATGATTTGCATGTTTTTTATTCACTGTTTTGAAAGCATGTTTTAGCATGGATTTTGCTGATGATATAAGCCATATGTTGAAGGTAACTCTAGGTAGGAGTACCTTGCTTTTGTACATTGTTTAAATGTGGATTGATGCTTTAAAATGCATGATGAAAATGGCTTGGTTAAATGCTTTAAAACAGTGGATTAAATGATGAATATGATGTATATTGGCAAGTGATGTTTTGAAAAGATTAAGGTCACTAAGGTGGTTAAAAGTCCTTGAGTGAGCCTTGCTACTTAAGATCATCAAGGTGGTTAAAAGTCCTTGGATGAGTCTTGTTGCGGACACTAAGGTGGTTAAAAGTCCTTAGGTGATCCATTCCATGGTGTTTAAAAGTCCATGGGGCCAAGGTGTTTAAAAGTCCTTGGGGCCAAGGTGTTTAAAAGTCCTTGGGGTGATTCAAGCATTGGACACAAAGGTGGTTAAAAGTCCTTGTGTGGTCCTTATTCATGGTGTTTAAAAGTCCATGGCCAAGGTGTTTAAAAGTCCTTGGGGCCAAGGTGTTTAAAAGTCCTTGGGAAAGTTGTTGAACTTGATTTAATAAATGAAATGTATCACTTGAGCCAATATGACATGTTAAGTATATTATGAAGCATGAGATGCTTATTTTAATGTTTATGTTGAAGCATGGGATTGCTTGTTTTAAGTATGCTTTTGAGCATGTGCAAGGATTGATTTTAAGCATGATTTATAAATGGTTTTAATTGCATTATTGAATTATTTTTAATGAGCATGCCTCACTAAGCTTTTGCTTACGCTCTTTACCTTTTCTTAATTCAATAATGCAGAGCATTAGAATACCTTGAGGGGCAGCAAGAAAGGGCAAGCAATCAAGTTCAAGTGAAGCTCAAAGTATGGATGGTTTTGTTAAACATTTAGCTTTTGTGTGATTTGGCAATGGGGGACCAATGTGTATGTTTTGGGAGGTGTTTGAGACTCCCTAAGTATGTTGAATGTTGTTGAGATTGCTGGTTTTTGAATTGGAACCTTATATGCTTGTTTTGGAAGTTTGGTGTTTGAATAGCTAGCTTGTGTAGGAAGCATGCCTATAGAATTGGGGCTTTTTGCATATTATGTTAGATTGATGTTGTGATGGTGCCTATAAGTCTTAAATATGTTTAATTGCATGCTGGTAAAGTTTGGTGACATTTGGAGCATGTTTGAATGATCAATTGCATGTTTTGGTATGCTTGTTTGCTGCAATCTGTGCAGGCGTTTCGGAACAGTATGCACCGTTTCGGAACGGGTGCCTTACATGAACCCAGGCGTCCGAAACGGTGTGCACCGTTTCGAAACGGTTTGGTCTCTGCCAAGGCCGTGTTTCGGAACGGTGTCGATCGGTTTCGGAACGGCCCGTGTTTCGGAACGGGGATGATTGGTTTCGGAACGTCCGACCGTTAGGGGCTGACATTGGTAGTTATATGTTTTGAATTGTTTGCGTTTTGGTCCCGAATCTTGTATGTGCAATTGTGTGAGCTTGGGAAGTCCTTTTGAGCTGAAATTTCACAGAGAAGCATGAAACCTGATTAATTTCAAGATGGTAACTTTAATTTGGGTTAAGTCCTTTTAATTATCAGAAATTACAATTTGGTCCCTAATGTTGCAATTTGTTCAATTGGGTCCCTCTTTGATCTCTGATGTTTGTGATCTTTGAGTATGATGTTTGTGTGATCACAATTAGGATTAATGTGCATCTAGACAAGATTAAAAAGAAAAAATAGGGGTCGTTAATCAAGGTTGACTTTCGGGTTGACTTTGGTTCTCCCCGTGTGACTTTCTTAATTCGGGTCAACCGTCTAGGCCGGGTTAAGGGGGTTACAATTGTTATAGGCAAACTCCACCAAAGGCAAATGCTTTTCCCAAGAGCCTTGAAACTCAATCACACAGCACCTCAACATATCCTCCAAAAACTGGATAACACGCTATGACTGACCATCCGACTGAGGATGATAGGATGTACTGAAATTCAGCCTTGTACCCAAAGCTTGATGCAAACACTGCCAGAAACGCGATGTAAACCTCGGATCCCTATCCGACACAATCGACTTAGGCACACCATGCAGCCGCACAATCTTAGCAATGTACAGCTCCGCAAGCTTATCCAATGAAAACGTAGTATGCACAGGCAAGAAATGCGCACACTTCGTCAGGCGATCCACAATCACCCATACCGAATTCTTCTTCGATGGTGACAAAGGTAAACCAGATACAAAATCTATGGTAATCCTTTCCCACTTCCATTCAGGGATTCGCAACGGTTGCAACAAACCTGAAGGAACCTGATGCTCAGCCTTAACTCGCTGACACACCATACACTTGCTCACAAACTCAGCAACATCCTTCTTCAAACCCACCCAATAGTACTCATCACGAAGATCACGATACATCTGAGTACTACCAGGGTGCATAGCAAAAGGACTACTATGACCTTCCGTCAGAATAGCGAGCCTCAACTCAGCATCATTGGGCACTACTATCCGACTCCCAAAACACAACACACCATCATCATTAAAGCAGAAATCCGAAGGCCTTCCCTCCGTGATATCCTGAACATGAGACACCAAGGAATTATCCAGCAACTGCTTTTCCTTAATCAACTGAACCAAAGATGGTTTCACTTGCAACTCAGCCACAAGACCACCATCACGCGAAATACTCAAACTGGCAAACATAACCCTCAACTCAACAGCCACCTTCCTACTCAAGGCATCCGCTACAACATTAGCTTTTCCAGGATGATATTCAATCGTCAAATCATAATCCTTGAGCAACTCCACCCAACGCCGCTGCCTAAGATTCAACTCCTTCTGAGACATCAGATACTTCAAACTCTTGTGATCCGTGTACACAGTACACTTCTCACCATACAGATAATGTCTCCAGATCTTTAAAGAAAAACCACCGCAGCCAACTCAATGTCATGCGTTCATGCACCTTCAAGAATGTGCGTCCATGCACCTTCAACTGCCGCGACGCATAAGCAACCACCTTACCCTCTTGCATCAACACACATCCCAAACCAACATAGGACGCATCACTATACACCACAAACTTTTTCCCTGATTCAGGTTGAACCAAGATAGGAGCTTGCGTCAAAGCTGCCTTAAGCTTCTCAAAAGCCTACTGTCTCGGTTCCGTCCACTCATACTTAACATCCTTCTGCAACAACTTCGTCAAAGGTGCAGCAATCTTAGAAAACACATCCACAAACCTCCGGTAGTATCCCGCCAAACCAAGGAAACTACGAACCTCATGAACAGACCTAGGAACCTTCCAATTCATCACCGCCTCGATCTTCTGAGGATCAACACGAATCCCCTCAGCAGAAACCACATGCCCAAGAAACACCACCTCACTTAACCAGAATTCACACTTACTCAGCTTGGCAAAAAGCTGATTCTCCAACAATGCTTGCAACACAATCCTTAAATGCTCTTCATGCTCCTCCTCAGTACGCGAGTACACGAGGATATCATCAATGAACACCACAACAAACTTATCCAGGTATTCATGAAACACACGATTCATCATGTCCATGAAAGCTGCAGGAGCATTTGTCAAGCCAAACGGCATCACAAAGAACTCGTAATGCCCATACCTTGTCCTGAAAGCTGTCTTAGGCACATCCACATCTTTCACCTTCAACAAGTAATACCCAGACCTCAAGTCAATCTTAGAGAACACCGCTGCTCCCCAAAATTGATCAAAGAGATCATCAATTCTCGGCAAAGGATACCGATTCTTGTTAGTCACCTTGTTCAGCTGACGGTAATCAATGCACATTCTCATAGTGCCATCCTTCTTCTTCACAAACAAGACCGGTGCACCCCAAGGTGACACACTCGGCCGAATGAACCCACGATCAAGCAACTCTTGCAACTGCGTCTTCAGCTCCTTCAACTCTTTGGGTGCCATTCTATAAGGGGTAATGGACACATGAGTTGTATTCTCATACAGCTCAATCCCAAACTCCACCTCACGATTAGGAGGCAACCCAGGCAACTCCTCAGGAAACACACCAGGAAACTCTTGCACAATCCTGATATCTTGCGCACGCAACTCCTTAGAGCTAGGATTCATCACAAAAGCTAGATAAGCTTCACAACCTTGCCTCAACATCCTGATCGCCTCCAACATAGACACCACATTGGCAAGAAACTTCACATTCTCACCAACCACAACCACCTCATAATTATCCGCAAGCTTCAACGAAACTCGCTTATTTTCACAATCCACAACAGCTCGATGCTCAGCAAGCCAATCCATACCAAGGATTACATCAAAACCATAGAAAGGCAACTCCATAAGGTCAACATGAAAAACATGATCTTGAACAACCAAAGGACACCTTCTATAAAGCTTTCGAGTCACAACAGTCTCACCAAAAGAACTAGTGACACGAACACCAACATCCAAAGACTCAACAGGCAAACCAAGCAATTCAGCACTCTCACGCAAGATGTACGAGTGCGTAGATCCAGAATCAATCAAGGAAAGTAATGACAAGGATTGCAAAGTAAAAGTACCTGCGATCACATCCGCGTCATTCCTTCTCTCACGCTGAGCATACACCCTGGCCTGGTAGGCACCTTCAGGCTGAATAGCCACAACATGAGCCACACCCCGACCACCTTCCTCTCTTCGCTGGAAATTACCACGGCCGCGCCCACGACCTCTCTGTGGTGCAGCAACAACAGGAGCACGCACTTGGCCACCAGCCAATATAGGACACTCTCGCCTCATGTGATCCGTAGATCCACAGTTCCAGCACCTGTTACCAGCTGCCGCAACAGGAGCTTGCACCTCCCTCACAGCACGAGGACAATCACGCTTCATATGGCCACGCGAACCACATGTCCAACATGCTCTCGGATCAACTCTAGCATTGCCTCCCCGAACAGGCGCACCACCACCTCGCTTAGCTGAGGACTGATACCTCTGATCACGTCCCCTCTTGTTCCGTCCACCACCGGAACTATACTCAGCTGCTCGCTTACCAGCACTTGACCCAGCACTTCTAACAGATAAACCCAAGTTCATCTCAATATCCTTTGCTCGACCAACCAGCACGTCAAAATCATCATACTCGGTAGCCAACACATACATCTTAACTTCCGTCACTAAACCATAACGGAACCTTTCACACCTTTCCCGCTCATCCGGAACAAGCTCATGTGCGTATTGACTGAGTCGAACAAAATGAACTTCATACTCAGCCACGGACATGCTGCCCTGGGTAAGAGACATGAACTCCCTCTTCTTTTCATCTAGGTACCTCACACCTAGATACCTTCTCTTGAACGCATTCTGAAAGAATGTCCAAGTTACATCAGCATCCGCCATCCCAGCGATAGAGGTAGTCCACCAAGTGTAAGCATCATCTTGCAACAATGATACCACACAGCCCAACTTTTGCACATCAGTGCAATTCATCTGACCCAAGATTCTCTTGGTACCCTCTAACCAAGACTCCGAACCTTCAGCAGACAACCCTCCTAGACTACGCAAACGTTCCAAGGGCAATCTAACTCCAGCATCTCCTTGAGCTCCAGCTACTGCTGCTTGAAAAGCTCCAGCAATAGCTTGTATCAACACCGTCATGTCAGGAACAGCTTGCCCCTGACCAGCCCCAGGTCCAGCGACCCCAGCACCAGCTGCAGCTTCAGCTCCTTCACCCCCAGCACCATCACCACCAGGTGGAGGAGGAGTAACACCGCACTTTCTACATTCTCCTCATTCTCATTCTCATTCTGAGCCGTAGCTCGCACATTACTCCTTAACTCTCTACGAGGTGCCATACTCTAACAATGCAATCACAATGCAAATAAACAAAGTCAGGCCCAGCAAGGTAAGCAATCCAAGTACTCAAGCTCATTTTCACTTAAAAACAACATCATTTAATTAGCTTTGATTTGGCAATGGGTACCCACAACATGCTTCACCACAGCATACATCTCAATTGCAACACATATACAATTCACTCAACATGTTTTCACTCAACAAGCATACAAAGCATACATGTTCAAGTCATCCACACAACCATCCCCAATTACTCGAGAACTCAGCTCTGATACCACCAAATGTAACCCACTTAACCCGGCCTAGACGAACGACCCGAATTAAGAAGATCACACGGGGATAACCAAAGTCAACACGAAAGTCAACCTTGATTAACGACCCTTTTTTTCTTTTTAAACTTGTCTAGATGCACATTAACCATAGATATGATCAAGCAATCAGCATACTCAAAGATCATAACCATCAGAGAACCTTCAGGGACTCAATTGCACAAACTACAACCTTAGGGACCGAAATGTAAATTCTGTGAATTATAAGGACTTAATCAATCTCAAAGTTACCAACTTGAAATTAATCATCTTTCATGCTTCTCTGTCAATTTTCAGCTCAAACGGACATCTCAAACTCATTTAATTGCATAAACATGTTTCAGGACCAAAATGCAAACATTTCAAAACATATAACCGCCCATGTTAGCCCCCAACGGTCAGGTGTTCCGAAACAGGGAGAACCTGTTTCGAAATGCGGGGCCGTTCCGCAACGTGTTCCGAAACGAGGCCTGGCAGAGACATTTTCGTTTCGGAACGGTACCTTCCGTTTCGAACGCTTGGGCCACTACAGGGTCCCGGTTCCGAAATGGTAGCTCATATTCCGATACGGCCTGCCCAGAATGCCGAAAAGTTGCTCTTTAAACACACAATTGACTTACCAAACATGCTCCAAAAGCCACCAAATTTTACCAGCAAGACATACAACATACAAGGAACATATTTGCATCAGTCATTCATCAACATGGCAACAAAATCAGGAATACCCAATTCTAAAGGCATGCATCCTACTTAACCCACCATTCAAGCATCAAAACACCAAAACTACTTCATAAAGGCCAATTACAAGTTCCAACATTATTAATGTCATAAATCCAACTTAGGGAGTCCAAACATCTCCCAAAACATCAACATAGGTTCCCCATTTCCAAATGCCAAAAGCTAATAGTGTTTGAGAAACCTTCACCATACATGAGCTTTGTTCACCACTTGGATTCTTGTGCACCTTGCTGCCCTCAATGCACTTTAACGCTCTGCATTATTTGTTTAAGAAAAGAGAGAGCGTAAGCAAAGGCTTAGTGAGGAATGCTCATTTAAAACCACACAATAATGCATTTACAAAACACATTTATAAACCATTCTCCAAAACAACCTTTAGTCATGCACTAAAGCATTTAAAAACAAGCAATACATGCTTCCATTTCATTACATGTCATATTGGCAACAAGTGATACATTCCACATAATATCCACACATGGACTTTTAAACACCATTGTGATCTTACACTTTCCAAGGACCACGCATGGACTTTTAAACACCATTGTGTCCTTAACCCCATGAACTTTTAAACACCATGGCAAGGACCACACAAGGACTTTTAAACACCTTTGTGTCCTTAACAAGAATCTCCCAAGGACTTTTAAACACCTTGGAGTTCTTAAATAACAAGGCTTACACAAGGAATTTTAACCACCTTGAACCTTAACCAAGAACCAACCATGGACTTTTAAACACCATGTTGTTCTTAAAATTCACAAGATTCACACAAGGACTTTTAACCACCTTTGTGATCTTAACCAAGAACCATCCAAGGACTTTTAAACACCTTGATGTTCTTAAATATACAAGGCTCACACAAGGACTTTTAACCACCTTTGTGACCTTAACCATCACTTGCCAATATGCATCATTAACATCAATACTCCACTGTTTTAAAGCACTTAACCAAGCCAAAAACATCATGCATTTTTAAGCATCAAACCACATTAAAACAATGTTCAAACACAAGGAGCTCTTACCTTGAGTTTCCTTCAACACATGGCTTATAATCTCAGCAAATAAACATGCTAGATATGCTTTCAAAACAGAAATTAAATCATGCAAACAAACCACATTGCATACAACCAATCCATGGCCATCACCAAGAGAGTTTTCCGAAAACTTACTCTTGAGCTTAGCTAAGTTGCTCAGACTTAAACTAAGCTCCAAAACCTTCAAAACATTGGTTTCAAAGCCGAAAACCAAAATCCACTCACGGATTCCGTTTTGCCTCTTGCTGAAACACCAATCAAGCATCCGGATCACCACCACTTGAATCCAAAGATGACTCCCCTGTTTAAAACACATCAAAGCAGAGGATTAATGCATCATCATGCATTAATATCTTCAATGAAAGCATCTAAACTCACTGCTCTCATCCACACCCCATTTTCGGCTACCAAACACAACCGAAAATGTATCCAAACAACTTCTCAACATTACCCAGCCATGATCCATCAAATCTAACATCCTTAAGCATCAATTAACATCCAAAAAGGATCTAACATCATCCTTATACCTCCAGCTAAAACAGATCCACAAGATCACTCCAAAAACAACCAAGAACACAAGCTAAACTTAGGAAATTCAACCTATCCGGGATTGCATTGATTAAAACTCAATTTCTCATCAATTTAACATTCATTTAACATCAAATTGACACCTCGAAACACTACTTTAACAGATCATACGAAATTTCACCAAGATCAAGCAAAACTTGCATTTTAAAGCCAATATCAAGAGTTCAATTGTAAAACCTTTTATAAAACACAAATTTAGGATTGAGAACTTAGGAATTTCAGTAAAGAACTGAGAGTTTAGAGGAGAAGGACGTTCTTACCTCCAAACTAGAGTTTCTCCCTTTTTAGAATCAAAAAGCTTGAAGATCCAATTAGCAAATGCAAAGGATTTGATGAAGAGATGATTAAAGATCAAAAGGGAAATGAAATGAGTGATTTAGATGACAAAATCAGAGGGAAAAGTTCTGGAAAAAGATGTTTGGTTTGAGAGAAAAGATGAAAGAAAAAAAATTTAAATGGAAAATATGGAAAGTTAGTTGGAAAATCCAAAATATCTTCCCTCCTTTTAGTTTTATTTAAAAACCTTTAATTAATCATTTAATTATCTTAGAAAAATCTGGAGAAACTCCCATTGGGTAAATAGCTCCTTAAAGATTCAAAGTTTTAACCACCATTGTGATCTTACAATTCACAAGGACCACACATGGACTTTTAACCACCATTGTGTCTTTAGCACAAGAATCCCCCATGGACTTTTAACCACCATGGTGTTGTTACAATCCACAAGGTCCACACAAGGAATTTTAACCACCTTTGTGACCTTAACACAAGAATCACCCATGGACTTTTAACCACCATGGTGTTCTTACAATACACAAGGTCCACACAAGGACTTTTAACCACCTTTGTGACCTTACCATACACAAGGCTCACACAAGGACTTTTAACCACCTTTGTGACCTTAGTACAAGAACCAACCATGGACTTTTAACCACCATGTTGTTCTTAATACAAGAACCACCTATGGACTTTTAACCACCATAGTGTTCTTAACCATTCTCAAGACTTCACTTGCCAATATACATCATTTAACAACAATATTCCACTGTTTTAAAGCATTTAACAAAGCCATAATCATCATGCATCGTTATGCACCAAAACCACATTTAACAATGTTCAAAAACAAGAATCTCTTACCTTGAGCATCCTTCAACACATGGCTTATAAAATCAGCAAATAAACATGCTAAAATATACTTTCAAAACAGAATTTAAAACATGCAAACAAATCACATTGCATTCAACCAACTCATGGTTCATCAACAAGAGAGTTTTTCCGAAAACTTACTCTTGAGCTTAGCAAAGTTGTTTAGACTTAAACTAAGCTCCCAAACCTTCAAAACATTGGTTTCATGTAACCCCCTTAACCCGGCCTAGACGGTCGATCCGAATTAAGAAAGTCACACAGGAAAAACCAAAGTCAACCCAAAAGTCAACCTTGATTAACGACCCTTTTTTTTCTTTTTAAACTTGTCTAGATGCACATTAACCCTAGTTATGATCACTCAAACAACATGCTCAAAGATCATAAACATCAGAGATCAACCCGGGACCCAATTGAACAATTTACAACTTTAGGGACCAAAATGTAAATTCTATAAATTATGAGGTCTTAACCCAAATTAGAGTTACCATCTTGAAATTATTCAGGTTTCATGCTTCACTGCCAAATTTCAGCTCAAACGGACATCCCAAACCCATACATTTGCACAAACAAGATTCAGGACCATAATGCAAACATTTTAAAATATTTAACGGCCAATGTCAGCCCCCAACGGTCAGATGTTCCGAAACAGGAAGAACCTGTTTCGAAACGCGGGGCCGTTCCGCAACGCGTTCCGATACGAGGGCTGGCAGAGGGCTTTCCGTTTCAGAACGATGTCTTCCGTTTCGGACGCCTGGGCTGCTACAAGGCACCCGTTCCGAAACAGTAGCTACTGTTCCGAAACGACCTGCACAGAATGCAGAAATATGCTTGCTTGAACACGCAATTGACCAACCAATCATGCTCCAATTGCTACCAAACTTTACCAACAACTCATACATCATACAAGAGATATATTTGCATCAAACATTTATCATTATATCGTCATATATGAAAAGCCAGAAATCTAAAGGCATGCTTCCTACTCAAGCAAACCATTAATGTACTAAAACCTCCAAACCAACACATAATGGCCAATTACTTGTTCCAACATCATCAACAACATAAAACAATTCTTAACCAACATTCACAAACTCATTAGCAACAACACAAGAGATTCTTCCCCCCATTGCCTTTATTATCTATAGCTATTAACCGAGACATACATCTCAAGTGGAGCTTTCCTTGAATCCCTTGCTTCCCGCTGTTCCAACTTCAAAGATCTGCATTGATGGACAGAAAAGGAGCGTAATCACATAATGCTTAGTGAGGAATGCTCAAAACCAAAACACCATCAATGCAGTGAATCATAAAACCACTTTTAAAAACAAACTCGATTCAATAAACCAAACCATTGCTTGAAAACCCTTTTCAACAACATGCTTAAAATCATGCATTGCTCAAACATGAAAAACCAACCCTTAGCTTAATAAAGCTAAGAAAACCTTTTCAAAGCACAACTTGCAAAAACATCAATTTAACCATTCCATGCATAAACACCAAATGCAAAGTTAAATTCAAAACCTTGGAAAACACTTTCACCTCACATCATACCTTTCTCATACTTGATTATCATTTCAAGCAAGAAACCTTTTAAATCCATTTACACATTCAATCCAACACATGCATTAAATAAATGCACTTATGAACCACGCCATCAACATTTGCATCATATGCCTTTAAAAACAAGTCTTAGCAAGACATCAATGCACTAAAGAGATTTCATGCACACATGCATCATTCTCAATAGATAATCAACACTTGTTCAAACTTAACAAGTAAACATGCATTTTTAATACATTATACACTTCTCATGCAACTATGCATCATTCCAAGCATCTCATGCTTCATTATAATCAAGAACATTATATTGGCTTCCAAGTGACCAACCACATCCACTTTTCAACTCAACACCCAATCGGATACGAGGATCACAAGCGTTGTCCATACGCTTCATACACACTACCAATCCAAGGCCCCCAAATGGACTTTTAATCACCATTTGACCTTACCATTCACAAGGTTCCCATATATGGACTTTTAATCACCATATAACCTTAACTTTCACAAGGTTCCCATGTATGGACTTTTAATCACCATACAACCTTAACTTTCACAAGGTTCCCATGTATGGACTTTTAATCACTATACAACCTTAACTTTCACAAGGTTCCCATGTATGGACTTTTAATCACCATACAACCTTAACTTTCACAAGGTTCCCATGTATGGACTTTTAATCACCATACAACCTTAGCATTCACCGATTGGTAGTTGTATAACATCACTAACAAGATCCGGGACACCCCACACAAGATCCACACATGGACTTTACACCACCATTGTGATCTTAACAAGCACAAGGTCCCCAAATGGAATTTTAATCACCATTATTACCTTTGCTTACCCAAGGTCCTCGAATGGGATTCCAATCACAATTATAACCTTAACCATCTCGTTAGGATACTTGGATGGAGTTTACCGGTTCACACTTAACCACTCCACATCCAAGGCGACTTTATTCACGGTGCACCCAATCCTATAGCCGGCTAACTATATCCAATCAAAGAAACCAAGAACCACTTACATCACTTGCCAATATAACCATCTTACCATATTAATCCTTCGATTTACATGCATAACCATAATACAAAAACCATCATTTACCATCATCAATTCACTATTTTTAAAGCATTACACAAGCCATTAAACCACATGCAACACCATGCATTAAAACCACAATTTCCATGTACAAAACCAAGGATCTCTTACCTTGAGCATCCTTCACATATGGCTTTCAAACCCAGCATTAAACCATGCTAAAAATATGCTTTCAAAACAGAATTTAAACATGCAAATCACATGCATTGCAACCATCAATCACAATTGCTTTTAAAGCCAAATTCATAACACAAACCAAGAGCGAAAATCCATTTACTTACTCTTGAGCTTAGAAATGTTGTTTAGACTTAAACTAAGCTCCCAAAACCTTCAAACCTTGGTTTAAAAGCTGAAAACCCAACTTCACTCACCGATACACAAAACAAGGCTAGCCAACAAGCCTTCCAAGCATCCAAAACCTTCCGCACCACCTCTAATGCTCACGGATCAAACTCCCCTGTTTCAAGCACACAATAACAGAGGATTAATGCATCATTATGCATTAAAAACACCAGCAACACAACTCAACTCGCTGCTATACACAAATCCAACATTTCGGCTACCAAACACAACCAAAATCACCTCCAAACACTTCCAAAACTTAACCCAGCCAAGATCCATCACTTCTAACCATTTTTAAATATCAATTAACATCCAAAATGATCACAAACACGTCCTTATACACCCAGCTAGAACAGATCATCAAAAACACTCCAAAAACAACCAAAAACTCAAGCAAAACTTAGGAAATTCAACCTATTCGGGATTGCATTGATTAAACCTCAATTCCTTATCAATTTAATACTCATTTAACATCAATTTGACACCTCAAAACACTGCCCAAACAGATCACACGAAATTTCACCAAAATCAAGCAAATCTTGCATTTTAAAGCCGAAATCAAGATTCCGATTGAAAACCTTTAACAAATCACAAATCAAGGATTAAGAACTTAGGAATTTCAGTAAAGAACTGAGAGTTTAGAGGAGAAGGACGTTCTTACCTCCAAACTTGAGTTTCTCCCTTTTTGGAACCAAAATCTTGAAAATCCAAATAGCAAATGGTGAGGTTTTGTTGATGGGATGATTTGCAATCAAAAGAGAATTGAAATGAGTAATTTAGATGACAAAATAAGAGGGAAAAATCTGGAGAAATGTGTTTGGTTTGAGAGAAAATGAAAATGGAAGATTTGAGAGAAAAGTTAGTCAGAAAATGAAAATATCTTCCCTCCACTTTTCTTTTATTCAAAAAAATCAGAAATAAATCATTTAATATCTTAGAAAAATCTGGAGAAACTCCCATTGGATAAATAGCTCATTAAAGATTCAAAGTTTCAATCCTTTTTAAAACAGTCACACAGTTTTCAAATATTACATTTTGGTCACTAGCCCAAAATGTCACTCTTCCAAACCACATTTTGCAAAATTGATTTCACCTTTCACTTATATATAATAAAAGAGGACTTTAGAACATTTTTCCGTATTTTTAATGCAACCCGAACTAGGCTTTCCTAATTTCACCTTTTTACATTCGAACAGCACTTTGACCGAACCGGTCAACGCCCAAAACTTCTAAGCCCAAAACCGGGGCGTTACAACTCTCCCCCTCTTAGGAAATTTCGTCCTCGAAATTTCAACTGGCGAAAAGAGCACAACCAAACTTCTCAAAGCAACACACAAGGCCACACATGAGACTTAACCACCACTGAACACTCTCTCCACAACTCCACCCAAACTCAACACCACCACTTACTGTTCCCAACCTCCAGAACACTCAAAGTTAAGCACAACTTAACCTTTCACAACTCCGGAATACATATAGCCTCATCAACCACCTGAAGAACCTCAAACTATTTACAGCATACAACACTTTAACACACCACTCCCAAACTTCTTTCAAAGATTACCACGCCAAGCAAGAATCCTTAAGCATCAACTGCTTACTTAAACTTCTCAACACACTGCTGGCACTCCTTCACATCCACCGCTATCATAACTTCAACAGCTCACCCGGAATACTCACCCATCACCCGATAACCACATCACAAAACCCCAACCCTGGCTCCGCCAGCCGTTCCACACACCACTAGCTGACTTCAAAGGAATTTACTTATTCACAACCAGCCAACCACTTCTCTCAAGAACCCATCCAATCAGCAATGGCCTTCGATCTTACACTGCCTTTCCACCACAAACTTTGACCACAACACTTGCCTTACCAGAACATCGCCCAACTTAAAATATTCCAACCATCTTCTCAACTCCTCGAAGGTTACTACGAACCCTCACCTACATAAACAACCCTTCTACTACAACATCAGTGCCAAGATACCTCAGCACTCTAGAAACAAGTTCACTAACCTACAACATCACTTAACACCAAGGAACCACCTCTTCTACTAACTATTCAAAAACACTTGACCGATTCTAACTTCAACCGGTACTCCTCACCACCAAACCACTAAACTCTTTAAGCATCAAACACTTTCCTTCCACCACATACTATACCGCGCTCACTATTACCAACAGCTCGCTTAACACCCTCCATTACCTCTAACATTCTTCTAGCACCCAAACAACCTCTAAAAACCCATCATCCAACCTAACCCAACCACAACTCTAACAGATTCGATTAGTTATTAGGGAGTGTGAATGTTCGTATGCATGATCACCAATATGCCCTATCAATGCCTGATGTACATGTATGCAAAACCTCTAATGTCATGCCACATGTATGCATGGACCACACGTATACAATATAGCATATAACAAATGATTTTAACTGTGCATGAATGCCAGTTCACACCCTTCAATAACATCCCTAGAATCCGTCTAAGAACAACCTCCTACCTCACTTCTAACTTGTCTAACCCCATCATTCTAACGACCATTAACCACAAGGTACTCACTAAGCCCTCTTCACAATAAAGTTGTTTCAAAGCAACAAAAACTACCCAAACATGCTAGCAACAAGATCATACTCACTACGCAAGGAAAGCCAACAGAAACCAAACTAAGATAACTAGGCAAAGGTTACTTAACAAGGTTACCTAAAAAACACGTCACCACCCTGGAGCTTCATCAGACGAGCTCTCTTCCTCACAAAACCATCATCCTCCAGCCGCACCGCTGCAGCACCAGCTAACACATTAAGGCCATCACCTTCTCCCTGTGGTAAAGAACCCTGGCTACCCCGAGCCAACTTCAAACAATCACGTCTCATATGTCCAACAGACCCACATTTCCAACAGATTTCATTTCCCAAACTCTTCACAACTTTCCACTCTTCCTGCCACTTTCGAACCTTGCCTCGACCGTGCCCAGGACCCTTCAGAAACCCTTTGGCTACCACTGAAGCCGACTTCACCCCAAGAGGACAATCACGCTTCACATGCTCTTTAGAACCACAATTCTAACAAGCACATGCGCCCCAACAACCTCCAACATGGCGCCTTCCACAACGATTACACACCGGTAGCTGAGCCTCCTTTCCTTGTTCAACCAGCTCTTGCCCCAGATCTGCACTACCTTCACACTGTTTAACCCATGGGAATTTCTCTCCAAGATACCTTTCATAAAAGGCAGACACAAAGAAGTCCCAATCAATATCATGGATGTGCGATGCCACCGCCACAGATGTCCACCAGGCACATGCGTTCTCCAACATCAAAGAGACAACGCTCCCCAGCTTACAGGCATAATCACAACCTTCCTGATCCAAAATCAGAATCACACTGGCTAACCAGGCCTCAAACGTCTCAGGTGTCGAACCATGATATTCCACAGCACCCAAATCCAA
Organism: Hibiscus tridactylites; assembly: GCA_958450335.1. Taxonomy (NCBI): domain Eukaryota; kingdom Viridiplantae; phylum Streptophyta; class Magnoliopsida; order Malvales; family Malvaceae; genus Hibiscus; species Hibiscus tridactylites. The sequence continues at coordinate 31,558,505 of OY288289.1, forward strand.
TAAATGCTGTTTCGGCAAACCCACACATCCCACATCCAGCACGTCTACAGACTTTACTTTTACCACAGCCTGGGATGTTCCCAACACCTCTCGAGCAACAGGTGATGAACTCTTCATCACAGAACCAGCTTCTTCCTCCTGTCTCAATACCTCAACACCAGGCACAGAAGACTGAGACAAAACACCTCCACTAAAAGGTGAATTCCACGCCTTAACAACCTGCCCTAAGGCAGCAACCATCTCACCCAACTGCCATTCTTTCATCGATTTCGCCATACTACTAACAACAAACAATCACAACAAAACAAACAAATCAGTTAGACCAGCTTTAAGCAAGAATTCAAACTCCAACTCCAAAATAACACAATAGCTATAGTAATAAGGCAATGGGTATCCCGTATCCTCCCCTTTTACATGACATAACAGTCAACACAAACATGGATATCACAACATCAAGCATATCAAACAACATACTTCGATCATGCTTTCATCAAACAACATCCACTTGCAACAGCATAATATCAACATATCATACTCATTACACTTTCATCATTCATAAAATCAGCTCTCAACATTAGCACAAATCCACATTAACTCAACGATGATTCATAACCACAAAGCATGCTTGAAAACATCAACAACTTGCTCAGAAACACGTGTTTCAACCAGCTTTCAACCATACATCAGGATATACATCAGACACACATTACCACAACTTACCGTTTTCCCCAAGCTTTCGAAACTCAGCTCTGATACCACCAAATGTAACCCCCTTAACCCGGCCTAGACGGTCGATCCGAATTAAGAAAGACACACGGGGAAAACCAAAGTCAACCCGAAAGTCAACCATGATTAACGACCTTTTTTTTTCTTTTTAAACTTGTCTAGATGCACATTAACCCTAGTTATGATCACTCAAACAACATGCTCAAAGATCATAAACCCAGAGATCAACCCGGGACCCAATTGAACAATTTACAACTTTAGGGACCAAAATGTAAATTCTGTAAATTATGAGGTCTTAACCCAAATTAGAGTTACCATCTTGAAATTAATCAGGTTTCATGCTTCACTGCCAAATTTTAGCTCAAACGGACATCCCAAACCCATACATTTGCACAAACAAGATTCAGGACCATAATGCAAACAATTTAAAACATTTAACTGCCAATGTCAGCCCCCAACGGTCAGATGTTCCGAAACAGGAAGAACCTGTTTCGAAACGCGGGCCCGTTCTGCAACGTGTTCCGATACGAGGGCTGGCAGAGGGCTTTCCGTTTCGGAACGGTGTCTTCCGTTTCGGACGCCTGGGCTGCTACAAGGCACCCGTTCCGAAACGGTAGCTACTGTTCCGAAACGACCTGCACAGAATGCAGAAATATGCTTGCTTAAACACGCAATTGACCAACCAATCATGCTCCAATTGCTACCAAACTTTACCAACAACTCATACATCATACAAGAGACATATTTGCATCAAACATTTATCATTATATCATCATATATGAAAAGCCCAAAATCTAAAGGCATGCTTCCTACTCAAGCAAACCATTAATGCACTAAAACCTCCAAACCAACACATAATGGACAATTACTTGTTGCAACATCATCAACAACAAAAAACCATTCTTAACCAACATTCACAAACTCATTAGCAACAACACAAGAGATTCTTCCCCCCATTGCCTTTATTATCTATAGCTATTAACCGAGACATACATCTCAAGTGGAGCTTTCCTTGAATCCCTTGCTTCCCGCTATTCCAACTTCAAAGATCTGCATTGATGGACAGAAAAGGAGCGTAAGCACATAATGCTTAGTGAGGAATGCTCAAAACCAAAACACCATCAATGCAGCGAATCATAAAACCACTTTTAAAAACAAACTCGATTCGATAAACCAAAGCATTGCTTGAAAACCCTTTTCAACAACATGCTTAAAATCATGCATTGCTCAAACATGAAAAACCAACCCTTAGCTTAATAAAGCTAAGAAAACCTTTTCAAAGCACAACTTGCAAAAACATCAATTTAACCATTCCATGCATAAACACCAAATGCAAAGTTAAATTCAAAACCTTGGAAAACACTTTCACCTCACATCATACCTTTCTCATACTTGATTATCATTTCAAGCAAGAAACCTTTTAAATCAATTTACACATTCAATCCAACACATGCATTAAATAAATGCACTTATGAAACACGCCATCAACATTTGCATCATATGCCTTTAAAAACAAGTCTTAGCAAGACTTCAATGCACTAAAGAGATTTCATGCACACATGCATCATTCTCAATAGATAATCAACACTTGTTCAAACTTAACAAGTAAACATGCATTCTTAATACATTATACACTTCTCATGCAACTATGCATCATTCCAAGCATCTCATGCTTCATTATAATCAAGAACATTATATTGGCTTCCAAGTGACCAACCACATCCACTTTTCAACTCAACACCCAATCGGATACGCGGATCACAAGCGTTGTCCCTACGCTTCATACACACTACCAATCCAAGGCCCCCAAATGGACTTTTAATCACCATTTGACCTTACCATTCACAAGGTTCCCATATATGGACATTTAATCACCATATAACCTTAACTTTCACAAGGTTCCCATGTATGGACTTTTAATCACCATACAACCTTAACTTTCACAAGGTTCCCATGTATGGACTTTTAATCACCATACAACCTTAACTTTCACAAGGTTCCCATGTATGGACTTTTAATCACCATATAACCTTAGCATTCACCGATTGGTAGTTGTATAACATCACTAACGAGATACGGGACACCCCACACAAGATCGACACATGGACTTTACACCACCATTGTGATCTTAACAAGCACAAGGTCCACAAATGGAATTTTAATCACCATTATTAACTTTGCTTACCCAAGGTCCTCGAATGGGATTCCAATCACCATTATAACCTTAACCATCTCGTTAGGATACTTGGATGGAGTTTACCGGTTCACACTTAACCACTCCACATCCAAGGCGACTTTATTCACGGTGCACCCAATCCTATAGCCGGCTAACTATATCCGATCAATGAAACCAAGAACCACTTACATCACTTGCCAATATAACCATCTTACCATATTAATCTTTCGATTTACATGCATAACCATAATGCAAAAACCATCATTTACCATCATCAATTCACTGTTTTTAAAGCATTACACAAGCCGTTAAACCACATGCAACACCATGCATTAAAACCACAATTTCCATGTACAAAACCAAGGATCTCTTACCTTGAGCATCCTTCACATATGGCTTTCAAAACCAGCATTAAACCATGCTAAAAATATGCTTTCAAAATAGAATTTAAACATGCAAATCACATGCATTGCAACCATCAATCACAATTGATTTTAAAGCCAAATTCATAACACAAACCAAGAGCGAAAATCCATTTACTTACTCTTGAGCTTAGCAAAGTTGTTTAGATTTAAACTAAGCTCCCAAAACCTTCAAACCTTGGTTTAAAAGCTGAAAACCCAACTTCACTCACCGATACACAAAACAAGGCTAGCCAACAAGCCTTCCAAGCATCTGAAACCTTCCGCACCACCTCTTATGCTCACGGATCAAACTCCCCTGTTTCAAGCACACAATAACAGAGGATTAATGCATCATTATGCATTAAAAACACCAGCAACACAACTCAACTCGCTGCTCTACACAAATCCAACATTTCTGCTACGAAACACAACCGAAATCACCTCCAAACACTTCCAAAACTTAACCCAGCCAAGATCTATCACTTCTAACCATTTTTAAACATCAATTAACATCCAAAATGATCACAAACACGTCCTTATGCCACCAGCTAGAATAGATCATCAAAAACACTCCAAAAACAACCAAAAACTCAAGCAAAACTTAGGAAATTCAATCTATTTGGGATTGCATTGATTAAACCTCAATTCCTTATCAATTTAATACTCATTTAACATCAATTTGACACCTCAAAACACTGCCCAAACAGATCACACGAAATTTCACCAAAATCAAGCAAATCTTGCATTTTAAAGCCAAAATCAAGATTCCGATTGAAAAACCTTGAACAAATCACAAATCAATGATTAAGAACTTAGGAATTTCAGTAAAGAACTGAGAGTTTAGAGGAGAAGGACGTTCTTACCTCCAAACTTGAGTTTCTCCCTTTTTGGAACCAAAATCTTGAAAATCCAAATAGCAAATGGTGAGGTTTTGTTGATGAGATGATTTGCAATCAAAAGAGAATTGAAATGAGTGATTTAGATGACAAAATCAGAGGGAAAAATCTGGAGAAATGTGTTTGGTTTGAGAGAAAATGAAAATGGATGATTTGAGAGAAAAGTTAGTTAGAAAATGAAAATATCTTCCCTCCACTTTTCTTTTATTCAAAAAAATCAGAAATAAATCATTTAATATCTTAGAAAAATCTGGAGAAACTCCCATTGGGTAAATAGCTCCTCAAAGATTCAAAGTTTCAATCCTTTTTAAAACAGTCACGCAATTTTCAAAAATTACATTTTGGTCACTAGCCCAAAATGTCACCCTTCCAAACCACATTTTGCAAAATTGATTTCACCTTTCACTTATATATAATAAAAGAGGATTTTAGAACATTTTTCCATATTTTTAATGCAACCCGAACTAGGCTTTCCTAATTTCACCTTTTTACATTCGAACAGCACTTTGACCGAACCGGTCAACGCCGAAAACTTCTAAGCCCAAAACCGGGGCGTTACATTTCAAAGCTGAAAACCAAAATCCACTCACCGATTTCGTTTCGCAACTTGTCGAAACACCGATCAAGCTTCCGGATCACCACCACAAAGATCTGAAGATGTCTCCCCTGTTTTAAACACATTAAAGCAGAGGATTAATGCATCATCATGCATTAATATCTTCAATGAAAGCACCTAAACTCGCTGCTCTCATCCACACTCCACTTTCGGCTACCAAACACAACCGAAAACACATCCAAACAACTCTACAACACTACCCACCCAAGATCCTTCAATTCCAAACATTCTTAAACCTCAGTTAACATCCAAAAAGGATCTAATCACGTCCTTATACCTCCAGCTATAGCAGATCATCAAGATCATCCCAAAAACAACCAAATACTCAAGCAAAACTTAGGAAAATTAACCTATTCGGGATTTCATTAATTAAACCTCAATTTCTCATCAATTATACATTCATTTTACATCGAAATGACATCTCAAAACAGTGCCCAATCAATTCATACAAATTTCATCAAAAATTAACCAAATCTTGCATTTTAAAGCCAAGATCAAGAATACATTTGTAAAACCTTTAATAAAACACAAATCAAGGATTGAGAACTTGGGAATTTCAGTAAAGAACTGAGAATTTAGAGGAGAAGGACGTTCATACCTCTAAACTTGAGTTTCTCCCTTTTTGGAACCAAGATCTTGAAAATCCAATAAGCAAATGCTAAGGTTTTGTTCAAGAAACGATTAGAGATCAAATGAAGGTTGAAAACTAATCTTTAGATGTCAAAATCAGAGGGAAATTTGCTGGAGAAATGTGTTTGGGTTGAGAGAAAAGTTGAGAGAAAAGAAAATGGAAAGTTTGGGAAAAGTTAGTTAAAATGCCAAAATATCTTTTCCCTCCTTTTTCATCTAATTAAAAACCATTAATTAATTGATTAATATTCAGAAAAATCTGGAAAAACTCTTATTGGGTAAATAGCTCCTTAAAAATTCAAAGTTTCAATCCTTTTTAAAACAGTCACTCAGTTTTCAGAAATTACATTTTAGTCACTAACCCAAAATGTCACTCTTCCAAACCTCATTTTGTAAAATTGATTTCACCATTCTCTTATATATAATAAAAGATGATTTTAAGATATTTTTCCATATTTTTAATGCAACCCAAACTAGGCTTTCCTAATCTCACCCTTTATATTCGAACCGCAACCCGACCGGCCCGGTCCAAACCCAAAACTTCTAAGCCCAAAATTGGGGTGTTACAAGCCAAAAATCTTAGAATCTTTAGGGAGCTATGGTGAAATTACACCTTCCTTAAATTGACATATGTTTTAAATGGGTTTTAGATAATTAAAATAGTTAATTGGGAAATTGAGAATTTCATTTCACGTAACTAACTTTCATTTCAGCAAAACTAATTTCCTAACTCTTTTCACCATATTTCTTTTCTCCCAAACACCTCCCTTTGATTTCTAAACAAATTTCAAGAGTTCTCTTCAAATCCTTCAAGATTTGTTAAGGAAAACTTGTCAATCATTAAGGAAGACAAGGATTGGAGATAAATCATGTTCTCAACCTTCAATCTAGATTCTTTATTGAAATTCCCAAGATCTTTGGCTTCTAATTGATGTTTTTGGGTGAGTTTTTATTATAGTTACGATTTGATATCAAAATCATGGAAAATGTGATTGAAATCTTCATTTTCAGATTGGATTTGATGAGCTTCGTTTTGGATTGGTTTTAATTGAGTTTTGAGTTGATTATTATGTTGAAATAGGGTTTTGATAATATAGATCCCGAAATCCTTGAGATCCTTGAGTTTCTTGATGGTTTTAGTTGGGTTTTTAGGTGAAATGATGGTGTTATTTATGCTAGAGGTATAAGGATGGGTTTAGCCTTTTTAGATGAGTTTTGATGTTTATAAATGGTTGAAAGTGATGTATGTTGGTCGTACTTGGTTTATGAAGCAATCGATTGAGTTTTCGGTTGTTTCGGATGTATAAATTGGTGTAGTATTAGTGAGCAACGAGTTTGAGTTTGGTTGCTGGTGTTGAAATGCATTTTGATGCATTTGGATCTCTCTTTTGATGATCTAAAAACAGGGGATGTTGATCCGGAAGCAAACGAAGCTTTTGTGGAGGATTTGAAAGGGTGATTTTCGTGTCGGCGAGCAAGGTTTCGTGTATCGGTGAGTGGAAATGGACTTTCCCGCTTTGTGATACTTTGAGCATGGTCTTGTGATCTTAGTGTAAGTTTGAAACACTTAGCTAAGTTCATGAGTAAGTGACTCGGAAGTCTCTCTCGGAATGTGCTATGTTTTGTGAAAATGCACTTGAATTGAATGTAATTTTAATTACTGTTTTAAAGCATGTTTTAAGCATTGTTGATGCAGGTTTTTAATGCCATTTTGTTAAGGATGCACTTGATAGGCGATCCTTAGAATTATGAAATATATATATTTGAGTTTAAGCATGTTTATGCTTGCGAAAATGATATTGTGATTTATGCTTGTAAAACAATGGGATAATGTTGTTAAATAATTATATTGGCAAGTGATGGAAATGGTTTTTGGTTACTTTAATCGGATATAGTTATCCGGCTATAGGATTGGGTGCACCGTGAATAAAGTCGCCTTTGATGTCGAGGGGTTGTGATTGTACCGTATACTCAATCCAAGTACCCTAACGATTGAGGCTAAGATCACAACGGTGGATGTTTAAATCCCGCGTGTGGATCTTGTGGTATGTGCCCGTGGTCTCATTAGTGGAATTATACAACTACCGATGAGTGGTGTTGAGGAGTTGTGATTGTACTGTTAAACTCCACCACGGGTTTCACAACGGTTGATGGCTTAATCCCATGTGTGAGCCTTGTGTGGTCCGGTAGTGTGTATGAAGCGTGTGGGACAACGCTTGTAATCTGCGGATTCCATTGTGTCATTTGTGTTGGTTTTTGTAATGGATTGAGGGTTGATCAATTGCGAGCCAATATAATGTTGTTGATTATTGATTTAAGCATGTGATGCTTGTGAATTATGCTAGAATGCATGTGATGCCATGTATAAGCATGACCAAAAGATTATATGTTGTTATTATAATGATGCTAAGAGCACGTGGTTTAAAAAAGTGCATTGATGCTTTAAAAAGGGCATGATTTAAGTAAAGGCATGAGATGACAAATGGTGATTTTGTGGTTTTATAAAATGCATTGATGAATGTTGGTTTTAGCGATCATCACTAAGCTTTATGCTTACCCTCATTTGTTTCATCAATGTAGAGAATTCAGTTTAGAGGCATCAAGAGAGCATGTGGTTTCCTAGTACCTTGTCTAAACAATGTATGTGGTTTTACCTTGGTCTAATAAGAGGAAATGAGTGGGATATTTACTTTCGGTTATATTTCGTGATGTTAAACACCTTGAGCATGTTTGGTTTGATTATTTTGTATTGTAAATGGCCTATGAGTATTGGTTTAAGCTTGAATGTGGTTTTTATCCTTTTTTTTGTTGTTTTGACATCTAGGAAGCATACTTATCGTTTTAAAGATTTCAAGTATGATGTTATGACATAACTTGAGCTTAGTTCTGGTGTTCTTTGATGTTTATTTATTTTGTATGTGTGTTATGGCATGTGTTGGAATGGTTTCGGAGGTGGAAATTTGTGTTAAACCAGCATTTAGGAAAATTGCAGGGCCAGGCATTTCGAAACGCCCTTATCTGGTTCAGAACGGTGGACTGTAATGGTCATGGTGTTCCGGAACGGATAGGCACGTTCCGAAACATTTCGCTACTGTAAATCACCGTATCGAAACTGAAGATTTGGGGTCTCGGAACGCACCCGCGCATTGAAAACATTCAACATGGTTTCGAAATGACCGTTCCGAAACAGGGTCTTGTGTTCCGAAACACTTGACTGTTGGATGTTGATTTTGAATTGTTCTAGGTTTCTGTTTCTTACGTTTTGGTCCTTGAATGTCGTAAGTTTAATTGGTTGAGGTTTGATGATTTGTTTGAGTTGAAATTTTTCATTTTGGCATGTTACATGATTAATTTTTTATTGGTAACTTTAAAATCTGGTTAGTCCTTGTAAATATGCAAATTTACAATTTGGTCCCTAAAAGACAAAAGTATGCAATTGAACCCCTAGTTGAACCCGGATCGCTATGGTGTTTTCACCTAATCGCTTTATTAATCACATAGGATAATAATGTGCATCTACAAAAGATAAAAAGAAAAAAAGGTCGCTAATCGAGGTTGACTTTCACGAGTTGACTTCGTTTTTCCTCGTGTGATATTCTTAGTTCGGGTCAGGCGTCTAGGCTGGGCTAAGGGGGTTACAGTGTAAGGCTATGCGATAATAATGATTAGGTTTCAAAATACACTGGCGTAAACCTCCTAGAAGTATTATGAGTTTAAAAGAAAGGTGTCCGTAAGCATGAAGAAAGTGTAAATTCTGTGGCGACTCTATTATGCACGAAGGAAAAAGTTATATGAATATTACGTTGAAGGTAAGTGATATCCGTTCAAAACCTTAGTTATGTTCGATCAGCTTAAAGATAGAACTTTTCTTTGAAAATGTGGCATGGTGTATCATATATATCATCATTGACTGAAAATCCGATGTTACATCCTGATTCGGGAAGGCCCTGTTGGAGGCCTTGAGTTCTCGTCCAAACTTCATTTACAATTTTTCATCCACAAACTGATGGTTAACTTGGTAGGATAATTCAGATTCTGGAAGATATACCTTTAGGTTGTATGATTGAGTTTGTGGTAGTCGTGAGGGTTTCTTATCCCTCACTAAGACCGTTTATAATGAAAGTTATTAGACAAGTGTTTGTTTGGCACCGTATGAAGTTCGATATGGATTCAAATACAATATTTTGATCAATGGCATGAGATGTATGATGGTATGATTTTGGGTCCAAAGTCAATCCGAGAAACTAAGGATACTTCTAGATTGATCTGTGACCATCTTAGAGAATCGAGAAAGAAGCATACATTGATGGAAAGTTTCAGTAAATAGATAGATGAAAGAGTGGTTTATGTATTTCTTTGACTCTAGTAATATCGAGACAAAAATTCTTTTTAGGGGGAGAGTTGTAACACCCATGAATGTGATTAAAGTTATAAAAAAGGGAATTGGAGCTGAGAGTTTCAAACTCGTGACCTTAATCCCCACTCCTACTCTTTTGTCTTAACCATTGAGCTAAACACTCTTTCGTGTTGCATTTCTTTTCTGAATTGTTTCAAGAGTTTTAAAACAATAATAAATGACTCTCCAGCTACCCCCTTAGGAATGAATACTTTTCCCCCAATCACCATCTGCATAACCATCTGCATCACCATCTGCATCACTGATATCGGCCATCGTTGGTTTGTGATGTACACCGCCAGGATCGAAGTAATCACCGTTTCGTTCTGTTCACAACCCCATCAACCACTCGCGGGGATTCGTTGCCGATCGCTGAGAAAAACTGTTGAATGATTCGATGGAAACCCAAATGTTTCCTTTTGTTTTTGGTGTTTTCCACCATTGTCTATCGTCGATTCTCTGTGTCGTCACCACCAGTAAACTCCTTGCGTTAGGACAAACAAAAATGTGGTCGCCAACCTCTGTTGTAACACCCCTCGCCCGAGTTAGGAGCGAAAGGGCATTACAGTTTAACAGAACAAATTCAGACAAACGAGATAACATAACATATAACTTTCATACAACAAACATAGAATTTCAAACATGAATCATACTATCATGCTTTTATACTCAAACAATAATACAAGATCAACAAGTCTAGATCAATCCTATGACATAGTAAACAAGTAATCAAACAACTAGATCCACCATACAAGCCAAGATCATCATATGGCAAACAACATTGGACCTTAACAACATATAACCATTCGAACCATATCACAAACCATTAAAATCAATTCTAACTTCATTCTAACATACATCTATATGCATCAATTAAACTTATAACCTCATATACAAATTGATTCACAACAAGATTTTCAATAACCATTCTAATTACTCAATCAAGCATTCATATCATGATCCATGGCAATTTAACATGTATTAACATATAAACTATACCCATCATTGCAAAATCATTTCAAACTTAGTCATATATATATATATATATATATAAACCATCCAAACATCGTTTCGTACATTACATGTCATGAAAATCTTATCTTAATATATACAAAGATCCAAAATGCATGTGACACTATAAATATGTAACTATGCCACCATCTAGGAGTCTTGACTAGTGATTGGAAGAAAGAAATAGGAGAGTGATAAGTACAATATGTACATAGTGAGGCAGTTTCTATAAATACTAATTCAAGCTTTTAATGTGTTATTTCATATGATCAAGGTTACCTATCTAGGCTTAGAACAAACAAGGCCCACCTAGCTAGTCCATTTCATGCTCAAGAAGTCTTAGCTATTTTCATTCATATCATGTAAGCAAATCATAGAAGCATACTCATAATTCATTACAAACATTCATACCATTTTATAACACAATCAAAGAACAAGAATCAAAACATCCATGTTCATATTCAATCATTTGAATAGGTGCATCTTCAAAAGAGATCATTTTCGATTCATGTAATCATGTAAAATACCATATCATATCATATCATTAGAACATGTAACCCTCTTAGACTGGCCTAGACGCTTGACCCGAACTAAGAAGATTACACGGGGGAAACCAAAGCCAACTCTCTAAATCCGACTTAGATTAACAACTCTTTTTTCTCTCTCTTTTTCCTTGATGCATTTTAAGTCATATGTGTTCAACAAAACACTTAGAAGAACAGGGCATAGCGATCGGAGTTCGTTTAGGGATTCAATTGCGCAAGTTACACATTTAATGACTAAACTGTAATTTTAGCAAATTACATAGACCATTCAAATTTTCAGATTATTTCCCATTAATTAGTCATGAAACATGTTTCCATGTCAAACTTCATTTGAAACGTACCATCCAAACTCATCCTATTGCACATACAACATTCAGGGACCAAAATGCAACTTTTCAGACTTTTAAAAGGTACTTTTAACTGAAAACAACGATCCAGTATTGGTACCCCTGAGGCCCGTATCGATACACAGGAAGACAGTAGCTCAATTGGGAAAAAGGTATTGATATCCTTCCCCATGTATCGGTACGCCCTTCAAAGATAGCCCAAGTGTATCGATACGCGGGTAAATCGTATCAATACCCCTTGTGTTGTTTAGCCTGCAAAAATCCTTTGAGTATCAATACTCGAACACGAGTATCGATACATATAACATATAGGCTTCACATGCAACTCCAAAATGCATTTTAATCAGCCAAGCATGCTCAAGAATCAATAGATAAACATCCCTAAGCATATACTACATGTCAATCATGCCTAATTGCAACTACAAGGGTTTTACCAGTCCAACACATGTAATTCTAGTAAGCTATAGCATGCATCTCATGAGCAATACCATAAAACATACGAAAAGCATCATTCTTCCTCGAGCAACATATAATGACCATTTTACAAACCCAAATGCATACTAAACTTGCTCAACACTAGGAAATACAATAACAACAATATTTAAAGCATTGTACACCCTCATTGCCTTTATAACTCTAGTCCAAAACAAAAGCTTACCTTCGATCAAAGTCTCCATCGATCCCCTTGCAAGTGCTGCCCCAAAAGCTTAAATTGACTGCATTGATGAACAAAGTGAGCATAAGCATACAAGCTTAGTGATGATTTCTCAAAAGACATCAACAATGCAGTTTTTAAAACACAAGTTGAAACCATAACATGCTCAATCTCATTTTAAGCTTTCAGAACCAAAGAAAACCATTCTTTAACCATGTTCCACATGTATCATTAGCCACATGCATTGTTAACAATGAAAATCCACATTAAGCCTCACCTACTTAATTCACATTCATTGTTCACAATGCAAATCCACATTAAGCCTCACTTGCTTAATTCACATGCATAGATTTCTCATATGCAACATCTCATCATCAAGCATCTCTTGCGCAATAATCCATTATGCATTCATTACAATCATGATACATGGGCAATAATAAACACATATACTGGCTTACAACCTCCCGGTATAGGCTCACCCCTATCCGTTTGGATAGACTCACCTCTATCACTTTTACAAACAATATCGGATACACAGACTTGTAGAGGCTCACCCATATATTCAATGATGGGCTCACCTCCATCTTAATGGCTACAAATGGAATTAGGATTACCCCTAACCCATTGTGATAGACTCACCTCTACCACCCGCAATAGGCTCACCCCTATTACATCACGTAATGAGACACACATGCAATTTATAGATTATAGTGCACTCACATCCTATTGGTCGACCAATGTATCTGTATATTAAAAATAGATCATTCACTTGCCAATATACCCATAAACCATGTTAACTCACTACTTACAATGCATCATTAAAAATCATCTCATATCCCAAAATTAAACATGCTTTAAAATAGCAAATACCATATCATACAAGATCATACCATCTTGTATCAAACCAAACCATTTCATAGGATAAACACAAGCAAAACCATGCTTAAATCCATGCATAACAGTGAGTAACAACCATTATCAAAACATGAGCATGATAAACCATGGAGTCCATTTCAAACCGAAATCCGAGAGTTCAAGTAACCATATTTACTTCCGAGAGTAGCTAAGTGTTTCAAGCTTACACTAACCTCCCAACACCTCGTAACCAAGCTTAACAAAGATTTAAAACACATCCACTCTGTAACCCCCTTAACCCGGCCTAGACGGTTGACCCGAATTAAGAAGTTTACACGGGGAAAACCAAAGTCAACCCAAAAGTCAACCTTGATTAACGACCCTTTTTTTCCTTTTTAATCTTATCTAAATGCATATTAACCCTAGTTATGTTCATAAAATCAGCATACTCAAAGATCACCGCAATCAGAAAACATTTAGGGACTTGACCAACTTTTGAGTTACCATTATGAAATTAGTCATGTTTCATGCTTCTCTGCCAAATTTCAACTCAAACGGACATCTCAAACTCATTCAATTGCATATACAAAGTTCAGGACCAAAACGCAAAGAATGCAAAACATATAACCGTCAATTTCAGTGCCCAACGGTCGGGTGTTTGGGAACAGGGATGATCCGTTCCGAAACGCGAGACCGTTCCGAAACCAGTTCCGGAACAGGGCTTGGCAGTGGAAAACCATTCCGGAACGGTTCCACCCGTTTCGGAACGCCTAGGCCATTTCAGGCCCTCCGTTCCGATACGGTAGCACCTGTTCCGAAACAGGCTACCCAGATTGTAGAAATTTTGCTGGTTTATCATGCTTTCGACCGATCAAACATATTCCAAAGACCCTCTAATCATACAAGCAAGTCATTATATACTTAAGGAACATAGAAGCGTCATCCATCCTCAAACATGGCATCAATCAAAGAAAGTCCCAACTCTATAGGCATGCATCCTATATTGAAAACCACTCAAACACCAAAACACCAAACAATCCTCATAAAGGCCATTTACATGTTCCATCAATATCAAAAGCATAAAACCAACTTAGGGAGTCCAAAACATCTTCCAAAACAACAACATAGGTTCCCATTGCCAAATGCCCAAAAGCTAATAGTGTTAGAAAAACATTCACCATACATGAGCTTAGTTCTTCACTTGGATTCTTAACCCCCTTGCTGCCCTTTATGCACTTCAATGCTCTGCATTATTGGTTTAAGAAAAGAGAGAGCGTAAGCACATAGCTTAGTGAGGAATGCTCATTTAAAACATCACAATAATGCATTTATAAAACTCCTTTTCAAAACCTTTAGTTTAAACCACATTTGATCATGCACAAATGTAAACAAACCAAGCATTTCATGCTTCAAATCATTAACATGTCATATTGGCTTACAAGTGATAATCATAACCATTTCCAAAACACAATTGACAACCAACAATCAGATACGCGGATTACATGCGTTGTCCCTACGCTTCATACACACTACCAATATCAAGGTGGAGCATGGTACAATCACAACCCCTCAACACCCGTGATGGAGACTATGGTACAATCACAACCCCTCCACATCACTCATTGGTAGTTGTATAACATCACTAACGAGATCACGGGACATACAACACAAGATCCACACATGGACTTTAAACCACCATTGTGATCTTACCATACACAAGGTCCACACATGTAATTTTAATCACCATTTTGACCTTAGCACAAGACCCACCCATTGACTTTTAACCACCATGGTGTTCTTAACCATCTCGTTAGTGTACTTGGATGGAGCATGGTACAATCACAACCCCTCAACATCCAAGGCGACTTTATTCACGGTGCACCCAATCCTATAGCCGGCTAACTATATCCGATTCAAGTACTTTAACACAAACCACATCACTTGCCAATATACATCATATAACAACATTAATCCACTGTTTTAAAGCATTTGACAAAGCCATTATCATCATGCATCATTATGCATCAAAACCACATTTATCAATGTACAAAAACAAGGATCTCTTACCTTGAGCATCCTTCAATACATGGCTTATAAAACCAGCGATAAACATGCTAAAATATGCTTTCAAAAACAGAATTTAAACATGCAAACGAATCACATTGCATTCAACCAACTCATGGTTCATCAACAAGAGAGTTTTTCCGAAAACTTACTCTTGAGCTTAGCTAAGTTGTTTAGACTTAAACCAAGCTCCCAAACCTTCAAAACATTGGTTTCAAAGCTGAAAACCAAACTTCACTCACCGATTCTGTTTCGAACCTTGCCGAAACACCAATCAAGCTTCCGGA
This sequence comes from Hibiscus tridactylites, assembly GCA_958450335.1. NCBI lineage: Eukaryota > Viridiplantae > Streptophyta > Magnoliopsida > Malvales > Malvaceae > Hibiscus > Hibiscus tridactylites. The sequence continues at coordinate 31,574,113 of OY288289.1, forward strand.
TCAACACCACAAGGATCCGAAGACGTCTCCCCTGTTTTAAACACATCAAAGTCGAGGATTAATGCATCATCATGCATTAATATCTTCAACCAAAACACCTAAACTCGGTGCTCTCATTAATACTCACATTTCGGCTGCCAAACACAACCGAAATCACATCCAAACATCACTACAACACTACCCAGCCAAGATCCATCAATTCCAATCATTCTTAAACCTCAATTAACATCCAAAAAGGATCTAATCACGTCCTTATACCTCCAGCTATAGCAGATCACCAAGATCACTCCAAAAACCATCAAAAACTCAAGCAAAACTTAGGAAAATCAACCTATTCGGGATTGCATTGATTAAACCTCAATTTCTCATCAATTATACATCCAATTTACATTAAAAACACATCTCAAAACAGTGTCCAATCATTTCATACGAATTTCATCAAAAATTAACCAAATCTTGCATTTTAAAGCCAAGATCAAGAACACAACTACAAAACCTTTAATAAAACACAAATCAAGGATTGAGAACTTGGGAATTTCAGTAAAGAACTGAGTATTTAGAGGAGAAGGACGTTCATACCTCTAAACTTGAGTTTCTCCCTTTTTGGAACCAAGATTCTTGAAAATTCAATAAGCAATTGCTAAGGTTTTGATGTAGAAATGATTAGAGATCAAATGAAGGTTGAAATCTCATCTTTGGAGGTCAAAATCAGAGGGAAATTTTCTGGAGAAAAGTGTTTGGGTTGGGAGAAAAGTTGAGAAAAGAAATGGAAAATTTGGAGAAAAGTTAGTTATGACAAAATATCTTTTCCCTCCCTTTTACCTTTAATTTAAAACCATTAATTAATTGATTAATATTAAGAAAAATCTGGAGAAACTCTTCTTGGGTAAATAGCTCCTTAAAGATTCAAAGTTTCAATCCTTTTTAAAACAGTCACCAAGTTTTCGAAAATTACATTTTAGTCACTAAACTAAAATGTCACACTTCCAAACCTTATTTTGTAAAATTGAGTTCACCATTCTCTTATATATGATAAAAGAGGATTTTAAGACATTTTTCTATATTTTTAATGCAACCCGAACTAGGCATCCCTAAAAATCACCTTTTATATTCGAACCGCACTCTGACCGGTCCGGTCCAAACCAAAAACTTCTAAGCCCAAAATTGGGGTGTTACACACTCACTAATACACGAAACTTCACGTGCCGGCGCGAATATCACTTGTCCGAAACATCCAAAATTGCTTCACTAGCTTCCGGATAAATATCCCCTGCTTTTAAATCATCAAAAACAGAGATCCAGTGCATTAAAATGCATTCTAACCCTAGGAACTAAACACAAACTCGTTGCCCAGCAAAACCACATCAATTTACAAATCCAAAACAACCCAAAACTCATTTGATTGCTTCCTAAACCATGCCCAGCAAACAATCAACACTTCAAATCATTAATATTCATCAAATCACATCCAATATAACCGAAACCATTCTTCATATCTGCAGCAATCATTTAGCCATCAAATCACTTCAAAAACTCAACTAAAAGTATCATAAAACTCAAGATCTCAAGGATTTCGGGATCTAATTCATTAAAACTTATTTGCATCATCATAATCACCTAAAAACTCAATTATAATCCATCTAAAACAGAGCTCATCAACAACACTCTGAAAATCAAGAATTAAACCTTAGTTTTGCAATATTTTGATCTTAAATCAAAACTACAATCAAAACACAGTTAAAAGCAACAATTGAGAGTCAAAAATCTTGGGAATTTTAATAAAGAACCTTGATTAGAGGTTGAGAACGGGATTTAACTCCAATCCATGCTTTACTTAAGATTTGACAAGTTCTTCTTCAGAATTCTTGAAGATAATGAAGACAAATCTTTAAAATGGTTATTATATCAAAATAAGAGTGCTTAGGAGAAAAGAAATCTAGAGAAAAGACTTAAGAAAGGTGTTTCGCTGAAAATGAAGTGTGAAAAGTTAGTTACGTAAATGAAACTTACAAATTTATGATTTTATTTAAATAATAAATAAAATCCCCTTTTTAAACAACTACATAAAATTCATTTAAAACACATGTCAAAGTAAAGAAAGGTATAATTGCACAAAGCACAAAGCAACTTCCCCCTCGCATAGCACATAGCATACAATATGTATATCTCAACCATCATGCAACTCAAGCAACAAGATTCAGCCCTGACAACATCATAAAACTACTGTCATCCGTGTTCATTCATCATGAATAGCATCACTAACATATATTAAACATAGAAATGTTTAAACATTCACCAAACAACTCAAATATCACCAAAAACATATCCACATCGCAAATCACTTACCAACAACTTACCATCATCCCAACCTTTTTCAACTTGGCTCTGTTACCACCAAATGTAACCCTCTTAGCCCGACATAGACGCTCGACCCGAACTAAGAAGATTACACGAGGAAAACCGAAGCCAACTCGCTAAAGCTGACTTTGATTAATAACCCTTTTTTCCTCCCTCTTTTTCCTAGATGCATTTTAAATCATGTGTGTTCAACAAAACACTTATAAGAAAACAACATAGTGGTCAGAGCGCAAGTTACACATTTAAGGACTAAACTGTAATTTTTGCAAATGACAGGGACCATTCAAATTTTAAGATTACCGTCCATTAATTAGTCATGAAACATGTTTCCATGTCAAATTTCATCACAAACAGACCATCTAAACTCATCCTATTGCACATACAACATTTAGGGACCAAAATTAAACTTTTTAGTCTTTTATAAGGTACTTTTAACTGAAAACAACGGCTGAGTATCGGTACCCCTGAGGCTCGTATCGTTACGCGGGAAGACGGTACCTCAATTCGGAAAAAGGTATTGATACCCTTCCCCGCGTATCGGTACGCCCTTCAAAGATAGCCTAAGTGTATCGATACGCGGGCAAATCGTATCGATACCCCTGTGTTATTTAGCCTACAAAAAGCCTTTGAGTATCGATACTCGAACCCGAGTATCGATATGCATACCAAATAGGCTTCACTTGCAGCTCCAAAATGCATTTTAATCAGCCAAGCATGCTCAAGCATCAATAGATAAACATCCCTAACCATATACTACATGCCAATCATGCTTAAATGCAACTACAAGGGTTTTACCAATCCAACACAGGTAATTCTAGTAAGTTAGAGCATTCATCTCATTAGCAATACCATAAAACATACGAAAAGCATCATTCTTCATCGAGCAACATATAATGGCCATTTTACAAACACAAATGCATACTAAACTTTCTCAACACTAGGAAATACCATAACAACAATATTTAATGCTTTAGACATCCCCATTGCCTTTATTACTCTAGTCCAAAACCAAAGCTTACCTTCGATCAAAGTGTTCCATTGATCGCCTTGCAAGTGCTGCCTCCAAAGCTTAAATTGACTGCATTGATGAACAAAGAGAGCATAAGCATACAAGCTTAGTGACGATTGCTCAGAACACATCAACAATGTTGTTTTTAAAACACAAGTTGAAACCATATCATTCTCTATCAGATTTCAATCTTTCAAAACCAAAGCAAACCATTTTTTAACCATGTTCCACGTGTATCATTAGCCACATGCATTGTTCACAATGCAAATCCACATTGAGCCTCACTTCCTTAATTCACATGCATTGTTCACAATGCAAATTCACATTAAGCCTCATTTGCTTAATTCACGTGCTGGCACGAAGATCACTTGTCCGAAACATCAAAAATCACATCGCTAGCTTCTAGATCAATATCCCCTGCTTTTAAATCATCAAAAACAAAGATCCAGTGCATTAAAATGCATTCTAACCCCAGGAACTATACACAAACTCGTTGCCCAGCAAAACCACATCAATTTACCCATCCAAAACAACCGAAAACTCATTTGATTGCTTCCTAAAACATGCCCAGCCAACAATCAACACTTCAAATCATTAATATTCATCAAATCACATCCAAAATAACCGAAACCATTCCTTATATCTCAAGCAATCATTTATCCATCAAATCACTTAAAAAACTCAACTAAAAGTACCATAAAACTTATGATCTCAAGGAATTCGGGATCTAAATCATTAAAACTCCATTACATCATCATAATCACCTAAAAACTCAATTATAATCCATCTAAAACATGTCTCATCAACAACACTCTGAAAATCAAGAATTAAACCTTAGATTTGCTAGATTTTGATCTTAAATTAAAACTATAATCAAAACAAATTTAAAAACAACAATTGAGAGTAAAAAATCTTGGGAATTTCAATAAAGAACCTTGATTAGAGGTTGAGAACGGGATTTAACTCCAAACCTTGCTTTCCTTAAGTTTTGACAAGTTTTGCTTCAGAATTCTTGAAGAAAATGAAGAGAAATCTTTAAAATGGTTATGAGATAAAAATGAGAGTGTTTAGGAGAAAACAAATCTGGAGAAATGACTTTAGAAAGGTGTTTCGCTAAAAATGAAGAGTGAAAAGTTAGTTACGTAAATGAAAGTTACAAATTTATGATTTTATTTAAATAATAAATAAAATCCCCTTTTTAAACAATTACATAAAATTCATTTAAAACACATGTCAAAGTAAGGAAAGGTGTAATTGCACAAAAGCTCACTAAAGATTCTAATAAACCTTGGGCTAATCTTACCCTTACACCCAAATCTCATTAACTTCTTCCAAGGCTACACTTTCAAGAACACACGTTCGCCAACCGCGAACTCTACCTATTTACGCTTCAAACCTGGGTAAGACTTATGACGATCCGGTGCAGCCTTCAATCGCTCACAGATGAGCTTCATCTTCTCTGGTGTTCCCTTGAGCATATTCGGCAAGGAAAGCAACCTTTGCCCTGCCTCAGCCCACCAAAGAGGCGTTCTATACTTTCTACCTTACAAGTCCTCATACAGTGTCGTTTTAATACTTGCCTGAAAACTATTGTTATAACAAAACTCAACCAACGACATATGCGTTTCCCAAGAACCCCGGAAATAAATTACACAGCATCGCAACATATCCTCAAGCATTTGGATAACTCGTTTCGATTGCCAAGAAAGCTTCACATCCCAGCTCCATTATCCGACTCGCTTCAAGAACCAAAATTGCGTTAGATAAGAACTTCACGTTCTCACCCACGATTACTACCTCGTAATCATCCGCAAGCTTCAAGATAACACGCTTAACATCACAATCCACCACAGCTCCATGCTCAACCAACCAATCTATTCCAAGAATCACACCAACCATAAAATGGTAATTCCAATAGATCAATATGAATTTCATGACCTTGAACAGATAAAGGTCATCTCCCAAGCTTTTTTCCTTGTAACAACAGTTTCACCAAAGAAACTGGTTACTCACACTTCCTAATCTAACACCTCTAAAATGAACATTCGAGTTACAAATTCCAAAGCAACTTACAAAAATAGGCATGAAAAGCTATACCCCATCGACCAAACATGCACAAGCTCGCCTAACACGGATATACGACCCACCTACCTAATAGGTACCAAACGTTACTCAAGCCTCATATGGTCAGCGAACCCACAATTCCAACATGAACTAGCTCTAGCCGTAAGAGTCTGCACCTCATGAGCCGCACGAGGGCAATCCCTCCTCAAGTGCTCCCGTGAAGCACACGTCCACTAGTACTACAACCTCGCCTCAACCCAGGCGATATTCCTAAAACATGACCATTTATACACTGGCTACCACTAACTATAGTTCACAACTCACTTCTTAGCACTCAAACCATAAAGGTGCCAACACAACGATGTCTCGTGTCCACTTCCAATCTAGGAGCACTCATGCTCAACTAAACAATCCGCACTCTAACTCAACCACAACTTACGATATCGAACTCAAACCACAGATTCACACTTCTCAACATCCAAGTATCTAATCCCCAGATACTTCTTCTTTAAAGTAGTTTAAAAGAACACCCAGAACACAACATCAGGTTATATGCCCACAGCCATAGTTGTCCACTAACAAACCATATCTCTTTATAATCGAGATACAAGTCATCTTTGCACTATGAGCATCACTACATTCCATTTATTCCACAATCTTATTCATACAGGTCATCCACTCCCTGGAGACCTCCGGTGCCAACCTTCGAGCTCAACTTCATCTCAACTTGTGTAAGCGCTAATCGCAGGTTACAAACATCCACCAGCTAGTGCAGTAGCATGCACCTTAGCATTAACAGCTTCACAAGCTCCAAACATCGCCTATATACCTAGTGTCATGCAATCCAACACTTAACCAACCAACACAGGTTGTACTTACAAAGATTTTGATCTTAAATCAAAACACAGTTAAAAACAACAATTGAGAGTAAAAAATCTTGGGAATTTCAAGAAAGAACCTTGATTAGAGGTTGAGAACGGAATTTAACTCCAATCCTTGCTTTCCTTAAGATTTGACAAGTTTTGCTTCAGAATTCTTGAAGAAAATGAAGAGAAATCTTTAAAATGGTTATGAGATCAAAATGAGAGTGCTTAGGAGAAAACAAATCTGGAGAAAAGACTTTCGAAAGGTGTTTCGCTAAAAATGAAGAGTGAAAAGTTAGTTACGTAAATGAAACTTACAAATTTATGATTTTATTTAAATAATAAATAAAATCCCCTTTTTAGACAATTACATAAAATACATTTAAAACACATGTCAAAGTAAGGAAAGGTGTAATTGCACAAAAGCTCCCTAAAGATTCTAATAAACCTTGGGCTAAGCTTACCCTTACGCCCAAACCTCATTAAGTTCTTCCAAGGTGACACTTTCTAGAGCACACGTCCGCCACCGCGAACTCTACCTCTTTACGCTTCAAATCCGGGTAAGACTTATGGCGATCCGGTGCAGCCTTCAATCGCTCACAGATGAGCTTCATCTTCTCTTGTGTTTCCTTGAGCATATCCGACAAGGAAAGAAACCTTTGCCCTGTCTCAGCCCACCAAAGAGGTGTTCTACACTTTCTACCTTACAAGGCCTCATACGGTGCCGTTTGAATACTTGCCTGAAAACTATTGTTATAAGAAAACTCAACCAACGACTTATGCTTTTCCCAAGAACCCCGGAAATAAATTACACAGCATCGCAACATATCCTCAAGCATTTGGATAACTCGTTTCGATTTCCCATCAGACTAAGGATGACATGATGTGCTAAAATTCAACCGCGTACCCAATGCCTTATGAAAACACCCCATAACCTCACTGTAAACCTCAGGTCTTTATCTGAGAATATGGATTTCGGCACACAGTGCAACCGCACAATCTCAGCAATATACAGCTCAGCTAGCTTATACAACATGTACGTAGTATGCAAAGCCAAGAAATGTGCACACTTCGTAAGTCGATCCCCAATCACCAATTTCCACTCCAGTATTCTCAAAGGCTGTAACAAACCGGCGGACCCCAAGGCGAAATACTCTGCCTTATGAACCCTCGGTCAAGCAACTCTTGGATCTGCGTCATCAACTGCTTCACTCCTTAAGTGCCATGTGATAGAGAGCAATAGACACCGAAGTCATATTCTCATACAACTCTTTGCCAAACTTAACCTCCCGGTTGGGTGGCAACTCTGGCAACTCCTCTAGAAAGAGACTCGGAAACTCACATACAAACCATATGTCTTGCACACGTACTTACAGCGTGCTAGGATTCATCACGTATACCAAGAAAGCTTTACATCCTAAATCCATTATCCAACTCGCTTCAAGAACCGAAGTTGCGTTAGATAAGAACTTCACGTTCTCACCCATGATTACTACCTCGTAATCATCTGCAAGCTTCAGGATAACACGCTTAACATCACAATCCACCACAGCTCGATGCTCAACCAACCAATCCATTCCAAGAATCACACCAAACCATAAAACGATAATTCCAGTAGATCAATATGAATTACATGACCTCGAACAGATAAAGGACATCTCCCAAGCTGTTTTCCTTGTAACAACAGTTTCACCAAAGAAACTGGTTACTCACACTTCCAAATCTAACACCTCTGAAACGAACATTAGAGTTACAACTTCCAAATCAACTTACAACAATAGGCGTGAAAAGCTATACCCCATCGATCAAACATGGACAAGCTCGCCTAACACGGTCATACGACCCACCTACCTAATAGGTGTCAAACGTTACTCAATCCTCATATGGTCTGTGAACCGACAATTCCAACATGAACTAGCTCCAGCCGCAAGAGTCTTCACCTCACGAGCCACACGAGGGCAATCCCTCCTCAAGTGCTCCGGTGAACCACACGTCCAACAGTACTACAACCTCGCCTCAACCCAGGCGATATGCAGAAAACATTACCATTTATACACTGGCTACCACTAACTAGAGTTCACAACTCACTTCCTAGCACTCAAACCATAAAGGTGCCAACACAACGATGTCTCATGTCCTCTTCCAATCTAGGATCACTCATGCTCAACTAAACAATCCGCACCCTATCTCAACCACAACTTACGATATCAAACTCAAACCACAGATTCACACTTCTCAACATCCAAGTATCTAATCCCCATATACTTCTTCTTAAAAGTAGTTTAAAAGAACTCCCAGAACACAACATCAGGTAATATGCCCACAACCATAGTTGTCCACAAACAAAACATATCTCTTTATAATCGAGATACAACTCATCTTTAAACTATAAGCATCACTACACTTCATTTATTCCACAATCTTATTCATATTGGTCATCCACTCCCTGGATACCTCCGGTGCCAACCTTCAAGCTCAACTTCATCTCAACTTGTGTATTCGTTAATCGCAGGTTACAAACATCCGTCATCTAATGAGGTAGCATGCACCTTAGCATTAACATCTTCACAAGCTCCAAACATCGCCTATATACCTGGCGTCATACAATCCAACATTTACCCAACCAACACAGGTTGTACTTACATCAAGGCACATCGAGGCGTCTAGCCCCCATTAGACTTTACACACTCCTATATTCCTTGCCCAAAGGCAACAACAATCATACCAGATTGCTACTCTCTCCTTGGTTTATTGTGCTATTATTTTGAATGCATGAAAACAAGTTACAAAACAAACAAAATAAATTGCTCAATGTTGCATGTAAAAGTGTCTATCGCAATGTAGTGCAAGTGTACACGACGCAAGAAGTAAAGTGATACATAAGTATTGGATATCGTCTCCACAGAGATTGGGCTAATAGCTTCAACCTGGAATTACTGCACGAGAGGAAAAAGAAATAGTTTAAATGTTTGTCACAAGATAATAATGAGTACTTAAATAAAAGAGTAATGAAATCAAGATATAGAGAATGGGTCGGTATTGAATTGCTCAGTAGTGTAGGTGTTGAAAAGTCTAGGAATATATGTTCTGTCGTCGCGTCTGTCGCGGTAGCACCTGTCATGGCAGCGGTCTGTTGTTAGTCGCGGTAGCGATCACACAACTATGCACTTCAAGCTTGGCAAGAATCCCTATTATGCCTTGGCCTATCCCTAGGTCCAAGTCTGTCGATGAACACGTCTTGATGATACCTCCCAGCGTGAATCGAAGGATGAACACCGATGTTGTTGAATTCTTCCTTAGCCACTTAACCTCGTCCTATCCCTAGGTTCGAGATAGTTCAACCATAAACTGGAGAACCCGTACTTATTCCTTTCGTATACTTAACTCTCCCGATATTAAGTAAATAGATAATCTCACAATGCTCTCTTGATACTCTTGCACGATGTTGAAAACCAGAATAAGCAAACTTGAAGTCTATTTTATTGAACAGAAAATTCCTAAAACAAATGCAATCCTTGCAACTACTTTACAAATCAACCCGTAGCCCTAGGGAAAGTTTAGAACATGATGAGAAGGGGAAAACAGCTAGGGTTTTGGGAAGAAGGCTAGAGATGAAGATATCCTTCCCTAGGTCGAATTACATGCCTTTATATAGGCCTTGGGTTCAAGTTTTCTAATATGACAAGAATACAAGTTTAAACTAAAGTACAACTCTATTAAAGACTAAATCTTCAGAGCATATGTCTTTAATTCGTCCTTCCTTCTTGCTTTGAGTTTCTTCCTTGAACTTTGGGCTTGGCCTTCATTCTGATCTAGCGCTTGGAAAAATACAAGGGTGCTCCACGAAACCGGCTTTATTTCCTCTTTATGTTGAGGCCCACTTTGCTTCTTCTCTTCACCACTACTGTCGTCCTTGGCTGCCACGGCAGCGGCCATGGCAGCATCGTCCTCCTCATCTGTGCATCTAGTTCCAGCTCTGCTTCTTCACTGCCCAGCGTCTGGTTCTCCACTATCCTCCATCTGCTACAGTAGCTATGTGCAAAAGCAACCAATTTTAGTAGAAACTGTGCCATTTAATATATTTGTGATGTATAAATGAAATCTAACCCAAATGCAATGAATTATGCTTGAATGCAGTAGAAATATGGGTTAAATAGGGGGTAAATTATAGAACTTTTACACACTCAGCATACCCCCAAACTCAAGTTTTTGCTTTCCCTCAAGCAATTCAGACCTAAAAAAGAAAAACAAACTTTTTGTTTGGCTTAAAATAGTGAACTTTTCCTTACCTACCATTCATTCCCTATTGTGAGCAACACCTTGTTGGATAATTCAGGATTCATCCGGAACATTGCTATTATTCTCGTGTAGTGTGTGCATGCTTTTGAACAATTATATGGCAAGACTCCCTTAGTTTACTAGAATAGTTAAGCCTCTAACTTGAATTTTTATGCCAATTTTCATCTTTTTGGAGGCAATTCTTAGGCTCCATTAGTTTTTATGCAAACTCGATTCTATTTTCTCAAGCTTAAGTTTGACTAGAGCCGGTTTCGGGCACCTCTAGCTAACTTCTAGAGCCGGTTTCGGGCACCTCTAGGTGTATTGAGTCTATTTTTCTTAACTTCTTTTCCTAGAGCCAGTGTTAGGCACCTCTTGGGGCAACTCAAGTGTTAAGCTTTCTATTCAAGTTTACTAGTAGAGTTCTAGGCAGTATAAAAGTCACAAATGGTGTTTAAGATTTATAACTATAGTAAAGCTCTAAACTGCTCCTAAAACTATCCTAAAGGCACTGCCACGACATAGGCTGTCACGGCAGGTAAGTCCAGTTCAAAGACTTAAGCCAAATTTTCATCATTTTTTAAAGCAAAAATAAACTAAGTAAAAGACACAATTTTTTAAACTTAAAAGACACCATTAATGGAGGGATGTCACCACCAAACTCGAGGGTTTCATTGCCCTCAATGCAAATGACATAGATGAAAAGAAATTATATAAACAACATCACAAAATATAATAAAAGGCAGACATCAATATAAGATAAGAAACATAAAATTTCAGGCGTTGTCGTCGTCGTCGTTGCTACTGCTGCTGAGTTGAATCTGCCGACGGGCAGTGACTTTCTTGGCTGGTGCTGGCATGCGGATGGGAGAGGCAGAAGTATTCTTGGTTTTGGCCTCCCTTGGAGGTTGAATACGGGTAGGGAAGATATGAGGTGGTTTCTCCACTACCTGAACCTCGGAGCTACTGCTGCTCTCGCTGCTGCTTCTGTCAGATTTTTCTTTATCTGCTCCTGTTTTTTGCTGTTTCTCTGGTCTGAACTCCTTGGACAAGTTCCTCTTGACAGAGGGCTCGTTGTCGGATGCCGCCTAGATTTCAGATGAAGAGAAACCAGCAATATATCTATCGAGGTCGTCTTCAGGCTTCTTTCTCTTGTTTCCTCGGGCAGATGTACCGGCTGTGCGGCTGCCTCCTGCAGCTGTTGTGGCAGGGGTCGGAGTAGACGCAACAGATGGCGTTTTTGGCGTGGCAGCATGGGTAGGGGTATGGGCAGGGGTTGGGGCAGCAAAATAATGATTGGGGAAAGGAGGGAACATAGCATCTGGGAAATTAAGAGAAGTGTTGATAAAGTGTTCCGTGGCGGTGGTGAAGTCTCAGATGAAACTGATGAGGCTGAGCTGTCTTTCCTCCAATTTTTGTATGCAAGCAAGGATCTGTGAGGATGTGTGAGCTGGAGGAGCTGCTGCAGTAGGCTGCCTGGGTTCTGTGGCAGCAGGCTCGGTGTCGGTGGGCTCTATCGGCTCTGCTGCTGTGGCAGTAGGGTCGAAAAACAACAGGGGTGTGGCAGCAGTGAGTTCCATCAGGCTGAGTATGTTCCTATCTGTCCAACCTTTCCCTCAAACTCGTAAATCTTCGGCAGCTTCCGGTATATGGTGGCCGCGGCAGAGGGTATTGATGAGATATGGGTAGAAGAGTGGTTCAGACGGCCGATATGCGCAATCCAATATGCCCTATTGGACATATCTGCCAACGTTGATTGGCCTCTCATGTAATATGGAAAGGTTGAGGGCTAACCTGGGTTGGTCGACTGTTGTGTTGTGAAAGTAGGTCATAATCCGTTTCTTGAGGAAAGAGTTCCAAAGCTTTGCCTCCGGGGTGAGCTTGACTCTTTTCACCGTCCTTGGGTTAGAGGATTGCTATTCCACTCGGTACCCTCTTCTGTGAGTTCTGCCATTACAGCATCGTAGTCGACAGGCTCTAAACTCTCGAGAAATCTTTGGTGGTTATCTTTTTTCTTCCCCACATAGAACCCGTAGAGGGTGTTGATGTACTCGGGCTCGAAAGGCAACTCTTTCCCTCGTACTGTGACTGCTGTTGCGTTTCTGCTGTCGATGGCAGCATAAAAGTCCCAGACGAGAGTCACGTTCATTTCCTCTGGCTGCTCCGCGAATATATGCCACTACAGGGCTCTAATTTTTCGTGCTATGAACGGCTGCAGCCACAGGTTCTCCGTTTTGGAGGTGTAAATAAAACTTTTTTGCTCCCACATTTCATAGATTTGGAAGGATCTTGGAGTTGATGTTGTCGGGGCAGATCCTGAGGCAAAACTTCGTCGGGTGTTTCTAGTACTCATGTTGCAAGGACTGTGGAAGAAAATAAAGGTAAGTAAAATTCTAGAGGAAACAAGTGGAGAGAGTAAAAGTGAGTGAAAAATGAATAGTAAAACGGGGTTTATATAGAGGGGGAGTTTGCTGCCCGTTGGAGCTGTAACGGCAGGCGTAAATAACGGGGCCAACTATTACGCGGTTTCTGGCGCGTCTGTCACGCGTTTGCGTGTCCGCCGCGACATCGTGTTGACAGGCTGGATTTTCCGCGTCTGTCGCGGAAGTTGTAACGTCAGGCTCCAAAGTTTGGGCTTTTGGGGCTGATGGAAAGATGGTGGGCTGAATTCACTTCTCCTCTTCTCCTTGTCTCCTTTATTTCCTAAAATAATAAAAATAAAAGCTTTAGTTGCTAAAAATAAAATAATTCTAAGTACCTAATAAATAAATATATAAATACATAAAAATAAAATTAGGTTAAATTAGGGATGCAAGGAGGGGCATTTCCTAAAGTAACCACTTCCTGCATTCTTGGGGCTTTAGTCCCCTGATAATGCTTCAATCTTTTTCCATTGACTTTGAATTTGTGCCCGTCTTTTAGAGATCCGATTGTTATGGCACCATGGGGATAAACCTGCACCACTTGAAATGGGCCAGACCATCTAGATTTCAACTTCCCTGGAAGAGTTTTAACCTAGAGTTGAACAACAACACAAGCTGCTCTGGGCAGAACTGTCGTGGCAGCAACTTCTTGTCATGCCACATCTTGGTCTTGTCTTTATAGATTCTTACGTTGTCATAGGCCATTGTTCGAATTTCTTCGATTTCATTCAGATCAAGTAGCCTTTTTGTCCTGCTTTTTCCAAGTTTATGTTCATTGCCTTGATGGCCCAGTATGCTCCGTGCTCAATCTCGACAGGTAAATGGCATGTTTTCCCATAAATTAGCCGATAGGGTGACATTCCCAATGGAGTTTTGAACGTTGTTCTATAGGCCCATAATGCATCATTGAGGTGTAGAGAGCAGTCCTTCCGAGTTGGCATAACCATCTTTTCAAGAATCTTCTTAACCTCTCTGTTGGACATTTCAGCCTATCCATTGGTCTAAGGGTGGTATGATGTTGCGATCCGATGTTTGACACCATACTTTTTCAGAGCAACACCTATAACCCTATTGTCAAAATGCCTCCCTTAATCACTATTGATCGCCTTGGGGATGCTAAATCTGGAAAATATGTTTTTATGAAAAAAACATCTAAACCGTCTTGGCATCATTTTTCTGAGTGGCGATCGCATCAACCCATTTAGACACATAGTCCACTGCCAGGAGGATATATAAGTTCCCACATGAAGTTGGGATTGGTCCCATAAAATCTATCCCCCAAACGTCGAAGATCTTGACTCCAAGAATATTTTGCAGCGGCATCTCATGTCTCCTTGAGATGTTTCCAGTCTGTTGACACTTGTCACAATATTTGTAGAATGTTTGGGCATCCTTGAACAGTGACGGCCAATAAAATCCTGACAGCAAAACCTTGGCATCAATTTTTTTACCTCCTAAGTGTCCTCCATACTGTGAAGCATGACAGTGATGTAGTATAGCTTCATGTTCATCTTGTGGTACACATCTCCTAATAACCTGATCTGCACAATATTTTAAAAGAAGAGGTTCGTCCCAATAATAATGCTTAACATCATTTTGGAACCTCTTCCTAGCTTGAAAATTAAGGTCATGAGGAGTTATTCCACCAACTAAATAATTAACAAAATCAGCATACCAGTGGAGTTCAGAAAACTTACCTACCGCCATGGCTGTCGCGGCAGTGCTTGTGGCAGCGAACAATTGTTCGTTAGGGAAGGTCTCCAGTATTTGTGTCTCGTCTGTGGGGAGACTCTTTCCCTTCTCTAGTCTTGACAAGTGATCTACAACTTGATTCTCTGTCCCCTTTTTGTCCTTGATTTCAAGGTCGAACTCTTGTAGTAGCAGAATCCAACGTATCAGTCTAGGCTTTGCATCCTTTTTGGTGAACAGATACTTCAATGTAGAGTGGTCTGTGTGGACTATGACTTTTGTTCCAAGTATATATGAATGGAACTTGTCAATAGAGAACACCACAACTAACAGTTCCTTCATTGTTGTTGTGTAGTTTACTTGGGCGTCATTCAGTGTTTTGCTGGCATAGTATATGGCATGAAAGAGCTTGTCTTTTCTCTGCCCAAGTGATGCCCCGACAACATAGTCAATAGCATCACACATAATCTCAAATGGCAGTTTCCAATCTGGTGGTTGTACTATTGGCGCTGTTACCAGCTTTTCTTTCAGAACCTTGAATGCCTCAGTACATTCAGCGTTGAAGTCGAAGGGTCGGTTCTACTCCAGAAGATGGCATAAGGGTTTGTGATCTTCGAAAAGATCGCGATAAACCTCCGATAAAAACCAGCATGCTCTAAGAAACTTCTTATTCCCTTGACTGTGGTGGGTGGTGGCAGCTTTTCGATTACCTCGATCTTAACTCTGTCGACTTCGATGCAGCGGAAACTTATTTTATGGCCTAGGACTATCCCTTCATCCACCATGAAGTGACACTTCTCCCAGTTCAATACCAAGTTTGCTTTCTCACATCTTTCGAGCACTTTTTGTAGGTTGCCTAGGCAGCTTTCAAAATTTTCTCCAAAGAAAGAAAAATCATCCATGAATATCTCCAGGAAATCCTCCACCATATCCGAGAATATTGTCATCATGCACCTTTGAAAGGTCGTTGGTGCATTACAAAGTCCAAATGGCATCCTTTGAAAAGCATAAGTACCGTATGGGCATGTGAACTTCGTATTTTCTTGATCTTCCGGTGCGATAGCTATTTGATTATAACCTGAGTAACCATCAAGAAAACTATAGTAAGGTTTTCCCGCTAATCTATCAAGCATTTGATCAATAAATGGTAGGAGAAAGTGGTACTTCCGGGTAGCTTTGTTAAGCTTCTGGTAGTCCATACAAACTCTCCAACCGGTCACAGTCCTGGTTGGGATTAGCTCGTTTTCTTCGTTGGTTACCACGGTTATTCCTCCTTTCTTGGGAACACACTGCACCGGGCTCACCCACTTGCTATCCGAGATGAGATATATTATTCCACCATCTAGCCATTTTATGATCTCCTTACGCACCACCTCTCACACAGCATCGTTCAGTAGTCTCTGTGCATCTATGGTCGGCTTATGATCATCCTCTAAGAGGATTTTATGTATGCATAATGCCGGACTGATGCCATGGATATCAGCTATCGTCCATCCAATAACCTTTTTGTGCTATTGCAGCATCCCTATCAGTTGTTGTTCCTGTTCCTGCATAAACTTGGAAGAGATGATTACGGGCAACATATCATTTAAACCATGGAAAATATATTTTAGCTGCCCTAGCAGGGACTTAAGATCTAGAACATGAGCCTCTACAGTTGATGGCTTTTGGACTATATGTTCATCCGAGGTATAATTTAAAGGCTCGAATAACTTACTTGGACGATTGCTTATCCAATTTACCTTCTCCTGATTTTTAGTATCAGATTCTGATGAGCTGCTCTCGTCGGTGCTGTCGTGACAGTCTTCTAAATGGCTACTGGGGCAGTGGCCAATTTTGATGTCGTGGCAGCCTGACCTGATGCAGGGTTGGTCAAGGATAACTTCAGTGATACCCTTGCATTCTTCTTCTTCATCAGCATGTTTTATTGCCCGGAGAACGTTCAACTTGATCTCTTGATCATTCACTCTCATAGTGAGTTCTCTTTTTTCCACATCAATCAGTGATCTTCCTGTGGCTAAGAAGGGTCGCCCAGGATGATTGGTGCATTTTCATCTGTTTCACAATCTAAGACAAGAAAGTCAACAGGAAAAATAAATTTATCCACCCTTACCAGAATATCTTCAATTTTTCCTTCTGGATGAACGTAAGATCGGTCTACCAGCTGCAGTACTACTGTTGTGGGTCGAGCTTTTCCAATACCTAATTTCTAAAAAACAGGTTTGGGCATTACATTTATACTAGCACCAAGATCAGAAAGTGCCTTACCCACAAATTTATCTTCGATTATGCATGGTATGATGAAGCTCCTAAGGATCCTTCTTCTTCGGGGGTGGATGCTTGTGCAGAATACTCATACATCCCTCTGTCATTTTAACCGTTTCAAATTCCTCAAGTCTGGATTTCTTCGGTATGGCATCCTTGAGAAATTTATCATAACCAAGCATCTTCTTTATAGCATCTAGCAGCGGAATATTGATATGAATCTGCTTAAAAATATCGTAGATCTTCTTAAGATGGGACTCATGTTTCAACTTTTGTAATCGTTGAGAAAAAGGAGGTGGGGGACGATAATTAGCAATACGACCTTGCCACTGCATGCGGATCTGAGGAGGTTTAGGTTCTTCGTCTTTCTCCTCTGCCCCTTCTGATGTCATGACAGGTTCATCAGCAGCAGGCTGTTTGTCATCTGCTGGGGCAGCTTCCTCGGTAGTCGACTCCAAGGTTGGTTCTGCTTCCTTCTCTGGCCCTGGTAATTTCTTCCCACTCCTAGTAGTGATGGTTTTACACTGCTCATGTGTAGGTTGTCTAGCGTGTTCAGTATCGCTAGGAAATCCTCCATTCTGCCTCCGTTTAATATGATGGGAAACCAGACCCATCTATGTCTCCAATGATTTCAAAGTGGCTTCATTGTTGGTCATCTGCATCTCTGTTTTATCCATGAATGTCTCAGTCTTTTTGACGAAGTGATTCATGTTCTCAATGTAGGTTCCTGTTTGAGACATAAATGTAGCCAAGGTCTTTTCCAGTATAGTAGTTGTGGCAGCCGGTGGTTGTTGTTGCTGCTGTTGCGGTTGCTGCCGAGTCAATAATCTAGGTCCCCCTGATTCTAAGTGTTCTGTGCTTGAGGATTTAGGGCATTGTTAGGGTTACTCCAAGAGAACTTGGGATCCTTTCTCCAATTAGGATTGTAGTTGTTGGAATTATAGTTCGGTTTATTGTAGTTCCCAACATACATCCTTTCTTCTAACTGTAGCGGACAATCTTCCGAACTGTGATTTCCATCGCAAGTCTCGCATACCTCTTCAGCAGAGTAGGCATGTTGTGAATCTTCTTTCAAGAGTTTTTTCATTGCCTTAGTGAGATATGCCACCTGTGATTTTAACGAACTATCGGTCTCATAATCTTTTACAGCTAGAACTCGTTTACCCCCTCTTCTTGCTGTCGGAAACTGTTCCTCATTCTTCGCCGAATTTTTTAATACTGCCATTGCATCTTCTGGATCTTTGTCCAACAGCAATCCATTCGCGGCTGAATCAATTCTCATACGAGTTTGTAAATTGGCAACATTACAAAATTTAGTTACCTACTTCCAAACGGGACATCGATGCATCGGGCAGTTCCTTAGAAGAGAGGTAAATCTGTCTCAGGCCTCGTGCATTGGCTCGTCATCTTCCTATTGCAAAGTAGCAATTTTGTTACGTAATCACTCAGATAAGTGTGAATGATTAAAACAAGACAAAAATTCACGAGTTAAATCTGCCCAAGTTCATATTGAACCCGGCGTTAGTTTATTCCACCAAGTTTTTGCCATGTCCCTCAATGAATGAGGATTAACCGAAGCCTCAGTATATCTGGATTAACTCCAAGTAGTCTAAACGAACCCCAGATTTCCTGGAACGTTTTCAGATGCTCCCTAGCATCCTCTATTGTAGCACCACTAAATTGGCCAGCGTTGTTAATCATGCTGAACATAACAGGTTTCATCTCAAAATTGTCAACGTCTACATCTGGCAGGGTTGTTTCTAGTTCTACATGATGATTGAGCATGTAGTCTCGGCATGACCGTCGTGCGGCAGCGACAGAAGGATCGGCAGGTGGACCGTTCCCTCCATCTTCGGCAGGATTTTCAGCATCCTTGGGATTCTCTTGGTTGTTCCTTCTTTCTTCACGTCTTTCGTTCACCATTGCTTCTAATTGTTCCTCCATGTATTCGTTTCTTTCTACGAGGATGCAGACTCTTTTCCTGAGATTGCACGTTTGTTCGATTTCAGGATCTAACTGGTGCTCAGGTTCTTTCCCTCGTTGAGATCTGCGCATACGCAAACAAAAGACCTTCTGAAAGGTATAGGTTGAACAATCCAAGTAAAAACAAGAAAGTAAAGGAAATGCAGTAAAAGATAGGGTAAAGATATGTTCCCAGTCCCCGGAAACGACGCCAAAAACTTGTTGCGTGTAAAAGTGTCTATCGCAATGTAGTGCAAGTGTACACGACGCAAGTAATAAAGTGATACGTAAGTATCATATATCGTCTCCACAAGGACTGAGCTAATAGCTTCAACCTGGAATTACTGCACGAGAGGAAAAAGAAATAGTTTAAATGTTTGTCACGAGATAACAAAGAATACTTAAATAAAAGAGTAATGAAATCAAGATTGAGAGAATGGGCCGGTATTGAATTGCTCAGTAGTGTAGGTGTTGAAAAGATTAGGAATATATGTTCTGTCGTCGCGGGCTATCGCGGCAGCAGTCTGTTGTTAGTCGCGGCAGCGATCACACAACTCTGTACTTCAAGCTTGGCAAGAATCCTTGTTATGCCTTGGCCTATCCTTAGGTCCAAGTCTGTCGATGAACATGACTTCATGATACCTCCCGGCGTGAATCGAAGGATGAACACCGATGCTGTTGAATTCTTCCTTAGCCACTTAACCTTGTCCAATCCCTAGGTCCGAGATAGTTCAACTATAAACTGGAGAACTGTAACACCCCAAAATTGCCCTAATTTGAAAATTACTAAAATTTGAAATCCCTAATTCAGTAACCCTAAGATTTGGGAATTTTAGTCTTGAACCCTAATTGTCTAAGGGATTAAATTATGAGAAATTAGAATTTTTGGTCTTAATTCGGAAAATCGGTGACCATTTTGGTTAAAAGGTAAAATTATGTGCCCATTTCGTGAACCCTAATGATTCCAAGGCCTCACATTGTGTTTCACCCATTAAGATGGGTATTTAATCCTTTTATCAAGTTCTTGCGACCCTTAATCTGTCATATCGCAGCAGCCATCGTCTCACACATCTCTCTTTCTCTCGATATCGACCCTTCCCCTTCACGATCAAGCTTCGGCCACCCTTTCGCCGGTAACCGTTCATTCCACCATCGGGTTCGACCACAAAATATTTTGGGTAAGCCGAGTGATCATTCTTTTTATTTTGTTGTGATGCGTCCTTTTGTGTTGTAAACATGTGAAATTGGGAATCACATTCCGTGAGAACTCATGAGCCACCTGCTTCCATCATTCGTGGTTTTTTTTGATCCCTAAATAGCATTGCATCAAACTCCTTGAAATCCCATGTTTCGCGACTTTAAAACCCTTGTAAACAAAACCAATTTCCATGATCGTCGGTTATGAATTATTATTGATAGTTTTATTTTATTGTTTTAAAATGGCATATTATACTATTATTTGTTAAAAGCTAAAGACAAATAAAGCTTATACATAAGCTCCATTATACCCGTGTGTACCTATTTGTATATATAAACATACAGTTTTGTTTGTTTTCTACAACAATAGTTTATGAGTATATTGGAATGTGAGCTATTACAATATATATATATATATATATATATATATATATATATATATATTATTTTACACAAACGTATTACCAAAATATTTATTATATATATGCTACTGTTACATCGGTTACTATAATACACATATACCTAATTATTCTATTAATATTATTTTAATAGAAATATATAAATATATGTAACGCCCCGGTTTTGGGCTTAGAAGCTCTGGGCGTTGACCGGTTCGGTCAAAGTGCTGTTCGAATATAAAAAGGTGAAATTAGGAAAGCCTAGTTCGGTTTGCATTAAAAATATGGAAAAATGTTCTAAAATCCTTTTTTAATATATATAAGTGAACTGTGAAATCAATTTTACAAAATGAGGTTTGGAAGGGTGAAATTTTGGCTAGTGACCAAAATGTAATTTTTGAAAGTTGCGTGACTGTTTTAGAAAAGATTGAAACTTTGAATCTTTAAGGAGCTATTTACCCAAAGGGAGTTTCTCCAGATTTTTCTAAGATATTAAATGAATTATTTCTGATTTTTAAACTTAGGAAAAGTGGAGGGAAGATATTTTCCTAATTCTAACTAACTTTTCTCTCAAATCTTCTATTTTCTTTTCTCTCATTTTCTCTCAACCCAAACACTTTCTCTCCAGAGATTTCCTTCGGATTTTGTCACTCAAATCTCTCTTTTCAATCCTCTTTTGATTCCTAATCATCACATCAACAAAACCTCACCAATTGCTAATTGGATTTTCAAGGATTTTGGTTCCAAAAAGGGAGAAACTCAAGTTTGGAGGTAAGAACGTCCTTCTCCTCTAAACTCTCAGTTCTTTACTGAAATTCCTAAGTTCTCAATCCTTGATTTGTGATTTGTTAAAGGCTTTTCAATTGGAATCTTGATTTTGGCTTTAAAAGGCAAGATTTGGTGATTTTTGGTGGATTTTCGTATGATCTGTTTAAGCAGGGTTTTGAGGTGTCAAATTGATGTTAAATGAATGCTAAAATGATTAGAAGTTGAGTTTTAATTAATGCAATCCCGGATAGGTTGAATTTCCTAAGTTTTACTTGAGTTTTTGGTTGTTTTTGGAGTGTTTTTGATGATCTGTTATAGCTGGAGGTATAAGGACGTGTTTGTGATCATTTTGGATGTTAATTGATGTTTAAAAATGGTTAGAAGTGATGGATCTTGGCTGGGTTAAGTTTTGGAAGTGTTTGGAGGTGATTTCGGTTGTGTTTGGTAGCCGAAATGTTGGATTTGTGATGAGCAGCGAGTTGTGTTGTGTTGCTGGTGTTTTTAATGCATAATGATGCATTAATCCTCTGTTATTGTGTGTTTGAAACAGGGGAGTTTGATCCGTGAGATTTAGAGGTGGTGCGGAAGGTTTCGGATGCTTGGAAGGCTTGTTGGCTAGCCTTGTTTTGTGTATCGGAGAGTGAAGTTGGGTTTTCAGCTTTTAAACCAAGGTTTGAAGGTTTTGGGAGCTTAGTTAAAGTCTAAACAACTTTGCTAAGCTCAAGAGTAAGTAAATGGATTTTCGCTCTTGGTTGTGTTGTAAATTGGCTTTAAAAGCAATTGTGATTGATGGTTGCAATGCATGTGATTTGCATGTTTTAAATTCTGTTTTGAAAGCATATTTTAGCATGGTTTAATGCTGGTTTTGAAAGCTATATGTGAAGGATGCTCAAGGTAAGAGATCCTTGGTTTTATACGTTGAAATTGTGGTTTTGATGCATGGTGTTGCATGATGTTTAATGGCTTTGTGTAATGCTTTAAAACAGTGGATTGATGATGGTAAATGATGGTTTTTGCATTATGGTTATGCATGTGAATCATTGGACTAATATGGTAAGATGGTTATATTGGCAAGTGATGTAAGTGGTTCTTGGTTTCTTTGATCGGATATAGTTAGCCGGCTATAGGATTGGGTGCACCATGAATAAAGTCGCCTTGGATGTGGAGTTGTTAAGAGTGAACCGGTAAACTCCATCCAAGTATCCTAACGAGATGGTTAAGGTCATAATGGAGGTTGAGTGCTCATTCGAGGACCTTGGGTAAGCAAAGGTAATAATGGTGGTTAAAATTCCATTAGTGGACCTTGTGCTTGTTAAGATCACAATGGTGGTGTAAAGTCCATGTGTGGATCTTGTATAGGGTGTCCCGGATCTCGTTAGTGATGTTATATAACTACCAATCGGTGATGTTAAGGTTATATGGTGTTTAAAAGTCCACATATGGGAACCTTGTGAAAGTTAAGGTTGTATGGTGATTAAAAGTCCATACATGGGAACCTTGTGCATGTTAAGGTTATATGGTGTTTAAAAGTCCATATATGGGAACCTTGTGAAAGTTAAGGTTGTATGGTGATTAAAAGTCCACACATGGGAACCTTGAGGAAGATAAGGTTGTATGGTGGTAAAAAGTCCATACATGGGAACCTTGTGAATGGTGAGGTCAAATGGTGGTTAAAAGTCCATTTGGGGACCTTGGATTGGTAGTGTGTATGAAGCGTAGGGACAACGCTTGTGATCCGCGTATCCGATTGGATGTTGAGTTGAAAAGTGGATTTGGATTATCACTTGAAAGCCAATATGATGTTCTTGATTATAATGAAGCATGAGATGCTTGGAATGATGCATGGTTGCATGGGAAGTGCATAATGTTTTAAGTATGCATGTTTGCTTGTCAAGTTTGAACAAGTGTTGATTATATATTGAGAATGATGCATGTGTTCATGAAATCTCTTTAGTGCATTGGAGTCTTGCTAAGACTTGTTTTTAAAGGCATGTGATGCAAATGTTGATGATGAGGTTCATATGTTGCATTTGTTTAATGCATGTGTTGGATTGTTTAAACAAATGGTTTTAAAAGGGTTTCTTGTTTGAAATGATAACCAAGTAAGAGGAATGTATAATGTGAAGCGGAAGTGTTTTCCAAGGTTTTGAATTTAACTTTTCATTTGGTGGTTATGCGTTGAAAGGTTAAATTGAGGTTTTGCAAGTTGTGCTTTGAAAAGGTTTACTTAGCTTGCTAAGCTAAGGGTTGGTTTTCATGTTTGAGCAATGCATGATTTTGAGCTTGTTGTTGAAAAGGGTTTTCAAACATTGCTTTGGTTTATCAAATCGGGTTTGTTTTAAAAGTGGTTTTATGACCCGCTGCATTGATGGTGTTTTGGTTTTGAGCATTCCTCACTAAGCATTATGTGCTTACGCTCCTTTTTGTCCATCAATGCAGATAAGTGAAGTGGAACAGCGAGGAGCAATGGATTCAAGGAGGACTCCACT
This sequence comes from Hibiscus tridactylites, assembly GCA_958450335.1. Taxonomy (NCBI): domain Eukaryota; kingdom Viridiplantae; phylum Streptophyta; class Magnoliopsida; order Malvales; family Malvaceae; genus Hibiscus; species Hibiscus tridactylites. The sequence goes on from OY288289.1 coordinate 31,597,876, forward strand.
TGAGATGTATGTCTCGGTTAATAGCTATAGATAATAAAGGCAATGGGGGAAGAATCTCTTATGTTGTTGTGTAACGAGATTGTGTATGTTGGATAAGTTTGGTTTATGTTGTTGAGTCATGTGGATTAATGTTGCAACGTTTGGATCACCTTATGCTTAAGTTGATTTGCTATGCATCTTGTTTAAAAGCATGAATGAGCTTTGAATGTGTTTAATGTGTTGGTGCACCTAGGGGTGATCATGTATCTAGATCTTGATGCCTATATGTTCCTTATGTGTTGAGTAACTTGCTGGTGTGGTTTGATTGCATTTGGAGCATGTTCGGTTGGCCAATTGTGTGTTTAAGCAAGCTTTTTGCTGCAATCTGTGCAGGGCGTTTCGGAACAGTGGCTACCGTTTCGGAATGGTTGCCTTGAATCAACCCAGGCGTCCGAAACGGGAGGCACCGTTTCGAAACGGGAAGCTCTCTGCCAGCCCTCGTTTCGGCACGCGTTGCAGAACGGCCCCGCGTTTCGAAACAGACTCTCCCTGTTTCGGAACACCTGACCGTTGGGGGCTGACATTGGCAGTTATATGTTCTGAAATGTTTACGTTTTGGTCCTGAATCTTGTTTTGGTTCTTGTATGAGTTTGGGAAGTTCGTTTGAGCTGAAATTTGGCAGTGAAGCATGAAATGTGACTAATTTCAAGATGGTAACTTTTAATCGGGTTAAGTCCTTGTAATTTGCAGAATTTACAATTTGGTCCCTAAAGTTGTAAATTGTTCAATTGGGTCCCTGTTTGATCTTTGATGTTTATAATCTTTGTGCATGCTGTTTGAATGATCATAACTAGGGTTAACGTGCATCTAGACAAGTTTAAAAAGAAAAACAAGGGTCGTTAATCAAGGTTGACTTTCAGGTTGACTTTGGTTTTCCCCGTGTGACTTTCTTAATTCGGGTCAACCGTCTAGACCGGGTTAAGGGGGTTACATTTGGTGGTATCAGAGCTGAGTTGCGAATGCTTGGGGAAAGCGGTAAGTTGTTGTAATTTGTGTTTGATGTCTATCCTGATGTTGGTTGAAAGCTGGTTGAAACACGTGTTTTTGAGCAAGTTGTTGATGTTTTCAAGCATGCTTTGTGGTTATGAATCTTAGTTGAGCTAATATGGATTTGTGCTAATGTTGAGAGCTGATTTTATGCATAATGAAAGTGCTATGAGTATGATATGTCGATATTATGCTGTTGTGAATGGATGCTGTTTGATGAAAACATGATCGAAGTATGTTGCTTGATATGCTTGATGTTGTGATATACATGTTTGTGTTGGTTGTTATGTCATGTAAAAGGGGAGGATTCGGGATACCCATTGCCTTATTACTATAGCTATTGTGTTATTTTGGAGTTGGAGTTTGAATCCTTGCTTAAAGCTGGTCTAATTGATTTGTTTGTTTTGTTGTGATTGTTTGTTGTTAGTAGTATGGCGAAATCGATGAAGGAATGGCAGTTGGGTGAGATGGTTGCTGCTTTAGGGCAGGTTGTTAAGGCGTGGAATTCACCTTTTAGTGGAGGTGTTTTGCCTCAGTCTTCTGTGCTTGGTGTTGAGGTATTGAGACAGGAGGGAGAAGTAGGTTCTGTGATGAAGAGTTCACCACCTGTTGCTCAGGAGATGTTCGGAACATCTCAGGCTGTGGTAAAAGTAAAGTCGGTAGACGTGCTGGCTGTGGATGTGTGGGTTTGTCAAAACAGCGTTTGTTTGATTTGGGTGCTGTGGAATATCATGGTTCGTCACCTGGGATGTTTGAGGCCTGGTTGGCCAGTGTGATTCTGATTTTGGACCAGGAAGGTTGTGATTATGCCTGTAAGCTAGAGAGCGTTGTCTCTTTGATGCTGGAGGACGCATGTGCCTGGTGGACATCTGTGGCGGTGGCATTGCACATCCATGATATTGATTGGGATTTCTTTGTGTCTGCCTTTTATGAAAGGTATCTTGGAGAGAAATTTCCAAGGGTTAAGAAGTGTGAAGGTAGTGCAGATCTGGGGCAAGTGCTGCTTGAACAAGGAGTGGAGGCTCAGCTACCGGTGTGTAACCGTTGTGGAAGGTGCCATGTTGGAGGTTGTTGGGGCGTAGGTACTTGTTGGAACTGTGGTTCTAAAGAGCATGTGAAGCGTGATTGTCCTCTTGGAGTGAAGTCAGCTTCAGTGGTAGCCAAAGGGTCTCTGAAGGGTCGTGGGCACGGCCGAGGCAAGGTTCGAAGGTGGCAGGAAGAGCGGAAAGTCGTGAAGAGTTTGGGAAAGGGAATCTGTTGGAAATGTGGGTCTGCTGGACATATGAGGCGTAGTTGTTTGAAGTTGGCTCGGAACAGCCAAGGTTCCTTACCGCAGGGAGTTGGTGGTGATCTTAGTATGTTAGCTGATGCTGCAGCGGTGCGGCTAGAGGAGGATGGTTCTGCGAGTAAGAGAGCTCGTCTGATGAAGCTTCAGGGTGGTGATGTGTTTTCAGGTAACCTTGTTAAGTAACCTTTGCCTAGCTATCTTAGTTGGTTTCTGTTGGTTTACCTTGCGTAGTGAGTATGATCTTGTTGCTAGCATGCTGAGGTAGTTGTTGATGTTGTATTTTGTTTGGGAACATCTCTAGCGTGAAGTAGGCTTAAGTGAGTATCTTGTAGTTAATGGTTGTTCGAATGATGGAGTTAGAAAAGTTAGAAGTGAGGTAGGAGGTTGCTCTTAGACGGATTTTGAGGATGTTATTGGAGTGTGTGAGCTGGCATTATGCACAGTTAAAATCATTGTTATATGCTATATTATATATGTGTTGGTCCATGCATACATGTGGCATGACATTAGAGGTTTTGCATACATGTACATCAGGCATTGATAGGGCATATTGGTGATCATGCATACGAATGTTCACACTCGCTAATAACTAATCGAATATGTTAGTGTTGTAGTTGGGTTAGGTTGGATGATGGGTTTTTAGAGGTTGTTTTGGTGCTAAGTGGAAGTTAGAAGTAATGGAGAGTATTAAGCTAGTTGCTGGTAATAGTGAGTGTGGTATAGCTCGTTGGTGGAAGGAAAGTGTTTGATGCTTGAAGAGTTTAGTGGGTTGGTGGTGAGGAGTACCGGTTGAGGTTAGAATCAGTCAAGTGGTTTGAATAGCTAGTAGAGGTGGGTTCCTTAGTGTTAAGTGATGTTGCAGGTTAGTGGATGTGTTCTAGAGTGATGAGGTAGCTTAGCATTAATGTTGTAATAGAAGGGTTGTTTATGTAGTGTTGATTCTTAGTAACCTTTGAGGAGTTGAGAAGATGGTATGTATGTTTAAGCTGGATGATGTTCTAGTAAGGCAAGTGTTGTGGTCAGAGTTGGAAGTGGGAAGGCAATGAAAGATCAAAGATCAGTGTTGGTTGGAAGGATGCTGGTGAGAAGTGGTTGGCTGGTTGTGAATAAGTAAGTTCTTTTTGAGATCAACTGGTGGTGTGTGGAATGGTGGGCGAAGTCAAGGTTGGGGTTTGTGACGTGATTGTCTGTCAATGAGTGAGCAGTTCTGGTGAGTCGATGGTAAAGTTAGCGTGGATGTAAAGTAAGGACATCAATACGTTGAGAGGTTTGGTAAGCAGTTGGTGCTTAAGGATTTTTGCATGTTTGGAAAATCTTGGAAAGAGGTTGGGGAGTTTGTAAGGAATTTTGGAAGCAGACGAGGTTGTAGTTACATAGTGACTGAATTGGATTGGTTGGTGTCACTGTGTGAATGGGCTTTGGGAGTTGTGTGACAAGGTGTTGTATGCTGTAAAAGTTTGAGGTTCTTCAGGTGGTTGATGAGGCTAAATGTTTTCCGGAGTTGTGAGAGGTTAAGTTGTGCTTAACTTTGGGTGTTCTGGAATTTGGGAACAGAGTGCGGTGGTGTTGAGTTTGAGTAGGGTTTGTGGAGAAAGTGTTCAGTGGTGGTTAAGTCTCCTGTGTTGCTTTGTGTGTTGCTTGAGAAGTTTGGTTGTGCTCTTTTCACCAGTTGAAATTTCGAGGACGAAATTTCCTAAGAGGGGGAGAGTTGTAACGCCCCGGTTTTGGGCTTAGAAGTTTTGGGCGTTGACCGGTTCGGTCAAAGTGCTGTTCGAATATAAAAAGGTGAAATTAGGAAAGCCTAGTTCGGGTTGCATTAAAAATATGGAAAAATGTTCTAAAATCCTCTTTTAATATATATAAGTGAACTGTGAAATCAATTTTACAAAATGAGGTTTGGAATGGTGACATTTTGGCTAGTGACCAAAATGTAATTTTTAAAAGTTGCGTGACTGTTTTAGAAAGGATTGAAACTTTGAATCTTTAAGGAGCTATTTACCCAAAGGGAGTTTCTCCAGATTTTTCTAAGATATTAAATGAATTATTTCTGATTTTTAAACTTAAGAAAAGTGGAGGGAAGATATTTTCCTAATTCTAACTAACTTTTCTCTCAAATCTTCTATTTTCTTTTCTATCAACCCAAACACTTTCTCTGCAGAGATTTCCTTCTGATTTTTTCACTCAAATCTCTCTTTTCAATCCTCTTTTGATTCCTAATCATCACATCAACAAAACCTCACCAATTGCTAATTGGATTTTCACGGATTTTGGTTCCAAAAAGGGAGAAACTCAAGATTGGAGGTACGAACGTCCTTCTCCTCTAAACTCTCAGTTCTTTACTGAAATTCCTAAGTTCTCAATCCTTGATTTGTGATTTGTTAAAGGCTTTTCAATTGGAATCTTGATTTTGGCTTTAAAAGGCAAGATTTGGTGATTTTTGGTGGATTTTCGTATGATCTGTTTAAGCAGGGTTTTGAGGTGTCAAATTGATGTTAAATGAATGCCAAATTGATTAGAAGTTGAGGTTTAATTAATGCAATCCCGGATAGGTTGAGTTTCCTAAGTTTTACTTGAGTTTTTGGTTGTTTTTGGAGTGTTTTTGATGATCTGTTATAGCTGGAGGTATAAGGACGTGTTTGTGATCATTTTGGATGTTAATTGATGTTTAAAAATGGTTAGAAGTGATGGATCTTGGCTGGGTTAAGTTTTGGAAGTGTTTGGAGGTGATTTCTGTTGTGTTTGGTAGCCGAAATGTTGGATTTGTGATGAGCAACGAGTTGTGTTGTGTTGCTGGTGTTTTTAATGCATAATGATGCATTAATCCTCTGTTATTGTGTGTTTGAAATAGGGGAGTTTGATCCGTGAGCTTTAGAGGTGGTGCGGAAGGTTTCGGATGCTTGGAAGGCTTGTTGGCTAGCCTTGTTTTGTGTATCGGTGAGTGAAGTTGGGTTTTCAGCTTTTAAACCAAGGTTTGAAGGTTTTGGGAGCTTAGTTAAAGTCTAAACAACTTTGCTAAGCTCAAGAGTAAGTAAATGGATTTTCGCTCTTGGTTGTGTTGTAAATTGGCTTTAAAAGCAATTGTGATTGATGGTTGCAATGCATGTGATTTGCATGTTTTAAATTCTATTTTGAAAGCATATTTTAGCATGGTTTAATGCTGGTTTTGAAAGCTATATGTGAAGGATGCTCAAGGTAAGAGATCCTTGGTTTTATACGTTGAAATTGTGGTTTTGATGCATGGTGTTGCATGATGTTTAATGGCTTTGTGTAATGCTTTAAAACAGTGCATTGATGATGGTAAATGATGGTTTTTGCATTATGATTATGCATGTGAATCATTGGACTAATATGGTAAGATGGTTATATTGGCAAGTGATGTAAGTGGTTCTTGGTTTCTTTGATCGGATATAGTTAGCCGGCTATAGGATTGGGTGCACCGTGAATAAAGTCGCCTTGGATGTGGAGTGGTTAAGAGTGAACCGGTAAACTCCATCCAAGTATCCTAACGAGATGGTTAAGGTCATAATGGAGGTTGAGTGCCCATTCGAGGACCTTGGGTAAGCAAAGGTAATAATGGTGGTTAAAATTCCATTAGTGGACCTTGTGATTGTTAAGATCATAATAGTGGTGTAAAGTCCATGTGTGGATCTTGTATAGGGTGTCCCGGATCTCGTTAGTGATGTTATACAACTACCAATCGGTGATGTTAAGGTTATATGGTGTTTAAAAGTCCATATATGGGAACCTTGTGAAAGTTAAGGTTGTATGGTGATTAAAAGTCCATACATGGGAACCTTGTGCATGTTAAGGTTATATGGTGTTTAAAAGTCCATATATGGGAACCTTGTGAAAGTTAAGGTTGTATGGTGATTGAAAGTCCATACATGGGAACCTTGAGGAAGATAAGGTTGTATGGTGGTTAAAAGTCCATACATGGGAACCTTGTGAATGGTGAGGTCAAATGGTGGTTAAAAGTCCATTTGGGGACCTTGGATTGGTAGTGTGTATGAAGCGTAGGGACAACGCTTGTGATCCGCGTATCCGATTGGATGCTGAGTTGAAAAGTTGATTTGGATTATCACTTGAAAGCCAATATGATGTTCTTGATTATAATGAAGCATGAGATGCTTGGAATGATGCATGGTTGCATGGGAAGTGCATAATGTTTTAAGTATGCATGTTTGCTTGTCAAGTTTGAACAAGTGTTGATTATCTATTGAGAATGATGCATGTGTTCATGAAATCTCTTTAGTGCATTGGAGTCTTGCTAAGACTTGTTTTTAAAGGCATATGATGCAAATGTTGATGATGAGGTTCATATGTTGCATTTGTTTAATGCATGTGTTGGATTGTTTAAACAAATGGTTTGTAGAACTAATGTTTTGATATAATAATTGAAAAATGTTTTGGACTGTTTAAAAAGTATTTAAACATTTCCCAAGTCCAAATATATGTTTAGCGAATTTTTCAAAAAGGTTTTTCATGTTTTCAAAGGCCAATTTTCACAAAACTGACCAAGTGTTTCGAAACACCTTAGGGCGTTTCGAAACAGGTGCCTCCAGTGGCCAAAACGTTTCGATACTTGTATCGAAACGGGGCCAGTGTTTCGAAACAGGCTAGGCCGTTTCGATACGCCCACGTGGCACTGACCACAACGGTCATAAACCCCAACGGCTCTTTCCCAACGAACTTTTAAATGCAGGTCGTTTCGATACGGGCTTATAGCGTTCCGATACGCGTTCCGAAACGGCAAGGGGGTGTTCCGAAATGGGTACCCTAATAGACTGCAACAGCTCTTTCTATATTGAGGGTGTTTCGAAACGGCTTCGAGCGTTTCGAAACGGGGAGCTGCAGACTGCATTTATGGAGGGAATTAAAGGCTCCAACGACTCTATTTCAACCCCAACGGTCCTAAACGGCTATAAACTCAATTGGGAGTATAAAAGGGACCTCCAAGCATCAAGAGAAGGCTAATGCTTCAATTGTCAATCAACAAATGATCAAGAAATTGTCTTAGTGCTTAAAGTGTCATTTCTTGTATAGACAAACACTAGTGAGCCAAAATTGTCAAATTTGCTCAAGTGTTTTAGGTTTTGGGTGAGTGCTTCATTGTGCAAACAAACACCTATTAGAGGGTTTAAGTTTGCTTTATTTATCTCTTTGTAAAAGAGGGTTTTGATCAAGGCTTTGGGTAGAAGCTTGATCGGTTGTAAGGGTTTCCTCCTAATCCTCGAAAAGGGGACGAATCAATTAGTGGATTGATTGTGAAATCCTTAGTGGGAAGCTAAGGTAGTGGATGTAGGTGCTTGTTAGAAGACCGAACCACTATAAATCATTGTGTGTTTAATCTTTCTAGCTTCCACAACCCTTCCACCCAAATATCCACCTCTCCACCTCTTGGTGAGCTAAATTGGTTGATTGAATCGAGCCCCACAAAACTCAACAATTGGTATCAGAGCTTGGCTCAATCGAAGAGGATTAACATCCTATTGAGAAGATCCGGCAAGCTCGATCACTATTTCATCAACCGACTCAAATTGCACAATCAATCGACAAACCGCCTTTCTTTGACGGAGCTCACTATGCCCATTGGAAGACAAAGATGAAGTTCTTCATCAAATCAAAAGATTACAAGCTATGGTGTAACGCCCCGGTTTTGGGCTTAGAAGTCTTGGGCGTTGACCGGTTGGTCAAAGTGCTGTTCGAATCGTAAGTGGTTAAATTAGGAAAACCTAGTTCAGGTTGCATTAAAAATATGGAAAAATGTTCTAAAATCATCTTTTAATATAGATTGATGAACTGTGAAAACAATTTTGGAAAATGAGTTTTGGAAGGTTGACATTTTGGCTAGTGACCAAAATGTAATTTTCGCAAATTTGGTGGCTGTTTTAAAAAGGATTGAAACTTTGAATCTTTAAGGAGCTATTTGCCCAAAAGTGAATTCTCCAGATTTTTCTAAGATATTTTAATCCTAAAATCTGATTTTAAAGGTTTGATAAAAGGAGGGAAACTCATTTTACTATTTTTCTTTCCTAACTTCCTATTTTCTCTTCTCCTTTTCTCTCCAACCAAACATCACCATTTTCAGAGATTTTGATCTGATTTCTTCATCTAAAATCATCCTTTCAACTCACAATTGATAGCTAATCATTGTGTAAACAAAACCTACTCAATTGCTACAAGTTTCAACAAGGTTTTCATTCCAAAAAGTGGAGAAATCACAAGTTTGGAGGTATGAACGATTCTCCTCTGAACTTTAAGTTCTTTAATGAAATTCCTAAAGTTTTCAATCCTAAGTGTATGTTTAATTAAAGGTTTGCAAGTTGATTTATGGATCTTGGCTAATTATGCAAGATTTTGATGATTTCACTTGATTTTCGTTTGATCTGTTAAATCTGAGTTTTGAGAAGTGTTTTTGATGTTAAATGATCATTAAATTGATGTGGAAATGAGTCTTGATTGATGCAATCCCGGATAGGTTGTTTTTCCTAAGTTTAGCTTGTGTTTTAAGGTTGTTTTTGAGGTGATCTTGGTGATCTGGTGTTGCTGGAGGTATAAGGTTGCTTTTAGGTTGTTTTTAGATGTGTTTTGGTGTTAATAGAAGTGTGGTTTCGCTGGTTTATGGCTGGGCTTTGTTTGGAAGTGTTTTGGATGCAATTTCGGTTGTGTTTGGTGGCCGAAATTGGAGTTTGGATGAGGGCAGCGAGTTTAGGTGCTTTCATTGAAGCAATTAATGCAAGATGGTGCATTAATCCTCTGCTTTGATGTGTTGAAACAGGGGAGGCATCATTGGATTCAAGTTCGGTTGATTTGGAGGCTTGATTTGGTGCTTAGGCTTGAAGCTAAGTGGTTTTTGGTGAGTGCAACTTTGGAATTGGATTTTCAGCTTTTTAAACAAAGGTTTGAAGGTTATGGGAGCTTAGTTTAAGTCTAAACAACTTTGCTAAGCTCAAGTGTAAGTTTCCGGATTTTCTCTCTAGTGGTGGCCATGACTTGATATTTTGCTAAATGATGATTTGCATGTTTTACTTACTGTTTTGAAAGCATGTTTTAGCATGGATTATGCTGTTGATTTAAGCCATGTGTTGAAGGTAACTCTAGGTAGGAGTTCCTTGATTTGTACATTGTTTAAATGTGGATTTGATGCATGAAATGCATGACGAAATGGCTTGGTTTAAAAGCTTTAAAACAGTGGATATCATGATGAAATTGATGCATATTGGCAAGTGATGGTTTTGAAAAAGTGGAGGTCACTAAGGTGGTTAAAAGTCCTTGAGTGAGCCTTGTTACATGAACATCAAGGTGGTTAAAAGTCCTTCGATGTTGCGGACTCTAAGGTGGTTAAAAGTCCTTAGGTGCTCCTTCCCATGGTGGTTAAAAGTCCATGGGGCCAAGGTGTTTAAAAGTCCTTGGGGCCAAGGTGTTTAAAAGTCCTTGGGGTGATTCAAGTTGCGGACACAAAGGTGGTTAAAAGTCCTTGTGTGGTCCATGATCATGGTGTTTAAAAGTCCATGGCCAAGGTGTTTAAAAGTCTTTGGGGTCAAGGTGTTTAAAAGTCCTTGACAAAGATGTTGATCTTGTTCATCAAAAATGGAATTTGTCACTTGTGCCAATATGACATGGAAAGTGTGTAAGAAGCATGTGATGCTTGGTTTGATTATGTTATAAGCATGTGGTTACATGGTTTTAAGAATGCTTTGAACTTATGCATGGATTGATTTGAAGCATGTTTTGTAAATGGTTTTAAATGCGTTATTGAATTGTTTTAAATGAGCAGGCCTCACTAAGCTTTTGCTTACGCTCTCTACGTTTTCTTAATTCAATAATGCAGAGAATTAGAGCATCTTGTGGGCTGCAAGGGAGGGCAAGCAATCAAGTTCTACTTAAGCTCAATGTATGAGGTTTTACAAGCACTTTTAGCTTTTTGGTTGATTTGGCAATGGGGAACCAATGTATATGTTTTGGGAGGTGTTTAAGACTCCCTAAGTCTGTTAAATGTTGTTGAAAATGTTGGTTTTTGATTTGGAACCTTATATGCTTGTTTTGCAAGTTTGGAGTTGAATGGATAGCTTAACTAGGAAGCATGCCTTATAAATTTGGGGTTTTTCTTATGTGATGTTAATGTGTTAAATTGATGATGCAATTGAGGTTCTTGCATGTTGATTGACTTTGTATAATGGTTTGGTGATGTTAATTTGATGTTTGGAGCATGTTTGATGCTGTTTTGGAGTTGTCTGCAGACAGGGGTATCGATACTTGGGCTTGGGGTATCGATACACCTGAGCCAAATTGCAAGTTTCAGGCCAGGGGTATTGATACCTGATGAACGAGTATCGATACCATATGAGTGGAGTATCGATACCTGATGAACGGGTATCGATACCCTTGCTTGAATTTGTTTTGTTTTATTTACGTTTTGGTCCTGAATCTTGTATGATCAATTGTATGAGCTGTGGATGTCCTTTTGAGCTGAAATTTCACAGAGATGCATGTAACCTGACTAATTTCAAGTTGGTAACCTTAATTTGGGTTAAATCCTTTAATTTATCAGAAATTACAATTTGGTCCCTAAAGTTGTAATTTGTTCAATTGGGTCCCTGTTTGATCTCTGATGGATGTAATCTTTTAACATGTTGTTTGTATGGTCATACATAGGAGTAATGTGCATCTAGAAAAGATTAAAAAGAAAAAAAAAGGGTCGTTAATCAAGGTTGACTTTCGGGTTGACTTTGGTTTTCCCCGTGTAATCTCCGTAGTTCGGGTCGGGCGTCTAGGCCGGGCTTCGGGGGTTACATTTGGTGGTATCAGAGCTGAGTTCTTGAGTAATTGGGAATGTTGTTGTGCATGATTGAAGCATGGTTTGGTTTGTATGCTTGTTGGGTGAAAGCATGTTCAGTGATTTATGTTGATGATGTTTTTGTGAAGTATGTTGTGATGATGCATGATAAGGGTACCCATTGCCAAACAAAAGCTAAAGAAATGATGTTGTTTTTGAAAGAGATTGAGCTTGAATACTTGAAATTGCTTACCTTGCTGGGCCTGATTTGTTTTATTTTGCATTGTTAATGTATGGTAAAGTATGGCACCACGTAGAGAGTTAAGGAGTAACGTAAGAGCTACGACTCCTGAAGGGAATGTGAATGATGAGCACACTGGTAGTGCTGTGCTACCTCCTCCTCCACCTGGTGGTGGTGCGGAGAGGGGAAGGGCTAGAGCTGAGGCAGCTGGTGCTGGAGCTGCAGGACCTGAGGTTGGTCAGGGACAAGCGATGCCTGACATGTCTGCTTTGGTACAAGCTATTGCGGGTGCTTTTAGAGCAGCGGTAGCTGGAGCTCAAGGAGCTGGGCATCAGGGAGATGCTGGTGTAAGACTACCCTTAGAGCGTCTGCGCAGTCTTGGTGGGACTGAGTTTAGGGGTATGTCAGCCGAGAGGTCGGAAGCTTGGCTAGAGAGTACCAAACGTGTCTTGGGACAGATGAGCTGCACTGATGTGCAAAAGTTGGGATGTGTGGTGTCTTTGCTGCAAGGCGATGCCTATACGTGGTGGACGACCACAATCTCTGGGATGGCTGAAGCTGACATCACTTGGACATTCTTCCTGAATGCATTCAAGAGGAGATATCTGGGAGTGAGATATCTGGATGAAAAGAAGCGTGAATTCATGTCTCTGACTCAGGGGAACATGAGTGTGGCTGAGTATGAGGTACAGTTTGTACGCCTTAGCCAGTATGCACCGGAGCTGGTACCTGATGAGCAAGAGAGGTGCGAAAGGTTCCGTTATGGCTTGGTGCCGGATGTTAAGACCTATATGTTGGCAGCTGAGTACAATGATTTTGATGTGTTGGTTGGTCGATCCAAGGATATTGAGATGAATCTGAGTTTGTCTGCGAAAGGTGCTGGAGCTAGTTCTGGGAAGAGAGCTGCCGAGTATAGTTCCGGAGGTGGACGGAACAAGAGAGGACGTGATCAGAGGTTTCAGTCTTCAGCTAAGAGAGGTGGAGGTGCACCTGCTAGAGGAGGTTTTGCTAGGGCTGAGCCTAGTGCTTGTTGGATTTGTGGTTCCCGTGGTCACTTGAAGCGTGACTGTCCTCGTGCTGGTAGGGAGGTGCAGGCTCCTGTTGTGGCAACTGGTAATGTTGGTTATGAGTGCTGGAATTGTGGTTCTGCTGACCACTTGAGACGTGATTGTCCGAGGATGGCTGGTGGCCAAGAGCGTGCTCCTGCTGTTGCGGCACCGCAGAGAGGTCGTGGGCGCGGCCGTGGTAATTTCCAGAGGCGTGAGGAAGGTGGCCGAGGAGTAGCTCATGTTGTAGCTATTCAACCTGAGGGTGGAGGCCAGGCGAGGGTGTATGCTCAGCGCGAAGGAAGGAATGATGCTGATGTGATTGCAGGTACCTTTACTTTGCAATCCTTGTCATTGCTTTCTTTGATAGATTCTGGATCTACGCATTCATACATTTTGCGTGAGCATGCTGAGTTGCTTGGTTTGCCTGTTGAGTCTTTGGATGTCGGTGTTAGAGTCACTAGTTCTTTTGGTGAAACTGTTGTGACTCGTAAGCTGTATAGAAGGTGCCCTTTGGTTGTTCAAGAGCACGTCTTTCATGTTGATCTTATGGAGTTGCCCTTTTATGGTTTTGACGTGATCCTTGGTATGGATTGGCTTGCCGAGCATCATGCTGTTGTGGATTGTGAGAATAAGCGGGTGTCGCTTAGGCTTGCGGATGATTATGAAGTAGTGGTGGTTGGTGAGAATGTGAAGTTTCTTGCCAATGTTGTTTCTACCTTGGAGGCAAGTAGGATGCTGAGGCAAGGTTGTGAAGCCTATCTTGCCTTTGTGATGAATCCTAGCTCTAAGGAGTTGAGAGTGCAAGATATCCGCGTGGTGAAGGAGTTTCCTGGTGTTTTTCCTGAGGAGTTGCCCGGTTTACCTCCTAATCGCGAGGTGGAGTTTGGTATTGAGCTGTATGAAAATACCACTCCTGTGTCCATTACTCCCTATAGAATGGCACCTAAGGAGCTGAAGGAGCTGAAGACGCAGTTGCAAGAGTTGCTTGATCGTGGTTTTATCCGGCCGAGTGTGTCGCCTTGGGGTGCTCCTGTCTTGTTTGTGAAGAAGAAGGATGGCACTATGAGGATGTGCATTGATTACCGTCAGCTGAACAAGTTGACTATCAAGAATCGGTATCCTTTGCCGAGAATTGATGATCTCTTTGATCAATTTCGGGGAGCTGCTGTGTTCTCTAAGATTGACTTGAGGTCAGGGTATTATCAGTTGAAGGTGAAGGATGTGGATGTGCCTAAGACAGCTTTCAGGATAAGGTATGGGCATTATGAGTTTCTTGTGATGCCGTTTGGTTTGACAAATGCTCCTGCTGCTTTCATGGACATGATGAATCGTGTTTTTCATGAATACCTGGACAAGTTCGTTGTGGTGTTCATTGATGATATCCTCGTGTACTCGCGTACTGAGGAGGAGCACGAAGAGCATTTGCGGGTGGTTTTGCAAGCTTTGTTGGAGAATCAGCTTTATGCTAAGTTGAGCAAGTGTGAGTTTTGGCTTAGAGAGGTGGTGTTTCTTGGACATGTCGTTTCAGCTGAGGGGATTCGTGTTGATCCTCAGAAGATTGAAGCGGTGATGAGCTGGAAGGTTCCTAAGTCTGTTCAGGAGGTCCGTAGTTTCCTTGGTTTGGCGGGATACTACCGGAGGTTTGTGGATGGTTTTTCCAAGATTGCTGCTCCTTTGACGAAGCTTTTGCAAAAAGATGTTAAGTATGAGTGGACAGAGGCGAGGCAGCAAGCTTTTGAGAAGCTGAAGTTGGCTTTGACGCAAGCTCCTATCTTGATTCAGCCTGAATCAGGGAAAGAGTTCGTAGTCTACAGTGATGCATCCTATGTTGGTTTGGGGTGTGTGCTGATGCAAGAGGGTAAGGTTGTGGCTTATGCGTCGCGGCAGTTGAAGGTGCATGAGCGCAATTATCCTACGCATGATATAGAGTTGGCTGCAGTGGTTTTTGCTTTGAAGATCTGGAGGCATTATCTGTATGGTGAGAAGTGTACTGTGTACACGGATCACAAGAGTTTGAGGTATCTGATGTCTCAGAAGGAGTTGAATCTTAGGCAGCGGCGTTGGCTGGAGTTGCTCAAGGATTATGATTTGACGATTGAATATCATCCTGGTAAGGCCAATGTTGTTGCGGATGCTTTGAGTAGGAAGGTAGCTGTTGAGCTGAGGGCGATGTTTGCTAGCTTGAGCATATCGCGGGATGGTGGCCTTGTTGCTGAGTTGCAAGTGAAACCTTCGTTGGTTCAGTTGATCAAGGATAAGCAGTTGTTGGATGATTCCTTGGTGTCTCATGTTCAGGATATCGCGGAGGGTAGACCTTCAGATTTCTGCTTTAATGAGGATGGAGTGTTGTGCTTTGGTAGTCGGATAGTTGTGCCTGCTGATGTTGAGTTGAGGCGTGCTATTCTGACTGAAGGTCATAGTAGTCCTTTTGCTATGCACCCTGGTAGTACCAAGATGTATCGCGATCTTCGCGATGAGTACTATTGGGTTGGTTTGAAGAAGGATGTTGCAGAGTTCGTGAGCAAGTGTTTGGTGTGTCAGCGGGTTAAGGCTGAACATCAGGTTCCTTCTGGTTTGTTGCAACCGTTGAAAATCCCCGAATGGAAATGGGAGAGGGTTACCATGGATTTTGTGTCTGGTTTACCTTTGTCTCCGTCGAAGAAGAATTCTGTTTGGGTGATTGTTGATCGACTGACGAAGTGTGCGCATTTCTTGCCTGTGCATACTACGTTTTCTTTGGATAAGCTGGCAGAGCTGTACATTGCTGAGATAGTGAGGTTGCATGGTGTGCCTAAGTCGATTGTGTCGGATAGGGATCCGAGGTTCACATCGCGTTTTTGGCAGTGTTTGCATCAAGCTCTGGGTACAAGGTTGCATTTCAGTACATCCTATCATCCTCAGTCGGATGGTCAGTCTGAGCGAGTCATTCAGATTTTGGAGGATATGTTGAGATGCTGTGTGATTGAGTTTCAAGGTTCTTGGGAGAAGCATCTGCCTTTGGTTGAGTTCGCTTATAACAATAGTTATCAGGCGAGTATACAGATGGCACCTTATGAGGCTCTGTATGGGAGGAGGTGTAGGACTCCTCTTTGTTGGGCTGAAACTGGTCAGAAGTTGGTTTCTATGCCTGCTTTGTTAAAGGGGACCACCGAGAAGGTGAAGCTCATATGTGAGAGGTTGAAGGCTGCCTCTGACCGGCAGAAGTCTTACGCGGATTTGAAGCGTAAGGAGATAGAGTTTGCGGTGGGTGACCGTGTGTTCTTGAAGGTTTCGCCTTGGAAGAAGGTGATGAGGTTTGGCCGGAAGGGTAAGTTGAGCCCTCGGTACATTGGACCGTATGAGGTGGTTGAGCGAGTGGGTTCTGTTGCGTATCGGTTGAGGTTACCTCAGGAGCTAGAGAAGATTCATGTTGTGTTCCATGTTTCTATGCTCAGGAGGTATAGATCTGATCCTTCGCATGTGATGCCTGTTGAGGATGTGGTTTTGAATCCGGATTTGACCTATGATGAGGAACCGGTGAAGGTTCTGGATTCAGAGAGCAAGGTTCTTCGTGGCAAGACCATTGAGTTGGTGAAGGTGTTGTGGAAGCATCGAGGTGTTGAGGAAGCCACGTGGGAGCGAAAGGAAGACATGTTGAAGCAGTTTCCTTATCTCTTTCCTTCAGGTAAATTTCGAGGACGAAATTTCTTAAGGGGGGGAGAGTTGTAACGCCCCGGTTTTGGGCTTAGAAGTCTTGGGCGTTGACCGGTTGGTCAAAGTGCTGTTCGAATCGTAAGTGGTTAAATTAGGAAAACCTAGTTCGGGTTGCATTAAAAATATGGAAAAATGTTCTAAAATCATCTTTTAATATAGATTGATGAACTGTGAAAACAATTTTGGAAAATGAGTTTTGGAAGGTTGACATTTTGGCTAGTGACCAAAATGTAATTTTCGCAAATTTGGTGGCTGTTTTAAAAAGGATTGAAACTTTGAATCTTTAAGGAGCTATTTGCCCAAAAGTGAATTCTCCAGATTTTTCTAAGATATTTTAATCCTAAAATCTGATTTTAAAGGTTTGATAAAAGGAGGGAAACTCATTTTACTATTTTTCTTTCCTAACTTCCTATTTTCTCTTCTCCTTTTCTCTCCAACCAAACATCACCATTTTCAGAGATTTTGATCTGATTTCTTCATCTAAAATCATCCTTTCAACTCACAATTGATAGCTAATCATTGTGTAAACAAAACCTACTCAATTGCTACAAGTTTCAACAAGGTTTTCATTCCAAAAAGTGGAGAAATCACAAGTTTGGAGGTATGAACGATTCTCCTCTGAACTTTAAGTTCTTTAATGAAATTCCTAAAGTTTTCAATCCTAAGTGTATGTTTAATTAAAGGTTTGCAAGTTGATTTATGGATCTTGGCTAATTATGCAAGATTTTGATGATTTCACTTGATTTTCGTTTGATCTGTTAAATCTGAGTTTTGAGAAGTGTTTTTGATGTTAAATGATCATTAAATTGATGTGGAAATGAGTCTTGATTGATGCAATCCCGGATAGGTTGTTTTTCCTAAGTTTAGCTTGTGTTTTAAGGTTGTTTTTGAGGTGATCTTGGTGATCTGGTGTTGCTGGAGGTATAAGGTTGCTTTTAGGTTGTTTTTAGATGTGTTTTGGTGTTAATAGAAGTGTGGTTTTGCTGGTTTATGGCTGGGCTTTGTTTGGAAGTGTTTTGGATGCAATTTCGGTTGTGTTTGGTGGCCGAAATTGGAGTTTGGATGAGGGCAGCGAGTTTAGGTGCTTTCATTGAAGCAATTAATGCAAGATGGTGCATTAATCCTCTGCTTTGATGTGTTGAAACAGGGGAGGCATCATTGGATTCAAGTTCGGTTGATTTGGAGGCTTGATTTGGTGCTTAGGCTTGAAGCTAAGTGGTTTTTGGTGAGTGCAACTTTGGAATTGGATTTTCAGCTTTTTAAACAAAGGTTTGAAGGTTATGGGAGCTTAGTTTAAGTCTAAACAACTTTGCTAAGCTCAAGTGTAAGTTTCCGGATTTTCTCTCTAGTGGTGGCCATGACTTGATATTTTGCTAAATGATGATTTGCATGTTTTACTTACTGTTTTGAAAGCATGTTTTAGCATGGATTATGCTGTTGATTTAAGCCATGTGTTGAAGGTAACTCTAGGTAGGAGTTCCTTGATTTGTACATTGTTTAAATGTGGATTTGATGCATGAAATGCATGACGAAATGGCTTGGTTTAAAAGCTTTAAAACAGTGGATATCATGATGAAATTGATGCATATTGGCAAGTGATGGTTTTGAAAAAGTGGAGGTCACTAAGGTGGTTAAAAGTCCTTGAGTGAGCCTTGTTACATGAACATCAAGGTGGTTAAAAGTCCTTCGATGTTGCGGACTCTAAGGTGGTTAAAAGTCCTTAGGTGCTCCTTCCCATGGTGGTTAAAAGTCCATGGGGCCAAGGTGTTTAAAAGTCCTTGGGGCCAAGGTGTTTAAAAGTCCTTGGGGTGATTCAAGTTGCGGACACAAAGGTGGTTAAAAGTCCTTGTGTGGTCCATGATCATGGTGTTTAAAAGTCCATGGCCAAGATGTTTAAAAGTCCTTGGGGTCAAGGTGTTTAAAAGTCCTTGACAAAGATGTTGATCTTGTTCATCAAAAATGGAATTTGTCACTTGTGCCAATATGACATGGAAAGTGTGTAAGAAGCATGTGATGCTTGGTTTGATTATGTTATAAGCATGTGGTTACATGGTTTTAAGAATGCTTTGAACTTATGCATGGATTGATTTGAAGCATGTTTTGTAAATGGTTTTAAATGCGTTATTGAATTGTTTTAAATGAGCAGGCCTCACTAAGCTTTTGCTTACGCTCTCTACGTTTTCTTAATTCAATAATGCAGAGAATTAGAGCATCTTGTGGGCTGCAAGGGAGGGCAAGCAATCAAGTTCTACTTAAGCTCAATGTATGAGGTTTTACAAGCACTTTTAGCTTTTTGGTTGATTTGGCAATGGGGAACCAATGTATATGTTTTGGGAGGTGTTTAAGACTCCCTAAGTCTGTTAAATGTTGTTGAAAATGTTGGTTTTTGATTTGGAACCTTATATGCTTGTTTTGCAAGTTTGGAGTTGAATGGATAGCTTAACTAGGAAGCATGCCTTATAAATTTGGGGTTTTTCTTATGTGATGTTAATGTGTTAAATTGATGATGCAATTGAGGTTCTTGCATGTTGATTGACTTTGTATAATGGTTTGGTGATGTTAATTTGATGTTTGGAGCATGTTTGATGCTGTTTTGGAGTTGTCTGCAGACAGGGGTATCGATACTTGGGCTTGGGGTATCGATACACCTGAGCCAAATTGCAAGTTTCAGGCCAGGGGTATTGATACCTGATGAACGAGTATCGATACCATATGAGTGGAGTATCGATACCTGATGAACGGGTATCGATACCCTTGCTTGAATTTGTTTTGTTTTATTTACGTTTTGGTCCTGAATCTTGTATGATCAATTGTATGAGCTGTGGATGTCCTTTTGAGCTGAAATTTCACAGAGATGCATGTAACCTGACTAATTTCAAGTTGGTAACCTTAATTTGGGTTAAATCCTTTAATTTATCAGAAATTACAATTTGGTCCCTAAAGTTGTAATTTGTTCAATTGGGTCCCTGTTTGATCTCTGATGGATGTAATCTTTTAATATGTTGTTTGTATGGTCATACATAGGAGTAATGTGCATCTAGAAAAGATTAAAAAGAAAAAAAAAGGGGTCGTTAATCAAGGTTGACTTTCGGGTTGACTTTGGTTTTCCCCGTGTAATCTCCGTAGTTCGGGTTGGGCGTCTAGGCCGGGCTTCGGGGGTTACATATGGGATGTAGTTGAAGATGGCCCGTTCGTGCCTAAAAGAAATAAAGCGGAGTGGAGTGCCGACGATCGCAAGAAGATGGAGCTAAATTGCAAAGCCTTGCACATTCTATTTTGTGCATTTGGTCCATCCATCTATGAGAAGATGTCTTCTTGTGAGAGTGCCAAGGAGGTATGGGACAAGCTTGAAGTCACATACGAGGGGACAAATGAAGTCAAGGAGACCAAGATTGGGCTCCTAACCTTGGAGTATGAGAACTTCAAAATGGATCCGGAAGAGAACATCGAGAAGATGTTTGATAGGTTCTCCACCATCACCAATGGTCTTAAAGGTTATGGAGAAGCCATCCCAGAGGAGAAGCTTGTTCGAAAGCTCATCTACTCACTTCCCGAGTCTTGGGACTCAAAGAGGACCGCCATCATCGAAGCCAAAAATTTGAAGACTTTGAAGCTTGATGAACTCATGGGGTCACTCCTTACTCATCAAATCATGAAGAAGAATAAAGAGGATGAGAAGAAGAGGGAAGAAATTAGAGCTATGGGAGAGAAGAAAATCAAAGGGCTTGGCATCAATGCTAGTGCCATGGCTCTCAAATCCTCCACTTGCCATCATGTCTACACAAGTGAAGAGGAGGATGAAGATGAAGAGATAGTTCATCTCTTCAAGAAGTGTGCCCCGTTCATGAAGAAAGCCTTGAGAGAGCTTGAACGAGAACCTAAGAGAAAGGAGAGGGCAAGCACTTCAAACCATAAGAAGAAGGCACATGTGGCTACATGGAGTGATGAGGACTCCACCGATGATGAACAAGCCAACCTTTGCCTTATGGCCATCGAAGAAGATTCAAGGGTAACTTCTAATTCATCTACTTCATGTTCTTATACTTTTGATGAATTATAAGATGCCTATGATGAATTGGTTTTAGATTTTAAAAGCCACATTTTGAAAAACAATAAATTGATTTCAAAGTTGAAAATTCAAAATGATTTGCTTTCTAAAACCAAACTTGAACTTGAAGCAAAACTTGAAGAGTTTGAATTAAAATGTTTTGATTTACAAAAATTGCTTCAAAATGTTCAAGAAGAAAAAGATTTGATTTCCATGAAACTTGAAAAGAAAAACAATTTTGGAAAATCAAATTTTTATGTTAGACAATCTAGTGCCCCTAGATTTATTAAAGGAAAATGTTTTAGAAGTGTTTGGGTCCCAAAAGGACTAACCACTTCAATTAAAAAGGATGACATTGAAAAATGGATTCCTAAGGGGACTAAAATTTGTGCTACTAACGTCTATGGAACCAAAGCAATTTGGATACCAAAAATTACTTGATTGTCTATTGTAGGTGTGATGGAGATGTTCAACAAGTCAAACATTGAGGGGGAGCTCCATACACACAAGGAAGAACACTTGGAGAAGGAAGGCTTCACATCCTCCCTTGAATTCAAGTGTTGGTAAAATTCTAGTTGTTTTTTTTGCTTTCATTTGTTTATTTTAGTTTAAATTCAACAAGATGATCATATATGTTGTGACTAACTTTTCAATGATGCCTTGAGTAAGGGGGAGCCATTTTAAAACCAAATTATTATTTTTGTCAAAATTTTACCTCTATTGTTATTTTTGAACTTAATGTATTAAACTCTTTTTGATATAAAAAAAGGGGGAGAAATGGTTTGAAAAATTGAATTTTCAAATGAATAAGGGGGAGGCTTTATTTGATTTCATATCTTTAGTCTCTTATTCACATTTTTAAAGTTAAAGGGGGAGAATCCCAAACAATTTTTCAAGAGAGTTTTATTATATCAAAAAGGGGGAGATTGTAGAACTAATGTTTTGATATAATAATTGAAAAATGTTTTGGACTGTTTAAAAAGTGTTTAAACATTTCCCAAGTCCAAATATATGTTTAGGGAATTTTTCAAAAAGGTTTTTCATGTTTTCAAAGGCCAATTTTCACAAAACTGACCAAGTGTTTCGAAACACCTTAGGGCGTTTCGAAACAGGTGCCTCCAGTGGCCAAAACGTTCCGATACTTGTATCATAACGGGGCCAGCGTTTCGAAACAGGCTAGGCCGTTTCGATACGCCCACGTGGCACTGACCACAACGGTCATAAACCCCAACGGCTCTTTCCCAACTAACTTTTAAATGCAGGTCGTTTCGATACGGGCTTATAGCGTTCCGATACGCGTTCCGAAACGGCAAGGGGGTGTTCCGAAACGGGTACCCTGACAGACTGCAACGGCTCTTTCTATATTGAGGGTGTTTCGAAACGGCTTCGAGCGTTTCGAAACGGGGAGCTGCAGACTGCATTTATGGTGGGAATTAAAGGCTCCAACGACTCTATTTCAACCCCAACGGTCCTAAACGGCTATAAACTCAATTGGGAGTATAAAAGGGACCTCCAAGCATCAAGAGAAGGCTAATGCTTCAATTGTCAATCAACAAATGATCAAGAAATTGTGTTAGTGCTTAAAGTGTCATTTCTTGTATAGACAAACACTAGTGAGCCAAAATTGTCAAATTTGCTCAAGTGTTTTAGGTTTTGGGTGAGTGCTTCATTGTGCAAACAAACACCTATTAGAGGGTTTAAGTTTTCTTTATTTATCTCTTTGTAAAAGAGGGTTTTGATCAAGGCTTTGGGTAGAAGCTTGATCGGTTGTAAGGGTTTCCTCCTAATCCTAGAAAAGGGGACGAATCAATTAGTGGCTTGATTGTGAAATCCTTAGTGGGAAGCTAAGGTAGTGGATGTAGGTGCTTGTTAGAAGGCCGAACCACTATAAATCATTGTGTCTTTAATCTTTCTAGCTTCCACAACCCTTCCACCCAAATATCCACCTCTCCACCACTTGGTGAGCTAAATTGGTTGATCGAATCGAGCCCCACAAAACTCAACATGGTTTTAAAAGGGTTTATTGTTTGAAATGATAACCAAGTAAGAGGAATGTATAATGTGAAGCGGAAGTGTTTTCCAAGGTTTTGAATTTAACTTTGCATTTGGTGATTATGCATTGAAAGGTTAAATTGAGGTTTTGCAAGTTGTGCTTTGAAAAGGTTTACTTAGCTTGCTAAGCTAAGGGTTGGTTTTCATGTTTGAGCAATGCATGATTTTGAGCTTGTTGTTGAAAAGGGTTTTCAAACATTGCTTTGTTTTATCAAATCGGGTTTGTTTTAAAAGTTGTTTTATGACCCGCTGCATTGATGGTGTTTTGGTTTTGAGCATTCCTCACTAAGCATTATGTGCTTACGCTCCTTTTTGTCCATCAATGCAGATAAGTGAAGTGGAACAGCGAGGAGCAATGGATTCAAGGAGGACTCCACTTGAGATGTATGTCTCGGTTAATAGCTATAGATAATAAAGGCAATGGGGGAAGAATCTCTTATGTTGTTGTGTAACGAGATTGTGTATGTTGGATAAGTTTGGTTTATGTTGTTGAGTCATGTGGATTAATGTTTAATGTGTTGGTGCACCTAGGGGTGATCATGTATCTAGATCATGATGCCTATATGTTCCTTATGTGTTGAGTAACTTGCTGGTGTGGTTTGATTGCATTTGAAGCATGTTCGGTTGGCCAATTGTGTGTTTAAGCAAGCTTTTTGCTGCAATCTGTGCAGGGCGTTTCGGAACAGTGGCTACCGTTTCGGAACGGTTGCCTTGAATCAACCCAGGCGTCCGAAACGGGAGGCACCGTTTCGAAACGAGAAGCTCTCTGCCAGCCCTCGTTTCGGTACGTGTTGCGGAACGGCCCCGCGTTTCGAAACAGACTCTCCCTGTTTCGGAACACCTAACCGTTGGGGGCTGACATTGGCAGTTATATGTTCTGAAATGTTTACGTTTTGGTCCTGAATCTTGTTTTGGTTCTTGTATGAGTTTGGGAAGTCCGTTTGAGCTGAAATTTGGCAGTGAAGCATGAAATGTGACTAATTTCAAGATGGTAACTTTTAATCGGGTTAAGTCCTTGTAATTTGCAGAATTTACAATTTGGTCCCTAAAGTTGTAAATTGTTCAATTGGGTCCCTGTTTGATCTCTGATGTTTATAATCTTTGTGCATGCTTTTTGAATGATCATAACTAGGGTTAACGTGCATCTAGACAAGTTTAAAAAGAAAAAAAAGGGTCGTTAATCAAGGTTGACTTTCAGGTTGACTTTGGTTTTCCCCGTGTGACTTTCTTAATTCGGGTCAACCGTCTAGACTGGGTTAAGGGGGTTACAATATATCTTGTTGTTCTACACGTTTTTGGTACCCATTCTTTACGGCTTTTAATATTATGATGAATGAATCCCGCTCATGATCTTACAAATCACACTCCAACCTTTAATTCGAATATGAAAGCCTCGCTCCCTTATTTACAAGTTTTATGTATTTGGTATTTTTAGAGAAGCGGCATATTGAGTTCTGATAGAAACTATTATTGTGTTATGGTTACCATTACTCGTTCGGTCGTGTGGAAGATGAACTACCACCTCCTTCACCTAGTCGGTCTAACCGTGCACGTACCACAAGGACTACACGTGAGCATTCTTTTAAATTATTCCCATAGGTTCTGATACAGCTAAACCCAGTCCTTCTGATTGTGGGAAATACATTATTCAATAGGTTGAGTTGCTTTGGCTAAGGTGTGTTCTCTACTTGTGCTATACTGTATGTGTTGTTGTTGTGTGATGTTTGACTGTAAAATATGTTTTGATATGGGCTGTGTGATATGTTGTGATATGAGCTATGTGATATGTTGTATGCCATTCTGTTAAGCATCATACATCGGAATCTGAATAATAATTATCAGACTAAATGCTCATGCATTTTCGGACTAATGATGTTGCATTCGGATTGGAATCGGAACATTCACGTCATATCATTCGGGTGGGAAAATGTACGGAGGAAGTTTAGTGGTTTCATTCTTCGGGCTAAATTCCACTTCGGATCAGTGGTTCCACCCTTCGGGTAGAGTTCCACTTCGGATGGTGACGATGTAGAGAGTGGTTCAGGGGAACCTTACTCTTCGGACGGTGATGTAGATGGGTTCATGACATAGACTTAGGTGCATCGTGCTTTGCATATCTGTATATTCGATTGATTGTTGAAATGACTATGTTGACTGTATGATTCTTATGATTTTTCTGTCTGATGCACCTTAGAGACACATTGAGCTTAATAGCTGACTCCCCCTTAGCTTCTATTTCAGATTCTCAGACATAGGAGTTCGGTACTTGGAGGACCACTTTTTCTCAGATTATTTATAGTTTTCAGTCTGAACATTTTCGATTTTTAGAATTACTTCAGTTTTATATCAGTTATTTTACTATTTGAGAACTTTATGTAAATCAGGTACTTATATTTTGATTTGGGTTTTTTCAACTATTTTGGCATGTATGAGAATTTTAATCGGATAATTTGACGACTTATTTTGTGTTGTTTTTTTATACGATCGTGCTTGGGAAAATGGAATTTAATGTGAAACGACATCGTTTTAATAAATAATTTAAGAATTGAATTTTCAAAACCTAATATTCATCTTACTTGAGGGACACATTTTCAACTCGACTTTTTAGATTCGGCTTATAACCCTTGGGTCGAGTTTAGGGGGTTACATTTAGTGGTATCAGAGCCTAGGTTCAACCCTCGGACTGTGGGCTCACAAAAGTTGTTTTCAAAATGTTTTTAACTTTTGCCTGCATCGAAAATATTCTGAGAGAAATGGGGATTTTCTAAAAAAATATACTATGGTATTCTCTGATTTTGACTTTAATGTTTTCAACATGTTTTCTAAATTCGAGACCCTAGTACCGAATCTGAATATAGGTTATTATTTTCTGTAGATAGTTACTAAGCCACCGCGTAAAAGTTCTTGTGTTGCGTTAGGTTGTTGTCGTGATATTGCTTTTGATTGTGATCATCCGTCTTATGCTAATTAGATAGAAAATTAGAATGAGATATATGATAATGAGAATTGATATGTGAGAGCGGAGTACCTAATGATACGTTGAGATGATTTTATAAATCTGAAACGGAACAATGTCAGTTAATAATTATGGGATAGAGTTTATGAGGTTGCTAAAATATGTTCATGGGTCATTTACGATTGAGAAATATAAGTGTGATTGGCTTTGAACGAGCTTCGTCTACCGATCTGAAAAGATGTTGTTACGCAAAAGGATAAGGTGTCCAGCGTCCTGGTTGGTCGAGCTAAGATTGTAGTGAAGATGGATGCACTCATAAAAGAAGATGAACGTCATAATTCTAATCAAAGTTAGTGGAATGTGAGCACCGCAGTATCAACAATTCCGTCTGGTAGCATGGATGGTTCAAAAGCTCCTCACCATATTTTTGTAAGTAGCTGATACAATAAGAAGCATAACAAAAAGTGCTGATTGAAGAAAGGAGCGTGTTTTAGATGTGGTTCCCAGGATCATTACTTAAGAATTTTCCCACGTCCACCTAAGGTTTCAATTTGGAAGAACCATTCTCAGTCATCTACACACGTATCTATTGCAAGTAGAGGTTGTCGTAAAAAATGACGTCTTGGGAATGCTAGTAGAGGTGGACCTTATTAGAGTAATAGATCAGTTAGATCCTATTTTAGATGATCATGTTTAGTGTATGCAATCAGAGCTCGTGATGGTTACAAGAATGCATCTGAGGACATAGCAGATACATTTTGATGTATTCAGTTCGTATTTTTGGTTATGATGGATTATGAATTCAAAATAAGAAAGTATAAGCTTATGTCAGTTTTGAGGATACGTTGTTCAGTTTGAAAATTTCGAGGACATAATTTCTTTTAAGGAAGGGAGAGTTGTAACACCCCAAAATTTCCCTAATTTGAAAAATACTAAATTTTGAAATCCCTAATTCAGTAACCCTAAGATTTGGGAATTTTAGTCTTGAACCCTAATTTTCAAAGGGATTAAATTATGAGAAATTAGAATTTTTGGGCTTAATTCGGAAAATCGGTGACCATTTTGGTTAAAAGGTAAAATTATGTGCCCATTTCGTGAACCCTAATGATTCCAAGGCCTCACACCATGTTTCACCCATTAAGATGGGTATTTAATCCTTTTATCAAGTTCTTGCGACCCTTAATCTGTCATATCGCAGCAGCCATCGTCTCACACATCTCTCTTTCTCTCGATATCGAGCCTTCCCCTTCACGATCAAGCTTCGACCACCCTTTCGTCGGTAACCGTTCATTCCACCATCGGGTTCGACCACAAAATATTCTGGGTAAGCCGAGTGATCATTCTTTTTATTTCGTTGTGATGCGTCCTTTTGTGTTGTAATCATGTGAAATTGGGAATCACATTCCGTGAGAACTCATGAGCCACCTGCTTCCATCATTGGTGGTTTTTTTCTGATCCCTAAATAGCATTGCATCAAACTCTTTGAAATCCCATGTTTCAAGACTTTAAAACCCTTGTAAACAAAACCAATTTCCATGATCGTCGGTTATGAATTATTATTGATAGTTTTATTTTATTGTTTTAAAATGGCATATTATACTATTATTTGTTAAAAGCTAAAGACATATAAAGCTTATACATAAGCTCCATTATACCCGTGTGTACCTATTTGTATATATAAACATACAGTTTTGTTTGTTTTCTACAACAATAGTTTATGAGTATATTGGAATGTGAGCTATTACAATATATATATATATATATATATATATATATATATATATATATATATATATATATATATATATTATTTTACACAAACGTATTACCAAAATATTTATTATATATATATGCTACTGTTACATCGGTTACTATAATACACATATACCTAATTATTCTATTATTATTATTTTAATAGAAACATATATATATATATATATATCTTGTTGTTCTACACGTTTTTATGTACCCATTCTTCACGGCTTTTAATATTATGATGAATGAATCCCGCTCATGATCTTACAAATCACACTCCAACCTTTAATTCGAATATGAAAGCCTCGCTCCCTTATTTACAAGTTTTATGTATTTGGTATTTTTAGAGAAGCGGCATATTGAGTTCTGATATAAACTATTATTGTGTTAAGGTGACCATTACTCGTTCGGTCGTGTAGAAGACGAAATACCACCTCCTTCACCTAGTTGGTCTAACCGTGCACGTACCACAAGGACTACACGTGAGCATTCTTTTAGATTGGTATTAGTCTTAGTTTGGTGGCATAGTGATAATAATGCTAATATCCAATTATTCCCATAGGTTCTAATACAGCTAAACCCAGTGCTTCTTATTGTGGGAAATACATTATTAAATAGGTTGAGTTGCTTTGGCTAATGTGTGTTCTCTGCTTGTGCTATACTATATGTGTTGTTGTTGTGTGATATTTGACTGTAAAATATGTTTTGATCTAGGCTATGTGGTATGTTGTGATATGAGCTATGTGATATGTTGTATGCCATTCTGTTAAGCATCATACATCGGAATCTGAATAATAATTATCGGACTAAATGCTCATGCATTTTCGGACTAATGATGTTGCATTCAGATTGGAATCGGAACATTCATGTCATATCATTCGGGTGGGAAAATGTACGGAGAAAGATCAGTGGTTTCATCCTTCGGGCTGAATTCCACTTCGGATCAGTGGTTCCACCCTTCGGGCTGAAGTCCACTTCGGATGGTGATGATGTAGAGAGTGGTTCAGGGGAACCTTACTCTTCGGACGGTGATGTAGATGGGTTCATGACATAGACTTAGGTGCATCGTGCTTTGCATATTTGTATATTCGATTGACTGTTGAAATGACTATGTTGACTGTATGATTCTTATGATTTTTCTGTCTGATGCACCTTAGAGACACACTGAGCTTAATAGCTGACTCCCTCTTAGCTTCTATTTCAGATACTCAGACATAGGAGTTCGGTACTTGGAGGACCTCTTTTTCTCAAATTATTTACAGTTTTCAGTATGAACATTTTCGATTTTTAGAATTACTTCAGTTTTATATCAATTATTTTACTATTTGAGAACTTTATGTAAATCAGGTACTTATAATTTGATTTGGGATTTTTCAACTGTTTTGGCATGCATGAGAATTTTAATCGGATATTTTGACGACTTATTTTGTGTTGTTTTTTTTATACGATCGTGCTTGGGAAAAATGGAATTTAATGTGAAACGACATCGTTTTAATAAATAATTTAAGTATTTAATTTTCAAAACATAATATTCATCTTACTTGAGGGACACATTTTCAACTCGACTTTTTAGATTCGGCTTATAACCCTTGGGTCGAGTTTAGGGGGTTACAAGAACTCATACTTATTCCTTTCGTATACTTAACTCTCCCGATATTAAGTAAATAGATAATCTCACAATGCTCTCCCGATACTCTTGCATGATGTTGAAAACCAAAATAAGCAAACTTGAAGTCTATTTTATTGAATAGAAAAATCCTAACACAAATGCAATCCTTGCAACTACTTTACAAATCAACTTGTAGCCCTAGGGGAAGGTTAGAACATGATGAGAAGGGGAAAACGGCTAGGGTTTTGGGAAGAAGGCTAGAGATGAAGATATCCTTCTCTAGGTCGAATTACATGGCTTTATATAGGCCTTGGGTTCAAGTTTTCTAATATGACAAGAATACAAGTTTAAACTAAAGTACAACTCTATTAAAGACTAAATCTTCAGAGCATATGTCTTTAATTTTTTCCTTCCTTTTTGCTTGGAGTTTCTTCCTTGAACTTTGGGTTTGGCCTTCATTCTGATCTAGGGCTTGGAAAAATATATGGGTGCTCCACGACAGACCGGCTTTATTTCCTCTTTCTGTCGAGGCCCACTTTGCTTCTTCTCTTCACCACTTTTGTCGTCCTTGGCTGCCACGACAGCGGCCAACTACCTGCAAAAGCAACAAATTTTCGTAGAAACTGTGCCATTTAATATATTTGTGATGTATAAATGAAATCTAACCTAAATGTAATGAATTATGCTTGAATGCAGCATAAATATGGGTTAAATAGGGGGTAAATTATAGAACTTTTACACACTCAACACTCAGGCCAGCTCCAAGAAAGGTTCCAAGACTTTGATTTCCACTTAAAACATTTCACTAGGAAATAAGGCAATGGACATCCCAATTTCCCCCTCGCATAGCACAAAGCATACCACATGCATATCTCAACCATCATGCAACTCAAGCATCAAGATTCAGCCCAGACAACAACATAAAACTACTCGCACCCGTGTTTATTCATCATGTATAGCATCACTAACACATATTAAGCATAGACATGTTTAAACATTCACCAAACAAATCAAATATCACCAAAACACATATCCACATCGCAAATCACTTACAACCAACATACCATCAACCCAACCTTTTATAACTTAGCTCTGATACCACCAAATGTAACCCTCTTAGCCCGGCATAGACGCCCGACACGAATAAAGAAGATTACACGGGGAAAACCGAAGCCAACTCGCTAAAGCCGACTTCGATTAATGACCCTTTTTCCTCCCTCTCTTTCCTAGATGCATTTTAAGTCCTATGTGTTCAACAAATCACTTATAAGAAAACAACATAGCGGTCAGAGTTTGTTTAGGGATTCAATTGCGCAAGTTACACATTTAAGGATTAAACTGTAATTTTTGCAAATTACAGGACCATTCCAATGTTAAGATTACCGTCCATTAATTAGTCATGAAACATGTTTCCATGTCAAATTTCATCACAAACGGACCATCTAAACTCATCCTATTGCACATACAACATTCAGGGACCAAAATGCAATTTTTTAGTCTTTTATAAGGTACTTTTAACTGAAAACAACGGTCGAGTATCGATACCCCTGAGGCCCGTATCGATACGCAGGAAGACAGTATTTCAATTGGGAAAAAGGTATCGATACCCTTCCCCGCGTATCGGTACACCCTTCAAAGATAGCCTAAGTGTTTCGATACGCTGGCAAATCGTATCAATACCCCTGTGTTGGTTAGCCTCCAAAAAGCCTTTGAGTATCGATACTCGAACCCAAGTATCAATACGCATACCAGATAGGATTCACATGCAGCTCCAAAATGCATTTTAATCAGCCAAACATGCTCAAACATCAATAGATAAACATCCCCAAGCATATACTACATGTCAATCATGCTTAAATGCAACTACAAGTGTTTTACCAATCCAACACATGAAAATCTAGTAAGCTATAGCATGCATCTCATGAGCAATACCATAAAACATACGAAAAGCAACATTCTTCCTCGAGAAACATATAATGGCCATTTTACAAACCCAAATGCATACTAAACTTCCTCAACACTAGGAAATACAATCACAACATTATTTAATGCATTGGACATCCCCATTTCCTTTATTACTCTAGTCCAAAACCAAATCTTACCTTCAATCAAAGTCTTCCATTGATCCCCTTGCAAGTGCTGCCTCAAAAGCTTAAATTGACTGCATTGATGAACAAAGAGAGCTTAAGCATACAAGCTTAGTGAGGATTGCTCAAAACACATCAACAATTCAATTTTTAAAACACAAGTTGAAACCATATCATTCTCAATCTTATTTCAAGCTTTCAAAACCAAACCAAACAATTCATTAACCATGTTCCACATGTATCATTAGCCACATGCATTGTTCACAATGCAAATCCACATTAAGCCTCACTTGCTTAATTCACATGCATTGTTCACAATGCAAATCCATATTAACCCTCATTTGCTTAATTCACATGCATAGATTTGTCCTATGCAACATCTCATTATCAAGCATCTCGTGCACAATAATCCATTATGCATTCATTATAATCATGATACAGAGGCAACAATAAACACTTATATTGGCTTACAACATCCCGGCATAGGCTCACCCCTATCTGTTGTGATAGACTCACCTCTATCAGTACTTTTACAAACAATTTCAGATACACGGAATTGTATAGGCTCACTCCTATAATCAATGATGGGCTCACCTTTATCTTAATGGCTACGAATGGAATTAGGCTCACCACTAACCCATAGTGATAGACTCGCCTCTACCACCCGCAATAGGCTCACCCCTATTACGTCACGTAGCTAGACACACGTACGATTTATAGATTATAGTGCACTCACATCCTATTGGTCGACCAACGTATCCGTATGTTAAAAATAGATCATTCACTTGTGAATATACCTATAAAACCATGTTAACTCACTACTTACAATGCATCATTAAAAATCATTTCATATCCCAAAATTAAACATGCTTTAAAATAGCAAATACCATCTCATACAAGATCATACCATCTTGTATCAAACCAAACCATTTCATGGGATAAACACAAGCAAATCCATGCTTAAATCCATTCATAACAGTGAGTAACAACCATTATCAAACCATGAGCATGATAAACCATGGAGTCAATTTCAAACCGAAATCCGAGAGTTCAAATAACTATACTTACTTCCGAGATTAGCTACGCGTTTCATTCTTACACTAACCTCCCAACACCTTGTATCCAAGCTTAACAAAGCTTTAAAACACATCCACTCACCAATACGTGAAACTTCACGTGCCGACGCGAAGATCACTCGCCTGAAACTTTAAAAATCGCTTCGCTAGCTTCCAGATCAATACCCCCTACTTTTAGATCATCAAAAACAGAGATCTGCTGTATTAAAATGCATTCTAACCCGAGCAACTGAACACAAACTCGTCGCCCAGCAAAACCACGTCAATTTACCCATCCAAAACAACCGAAAACTCATTTGATTGCTTCATAAACCATGCCCAGCCAACAATCTACACTTTTGATCATTAATATTCATCAAGTCAGTTCCAAAACAACCTAAACCATTCCTTATATCTCTAGCAATCATTTAGCCATCAAATCACTTCAAAAACACAACTAAAACTATCATAAAACTCAAGGATCTCAAAGATTTAAGAATCTAAATCATTAAAACTCTTTTACATCATCATCATCACCTCAAAACTCAATTATAACCCATCTAAAATAGAGCTCATCAATAACACTGCGAAAATCAAGAATTAAACCTTAGTTTTGCAAGATTTTGATCTTAAATCAAAACTATAATAAAAACTCGGTTAAAAAAAACAATTAGGAGTCAAAAGTCTTGAGAATTTCAATATAGAACCTTGATTAGAGGTTGAGAATGAGATTTACCTCCAATCCTTGCTTCACAATTCTTGAAGAAAATAACAAGAAATCTTTAAAATGGTTATGAGATCAAAGTGAGAGTGTTTGAGAGAAAAGAAATCTAGAGAAAAGACTTTAGAAAGGTGTTTTGCTGAAAATGAAAAGTGAAAAGTTAGTTACATAAATGAAACTTCCAAATTTATGATTTTATTTAAATAATAAATAAAATCTCATTTTTAAACAATTACTTAAAATTCATTTAAAACACATGTCAAATTAAAGAAAGGTGTAATTGCACAAAAGCACTCTAAATATTCTAAGATTTTGACTCCTCTTGGAAATTTGCATTTTCCACAATTTTAAAACTCTACATTTTGGTCACTGCCCAAAATGTACCACTTACAAAACTCATTTTGTAAAATTGATTTAACCAACCTCTTAAACATAATTTTAGAGGATTTTAGCAATTTTTGTCAAATGTTTATCCTTTCTCGAACCTTAATCTCCCTGAACCACCTAACACGATTCTAACTATTTCCAACCAGTTCACTTAACCTGAACTGATGTCTAAAACATCTAGGCCCAAAATCGAGGCATTACAGAACACATTTTCATATCATTCTTTTAGGGTCACCACCCATTTTAAACATGTCATTCCATGCAACATATGAACATATACTATTTCATCATTTCAAGCATCATGTATAGTCTTATTGCAAGAGTATTGAGTTTTGCTTTGGATGATTAAATGGGCTAGGTAATCAAGTCAATAGGTATCAAGTACCAACATATAACATTATATGCACAAAGCACCAAAGATCAGTAGATACACAATGTATCAAGGTGCCTAACTACACCATATAGCTTGTAATTTGTAACAGTAGATGCACCAAGCATCAATAGGTGACTAACCACCTTTAAATCAGTAGAGCTTATGACTCTAAGGCATTACCTTCTGCCTAAGAACTACTGTTCAACCAAGGACTTATTAATTCTTTTAATTTTTTTCCAATACTATCAACATGTTTCACAAACATATTATATGGTCATATAGAAAATACATGTTACCAATTCACCAAGTCTATACAAGAACACCATTCAAATAATTTCCAGGAAAATTATCATAGCATTTCTCTCAAATATACATAAAAAACAGTGGCTTATAATCACATATAAGTCCATCTTATGATGCTCAAATAGCCAACAAGTCATAGCTAATCACAAAGAACACTAACATCATCAACTAGCACTAAACATGTAACATGTTAACCATTTCATTTAGTCCTTCTTACATTACATTTTAATTACCAAATCTATATAAGAATCATTTCATACTTCATGTTAATTCATCAAATAAACAAAAAACATTGGTTAGGACACTAGTCCTAAACCTAAAGATAACTACACTCACAATACTCCAAGTTATGATGATTCTTTGATCACTATGCCCTTGCTCTTCCTATTTGAATGCCCAACTCTTGAATCCTCGAAGAACTCTTCACAATATTGATATTTAATATTCAAATAACATATAAGAATCATATTAGAACTCATTTCGATCATATATATTCATTTATACCAACACAAACACTTACAAAAATTGAAACTTTCCCTAAACCACCACTTTCAATAACACTCGCTAATCCGTCATATCTTTTTACTCACAAGTCCAAATTTATATTTCTTTGCCTATCCAGAAAGCTTATTCATTTAGCTTTAAATACATGCATGATACATATTTTTCTCAATTCTCAATAACTACAGGTTATTAATTAAACATACGCCATTTTGCAGTTCTAAACAGTTTGTAACACCTACACAATTTCGGTTCCATATTTTTCTATAGATATCAAATTTTATTGCCGTTTGTTTCTAGTTAAACTAGACATATCCAAGTATTTTCTATCAAAATTTCAAGTCTAAATTCCATCTTTTTTATTTTTGGTTAATTTTTAAAGGTTACTATCCAGAATAGGGCAGTGTTGGGCGGATTTATGTTCTAACTTGTTTTAATCAAATTTTCCAGTTCATTTTCACTAATCACGCAAACCCAGAATTATTTAAACAAAATCAAGAATTTAACCAAAATTTTCCAGCAAGATCAAACACAAAATTCATCAGGATAACCATATAAATTCAAGGACAAAATCGGGTAACACAATAGACACTTACTTGAATTGTATGAACATAATTGCAATCTAAGTATAATTTCCCGCCTTCAAACTTAAATTTTCCTTCTTATTTTGCTTCTATTTTTCCAGATTGTTCAAGCTCTCAAATTCTCTCTCTCTCTCTCTCTCTCTATGTTTGTCATTCTCGGTTGTATAAGGAAAATGAAGAAAAGATGAGAACATATGTTGATTTTGCCCACTTGGTAATCATGTGTCATCTTCCTTGACACATGGTTTCATTATAAACCAAATTTATCCCACTAATAACCCACTTTCTTATTCTATATGCCATATTGTAGGTTATCCTACTAATAACCTGCTTTCTTATGCTATATTTCATATTATAGGTTATCCTACTAATAACCCACTTTCTTAGTCCTTTAACTTTCTCACATTCGTTTCACATTTTAGGGCTTAGGAGTTTTGGGCATTGACCGGTTTTGGGCTTAGGAGTTTTGGGCATTGACCGGTTGGTCAAAGTGCTGTTCGAATCTAAAGAGGTTAAATTAGGAAAGCCTAGTTCGGGTTGCATTAAAAATATGGAAAAATGTTCTAAAATCATCTTTTAATATAATTAATTGAACTGTGAAATCAATTTTGGAAAATGAGTTTTGGAAGTGTGACATTTTGGCTAGTGACCAAAATGTAATTTTCGCAAGTTTGGTGGCTGTTTTATAAAGGGTTGGAACTTTGAATCTTTAAGGAGCTATTAATCCAAAAGTGGTTTCTCCAGATTTTCCTAAGATATTATAAGCTATTTTCTGATTTTAAAGATATCAAAAAGGAGGGAAAAGCTTATTTGGCAATTTTCTCAACTAACTTCTCAATTTTCCTTCTCTCATTTTCTCTCAAACCAAACACTACATTTCCAGAGATTTGTTTCTGATTTTCTCACCTAAATTCCTCCTTTCAACTCTCATTTGATTCCAAATCAACATATCTTCAAAACCTCTTCAATTGCTTCTTGATTCTTCAAGGGTTTTCATTCCAAAAAGTGGAGAAACACAAGTTTGGAGGTAAGAACGTCCTTCTCCTCTAAACTATCAGTTCTTTACTGAAATTCCTAAGTTTTCATTCCTTAATTGATGTTTAATTAAAGGTTTTTAAGTGTTGAAATGGATCTTGGCTTATTATGCAAGATTTTGATGATTTTTGATGATTTTCGTTAGATCTGAGTAATCTGTTATTTAAGAGGTGTTTTTGATGTTAAATGATCTCTAAAATGATGTGGAATTGAGTTTTGATTGATGCAATCCCGGATAGGTTGAGTTTCCTAAGTTTAGCTTGTGTTTCAAGGTAGTTTTTGAGGTGATCTTGGTGATCTGATGTTGCTGGAGGTATAAGGTTGTTAATAGGTTGTTTTTAGATGTTATATGATGTTAATGGAAGTGAGGTTTTGCTGGTTTATGGCTGGGCTTTGTTTAGAAGTGGTTTGGATTCATTTTCGGTTGTGTTTGGTGGCCGAAAATGGAGGTTGCATGAGAGCAGCGAGTTTAGGTGCTTTCATTGAAGCAATTAATGCATGATGATGCATTAATCCTCTGCTTTGATGTGTTGAAACAGGGGAGGCATCTTTGGATCCAAGATTGGTTGATCCGGAAGCTTGATTTGGTGCTTTGGCTTGAAGCAAAGTGGAAATCGGTGAGTGAGTTTGTGGAAATTGGATTTCAGCTTTTAAAACCAAGGTTTGAAGGTTTTGGGAGCTTAGTTTAAGTCTAAACAACTTTGCTAAGCTCAAGAGTAAGTTTTCGGATTTTCTCTCTAGTGGTGGCCATGATTTTGTTGTGATGCAAGATGATGATTTGCATGTTTTAATTACTGTTTTGAAAGCATGTTTTAGCATGGATTTTGCTGGTGATGTAAGCCATATGTTGAAGGTAACTCTAGGTAGGAGTACCTTGCTTTTATACATTGAAATAATGTGGTTTGATGCTTTGAAATGCATGATGAAAATGGCTTGGTTTAATGCTTTAAAACAGTGGATTAAATGATGAATATGATGTATATTGGCAAGTGATGTTTTGAAAAGATTAAGGTCACTAAGGTGGTTAAAAGTCCTTGAGTGAGCCTTGTTACTTAAGATCATCAAGGTGGTTAAAAGTCCTTGGATGAGTCTTGTTGCGGACACTAAGGTGGTTAAAAGACCTTAGGTGATCCTTTCCATGGTGTTTAAAAGTCCATGGGGCCAAGGTGTTTAAAAGTCCTTGAGGCCAAGGTGTTTAAAAGTCCTTGGGGTGATTCAAGCATTGGACACAAAGGTGGTTAAAAGTCCTTGTGTGGTCCTTATTCATGGTGTTTAAAAGTCCATGGCCAAGGTGTTTAAAAGTCCTTGGGGCCAAGGTGTTTAAAAGTCCTTGGGAAGTTGATGAACTTGTTTTAATAAATGAAATGTATCACTTGAGCCAATATGACATGTTAAGAATATTGTGAAGCATGGGATGCTTGTTTTAATGTTTATGTTGAAGCATGAGATTGCTTGTTTTAAGTATGCTTTTGAGCATGTGCAAAGATTGATTTCAAGCATGTTTATAAATGGTTTAAATTGCATTATTGAATGGTTTTTAAAGAGCATGCCTCACTAAGCTTTTGCTTACGCTCTCTACGTTTTCTTATTTCAATAATGCAGAGCATTAGAGTACCTTGAGGGGCAGCAAGAAAGGGCAAGCAATCAAGTTCAAATAAAGCTCAATGTATGAAGGTTTTATAAGTACTTTTAGCTTTTGGGTAATTTGGCAATGGGGGACCAATGTGTATGTTTTGGGAGGTGTTTGGAACTCCCTAAGTATGTTGAATGTTGTTGAGATTGCTGGTTTTTGAATTGGAACCTTATATGCTTGTTTTGAAAG
This sequence comes from Hibiscus tridactylites, assembly GCA_958450335.1. Lineage (NCBI taxonomy): Eukaryota > Viridiplantae > Streptophyta > Magnoliopsida > Malvales > Malvaceae > Hibiscus > Hibiscus tridactylites. Next base: position 31,635,237 of record OY288289.1, read on the forward strand.
TTTGGTGTTTGAATAGCTAGCTTGTGTAGGAAGCATGCCTATAGAATTGGGGCTTTTTGCATATGATGTTAGATTGTTGTTTTGATGATTCCTATAAGTCATATATATGTTAAATTGCATGCTGGTAAAGTTTGGTGACATTTGGAGCATGTTTGAATGATCAATTGCATGTTTTGGAATCCCAATTTGCTGTAATCTGTGCAGGCGTTTCGGAACAGTGTGCACCGTTTCGGAACGGGTGCCTTACATGAACCCAGGCGTCCGAAACGGTATGCACCGTTTCGAAACGGTTTGGTCTCTGCCAAGGCCGTGTTTCGGAACGGGGTCGATCGGTTTCGGAACGGCCCGTGTTTCGGAACGGGGTCGATCGGTTTCGGAACGGCCGACCGTTAGGGGCTGACTTTGGCAGTTATATGTTTTGAATTGTTTACGTTTTGGTCCTGAATCTTGTTTGTTCAATTGTATGAGCTTGGGAAGTCCTTTTGAGCTGAAATTTCACAGAGAAGCATGAAACCTGATTAATTTCATGATGGTAACTTTAATTTGGGTTAAGTCCTTTTAATTATCAGAAATTACAATTTGGTCCCTAAAGTTGTAATTTGTTCAATTGGGTCCCTGTTTGATCTCTGATGTTTGTGATCTTTGAGTATGTTGCTTGTGTGATCACAATTAGGATTAATGTGCATCTAGACAAGATTAAAAAGAAAAAAAAAAGGTCGTTAATCAAGGTTGACTTTCGGGTTGACTTTGGTTTTCCCCGTGTGACTTTCTTAATTCGGGTCAACCGTTTAGGCCGGGTTAAGGGGGTTACATTATGTGGTATCAGAGCTGAGTTTGCGAGTAATTGGGAATGAATGTATGCATGATTGAAGTATGTTTGGCTTGTATGCTTGTTGTTTGAAAGCATGTTCAGTGGCTTATGATGTTGATGCAATTGAGTTGTATGTTATGATGTTGCATGTTGAGGGTACCCATTGCCAAACAAAAGCTATTGAAATGATGTTGATTTTGAATGAAATTGAGCTTGAATACTTGGATTGCTTACCTTGCTGGGCCTGACTTGTTTTATTTTGCATTGTGATTGCATGGTAAAAGTATGGAACCACGTAGAGAGTTAAGAGGTAGTGTGCGAGCTACGGCTCCTAATGAGAACGAGAATGAAGAGAATACTGGTAGTGCAGTGTTACCCCCTCCTCCGCCTGGTGGTGGTGCTGGAGGTGAGCGAGCTGAAGCTGCAGCTGGTGCTGGAGCTGCTGGACCAGAGGTTGGTCAGGGGCAAGCTATGCCTGATATGTCTATGCTGGTACAAGCTATTGCGGGTGCTTTTCGAGCAGCAGTAGCTGGAGCTCAAGGAGCTGGGCATCAGGGAGATGCTGGAGTTAGATTACCTTTGGAGCGTCTGCGCAGTCTTGGTGGGACTGAGTTCAGAGGTATGTCTGCTGAGAGTTCGGAAGCTTGGCTAGAGAGTACCAAGCGTATCTTGGGTCAGATGAGCTGCACGGATGTGCAAAAGTTGGGCTGTGTTGTGTCCTTGCTGCAGGACGATGCGTATACGTGGTGGACGACCACCATAGCTGGGATGGCTGAAGTTGATGTTACTTGGACATTCTTTCAGAATGCGTTCAAGAGGAGATATCTTGGAGTGAGATATCTGGATGAGAAAAAGCGTGAATTCATGTCTCTTACCCAAGGGAGCATGAGTGTGGCTGAGTATGAAGTGCAGTTTGTACGCCTCAGTCAGTATGCACCGGAGCTGATACCTGATGAGCGTGAGAGATGCGAAAGGTTCCGTTATGGCTTGGTGACGGAAGTAAAGACCTACATGTTGGCTGCTGAGTACAATGATTTTGATGTGTTGGTGAGTCGATCCAAGGACATTGAGATGAACTTGGGTTTAGCTGCGAAAGGTGCTGGAGCAAGTTCTGGCAAGAGAGCTGCTGAGTATAGTTCCAGAGGTGGACGGAACAAGAGGGGACGTGATCAGAAGTATCAGTCCTCAGCCAAGAGAGGTGGTGGTGCACCTGCTAGAGGAGGTTATGCTAGAGCTGAACCAAGTGCTTGCTGGATCTGTGGTTCGCGTGGTCACATGAAGCGTGACTGTCCTCATGCTGTGAGGGAGGTGCAAGCTCCTGTTGCGGCAGCTGGTAATGGATGTTGGAACTGTGGTTCTGTTGACCATCTGAGGCGAGATTGTCCGAGGTTGGCTGGTGGCCAAGATCGTGCTCCTGTTGTTGCACCGCAGAGAGGTCGTGGGCGCGGCTGTGGTAATTTCCAGAAGAGAGAGGAAGGTGGTCGCGGAGTAGCTCATGTTGTGGCTATTCAGCCTGAGGGTGGAGGCCAAGCGAGAGTGTATGCTCAGCGCGAGGGAAGGAATGATGCTGATGTGATTGCAGGTACCTTTACTTTGCAATCCTTGTCATTGCTTTCTTTGATTGATTCTGGATCTACGCATTCATATATTTTGCGTAAGCATGCTGAATTGCTTGGTTTGCCTGTTGAGTCTTTGGATGTTGGAGTTCGTGTCACTAGTTCTTTTGGTGAAACTGTTGTGACTCGAAAGCTTTATAGAAGGTGTCCCTTGGTTGTTCAAGAACATGTCTTTCATTTTGATCTTATAGAGTTGCCTTTCTATGGTTTTGATGTGATCCTTGGTATGGATTGGCTTGCTGAGCATCGTGCTGTTGTGGATTGTGAGAATAAGCGGGTTTCGCTTAAGCTTGCGGATGATTATGAAGTTGTTGTAGTTGGCGAGAATGTGAAGTTTCTTGCTAATGTGGTGTCTACCTTGGAGGCGAGTAGGATGATGAGGCAAGGTTGCGAAGCTTATCTAGCTTTTGTGATGAATCCTAGCTCTAAGGAGTTGAGGGTGCAAGATATCAAGGTTGTGAAGGAGTTTCCTGGTGTTTCCTGAAGAGTTGCCTGGTTTACCTCCTAATCGCGAGGTGGAGTTTGGAATTGAGATGTATGAGAATACAACTCCTGTGTCCATTACTCCCTATAGAATGGCACCTAAGGAGCTGAAGACGCAGTTGCAAGAGCTGCTAGATCGTGGTTTCATCCGGCCGAGTGTGTCGCCTTGGGGTGCTCCTGTCTTGTTTGTGAAGAAGAAAGATGGCACGATGAGGATGTGTATTGATTACCGTCAGCTGAACAAGTTGACTATCAAGAATCGGTATCCTTTGCCGAGGATTGATGATCTCTTTGATCAATTTCGGGGAGCTGCTGTGTTCTCTAAGATTGACTTGAGGTTAGGGTATTATCAGTTGAAGGTGAAGGATGTGGATGTGCCTAAGACAGCTTTCAGGACAAGGTATGGGCATTATGAGTTCCTTGTGATGCCGTTTGGTTTGACAAATGCTCCTGCTGCTTTCATGGACATGATGAATCGTGTGTTTCATGAATACCTGGACAAGTTCGTTGTGGTGTTCATTGATGATATCCTCGTGTACTCGCGTACTGAGGAGGAGCACGAAGAGCATTTGAGGATTGTGCTGCAAGCTTTGTTGGAGAATCAGCTTTATGCTAAGTTGAGCAAGTGTGAGTTTTGGCTTAAGGAGGTGGTGTTTCTTGGGCATGTGGTCTCAGCTGAGGGGATTCTTGTTGATTCTCAGAAGATTGAAGCGGTGATGAACTGGAAAGTTCCTAAGTCTGTTCATGAAGTCCGTAGTTTCCTTGGTTTGGCGGGATACTACCGGAGGTTTGTGGATGGTTTTTCCAAGATTGCTGCTCCTTTGACGAAGCTGTTGCAAAAGGATGTTAAGTATGAGTGGACGGAAGCGAGACAACAGGCTTTTGAGAAGCTTAAGGCGGCTTTGACGCAAGCTCCTATCTTGATTCAGCCTGAATCAGGGAAAGAGTTTGTGGTCTATAGTGATGCATCCTATGTTGGTTTGGGGTGTGTGCTGATGCAAGAGGGTAAGGTTGTGGCTTATGCGTCGCGGCAGTTGAAGGTGCATGAGCGCAACTATCCTACGCATGATATTGAGCTGGCTGCAGTGGTGTTTGCTCTGAAGATCTGGAGACATTATCTGTATGGTGAGAAGTGTACTGTGTACACGGATCACAAGAGTTTGAGGTATCTGATGTCTTAGAAGGAGTTGAATCTTAGGCAGCGACGTTGGTTGGAGTTGCTCAAGGATTATGATCTGACGATTGAGTATCATCCTGGTAAAGCTAATGTTGTTGCTGATGCCTTGAGTAGGAAGGTAGCTGTTGAGCTGAGGGCTATGTTTGCTAGCTTGAGCATATCGCGAGATGGTGGTCTTGTTGCTGAGTTGCAAGTGAAACCATCTTTGGTTCAGTTGATCAAGGAAAAGCAGTTGTTGGATGATTCCTTGGTGTCTCATGTTCAGGATATCGCGGAGGGTAGACCTTCAGATTTCTGCTTTAATGAGGATGGTGTGTTGTGTTTTGGTAGTCGGATAGTAGTGCCTGCTGATGCTGAGTTGAGGCGTGCTATTCTGACTGAAGGTCATAGTAGTCCTTTTGCTATGCACCCTGGTAGTACAAAGATGTATCGTGATCTTCGTGATGAGTACTATTGGATAGGTTTGAAGAAGGATGTTGCAGAGTTTGTGAGCAAGTGTTTGGTGTGTCAGCGAGTTAAGGCTGAACATCAGGTTCCTTCTGGTTTGTTGCAACCGTTGAAAATCCCTGAATGGAAGTGGGAGAGGGTTACCATGGATTTTGTATCTGGTTTGCCTTTGTCTCCATCAAAGAAGAATTCTGTTTGGGTGATTGTGGATCGCTTGACGAAGTGTGCGCATTTCTTGCCTGTGCATACTACGTTTTCTTTGGATAAGCTGGCAGAGCTGTACATTGCTGAGATAGTGAGGTTGCATGGTGTGCCTAAGTCGATTGTGTCGGATAGGGATCCGAGGTTCACATCGTGTTTCTGGCAGTGTTTGCATCAAGCTCTGGGTACAAGGTTGCATTTCAGTACATCCTATCATCCTCAGTCGGATGGTCAGTCTGAGCTGGTTATTCAGATTTTGGAGGATATGTTGAGATGCTGCGTGATTGAGTTCCAAGGTTCTTGGGAGAAGCATCTGCCTTTGGTTGAGTTCGCTTATAACAATAGTTATCAGGCGAGTATACAGATGGCACCTTATGAGGCTCTGTATGGGAGAAAGTGTAGGACTCCTCTTTGTTGGGCTGAAACTGGTCAAAAGTTGGTTTCGATGCCTGCTTTGTTGAAAGGGACCACCGAGAAGGTGAAGCTCATTTGTGAGAGGTTGAAGGCTGCCTCTGATCGGCAAAAGTCTTACGCGGATTTGAAGCGTAAGGAGATAGAGTATGCGGTGGGTGACCGTGTGTTCTTGAAGGTTTCGCCTTGGAAGAAGGTGATGAGGTTTGGCCGGAAGGGTAAGTTGAGCCCTCGGTACATTGGACCATATGAGGTGGTTGAGCGTGTGGGTCCTGTTGCGTATCGGTTGAGGTTACCTCAGGAGTTGGAGAAGATTCATGATGTGTTCCATGTTTCTATGCTCCGGAAGTATAGATCTGATCCTTCGCATGTGATGCCTGTGGAGGATGTGGTTTTGAATCCGGATTTGATCTATGATGAGGAACCGGTGAAGGTTCTGGATTCGGATAGCAAGGTTCTTCGTGGCAAGACCATTGAGTTGGTGAAGGTGCTGTGGAAGCATCGAGGTGTTGAGGAAGCCACGTGGGAGCGGAAGGAAGACATGCTGAAGCAGTTTCCTTATCTCTTTCCTTCAGGTAAATTTCGAGGACGAAATTTCTTAAGGGGGGAGAGTTGTAACGCCCCGGTTTTGGGCTTAGGAGTTTTGGGCATTGACCGGTTGGTCAAAGTGCTGTTCGAATCTAAAGAGGTTAAATTAGGAAAGCCTAGTTCGGGTTGCATTAAAAATATGGAAAAATGTTCTAAAATCATCTTTTAATATAATTAAGTGAACTGTGAAATCAATTTTGGAAAATGAGTTTTGGAAGTGTGACATTTTGGCTAGTGACCAAAATGTAATTTTCGCAAGTTTGGTGGCTGTTTTATAAAGGGTTGGAACTTTGAATCTTTAAGGAGCTATTAATCCAAAAGTGGTTTCTCCAGATTTTTCTAAGATATTATAAGCTATTTTCTGATTTTAAAGATATCAAAAAGGAGGGAAAAGCTTATTTGGCAATTTTCTCAACTAACTTCTCAATTTTCCTTCTCTCATTTTCTCTCAAACCAAACACTACATTTCCAGAGATTTGTTTCTGATTTTCTCACCTAAATTCCTCCTTTCAACTCTCATTTGATTCCAAATCAACATATCTTCAAAACCTCTTCAATTGCTTCTTGATTCTTCAAGGGTTTTCATTCCAAAAAGTGGAGGTAAGAACGTCCTTCTCCTCTAAACTATCAGTTCTTTACTGAAATTCCTAAGTTTTCAATCCTTAATTGATGTTTAATTAAAGGTTTTTAAGTGTTGAAATGGATCTTGGCTTATTATGCAAGATTTTGATGATTTTTGATGATTTCCGTTAGATCTGAGTAATCTGTGATTTAAGAGGTGTTTTTGATGTTAAATGATCTCTAAAATGATGTGGAATTGAGTTTTGATTGATGCAATCCCGGATAGGTTGAGTTTCCTAAGTTTAGCTTGTGTTTCAAGGTAGTTTTTGAGGTGATCTTGGTGATCTGATGTTGCTGGAGGTATAAGGTTGTTAATAGGTTGTTTTTAGATGTTATATGATGTTAATGGAAGTGAGGTTTTGCTGGTTTATGGCTGGGCTTTGTTTAGAAGTGGTTTGGATGCATTTTCGGTTGTGTTTGGTGGCCGAAAATGGAGGTTGGATGAGAGCAGCGAGTTTAGGTGCTTTCATTGAAGCAATTAATGCATGATGATGCATTAATCCTCTGCTTTGATGTGTTGAAACAGGGGAGGCATCTTTGGATCCAAGATTGGTTGATCCGGAAGCTTGATTTGGTGCTTTGGCTTGAAGCAAAGTGGAAATCGGTGAGTGAGTTTGTGGAAATTGGATTTCAGCTTTTAAAACCAAGGTTTTAAGGTTTTGGGAGCATAGTTTAAGTCTAAACAACTTTGCTAAGCTCAAGAGTAAGTTTTCGGATTTTATCTCTAGTGGTGGCCATGATTTTGTTGTGATGCAAGATAATGATTTGCATGTTTTAATTACTGTTTTGAAAGCATGTTTTAGCATGGATTTTGCTGATGATGTAAGCCATATGTTGAAGGTAACTCTAGGTAGGAGTACCTTGCTTTTATACATTGAAATAATGTGGTTTGATGCTTTGAAATGCATGATGAAAATGGCTTGGTTTAATGCTTTAAAACAGTGGATTAAATGATGAATATGATGTATATTGGCAAGTGATGTTTTGAAAAGATTAAGGTCACTAAGGTGGTTAAAAGTCCTTGAGTGAGCCTTGTTACTTAAGATCATCAAGGTTGTTAAAAGTCCTTGGATGAGTCTTGTTGCGAACACTAAGGTGGTTAAAAGTCCTTAGGTGATCCTTTCCATGGTGTTTAAAAGTCCATGGGGCCAAGGTGTTTAAAAGTCCTTGGGGCCAAGGTGTTTAAAAGTCCTTGGGGTGATTCAAGCATTGGACACAAAGGTGGTTAAAAGTCCTTGTGTGGTCCTTATTCATGGTGTTTAAAAGTCCATGGCCAAGGTGTTTAAAAGTCCTTGGGGCCAAGGTGTTTAAAAGTCCTTGGGAAGTTGATGAACTTGTTTTAATAAATGAAATGTATCACTTGAGCTAATATGACATGTTAAGAATATTGTGAAGCATGGGATGCTTGTTTTAATGTTTATGTTGAAGCATGAGATTGCTTGTTTTAAGTATGCTTTTGAGCATGTGCAAAGATTGATTTCAAGCATGTTTATAAATGGTTTAAATTGCATTATTGAATGGTTTTTAAAGAGCATGCCTCACTAAGCTTTTGCTTACGCTCTCTACGTTTTCTTATTTCAATAATGCAGAGCATTAGAGTACCTTGAGGGGCAGCAAGAAAGGGCAAGCAATCAAGTTCAAATAAAGCTCAATGTATGAAGGTTTTATAAGTACTTTTAGCTTTTGGGTAATTTGGCAATGGGGGACCAATGTGTATGTTTTGGGAGGTGTTTGGAACTCCCTAAGTATGTTGAATGTTGTTGAGATTGCTGGTTTTTGAATTGGAACCTTATATGCTTGTTTTGAAAGTTTGGTGTTTGAATAGCTAGCTTGTGTAGGAAGCATGCCTATAGAATTGGGGCTTTTTGCATATGATGTTAGATTGTTGTTTTGATGATTCCTATAAGTCATATATATGTTGAATTGCATGCTGGTAAAGTTTGGTGACATTTGGAGCATGTTTGAATGATCAATTGCATGTTTTGGAATGCCAATTTGCTGCAATCTGTGCAGGCGTTTCGGAACAGTGTGCACCGTTTCGGAACGGGTGCCTTACATGAACCCAGGCGTCCGAAACGGTATCCACCGTTTCGAAACGGTTTGGTCTCTGCCAAGGCCGTGTTTCGGAACGGGGTCGGTCGGTTTCGGAACGGCCCGTGTTTCGGAACGGGGTCGATCGGTTTCGGAACGGCCGACCGTTAGGGGCTGACTTTGGCAGTTATATGTTTTGAATTGTTTACGTTTTGGTCCTGAATCTTGTTTGTTCAATTGTATGAGCTTGGAAAGTCCTTTTGAGCTGAAATTTCACAGAGAAGCATGAAACCTGATTAATTTCATGATGGTAACTTTAATTTGGGTTAAGTCCTTTTAATTATTAGAAATTACAATTTGGTCCCTAAAGTTGTAATTTGTTCAATTGGGTCCATGTTTGATCTCTGATGTTTGTGATCTTTGAGTATGTTGTTTGTGTGATCACAATTAGGATTAATATGCATCTAGACAAGATTAAAAAGAAAAAAAAAGGGTCGTTAATCAAGGTTGACTTTCGGGTTGACTTTGGTTTTCCCCGTGTGACTTTCTTAATTCGGGTCAACCGTTTAGGCCGGGTTAAGGGGGTTACAGTTTCTCCACAGAACTTTAACTAGGGAAACGTTCTTGTTTCGAAGTCTTTTAACTTCCCGAAAAACAATTTGGACAGGCTCTTCTTCATATGAAAGGTAGCGATTAAGTTTAACTTCTTTAGGCTCAAGAATGTGAGACGGATCAGATCGATAGCGTCGTAGCAGTGAGACATGGAAGACATTGTGAATTTTATCGAACTAGGAAGGAAGTGCGAGTCGATAAGCCATAGGATCAATTCTTTTGGTCACTTGAAATGATCCGATAAACTGGGGACTTAGCTTTCCTCTTATTCTGAACCGGAACACTTTCTTCCATGGGGAGACTTTAAGAAACACCTTGTCTCCAATTTCATGTTGTATGTCCCTACGCTTCAGATCAACGAATGACTTTTGTCTATCGAAAGCTTGCTTCAATCGAGAGTGAATGATTTGAACTTGTTCTTCGGTTTCCCGAAGCAATTATATTCCTAACACCTTGTTATCTTCGAGTTCGGCATCTTATGACATACAACGCTTCAAAGGGAGCCATTTGAATCGAAGACTAAAAGTTGTTGTTGTAGGCAAATTCGACTAATGGTAACGATTTTTCCAAGTTCTTCCCAAAGTCGATGATACAAGCTCGAAGCATATCTACGAGAACTTGAATCACTCGCTCGGATTGTCCATCACGTTGTGGATAGAAAGTCGTACTCAGGTTCAACTTGGTGCCAAGAGCTCGTTGAAGAGTCCTCTAGAAACGAGCTGTGAATCGGGGATCTCGATCAGAGACAATTGAGATAAGAAGTCCGTGTAAATGGATGATTTCCCGGATGTAGAGATCGGCCAGAGTTTCCAAACTATAATTCATACAGACTGGAATGAAATGGGCAGACTTGGTTAATCTATCGATGATTACCCAAAGAGTGTCGCACTTTCTTGAGGAGCAAGGAAGATTGGATACGAAATCCATTATGATTCGTTAACATTTCCATTGTGGAAATTCGAGAGGTTAGAGCAATCCGGTAAGGACTCGGTGCTCGGATTTCACACGTTGAAAATTCAAACACTTCGAGACATAGTCGTTGATAGCTTATTTCATTCTGGGCTACCAATACAAAAGCTTGAGATCCTTGTACATCTTAACCGATCCAGGGTGGATCGAGAAAGAACTTTGATGTGCTTCTTGTAGGATTTCATCTTATAATGCCTTATCATTAGGAACACAGATTCGATCTTTGAAGTATAGAACACCGTTCTATTTAACGGAGAAATTAGGATTAGACTAAAGCTTAGAAAATGATTATCTAAAGTTCCGGATCAACTTGTTGGAGTTCTTTAATCCTTGTAATCAAAGTACATTGGACTTGGAGTTTGTTGAGTGTATAAAAGTTCTATATTTTACCCCTCATTTACCCATATTTTTGCTGCATTCAAGCATAATTCATTACATTTAGGATAGATTTATGCATATACATCACAACTAGATAAAATGGCACATTTGCTACTGATTTTGGTCACTTTTGCAGGTATTTGCTACGGCGGACTCAGAGCAGCAAGGGAACAGAAGTGGATCACAGAACTGGAGTCGAGAAGAAAACGCTGTCGTGGCTACTGCCATGGCAGCCATGATGACAGAATGGTGAGGTGGAAAAGTGAACTGAAGCTCGATAGATAGAGGATTTCAAGACGGTCTGTCGTGGACCACTCCTATATTTTTCTGAGCCTTGAGGCAGAATGAAGGACAAGCTCAAAGTCCAAGGAAGAAACTCAAGGCAAGAAAAGAGGACGAATTAAAGGCATCTACCCAGAAGATTTAATCTTTAATAGAGTTGTACTTTAGTTTAAACTTGTATTCTTGCCATATTAGAAAACTTGGACCCAAGGCCTATATAAAGGCATGTAATTCGACCTAGGGAAGGATATCTCATTCCAAGCCGTCTTCCCCAAAACCCTTGTCGTTTTCCCTCCTCCATCATGTTCTAAACTTCCTCTAGTGCTAAGGTTTGATTCTGTAAAGTAGTTACAAGGATTGTACTGTTTTAGGAATTTTCTGTCAAGTAATAAAAAGCTTCAAGTTTATTTATTCTGGTTTTTCATATCTTGCAAGAGTATCGAGAGAGCATTGTGAGATTATCTATTTGTTTGATATCGGGAGAGTCAAGCATACAAACAGAATAAATATGTGTTTTCCAGTTTATGGTTAAACCATCTCGGCTTAGGGATAAGTACGAGGTTAAGTGGCTAAGGAAGAATTCAACAACATTGGTGTTCACCTTTCGATTCACGCTGAGAGGTATCATCTAAGAAGTATCCATCAAAAGAACTTGGGCCTAGGGATAGGACAAGTCATAGCAAGGATTCTTGCCAAGCTTGAAGTACAGTGTTGTGTGATCGATGTCGCGACATCAACAGACCTCTGCCGCGACAGGTGCTGCCACGACAGGAACAACGATAGAAAATAGAAGTTCCTCTTACAGTGCAACACCTGCACTACTGAGCAATTCAATATCGGCCTATTCCTTAAACCTGAATTCTCTATCTTTTACTTTACTTGTTTCCCAAGATTACTTCATAAATTCAATTAAACTATTTTTCTCTCTTGTGCATAAATTTAAGGATAGAGTTATTTCCAGTCCCTATGGAGACGATATCTTATACTCGAAGTATCACTTTACTACTTGCGTCGTGTACACTTGCACTATTTGCGATAAGACTCTTTTACAAGAAACAGAGTTCACATAGATAACTCTGAGCCTTTCATAGTCAGAAATGAGCGTTGATAGCCAGAGAAGCTACGTACAAACAAATCGAACATATTACTTCGAATGCAAGCTACTAATCAAATGGTTCCTTTGTTGAACAAGAAGATGTTCGAATCTTTCCTTGGATATCAAGAATGGATTCGAATGGTTCAATTGGATTTCAAGATTGAACGTTTTAGATTTTAAAGAATTTCAAGTGACTTATCGAGGTACGGTTTTTGACTCGGAGCGTCAGTAACCACGTTATGTTTTCCCGGATGATAGTCGATGGTCAGATCATAATATTTGAGTAATTCCAATCATCTTCTTTTTCTAAGATTCAGATATTTTTTATTGATTAGATATTTGAGACTTTTGTGATCGGTAAACAACTTTGACCATTCACCGTACAAGTAGGGCCGCCAGATTTTGAGTGCAAACACAATAGCCGCAAGCTCGAGGTCGTGTGTAGGATAGTTCAATTCGTGTGACTTTAGTTGTCGGGAGGCATAGGCAATCACGTTTCCTTCTTGAATCAGAACGCAACCAAGGCCCGAGTGTGATGCATCACTGTAAACCACGAACTCTTTTCCCGATTCGGGTTGAATAAATACTGGGGCATGTGTCAGCTTGCTTGAGTTGGTGGAAGCTTCGTTGCTGCATTTCTTACCACTCGAAGACTTCATTCTTTCGAAGGAGTTTTGTTAACGGTGTGACAATCACCATGAGCCCTTTCGCGAATCTTCGATAATACCCTACTAAACCGTGAAAACATTGTACCTCGCTGACATTTCTTGGGGGTGTCCAATCAAGGATGGCTTGGATTTTCTTGGAGTCGACTTTGATTCCATAAGATGAAATGATGTGTCCGAGGAATGAGACTTCGGATAACCAAAATTCACACTTAGTGAATGTAACCCCCTCATCACGGTTTGGGCGATTGACCGATCTGAGCGGGATACACGAGGATAACCGAGGCGAAACCCGTTAAGGCTCCACTTCGGTTAACAACCCGAGAAAACTTTTTCATTTATTTATTATCTTGTTTAGATGCCTTAAAATATCCTATGTGAAACAACGACAGCGAAAGCAACAAATGAGGCGAACAACCAAACAACAATTCAAAAACAGCCCATTTTAACTTAAACTACATGTCGTATCGATACGCTCAAATAGGGTATCCATACGCCATGACTAGGTCAACTGGCCAAGGTCAACTCGAGGAGACCATATCGATACGCTGGTTGAATGTATCGATACACCCTCAACGGTCAACTTCTCGTGGTCAACGCTACGAAGACCATTTCAAAACACCTAAGCTTGTTTCGATACCCTCAATTTCTAGTCAAAATCTCAGATTTCCAGTAAGCAAAATGGTATCGAAAAGCCCTTCTCGCGTATCGAAATGATTGGCCTGAAACAAGAGGGTTGTATCGATACGGGTCCAATCGTATCGATACCCCTACTGCGAACAAAGAGGTTTTAGCTGGTTTAAGGCACAAGGGCTGCCTCAAAGACACCAACTAAGACCTCCAAACTTACATGCATTAACTCTAGAGGTAAAACACCCTACAACCAGCATGGTTAAACACATAACACAAGAAAGGCCATACATTAAAAGAATCATCATTCATCAAAAGAAGCATACATAGTATTCAAGGTTTCATGCCTTAGACAAAAACATACTCTTAAGCATTCATGATAGGGCACAAGGCCAACATACTAGGCATAAGCAAGCCTTAACAAAATCATACACATATCATAGGAGTCTAAACATGCTCCTAACACATAACAACAACACATATCCCATTGCTTATATATTACATCCAGAACTTAAATAGTTCATACTTGAGGATAACAAAAGCTCAACTAGCACACTTGGAGGCCCTCTCCTTGCACAAGCAACCCACAAACTACGGATCTGCATTGTCGAACAAAAGAGGGCGTAAGCGTAAAGCTTAGTGAGGGTAAGCTCAAAAAACAAACCTCGGCAATGAAGGGTCCAAGCACGAGCAACAAACCAAGGAAGAATGCATGCTATCTACCTTTGAAGCCACATGAGTTAAAATATAAATGATGCATGAACATAATATCATTATCATGCCATGCTCAACATGTCCATAAATACAACAATATGGAAACACATATATCAAATGTATTGGCACCTAGCTATGACCCGAATACCCGGATAACAATCGTTGGAACTCACATCCAACACTTAACCATTACCTTACGGTGGGATTACACTCATCATCATTTCACGCGGAGGGGATTCCACTTATCCTCACGCCCCGTCGATGGGATTCCACTAATCACCGATTAATATATATAAAAAGATTTCCGGGTGAACCCGTACTCCATCTTGATGACTACCATCACCAAGACCACACGCGCATTTCGACTCTTGTGTGCACACTAAACATCCTAATGATCGATAATTGTACCCAAGCATACTAGTGCCAATACTTAACTCATTTCATTTATCAACCACACAACTTTCTTACCAATTTTCGTGCTTAGCACGTACTCACCATGATTTACCATCATGCACAAACCACATTCCACATACACATGCATATCACAATGCATCAACACACATGTATAACACAATATACATAACAACATTAATCTCGATGAATATGAATCAAGAGGCATATCATACATTTAGAAGTTCAACCAAAGGTCTCCTAAACTAAGTTTGAGATTAGGCTACCACTCTTATCCCAACTATAAGTAGGTTTACCAAGCCCAACCTAGGTCCACATGCTTGAACCAACATTTGAAAACCAATTTAAAAACGTAAAACAACTCACTCACTATTCCAAGCTCAACAACTCTAGCCGATCAATCCACCAAGCTATCCGGATTCGTTCCAGAGGCTTCACCAACACAATTCCTTGTCTCTAAACAAACAAACACACTCTATTAATCACCAAAACAGCCATAAACCACTACTGCAACTTCCAACACCAATTAAGCATCAAATCAAGCCAACAACAACCACAAAACTCTCATTTTCGAGTAGCTCATATGCACAGCCAAAAACCATCGATTCCAGCACCTGTAACACACCTAAAAGCTTCCAAAACTACCCCTAAAAATCAACCAACCATAAGCCAATAAGTTCTCACCCAAAACAGCCCCAAAACCAACCTTAAACCCTTCTAAAACCCCCAACAAAACCAAAATCCGGAAATCAACATAAAACCAAGTAAAAATCACATATGTTGGACCATTTGGGTTGTTAATAACATAAATAATGATAAGAAATCAAAAGCCTCAACATTGGACAACAAAGTTTGGATTTTAAACTTAAAAGCTCAACAACTCAAAACATAAAACAGTTGGTTTCATGGAAAACTAAATACATGGGGAGAAAGAGGAAGGTGAGGACAACTCGAAAGTGTTATTACCTTTTAAAAATCACAAAGGATGATGGAGGGAAGAGATGGAATAGTAACTTCAATGGTGGGAGGGGTTTTCACGTTGGAAGTGTTTAGAGGTAGAAGAAGATAGCATTTTTGGGTGTTTGAAATAAGAGAATGGATTTTATTTTACAAATCCAAGTATTTACAAAATTGCCATTAAGGAGAAATGGTCATCTTCCACTATTCTATAATCCATGGATATTTTAGGTTTTAAATCAAAACCGGTCCAACATATTAAATAAATTTTAAAATGAAAAAAGAAAACCTGAAACATTATCTTAATTATTTAATTCACCCGACCCCCAAACCCGGGTGTTACAACTCTCCCCCACTTAAGGAAATTCCTCCCCGAAATTACTTGACGGAAATAAGTACGGAAACTGCTTAACCATATGCGCTTTCCTCTCCCACGTGGCCTCCTCCACACCTCTGTGTCCCCACCACACCTTGACCAACTATGTGGTCTTACCACGCAACACCTTGATATCAGAAGCAAGTATCTCGACAGGTTCTTCATTGTAAGACAAATCCAGATTCAGTTCTATCTCTTCCACGGGCATAACATAAGGAGGATCTGATCTATATCTCCTAAGCATCGACACGTGAAAGACATTATGGATCTTCTCTAACTCTGAAGGCAATATCAAACGATAAGCTACTGGCCCAATCCGCTCAACTATCTCATACGGACCAATAAACCTCAGACTCAACTTGCCTTTCCGGCCGAATCCCATTACCTTCTTCCACGAAGATACTTTCAGAAGCACCTTCTCACCCACTGAAAACTCGATCTCTTTTCGCTTCAAACCAGCATATGATTTCTGACGATCAGAAGCTGCTTTAGACGGTCACAAATCAACTTCACTTTTTCGATAGTCCCCTTAAGCCAATCTGGCATTGGTAACAATTTCTGACCCGTTTCAGCCCAACAGATCGGAGTCCTACATCGTCTACCATACAATGCCTCATAAGGAGCCATTTGTATACTAGCATGGTAACTGTTGTTGTAAGCAAACTCGACTAAGAGTAAATGTTTCTCCCACGAACCTTGGAAATCAATCACAAAACAACAGATCATATCCTCTAATACATGTATCACTCGCTCTGACTGACCATCAGACTTCGAATGATAAGAAGTACTGAAATGCAAACAGCTACCTAGGGCACTATGCAAACAACTCTAGAACCTTGCTGTGAATCTCAGATCTATGTCTGATACAATCAAATTCGGAACTCCATGGAGTCTCACAATCTCGCGGATGTACAAATCTGCCAACTTGTCTAAAGAATTTGTGGCCTTCACTGCTAAGAAATGAGCACACTTAGTGAATCTATCAACAATCACCCAAACAGAATTCTTCTTCGAAGGAGACAACGGCAACCCTGACACAAAGTCCATAGTGATTCTCTCCCACTTCCATTCCGGAATTTTAAAAGGCTGTAACAAACCTGAAGGAACATGATGTTCTGCCTTTACTCTCTGAAAAACCATGCAACGACTCACATACTTGGCTACATCCTTCTTAAACCAACCTAGTAATAATCATTCTTTAGATCTCGGTACATCTTAGTACTGCCCGGATGCATACAAAAAGGGCTCGAATGTGCTTTGCTTAGAATCATACGTCTCAACTCAACATCTTCAGGTACTACAACTCTGTCTCTAAAACACAACACATTCTCATCGCTAAAATTGTACTCTGTCGGTCTACTTTCTGCAATGTCCTGAACATGTGAAGCTATTGACACGTCTTGCAACTATTTCTCTCTGATCATCTGAATCAACGAAGGCTTCACTTGCAACTCTGTAATCAAACCACCATCCCCTGATACACTCAGTCTAGCAAACATAGCTCGCAACTCAACTGCAACTTTTCTGCTCAACGCATCGGCTATTACATTTGCCTTACTCGGATGATACTCAATAGTCAAATCATAGTCTTTCAGCAAATCAAGCCATCTTCTCTGCCTCAAGTTTAGCTCTCTCTGAGTCATCAGATACTTCAAGCTCTTATGATCAGTGTAAACCGTGCACTTCTCACCATACAAGTAGTGAGGCCAAATCCTCAACGCAAACACAACTGATGTTAACTCAATATCGTGCGTAGAGTAGTTCTTCTCGCGCACCTTCAACTGTCTCGAAGCATAAGCAACCACTCTCTTTTCTTGCATCAGAACACAACTTAAACCTACGTAAGAAGCATCGCTATAGATCACGAACTCTTTCCCTGAAACTGGTTGTACTAACACTGGAGCATTCGTCAAAGCTTCTTTTAATTTCTCAAAAGCCTTCTGTCTCGCATCTGACCACTCAAACTTCACTCCTTTTTCAAACAATTAATTAACAGAGTAGCTACTCTAGAGAAACCATCAACGAACCTCCTATAGTAACAAACTAATCCTAGGAAACTCCTAATTTCAATCACTGACTTAGGTTGTTTCCACTCAACAATGGCTTCAATCATCGTCATATCAACACGGATACCTTCAGCTGACACCACATGGCCAAGAAACACAACCTCTCTAATGCAGAACTCACATTTACTCAGTTTAGCATACAACTGGTTACTCATCAATCTCATCAAAACAAGTCTCAAGTGCTCATCATGTTCTTCTTCTGGTCTCGAGTACACAAGGATGTTGTCTATGAAAAAAACTACAAACCGGTCTAGATAGTCTCGGAAAACTCTGTTCATCATATCCATGAAAGTTGTTGGTGCATTCGTGAGCCTAAACGGCATCACAAGGAACTCATAATGACCATATCTAGTCTTAAATGTTGTCTTCGGAACATAACAGTCTTTTACCTTCAATTGATTGTACCCTGATCTAAAATCTATCTTCGAAAACACTGAAGCACCCCTCAACTGATCAAACATGTCATCTATACGAGGCAACATATATTTGTTCTTCACTGTCAACTGGTTCAATTGCATGTAGTCGATACACATCCTCATACTGCCATCCTTCTTCTTCACAAACAACATGGGAGCACCCCAAGGTGAACTACTATGCCTAATAAAACCTCGGTCTAACAACTCCTGAAGCTGACTTTTCAACTCTTTCAACTCTTTCGGAGACATATGGTACGAAGCAATAGAAACTGGAGTAGACCTTGAAACAGTCTAAATCACAAACTCTACATCTCTGTCATGAGGCAAACCCGGTAACTCTTCTAGAAACACATCCGGAAAATCACAAATTGTTATGATATCTTTCGGTCTAACCTCACTCATATTCGGATTCATCGCACACGTTAAATAATTCCCCAAACCGGAGTCCATCAACCTATGAGCCTCTAAAGCTGACACAACGTTCGACAAGAACTTAACGTTCTCGCCTACTACCGCTACCTCATAGTCATCGAAAAGCTTCAACGAAATTCTCTTTGTCTCAAAATCTACACTAGCTCTGTGCTCAACCAACAAATCCATACCCAAAATAATATAGAATCCACAGAACGGAAGCTCCATCATATCAACAGGAAACACATGACCATGAATCTTCAACGGACACCTCCTATACATTATTCTAACTACAACTGTCTCACCAAAGGAACTAGTCACATGCATCCCTATGTCTAAAATCTCATCATGTATGTCTAAATTCTTTGCATGCTCACTCAAAATAAAAGATGTGTGGAACCCGAATCAACTAAGGAAAGCAAAGACATAGACTACAACTCAAAATTACCTGCTATCACATATGTGTCATTCCCTACCTCTCTTTGTGCGTAGACTCTAGTTGGTCCACCAGCCTCTGGCTGAACTGCCACTACATGAGCAAGATTCCTCGGTGCCTCTATCCTAGGTGCATCAGCCCTCGGCTGGAAGTAACCACGACCGTGCCCACAACCTCTCTAATAGTTGATCGCTCTTG
Organism: Hibiscus tridactylites; assembly: GCA_958450335.1. Lineage (NCBI taxonomy): Eukaryota > Viridiplantae > Streptophyta > Magnoliopsida > Malvales > Malvaceae > Hibiscus > Hibiscus tridactylites. The sequence continues at coordinate 31,654,240 of OY288289.1, forward strand.
TAGGAGCCTGTGTCTGAATCAGTGTCTGTGCCGCCTGATGCGGACACTCTCTACTGAAGTGGTCTCTCAATCCACAATTCCAGCAAGCATGAAAGTTCCCCCAGCACTCTCCTGAATGTTGTCTCCCACAACGAGCACACTCGGGCAAACACCCTCTAGCTATATGGCCCTGATGGCCTCTACCGTGGTGGCCACCGCCACGCCTATGATCAAACTGATGTCCACTGCCCCGATGCCTCTTGGCATAACCACGATCAATGTTGTTGTGCCTCATCCCCAAACTAGATCCTCTTGAACGCTTAGTCAATCCCAAGCTATGCTCGATATCCTTGGCCCTAGCGACCAAGACATCAAAATTGGAATAATTTGAAGCCAAGGTGTACCTCTTGACTTCCTCATGAAGTCCATATCTGAACCGATCACAACGATCCCTCTTAGTAGGAACCAACTCTGGAGCATATTGACTAATTCGGATAAAGTGGATCTCATAGTTTGTCACTGATGCTTCTCCCTGAACAAGAGCCATGAACTCCCGTTTCTACTCATCTAAGTATCTCGGGCCCAAATACCTCTTCCTTAAAAATGTCTCAAAGAAGTTCCAATTGATCTTGGTGTCAGGCACGCCGGAAGTAATGGTGACCCATCAGGTGTAGGCATCACCCTGAAGTAACGAAACCACAAAGCCCAACTTACGAGCTCCAACACATCCCATCTGAGCTAGAATACAAATTGTCTTCTCTAGCCACAACTCTGATCTCTCAGGCGTAGATCCCCTGAACTCATCATCTCCTAGGCTACGAAGCCTTTCTAAAGGTAAGTTAGCATCATCACCTCTCGGCTGTACTGCAACCTGAGCTCCGGCAACTGCAGCCTGAAATGCTCCCGCTATAGCTTGAACTAGCGGAGCCATATCAATTCCTCCAGGACCATGGCCAGCCTGAGGTCCCGCTCCCTCAGCTCCAGCCTTGCCTCCCACTTCAGGCTGAGGAGGTGGTGGTGGTGGAGGAGCTCCGACTCCAACAACAGGCTCTTCCACAAGAGCCTCTACCCCAACCACCGGCTCATTAACATGAGCCGTAACACGGGGTTCCTGATGAACCAACCTCGGACTACCTCTAGGCCTCGACATAACTGCTCACATATAACAACGACAACACAACAACAACATACAAGCTAGGGTTAGCAAGAGTAAGGGTCCAAGTGGCTCAAGTATGTTTCCCTCACTTAAAAATCCTTTTTCCGATGTAATAGAAACAATGAGACTCTACTCAACATGCTTCAAACAACACTCAAACATCGAGCATACTTACATGGCAAGTAAACATCGTGCAAATACAAAACAAGAATTTAACTTACCTCACTTACATGCAATTGACCGATCCGAGCTGGTTACAGGGGATAACCGAGGCAAAACCCGTTAAGGCTTCACTTCGGTTAACAACCCAAGAAAACTTTTTCATTTATTTATTTTATTGTCTAGATGCCTTAAAATATCCTATGTGAAACAACGACAGCGAAAGCAACAAGCGAGGCGAACAACAAAACAGCTCATTTTAACTTAAACTACAAGCCGTTTCGATACACTCAAAAAGGGTATTGATACGCCTTGACTAGGTCAACTGGCCAAAGTCAACTCGATGAGACCGTATCGTTACGCTGGTTGACCATATCGATACGCCCTCAACGATCAAATTCTCGTGGTCAACGCTACGAAGATCGTTTCGAAACACCTAAGCTTGTTTCGATACCCTCAATTTCCCGTCAAAATCTCAGATTTGCAGTAGCAAAATGGTATCGAAACGCCCTTCCTGCATATCGAAATGCTTGGCCTGAAACAAGAGGGTCGTATCGATACGGGTCCAACCGTATCGATACCCCTGCTGTGAATAGACATGTTTTAGCTGGTTTAAGGCACAAGGGCTACCTCAAAGACACCAACTAAGACCTCCAAACATACATGCATTAACTCTAAAGTAAAAACACACTACGACCAACATGCTTAAACACATAATACATGAAATAACATACATTAAAAGAATTATTATTCATCAAAAGAAGCATACATAGCATTCAAGGTTTCATGCCTTAGACAAAAACATACTCTTAAGCATTCATGATAGGGCACAATGCCAACATACTAGGCATAAGCAAGCCTTAACCAAATCATCCACATATCATAGGAGTCTAAACATGCTCCTAATACATAACAACAACACATATCCCATTGCTTATCTATTATATCCATAACTTAAAAAGTTCATACATGAGGATAGAAAAAGCGCAACTAGCACACTTGGAGGCCCTCTCCTTGCACAAGCAACCAACGAACTACAGATCTGCATTGTCGAACAAAAGAGGGCATAAGCGTAATGCTTAGTGAGGGTAAGCTCATAAAACAAACCTCGACAATGCAGGGTCCAAGCACGGGCAACAAACCAAGAAAGAATGTATGGTGTCTACCTTCGAAGCCACATGAGTCAAAGTATAAATGATGCATGAACATAATATAATTATCATGCCATGCTCAACATGTCCATAAACACAACAATATGGAAACACATATATCAAACGTATTGGCACCTAGCTATGACCCGATTACTTGGATAACAACTGTTGGAACTCACATCCAACACTTAACCATTACCTTACGATGGGATTATACTCATCACCGTTTCACGCGGAGGTGATTCCACTCATCCACACGCCCCGTCGTTGGGATTCCACTCATCACCGACTAATATATATATGTAACCCCCTTAACCCGGCCCAGACGGTTGACCCGAATTAAGAAAGTCACACGGGGAAAACCAAAGTCAACCCGAAAGTCAACCTTGATTAACGACCCTTTTTTTTCTTTTTAATCTTGTCTAGATGCACATTAACCTTAGATGTGATCATGCAAACATCATACTCAAAGATCACAAACATCAGAGATCAAAAAGGGACCCAATTAAACAATTTACAACTTTAGGGACCAAATTGTAAATTCTGAAAACTTTAAGGACTTAACCAGATTTTAAGTTACCAACTTAAAATTAATCAGGTTTCATGCTTCTCTGCCAAATTTCAGATCAAACGGACATTCCAAACTCATACAATTACACAAACAAGTTTCAGGACCAAAATGCAAACATTCTGAAACATTTAACCGCCCATGTCAGCCCCCAACGGTCACCCGTTCCGAAACAGGCAGAGCCCGTTTCGAAACTCGGGGCCGTTCCGCAATGCGTACCGCAACAGGGGTCTGGCAGAGGCTAAACCGTTTCGAAACGGTGCATACCGTTTCGGACGCCTGGGTTCATTCAAGGCACCCGTTCCGAAACGGTGCACACTGTTCCGAAACGCCTGCACAGATTGCAGCAAAAAGGCATTCCAAAACATGCAATTAATCAACCAAACATGCTCCAAATGCCACCAAACTTTACCAGCATGCAATTCAACATTTATATAACTTGCAAGCATCATCAAATCAACAAAACAACATCATATGCAAAAAGCCCCAAACCTAAAGGCATGCTTCCTTCACAAGCAACCACTTAAGCACAAACTTTCCAAATCAATCTCATTAAAGCCAAAACATGATTCAGCAACCTCAACAACATTAAGACATACTTGTCCGAACATATACGAACACAAAAACATCAATCCGAGAGATTCTACCCCCATTGCCTTTATTAACTATAGCTATTCACCGAGACATACATCTCAATTGGAGTCCACCTTGAATCCCTTGCTCCTTGCTGTCCAAACTTCAAGAATCTGCATTGATGGAAAAAAAGGAGCGTAAGCACATAATGCTTAGTGAGGAATGCTCAAAACCAAAACACCATCAATGCTGCGGGTTACAAAACACTTTTAAAACAACCCGATTTGACAAACCAAAACCATGTTTGAAAACCCTTTTCAACAACATGCTTAAACCATGCATTGCACATACATGAAAACCAACCCTTAGCTTAGCAAACTAAGAAAACCATTTCAATGTACAACTTGCAAAACATTCCTTTAACCATTCCATGCATAAACACCATATGCAAAGCTAAATTAAAACCTTGGAAAACACTTCCATTTCATATTACCCATTCATAAACTTGAACATCATTTCAAGCAAGAAACCCCTTTTAAACCATTATCCAAGCAATCCAATTCATGCATTAAACAAAGACAACTTATGAATCACATCATCATCATCACATGCCTTTTAAAACAAGTCTTAACAAGACTCCAATGCATTAAAGAGATTTCATGCACACATGCATCATTTACCAAATGATAATCAACACTTGTTCAACTTAACAAGTAAACATGCATTCACTAGCATCATACACTTTTCATGCAACCATGCATCTTTTCAAGCATCTCATGCTTCACATGCAATCATGCATCATTTCAAGCATCTCATGCTTCTTTATGATCAAGAACATTACATTGGCTTCCAAGTGATCAACCACATCCACTTTTCAACTCAACAACCCGATCGGATACGCGGATTCCGAGCGTTGTCCCTACGCTCCATACACCCTACCAATCCAAGGCCTCCCAAATGGACTTTTAAACACCATTTGACCTTACAAGCCTAAGGTTCCCATGTATGGACTTTTAAACACCACACAACCTTAGCTTTTCCCGAGGTTCCCATGCATGGACTTTTAAACACCATACAACCTCAACATGCACAAGGTTCCCATGTATGGACTTTGAAACACCATACAACCTTTGCATAACCGATTGGTAGTTGTATAACATCACTAACGAGATCCGGGACACCCCACACAAGATCCACACATGGTCTTACACCGCCAATTGTGATCTTAATAAGCACAAGGTTCCATATATGGACTTTTAAACACCATATAACCTTTGCTCAACCAAGGTCCTCGAATGGGCAACACCTCCATTATGACCTTAACCATCTCGTTAGGATACTTGAAGGGAGTTTACCGGTCCACTCTTGACCACTCCACCACCAAGGCGACTTAATTCACGGTGCACCCAATCCTATAGTCGGCTAACTATATCCGATCAACGAACCAAGAACCGCTTTCATCACTTGCCAACATAACCATCTTACCATGTTATTCCACTGATTCATATGCATAACCACAATGCAAAAACCATCACCACAATAGTCCAATGATTCACATTCATAACCAATATGCAAAAACCATTACCACATTAGTCCAATGATTCACATGCATAACCAATATGCAAAAAGTATCATTTACCATCATCAATTCCCTGTTTTTAAGCATTACACAAAGCCATTGATCAACATGCAACACTATGCATCAAAACCACAATTACCATATACAAAACCAAGGATCTCTTACCTTGAGCATCCTTCTCAAATGGCTTTCAAAACCAGCATTAAACCATGCTTAAAATATGCTTTCAAAACAGATATAAACCATGCAAAACACATCTATTTCAATCATCAACCACAATTGCTTAAAAGCCAATTTCACAACACAATTCAAGAGCGAAAATCCATTCACTTACTCTTGAGCTTAGCAAAGTTGTTTAGACTTAAACTAAGCTCCCAAAACCTTCAAACCTTGGTTCAAAAGCTGAAAACCCAACTTCACTCACCGATACACAAAACAAGGCTAGCCAGCAAGCCTTCCAAGCATCCGAAAACCTTCCGCAACACCTTCAAAGCTCACGGATCAAACTCCCCTGTTTCAAGCACACAACAACAGAGGATTAATGCATCATTATGCATTAAAAACACCAGCAACAAGACTCAACTCGCTGCTCATCCCAAATCCAACAATTTAGCTACCAAACACAACCGAAATCACCTCCAAACACTTCCAAAACTTAACCCAGCCAAGATCCATCACTTCTAACCATTTTTAAATATCAATTAACATCCAAAATGATCACAAACACGTCCTTATACCTCCAGGTATAACAGATCACCAAAAACACTCCAAAAACAACCAAAAACTCAAGCCAAACTTAGGAAATTCAACCTATCCGGTATTGCATTGATTAAACCTCAACTTCTAATCAATTTAGAATTCATTTAACATCATTTTGACACTTCAAAACACTACCCAAACAGATCACACGAAAATTTCACCAAAAATCACCAAATCTTGCATTTTAAGCCAAAATCAAGATTTCAATTGAAAAGCCATTAACAAAACACAAATCAAGGATTGAGAACTTAGGAATTTCAGTAAAGAACTGATAGTTTAGAGGAGAAGGACGTTCTTACCACCAAACTTGAATTTCTCCTTTTTAGAGCCAAAATGCTTAATGAAACAACTTGCAAATTGAGAGGTTTTGTTGTAGAGATGATTAGGAATCAAAAGAGAGTTGAAATGAGAGATTTAGGAAACAAAATCAGAAAAGAAAATCTGGAGAAATGTGTTTGGGTGGAGAGAAAATGAGAGAAAAGGAAAATTGAGAGAAAATGGAAAGTTAGTTAAGAAATGGTGAAAATGATTTCCCTCCCCATTTCATAATCTTTAAAATAAGAATAAAGCCTTAAAATATCTTAGAAAAACCTGGAGAAACTCTTTTTGGAATAATAGCTCCTTAAAGATTCAAAGTTTCAATCCTTTATAAAACTGTCCCGTAACTTTCAATCCTTTATAAAACTGTCCCGTAACTCCTTTTAGAACATTTTTCCATATTTTTAATGCAACCCGAACTAGGCTTTCCTAAATTCACTCTTATATATTCGATCAGCACTTTGACCGAACCGGTCAACGCCCAAAACTTCTGAGCCCAAAACCGGGGCGTTACAACTCTCCCCCCCTTAGGAAATTTCGTCCTCGAAATTTCAACCGGCGAAAAGAGAACCACAACCTTCTCAAAGCAACACACAAGGCAACACAAAAGCCTCAACCAACACTGAACACATTCCACACAAAACTCCACCGAACTTAGCACCTCCACACACTGTTCACAAAATCCAGAACACGCAAGATAGCCACAACTTAACCTTTCACATAACCAGACCGTACACAGCCCAAACATCAACCTGAAGAACTTCAGCTCTTACAGCACACATCACTATAACACACAACTCCCAAGACCTGTTTACACAGAGACAACAACCAATCCAATTCAGCCACTATGCAAACTTCTCTGCTTCAAAAACTCTTGCAAACTCCCAAACCTCTCCCAAGGATTTCCCAACAAGCAAAAATCTTTAAGCATCAACTGGTTACTCAAACTTTTCAACGAAGCTGACAATCCTTCACATCCGCCGCTAACATTACCATAACAGCTCACCAGGATTACTCACCCAGATTCCAAAAATTACATTACAACCTCAACTTGACTCTGCCAGCCATTCCACACACCACCAGCTGACTTCAAACGGAACTTTCTTAACCACAACAAGCCAACCACTTCTCACAAGAACCCAAACAACCAACAAAAGCCTTCGATCTTTCATAGCCCTTTCACTTCAAACTTCAACCATAACACTTACATTACCAGAACATTGCTTATCCAAAACACACATAACAGCTTCTGAACTCCTCAAAGGTTGCTAGGAACCAACACAACCCTTTCACAACAACTTAAAAGCTAAGCTACCTCAGCACTTGAAAACACAACCACAAAATTGCAACATCACCAGTACAAAGGAACTACCACTTCCTTTTAGCTATACAAACCACTTAACCGATACTAACCTCAACCGGTACCCTTCACCACCAAACCACTAAACTCTTTAAGCAACAACACTATCCTTCTACCACAGGCTATACCATTCTCAACATTGCTAGCAACTAGCTTAATATTACTTCTAACTCTCACTCAGCACCAAAACAACCTCTAAAAACCCATCAACCAAACCAACCACCACACTAATAGATTCGATTAGTTATTAGCGAGTGTGAACAGCGTATGCATGATCACCTACATGCCCTATCAATGCCTAATGTACATGTATGCAAAACCTCTAATGTCATGCCACATGTATGCATGGACCAACATATATAATATAGCATATAACAATGATTTTAACTGTGCATGAATGCCAGTTCACACCCTCCAATAACATCCTCAAATCTGTCTAAAAACAACCTCCCAACTCACTCCTAACTTATCTAACTCCATCATACCAACAACCATTAACCACCAGATACTCACCAAGCCTTCTTCACACCCAAGATGTTTCCAAACAACTACCATTACCCCAAACATGCTAGCAACAAGACTAAACTTACCACGCAAGGAAAACCAACAGAAACCAAACTAAGGTAACTAGCGCAAAGATTACTTAACAAGGTTACCTGAAAACACAACACCTCCCTGAAGCTTCATCAGACGAGCTCTCTTCCTTGCGGAACCTTCAACCTCCTGCGGCACAACTGCAGCACCAGCTAACACACCAGGGTCACCACCAACTCCTTGCGGTAAGGAACCTTGACTGTTCCGAGCCAACCTCAAACAATCACGTCTCATATGTCCAGCAGACCCACATTTCCAGCAATTCTCTTTTCCCAAACTCTTCACAACCTTCTGCTCTTTTTGCCACCTCTGAACCTTGCCTCGGCCGCGCCCACGACCTTTCAGAGACCCATTGGCTAACACCAAAGCTGACTTCACTCCATGAGGACAATCACGCTTAACATGCATTTTAGAACCACAATTCCAGCAAGCACCCGCGCCCCAACAACCTCCAACATGGCGCCTTTCACAACGGTCACACACCGGAGGCTGAGCTTCCACTCCTTGCTCAAGCAACACTTGCTCCACAATAGCACTATCTTCACATTGCTCAACCCTTGGAAATTCCCTTCCAAGATACCTTTCACAAAAAGCAGATACAAAGAAATCCCAATCAATATCAGGAATATGTGACGCCACCGCCACAGATGTCCACCAGACACACGCATCCTCCAGCATCAAAGAAACAACACTTCCCAGCTTACAGGCATAATCACAGCCTTCCTGATCCAAGATCAAAACCACACTGGCCAACCAGACCTCAAATGCCTCAGGTGTCGAACCATGATACTCCACAACACCCAAATCAAGCAAATGCTGCTTCGGCAAACCCACACATCCCACAGCCAGCTCATCTACTGACTTTACCAATACCTCAGCCTAAGATGTTCCCAACACCTCCTGAACAACAGATGATGAACTCTTCATCACAGAACCAACTTCTTTCCCTTGCCTTACCACCTCAACTCCAGGCACAGAAGACTAAAACAAAACACCTCTACAGAAAGGTGAATTCCAAGCCTTAACAACCTGCCCCAAGGCAGCAACCAGCTTACCCAACTGCCATTCTTCCATCGACTTTGCCATACTACTAACAACAACAAACAATCACAACAAGCAAACAAACCAGTTAGACCAGCATTAAGCAAGGATTCAAACTCCAACTCCAAATAACACAATAGCTATATTAATAAGGCAATGGGTATCCCGAATTCCTCCCCTTTACATGACATAACAGTCAACACAACATGGATATCACAACATCAAGCATATCAAACAACATACTTTGATCATGCTTACATCAAACAGCATCCACTTGCAACAGCATATCACCAACATAACATACTCATAGCACTTTCATCATGCATAACACCAGCTCACAGCATCAGCACATTTCCACATAAACTCAACCAAGATTCATAACCATAAAACATGCTTGCATACATCAGCAACATGCTCAGAAACATCAACAATTTGCTTAGAAACATCAGCAACATACTCAGAAACACGTGTTTCAACAAACTTTCAACCACACATCAAGGTAAACAACAATCACACATTACAACAACTTACCGTTTTCCCCAAGCATTCGCAACTCAGCTCTGATACCACCAAATGTAACCCCCTTAACCCGGCCTAGACGGTTGACCCGAATTAAGAAAGTCACACGGGGAAAACCAAAGTCAACCCGAAAGTCAACCTTGATTAACGACCTTTTTTTTCTTTTTAATCTTGTCTAGATGCACATTAACCTTAGATATGATCATGCAAACAGCATACTCAAAGATCACAAACATCAGAGATCAAACAGGGACCCAATTGAACAATTTACAACTTTAGGGACCAAATTGTAAATTCTGAAAACTTTAAGGACTTAACCAGATTTTAAGTTACCAACTTAAAATTAATCAGGTTTCATGCTTCTCTGCCAAATTTCAGATCAAACGGACATTCCAAACTCATACAATTACACAAACAAGTTTCAGGACCAAAATGCAAACATTCTGAAACATTTAACCGCCCATGTCAGCCCCCAACGGTCACCCGTTCCGAAACAGGTAGAGCCCGTTTCGAAACTCGGGGCCGTTCCGCAACGCGTACCGCAACGGGGGTCTGGCAGAGGCCAAACCGTTTCGAAACGGTGCATACCGTTTCGGACGCCTGGGTTCATTCAAGGCACCCGTTCCGAAATGGTGCACACTGTTCCGAAACGCCTGCACAGATTGCAGCAAAAAGGCATTCCAAAACATGCAATTAATCAACCAAACATGCTCCAAATGCCACCAAACTTTACCAGCATGCAATTCAACATTTATATAACTTGCAAGCATCATCAAATCAACAAAACAACTTCATATGCAAAAAGCCCCAAACCTAAAGGCATGCTTCCTTCACAAGCAACCACTTAAGCACAAACTTTCCAAATCAATCTCATTAAAGCCAAAACATGATTCAGCAACCTCAACAACATTAAGACATACTTGTCCGAACATATACGAACACAAAAACATCAATCCGAGAGATTCTACCCCCATTGCCTTTATTAAACATAGCTATTCACCGAGACATACATCTCAATTGGAGTCCACCTTGAATCCCTTGCTCCTTGCTGTCCAAACTTCAAGAATCTGCATTGATGGACAAAAAGGAGCGTAAGCACATAATGCTTAGTGAGGAATGTTCAAAACCAAAACACCATCAATGCAGCGGGTTACAAAACACTTTTAAAACAACCCGATTTGACAAACCAAAACCATGTTTGAAAACCCTTTTCAACAACATGCTTAAACCATGCATTGCACATATATGAAAACCAACCCTTAGCTCAGCAAACTAAGAAAACCATTTCAATGTACAACTTGCAAAACATTCCTTTAACCATTCCATGCATAAACACCATATGCAAAGCTAAATTAAAACCTTGGAAAACACTTCCATTTCATATTACCCATTCATAAACTTGAACATCATTTCAAGCAAGAAACCCCTTTTAAACCATTATCCAAGCAATCCAATTCATGCATTAAACAAAGACAACTTATGAATCACATCATCATCATCACATGCCTTTTAAAACAAGTCTTAACAAGACTCCAATACATTAAAGAGATTTCATGCACACATGCATCATTTACCAGATGATAATCAACACTTGTTCAACTTAACAAGTAAACATGCATTCACTAGCATCATACACTTTTCATGCAACCATGCATCTTTTCAAGCATCTCATGCTTCACATGCAATCATGCATCATTTCAAGCATCTCATGCTTCTTTATGATCAAGAACATTACATTGGCTTCCAAGTGATCAACCACATCCACTTTTCAACTCAACAACCCGATCGGATACGCGGATTCCGAGCGTTGTCCCTACGCTCCATACACCCTACCAATCCAAGGCCTCCCAAATGGACTTTTAAACACCATTTGACCTTACAAGCCTAAGGTTCCCATGTATGGACTTTTAAACACCACACAACCTTAGCTTTTCCCGAGGTTCCCATGCATGGACTTTTAAACACCATACAACCTCAACATGCACAAGGTTCCCATGTATGGACTTTGAAACACCATACAACCTTTGCATAACCGATTGGTAGTTGTATAACATCACTAACGAGATCCGGGACACCCCACACAAGATCCACACATGGTCTTACACCGCCATTGTGATCTTAACAAGCACAAGGTTCCATATATGGACTTTTAAACACCATATAACCTTTGCTCAACCAAGGTCCTCGAATGGGCAACACCTCCATTATGACCTTAACCATCTCGTTAGGATACTTGAAGGGAGTTTACCGGTCCACTCTTGACAACTCCACCTCCAAGGCGACTTAATTCACGGTGCACCCAATCCTATAGCCGGCTAACTATATCCGATCAACGAACCAAGAACCGCTTTCATCACTTGCCAACATAACCATCTTACCATGTTATTCCACTGATTCATATTGTCACGGGGTCAGAGTCTTCACGCAGGGACAACTCCCCCGTACGGCAACCCAGGGCTCCCATAAGCCCGGGGCTCAGCCTTTTCCATTCGATGCTTACTGGTTTCACCCTCCCATGGGCTCATCAGGGAAGCGGGGACAGCTCCCGACCAGTGTGGTGCCTAACCAGCACGCCCTGTCCCCAGGACCGAACGGCTGTACGGCACGTACTACACCCTTAATGCTATCCCGCATCCCGACTTTAAGCACGACCAGCAAGCATCTCGTCACGGTCTTGCCTATCACGCAAACGCACCGTGACAATCTCCCCCACTCAATTCATGCACGCCCTCGTGCATGGGGAGAAAGCTCGTTCCCACTTCTATGAGGAACCAACCCAGATCGAGTGTGCAATTCCTTGCCTGCTCGCCCTCATTACCGAGGTTCTGCGAGTGCTTGGCGAACTTTCGCTGTAGCTTCCTGCCTACCCTACCTCGTCTCAGTCTCTTTCTAGAGGTCCCACTCGCGGACACCACTTCACTCGGGTGTGAGGCTTCGCTCGTCCACTTGACCCGCTACGCACAGCACATGGAGCGCTTGGTAAGCTCACAGCTAGCACACGAACCTGCTCTGATACCATCTGTCACGGGGTCAGAGTCTTTACGCAGGGACAACTCCCCCGTGCGGCAACCCAGGGCTCCTATAAGCCCGGGGCTCAGCCTTTACCATCCGATGCTTACTGGTTTCGCCCTCCCATGGACTCATAAGGGAAGCGGGGACAGCTCCCGACCAGTGTGGTGCCTACCCAGCACGCCCTGTCCCAGGACCGAACGGCTGTACGGCACGTACTACACCCTTAATGCTATCCCGCATCCCGACTTTAAGCACGACCAGCAAGCATCTCGTCACGGTCTTGCCTATCACGCAAACGGACCGTGACAATATGCATAACCACAATGCAAAAACCATCACCACAATAGTCCAATGATTCACATGCATAACCAATATGCAAAAACCATTACCACATTAGTCCAATGATTCACATGCATAACCAATATGCAAAAAGTATCATTTACCATCATCAATTCACTGTTTTTAAGCATTACACAAAGCCATTGATCAACATGCAACACTATGCATCAAAACCACAATTACCATATACAAAACCAAGGATCTCTTACCTTGAGCATCCTTCTCAAATGGCTTTCAAAACCAGCATTAAACCATGCTTAAAATATGCTTTCAAAACTGATTTAAACCATGCAAAACACATGTATTTCAATCATCAACCACAATTGCTTAAAAGCCAATTTCACAACATAATTCAAGAGGCAAAATCCATTCACTTACTCTTGAGCTTAGCAAAGTTGTTTAGACTTAAACTAAGCTCCCAAAACCTTCAAACCTTGGTTCAAAAGCTGAAAACCCAACTTCACTCACCGATACACAAAACAAGGCTAGCCAACAAGCCTTCGAAGCATCCGAAAACCTTCCGCAACACCTTCAAAGCTCACGGATCAAACTCCCCTGTTTCAAGCACACAACAACAGAGGATTAATGCATCATTATGCATTAAAAACACCAGCAACAACACTCAACTCGCTGCTCATCCCAAATCCAACAATTTAGCTACCAAACACAACCGAAATCACCTCCAAACACTTCCAAAACATAACCCAGCCAAGATCCATCACTTCTAACCATTTTTAAACATCAATTAACATCCAAAATGATCACAAACACGTCCTTATACCTCCAGGTATAACAAATATCCAAAAACACTCCAAAAACAACCAAAAACTCAAGCCAAACTTAGGAAATTCAACCTATCTCGGGATTGCATTGATTAAACCTCAACTTCTAATCAATTTAGCATTCATTTAACATCATTTTGACACTTCAAAACACTGCCCAAACAGATCACACGAAAATTTCACCAAAAATCACCAAATCTTGCATTTTAAGCCAAAATCAAGATTTCAATTGAAAAGCCATTAACAAAACACAAATCAAGGATTGAGAACTTAGGAATTTCAGTAAAGAACTGATAGTTTAGAGGAGAAGGACGTTCTTACCTCCAAACTTGAATTTCTCCTTTTTAGAGCCAAAATGCTTAATGAAACAACTTGCAATTTAAGAGGTTTTGTTGTAGAGATGATTAGGAATCAAAAGAGAGTTGAAATGAGAGATTTAGGCAACAAAATCAGAAAAGAAAATCTGGAGAAATGTGTTTGGGTGGAGAGAAAATGAGAGAAAAGGAAAATTGAGAGAAAATGGAAAGTTAGTTAAGAAATGGTTAAAATGATTTCCCTCCACATTTCATAATCTTTAAAATCAGAATAAAGCCTTAAAATATCTTAGAAAAATCTGGAGAAACTCTTTTTGGAATAATAGCTCCTTAAAGATTCAAAGTTTCAATCCTTTATAAAACTGTCCCGCAACTTTCAAAAATTACATTTTGGTCACTAGCCAAAATGTCAACCTTCCGAACCTCATTTTCCAAAATTGATTTCACAGTTCACTTTTATATATTAAAAGATGATTTTATAACATTTTTCCATATTTTTAATGCAACCCGAACTAGGCTTTCCTAAATTCACTCTTATATATTCGATCAGCACTTTGACCGAACCGGTCAACGCCCAAAACTTCTGAGCCCAAAACCGGGGCGTTACAATATAAGAAGATTTCCGGGCGAACCCGTACTCCATCTTGATGACTACAATCACCAAGACCACGCCGCATTTCGACACTCGTGTGCACACTAAACATCCTAATGATCGATCATTGTTCCCAAGCATACTAGTGCGAATACTTAACTCATTTCATTTATCAACCACACAACTTTCTTATCAATTTCCGTGCTTAGCACGTACACACCATGATTTACCATAATGCACAAACCGCATTCCACATCCACATGCATATCAGAATGCATCAATGTCATGCCTCAACACACATGTATAACACAATATACATAACAACATTAATCTCGATGAATATGAATCAAGAGGCATATCATACATTTACAAGTTCAACCAAAGGTCTCCTAAACTAAGTTTGAGATTAGGCTACCACTCTAATCCTAACTCTAGGTGGGTTTACCAAGCCCAACCTAGGTCCACATGCTTGAACCAATGATATGACCATCAAGAACAAGGACCCGGAGAAGTACCCAAGTGGCCCCATTACACGTGCACGGGCCAAGGAGTTTCAATCAGCCATGGAAAGCTTGTTTACAACAAGCCATGAACGTGAGAAAGAAGAAATAATAAGGGAGGAATGCCTTACCTTGCTCATGCATGCATTTGCATGAGAATTTAAGTATTTCAAACTTCATTCATGCATTTAGTTAAATTCAATAAAGTTAGTTCTTTAATTAATCTAGTTCATTCATTTAACTAGTTCACTCAATTAACTAACTCTTTAATTGTTTCATGCATATATTATTTTAAGTTTGAATAAATCCTTTGTGTATGTCTAGGTTCATGTGATGTGTGGATTAAAGAAGAGACTTTGCAACTTCAACTTAGAAACAAGTCATTGATGACCATCTTTACTCATGCAAACAAGGCAATTGAAGGCAATTCAAGGCTGAATTCTTTTCATCTTTTCAAGGCTGTTCATCTTATTAGAGTAACAGAGCATTTAAGCTTCATAATTCACCTATTCAAGGTTGAAATTATGAACCAATGAAGGCCATTCACGTTCAAGAGAAGAGACATGCAATAATCAGCATTCAAATTATGCATTCAAGGCCTTTATTTATCATTTTTGAAGGCTGATCATATTCCACAAATAGGAAAGCAATGAAGCCTGGTTTAATATCATTTAATCATCAAATTAAGTGATAAAATCATCAAGGAATTCAAAGAGACAAGATGATTTGGATGTGTGGGATGTCTACATTCATCATATGTCCACATTCATTCTCGTTTATCCATTTGCAAGCAAAATGAAGCAGCCCAAGAGTCACCACTCCTTTTGGACGAATTTAAGGCTAAATTCATCTCAATTTAAAGCAAAATTCATCCATCAAAAGGATAAGAAAGAAACATTTCATTTATTTGTAGTCAATAGCATTTAGATGAGCATTCATCTCTCTTTTGTGTGACTTTTCATATGGTGCCTAGCCACACTATAAATAGGCACCTTAGGTTCATTTGTAAGCATTTTGTTTGGAGTATATAAACCTTTGAAAGATTGCTTTCATCTTGTTCTTGTGACTTTTCATATGGTGCCTAGCCACACTATAAATAGGCACCTTAGGTTCATTTGTAGTCTTCTATCCAATTCATTTTGCTATAGCGTTGGTTCCAAGCTCTCTTATAGCTTTTGGGTCACGTTCCACACTCCTCCACCTCGACTCCATCAAAGTATATTGTTGGTTCCTAGCTCGTTATAGCTAGCGGGTCACAACTCGCTATCCTTGCAACCATACAAATCCACGCCGCCTTTAGCATCTACCATCACTCCTTTGATTTACATCTTTCCATGATTATCATCCTTCATCCTTATCCACCATACTATCCAAATTACCTATCCAATTCTTTTCTTCATTAATTTTTTTATTATATTGTTATTCATCTCACATGTATGTTTTATGATATCTTAGAGTTCAAAGCATAGCAAAGAATAATTCTTACTAGAATCACGATCGGGCACATCTATATGACTCGGGTCACATTACCGGGTTCATATCATTTGGTATCAGAGCAAGGTTGATTCAGTAAGATAGTCGCTGTCTCTATTCTGAAAAAAAAAGAAGAAAAAAAGCAAAAAAAAATCGAAAAAAATTTAGAGAAAGTTAAGGAGGGAGGGGGCATCGTATTCTCTATTATTCTTTAAAAAATCTTACATCATTTTTTCTTTTGCTACTATTTTGTCATCTTTACCAACTCTCACAATTTACCTTTTTTTTGTTGCCACTTTTTCTTATCCCACTTTCCAAATTCTTTTCTCCAAGTTTTGATTTTTTCCGCAGAATTCTACAAGCCATTTGCAAGCCTTGAGGAAGTTCTTAAAAGGACTTGTTTGAGAGCAAGAGTGGAAAAAGGCAAGATTGCACATCAAGGGTAAAACCCATCCCGAGTGAAACACGAGTGTGAGTGCAATTTCTTGGAGTGGAATAGGTGAGGTTTTGTGTTTGTGAGGTTTTAATTTTTTTATTTTTGTTACTAATAATGTCTCAAAATTCCGTGAGAAACTCTGTTGGAGGAAGTAATAATGTTAACGTAGATGCAACTAACTCCAATCTTCAAGATATTATCCGAGAGATGGACATGTTGTTGCAAAAAAGGTTAGAGCCGATGCAAGAACGATTAGATCATTTGGAGGAAAGATCTCAACGAATGCATAATTCAGATCACGAGGAAGAGTATGAGGGAGAGGTGGACGAAGAACTCATAGACGAGCGAGCCTCCCAGCAAAGTTTGAGGCGTCAAGAACCTAGGTACCAAAGAGCTCGGCCAAGAGTTGATGATAATATTAGCAACATCAAAATAACCATTCCTCATTTCCAAGGAAGAACGGATCCTGAAGCCTATCTTGCATGGGAAAAAAAAAGTTGAGCACATCTTTGAGTGCCACAACTACTCCGAGCTTAAGAAGGTAAAACTTGCAACCATTGAATTTACAGATTATGCACTAATATGGTGGGATCAGTTGACATCTAGCACGAGACGCAATTGCGAACATCCAATTTCTACTTGGAATGAGATGAAGGCCGTTATGCATAGGAGGTTCGTTCCAACTCACTATCATAGGGAGTTGTTCAACAAGCTTCAAAATCTCACCCAAGGCAACCGTAATGTTGAGGACTACTTTAAAAGATGGAAGTAGCCATGATCCGAGCTAACATTGATGAGGATCGAGAAGCCACCATTGCAAGATTTCTATCCGGCCTAGACCCAAATATTTCGGTCGTCATTGAGTTGCAACATTATGTGGAGATCGAAGACATGGTGCATATGGCCATAAAAATGGAAAAGCAACTTAAACGGAAGGGTTCCACACGAACGAACCTATGGGGGAGCATCATCAAGATGGGGGCAAAGTTCTTACAAGCGGAGTCCTCCAATACCACCCAATGAAAGAGGCGCACCACCCAAAGGAAGCAAGGCCAATTCCGAAACTAGCAAAGGTAAGGCTCCGAATGTTCCAAACTGTTTCCGAGATATACAATGCTTCAAGTGCTCGGAAAGTGGGCATATTACAAGCCAATGCTCAAATCGCAACACCAAGCTTCTTCGTGATGAAGGAGAGGTTGAATCGGAACAAGAGGAGGAAGATGAAGTTGCTGCCATACAAGAAGATAAAGGTGATGATATAAAGTATGCAGCAGAAGGAGAGGCCCTTATTGTGAAAATGAGCCTAAGTGTGCAAGCGAGTGAAGGGAATGAGCAACGCGAGAATATCTTTCATACTCGCTGCCATGTTAATGGAAAGGTATGCTTTGTCATTATTGATGGAGGTAGTTGTACTAATGTTGCTAGTACTCTTATGGTAGAAAAACTTGGATTAGCAACCACAAAGCATCCACATCCCTACAAGCTGCAGTGGCTTAATGACGGGGAGAACTCAAGGTTACCAAGCAAGTTCTTGTTGCTTTCTCCATTGGAAAGTATAAGGATGATGTTCTTTGTGATGTTGTTCTGATGCACGCTGGCCATTTACTACTTGGGAGGCCATGGCAATTCGATAAACGAGTCATACATGATGGATATACCAATCGGTATACACTCACCCATGGAGTAAGAGAGATTACCTTAGCCCCTCTTTCACCAAAACAAATTCACAAAGACCAAGTACATTTGAGAGAAAGTATTGAAAGAGCCAAAGAGAGAGAGTCAAAAATGGAGGTAAAAGCAAGTGAGAGTGAGCAAAGTGAGGGTGCGAAAATGAGTGTGTTTACCAAAGAAAGAGAGTTGAGAAAGTGTTTGCTGTCGGGAAAGGAATTACTTGTACTTGTGTACAAGGAAAGTTTATTGAACACTAACCAACTTGATCACACTTTGCCTTCTTCTATTGTGTCTTTGTTGCAGGAATTTGACGAATTATTTTTAGAGGAGATACCAAGTGGGCTGCCACCAATACGTGGCATTGAACATCAAATAGATTTCATTCCCGATGATGTCATTCCTAACCGTCCAGCTTACCGAAGCAATCCCGAGGAAACCAAGGAGTTACAAAGGCAAGTGGCTGAACTAATGGCCAAAGGCTATGTGAGGGAGAGCCTTAGCCCATGTTCCGTTCCGGTATTACTTGTGCCAAAGAAGGATGGAACTTGGCGCATGTGTGTAGATTGTCGAGCGGTAAACAAAATTACGGTAAAGTATCGTCACCCTATTCCTCGTTTAGATGATATGTTAGATGAGCTTAGTGGTTCTAACCTTTTCTCTAAGATTAATCTTAAGAGTGGTTATCACCAAATAAGGATGCGGGAAGGTGATGAATGGAAAACAACATTTAAAACAAAGCAAGGACTCTATGAATGGTTGGTTATGCCTTATGGCTTAACTAATGCACCAAGTACTTTCATGAGGTTAATGAAACATGTTCTTAGACCGTTTTTGGGTAAATTTTGTGTGGTTTATTTTGATGACATCCTAATCTATAGTAAATCAATGGAAGAACATGTTCAACACTTGAGGTCAGCTTTGTTGGTTTTAAGAAAGGATAAGTTATATGCTAATTTAGACAAGTGTACCTTTTGTACTGGCAAAGTTGTCTTTCTTGGTTTTGTTGTCAGTTCTAAAGGCTTAGAGGTTGACAAAGAGAAGATTAAAGCCATTGAAGAATGGCCACGACCAGCAAGCATTTCCCAAGTAAGGAGTTTCCATGGACTTGCAAGCTTTTACCAGAGATTTGTGCCAAACTTCAGCACCATTACCGCCCCTTTAACTAGTGTCATCAAGAAGAATGCTAACTTTTTCTGGGGGAGACCAAGAGAAATCTTTTAATGACATTAAAGAATGTTTAATTCATGCCCTTTGCTTACCTTACCTTATTTTAACAAAACGTTTGAAATTGAATGTGATGCATCAAGTGTGGGAATTGGAGCGGTATTATCTCAAGGTGGACGTCCTATAGCATATTTTAGTGAGAAATTAAGTGGAGCTGCGTTGAATTATCCAACATATGATAAGGAGATGTATGCCCTTGTTCGCGCAATGGAAACATGGCAACACTATCTATGGCCTAAGGAGTTCATTATTCACACCGATCATGAGGCATTGAAGCACATTCGGGGGAAACATAAACTCAACAAACGACATGCCAAATGGGTGGAGTTTCTTGAATCTTTTCTCTATGTCATCAAATATAAGAAAGGTAAGGAGAATATAGTTGCCGATGCATTGTCTCGGAGGTACGCTCTTCTAAACACCTTAGAATCTAAGTTTTTGGGTTTTGTTTTCATTAAGGATTTATACGAATCTGATTCTGATTTTGAAAAAATTTACAAAGCTTGTGAGAAAGGCACGTTTGAAAACTATTATAGGGACAATGGGTTCCTATTCAAGGAAGGAAGACTTTGTATTCCACAAGGTTCCACACGTGAATTACTTATCAAAGAAGGCCATGGCGGAGGCTTAATGGGACATTTTGGAATAGCAAAGACTTTGGTCATACTTCAAGAGCATTTATATTGGCCAAAGATGAGACGAGATGTAGAGAGGTTATGTGAACGTTGCATCACTTGCAAGAAGGCTAAGTCTAAATCCATGCCACATGGACTCTATACACCACTACCTATTCCTGAAGCACCATGGATGGACATTTCAATGGATTTTGTGCTAGGGCTTCCACGCACAAAGAATAACAAAGACTCCATCTTTGTAGTAGTGGATAGATTTTCCAAAATGGCTCATTTTATTCCTTGCAACAAGAGTAATGATGCCTTACATATTGCTAACTTGTTTTTCAGGGAAGTCTTGAGATTACATGGTGTGCCAAGAACTATCGTTTCCGATCGAGACGTGAAGTTCTTAAGCCACTTCTGGAGAGCCTTATGGAGTAAGATTGGAACTAAGCTGCTATTTTCCACCACTTGTCACCCTCAAACGGATGGCCAAACCGAAGTGGTGAATCGAGTACTCTCCACGTTGCTTAGGAGCATTATTAAGAAGAATCTAAAGACATGGGAAGAGTGCTTACCACATGTGGAGTTTGCATATAACCGATCAGTCCATACCACCTCGGGACACGCTCCTTTTGAAGTTGTGTATGGGTTCAATCCATTAACTCCGATGGACTTATTGCCATTACCCGCTGATCAAATTGTGAATAAAGATGGATTTAACAAAGCTGAATTTGTTAAGAAACTTCATCAACAAGTTCGGGATATTATTGAAAAGAAAACCAAGCAATATGAGCAGCAAGCAAACAAGGGTCGAAGGAGAGTTGTCTTTGAGCCGGGAGATTGGGTGTGGTTGCACATGAGAAAAGAAAGGTTTCCAGCCCAACGGAAATCCAAATTGATGCCTCGAGGAGATGGGCCATTTCAAGTAGTTAAGAGGATCAATGATAATGCTTATCAACTAGACCTCCCAGGTGAGTTTAATGTTAGTGCAACCTTTAATGTTGCTGATTTATCTCCTTTTGATGTAGGTGACGATTTGGGGACAAATCACTTTAAAGAGGGAGGGACTGATATGACCATCAAGAACAAGGACCCGGAGAAGTACCCAAGTGGCCCCATTACACGTGCACGGGCCACGGAGTTTCAATCAGCCATGGAAAGCTTGTTTACAACAAGCCATTAACGTGAGAAAGAAGAAATAATAAGGGAGGAATGCCTTACCTTGCTCATGCATGCATTTGATTGAGAATTTAAGTATTTCAAACTTCATTCATGCATTTAGTTAAATTCAATAAAGTTAGTTCTTTAATTAAACTAGTTCATTCATTTAACTAGTTCACTCAATTAACTAAATCTTTAATTGTTTCATGCATATATTATTTTAAGTTTGAATAAATCCTTTGTGTGTGTCTAGGTTCATGTGACGTGTGGATTAAAGAAGAGACTTTTCAACTTCAACTTGGAAACAAGTCATTGTTGACCATCTTTACACATGCAAACAAGGCAATTGAAGGCAATTCAAGGCTAAATTCTTTACATCTTTTCAAGGTTGTTCATCTTCTTAGAGTAACAAAGCATTTAAGCTTCATAATTCACCTATTCAAGGTTGAAATTATGAACCAATGAAGGCCATTCACGTTCAAGAGAAGGGACATGCAATAATCACCATTCAAATTATGCATTCAAGGCCTTTATTTATCATTTTTGAAGGCTGATCATATTCCACAAATGGGAAAGTAATGAAGGTTGGTTTAATATCATTTACTCATCAAATTAAGTGATAAAATCATCAAGGAATTCAAAGAGACAAGCTAATTTGGATGTGTGGGATGTCTACATTCATCCTATGTCCACATTCATTCTCTTTTATCCATTTGCAAGCAAAATGAAGCAGCCCAAGAGTCACCACTCCTTTTGGACGAATTTAAGGCTAAATTCATCTCAATTTAAAGCAAAATTCATCCATCAAAAGGATAAGAAAGAAAAATTTCATTTATTTGTAGTCAATAGCATTTAGATGAGCATTCATCTCTCTTTTGTGTCACTTTTCATATGGTGACTAGCCACACTATAAATAGGCACCTTAGGTTCATTTGTAAGCACTTTTTTTGGAGAATATAAACCTTTGAAAGATTGCTTTCATCTTGTTCTTGCGAGAACTCTATCGGCTTCAAGTTGTGCTTGTAGTCTTCTATCCATTTCATTTTGCTATAACGTTGGTTCCAAGCTCTCTTATAGCTTGCGGGTCACGTTCCACACTCCTCCACCTTGACTCCATCAAAGTATATTGTTGGTTCCTAGCTCGTTATAGCTAGCGGGTCACAATTTGCTATCCTTGCAACCATACAAATCCACGCCGCCTTTAGCATCTACCATCACTCCTTTGATTTACATCTTTCCATGATTATCATCCTTCATCCTTATCCACCATACTTTCCAAATTACCTATCCAATTCCTTTCTTCATTAATTTTTTTATTATATTGTTATTCATCTCACATGTATGTTTTATAATATCTTAGAGTTCAAAGCATAGCAAAGAATAATTCTTACTAGAATCACGATCGGGCACATCTATATGACTCGGGTCACATTACCGGGTTCATATCAACCAACATTTGAAAACCAATTTAAAAACGTAGAACCACTCACTGACTTTTCCAAGCTCAAAAACTCTAGCCGATCAATCCACCAAGCTATCCGGATTCGTTCCCGAGGCTTCACCAACACAATTCCTAGTCTCTAAACAATCAAACACACTCTATTAATCACCAAAACAACCACAAACCAATGATGTAACTTACAACACCAATTAAGCATCAAATCAAGCCAAGAACACCCACAAAACTCTCATTTTCGAGCAGCTCATATGCACAACAAAAAACCATCGATTCCAACACTTGTAACACACCTAAAAGCTTCCAAAACAACCCCAAAACATCAACCAACCATCAGCCAACAAGTTCTCACCCAAAACAGCCCTAAAACCAACCTTAAACCCTTCTAAAACACCCAACAAAACCCAAATCCAGAAATCAACATAAAACCAAGTAAAAATCACATATGTTGGACCATTTTAGTTCTTAATAACATAAATAATGATAAGAAATCAAAAGCTTCAACATTGGACAACAATGTTTGGATTTTAAACTTAAAAGCTCAAAAACCCAAAACATAAAACAGTTGGTTTCATGGAAAACTAAATACATGGGGACAAAGAGGAAGGTGAGGACAACTCGAAAGTGTTATGACCTTTTAAAAATCACCAAGGATGATGGAGGGAGGAGATGGAATAGTAACTTCAATGGTGGGAGGGGTTTTCACGTTGGAAGTGTTTGGAGGTAGAAGATGATAGCATTTATGGGTGTTTGAAATAACAGAAAGGGTTTTATTTTACAAATCCAAGTATTTACAAATTTGCCATTAATGAGAAATGGTCATCTTCCACTATTCAAAAATCCATGGATATTTTAGGTTTTAAATCAAAATCGGGTCCAACATATTAAATAAATTTTAAAATGAAAAGCGAAATCTCGAAACATTATCTTAATTATTTAATTCACCTGACCCCCAAACTCGGGTGTTATAGTGAACTTGGCAAACAATTGATGTTCTCGGAGCGTTTGAAGCACAATCTGAAGATGACCAGCAGGTTCTTCCTTGTTCCAGGAATAGACAAGGATGTCGTCGATAAAAACAACAACGAATTTATCGAGATAAGGTTTGAATACTTAATTCACCAGATCCATGAACGCTGAAGGGGTATTCGTTAAACCGAATGGCATTACCAGAAATTCGTAATGTCCATATCGAGTTCGGAAAGCAGTTTTGGGCACATCTTCTTCTTTCACCCTCATTTGATAGTAACTGGATCGGATATCAATCTTGGAGAATACGACTGCGTGTTTGAGTGGATCGAACAAATCATCGATCCTAGGCAGAGGATATTTGTTTTTGATCGTTACTTTGTTCAGCTACCAGTAATCGATACAAAGCCGCATCGTATCGTCCTTTTTTCACGAAAAGGATAGGAGCACCCAGGGAGATATACTGGGTTGGATGAATCCTTTGATCTTGAGTTCTTGGATTTGCTTCTTCAATTCTTTTAGTTCAATATGTTCCATACGATAGGGCGTAATGGACACAAGATTAGTCTCGAGTTAAACTTCGATCTTGAATTCAACTTCTCGAGTTGGAGGTAGGTCATGGAGTTCCTCGGGAAAAACATCAATGAACTCATATAAAATTAGCATTTCAAGCAAACCGAAATCAAACTCATCTTGTAAAGCCATAGTAGCAAAAATAGATGTCGGTTTCTTGTCTATCAACATAATGGATTCTTTTCCTAAACCCTGCAAGTACAATATTCGATTTTGACAATCTACCCATGCTTCATGTTTTCCGAACCAATCTAGTCCTAAAACTCGATCGAACTCACATTTAGGTAACACGTATAGATCTCAAAAGAAATGAACATTTCCAATGTTTATTCAGCAATCTCTACAAATCAAGGTACTCAGTAAGTTTCCTCCTATTGGATTTGAGACTATGAGGCTCATTTTCACTATTTTAGGTTTCAAGTTTTGTTCATCTAACAGATATGAACATATAAAACAATGTATTGATCCCGATTCTATCAAAGCGTAATAGGTCTAAGGTTCAGTTCTACCGTACTCGCAATGACATCGGGAGATTCTTCATCTTCTTTGTCACGAATATGGTAGACACGAGCTGGGGCTCGGGATTCTTGGTGAGTTGGAGCTCTTGAATGGATAGACTTTCCTTTCCCCTGATTACCCGACTGAGCTTGCCTCGGGTTTTTTTTTCCGACTAGATGGTACAAAGCTTGGATTAGAAGAATGTCGAGCAGGAGCTTGGTCATTTTTCATTGGGCAGTCCCGAACATAGTGGTCATCACACCACAAGAAAAACATAGATTAGACTAGATTCGACGCTGGCTGAAATGTTGTTTCTGACAGAACTTGCAAGTAGGGACTTTCTCCGCATTTCCCGCGTTGTTAACAGAGACAACTAAGATGGCCATCTTACTCGAGTGTTGAGACTTATATGGAAAGTTACTTCGAGTAACAGGAACATAGGTGAAGGATATTTCTTTTTTTTTTTGTTTAGACTTCTTTGACCGGCTAGACTTCTCGTCACCCTTTCGCTTCTTATCAACCCAATAACCGCTCTTTTGTTTCTCCGAGGTTCTCAGTTTAGATTTGGTGGCGATAGCTCGATTGAAAAGAGTTTGGAAGTTTGTAATATCAAGGGCGGTAAACATCAGACTCAATTCATCGCTCAGCTCGTCGATGAACATTCGGCACTTGTCTTTCTCTGTTCTAATGTATTACGAGCCATATTTGTAGTATTTGTAGAAATCGACAACATATTGTTCAATCGGCCGATTGGCCTATTACAAATATAAGAACTTCTTTCAGCGATCCGCCAGATATTGTTCACTAATGTATTTATTGTTGAATTCATCAACAAAGATTTTCCACGTTATTGACTTGGTAGAGGCGGTCAGGGTTGTGGTCTCCCACCAACTTAGGGCTTCATTGGCTAAAAGTGCAACAACACATTCAAGTTTAGTCTCGTCCGAGCATTGATGTTGTTTGGTCAGAATTTGTGTTGTTCTTTTGAGCCAGTGTTCAGCTTCTTCTCGCTTCTCCTTGTTCGCGTCGGTGAATTTAAAAGCTCGATGTTGTGCAAGCTTGTCAAATAGAGCTCGACTCAGGGAAGAAACAACGGGAGCCAATTGTTCACGTCTTATGTTCGTCACAAGTTGATCGAACATCTCCTTCAAACTAAGGAGACATTATCGTTAGGCAGATTGGAGTGTCAGATTTTTAATAGGTGGAAGAGCTTGTTCTCAAGGTTACACTAGAGGTTTTTCAGGTTGAACCGAGGTTGCATATTGACATTGTCCCCGTTATTTGACGATCCATTGGGACATTCATTTTCCCGGGCTAGATTAGTTGCAGAATTCTATTAAGAATTCAAACAGGTTGAAGTTAGAGAGCTGTAAAGTGTCCACAAGTTCAATATTTCATGCACATTCCATCTCATATTATTGTTGTTTTTAAGCACATCTTAAGCATAATTAGAACCATGCATTGCATTTTACAGTATTTCTTTGCTTTGCCATGTTCTTATAGATTATCTTTTATTTGCTGACGAAAAGATATTGTTTTAGTGTACTTTTGGTTTTAGGTACTAAAGGCAAACAGGGGAAAGAGGAGCTAAGGATGTAATGCTGAGACAGCGAACCAGGGAACTGTACTGATGCAGATCCAATCAGAGACATCACCTACCGAGTAGCTGTTGTCGCCAACCGCGTCGCCCACGAAAACAAAAATATGGAGTTGGAGAACCGAAGTACGATTTGTATAGCAGAAAATCATGATTCTATCGGTGTTGTCCACTCATTTTTCCGACGTCTGAAGCAACGGACAGAGCTGCCAAAGCGAAATCTTGAGATTTCTTGCGGGACAAGGCAACATGATTGTAACCCCCTTAACCCGGCCCGGACGGTTGACCCGAATTAAGAAAGTCACACGGGGAAAACCAAAGTCAACCCAAAAGTCAACCTTGATTAACGACCCTTTTTTTTCTTTTTAATCTTGTCTAGATGCACATTAACCTTAGATGGGATCATGCAAACAGCATACTCAAAGATCACAAACATCAAAGATCAAACAGGGACCCAATTGAACATTTTAAGAGGTGGAAGAGCTTGTTCTCAAGGTTACACTAGAGGTTTTTAAGGTTGAACCAAGGTTGCATATTGACATTGTCCCCGTTATTTGACGATCCGTTCGGACATTCATTTTCCCGGGCTAGATTAGTTGCAGAATTCTATTAAGAATTCAAACAGGT
The DNA here is from genome assembly GCA_958450335.1 of Hibiscus tridactylites. Classification (NCBI taxonomy): domain Eukaryota; kingdom Viridiplantae; phylum Streptophyta; class Magnoliopsida; order Malvales; family Malvaceae; genus Hibiscus; species Hibiscus tridactylites. Next base: position 31,681,837 of record OY288289.1, read on the forward strand.
TGAAGTTAGAGAGCTGTAAAGTGTCCACAAGTTCAATATTTCATGCACATTCCATCTCATATTATTGTTGTTTTTAAGCACATCTTAAGCATAATTAGAACCATGCATTGCATTTTACAGTATTTCTTTGCTTTGCCATGTTCTTATAGATTATCTTTTATTTGCTGAAGAAAAGATATTGTTTTAGTGTACTTTTGGTTTTAGGTACTAAAGGCAAACAGGGGAAAGAGGAGCTAAGGATGTAATGTTGAGGCAACGAACAAGGGAACTGTACTGATGCAGATCCAATCAGAGACAGCACCTACCGAGTAGCTGTTGTCTCCAACCGCGTCGCCCACGAAAACAAAAATATGGAGTTGGCGAACCGAAGTACGATTTGTATAGCAGAAAATCATGATTCTATCGGTGTTGTCCACTCATTTTTCCGACGTCTGAAGCAACGGACAGAGCTGCCAAAGCGAAATCTTGAGATTTCTTGCGGGACAAGGCAACATGATTGTAACCCCCTTAACCCGGCCCGGACGGTTGACCCGAATTAAGAAAGTCACACGGGGAAAACCAAAGTCAACCCGAAAGTCAACCTTGATTAACGACCCTTTTTTTCTTTTCAATCTTGTCTAGATGCACATTAACCTTAGATGTGATCATGCAAACAGCATACTCAAAGATCACAAACATCAGAGATCAAATAGGGACCCAATTGAACATTTTACAACTTTAGGGACCAAATTGTAAATTCTGAAAACTTTAAGGACTTAACCAGATTATAAGTTACCAACATAAAATTAATCAGGTTTCATGCTTCTCTGCCAAATTTCAGCTCAAACGGACATCCCAAACTCATACAATTGCACAAACAAGTTTCAGGACCAAAATGCAAACATTCTGAAATATTTAACCGCCCATGTCAGCCCCAACGGTCACCCTTTCCGAAACGGGCAGAGCCCGTTTCGAAACACGGGGCCGTTCCGCAACGCGTACCGCAACGGGGGACTAGCAGTAGCCAAACCGTTCCGGAACGGTGGCACCCGTTTCGGACGCCTGGGTTTATGCAGGGCACCCGTTCCGAAACGGTGTCAACTGTTCCGAAACGCCCTGCCCAGATTGCAGCATTTTGCTCACTCAAACACACAATTGACCATCCAATCATGCCCCAAAAGCCACCAAACTTTACCAACATGCAATTCAACATCAATGAGACATACTTGCATCAACAATTCATCAAAATAACATCATATATGAAAAGCCCCAAATCTAAAGGCATGCTTTCTACACAAGCAACCATTTAAGCACAACCTTTCCAAAACAATCTCATTAAAGCCAAATCATGATTCAGCAACATTAACAACAACATTAAAACATCCTTGTCCGAACATATACGAACACATACACATTAACCCGAAAGATTCTACCCCCATTGCCTTTATTAACTATAGCTATTCACCGAGACATACATCTCAAATGGAGTCCTCCTTGAATCCCTTGCCTCTCGCTGTCCAAACTTCACGAATCTGCATTGATGGACAAAATGGAGCGTAAGCACATAATGCTTAGTGAGGAATGCTCAAAACCAAAACACCATCAATGCAGCGGGTCACAAAACACTTTTAAAACAAACCCGATTTGTTACCAAGCAAAGTTTGAAAACTCTTTTTCAACATCATGCTTAAACCATGCATTGCACATACATGAAACCAACCCTTAGCTTAGCAAGCTAAGAAAACCTTTTCAAAGAACAACTTACAAAATCATCCATTTAACCATTCCATGCATAAACACCATATGCAAAGTTGAATCAAAACTTTGGAAAACACTTCCATTTTATATTACCCTTTCATATACTTGAACATCATTTCAAGCAAGAAACCCTTTTAAACCATTACTCAAGCAATCCAACTCATGCATTAAACAAAGACAACTTATGAATCACAACATCATCATCACATGCCTTTTAAAACAAGTCTTAGCAAGACTCCAATGCATTTAAGAGATTTCATGCACACATGCATCATTTACCAAATGATAATCAACACTTGTTCAACTTAACAAGTAACATGCATTCACAAGCATGAAACACTTTTCATGCAACCATGCATCTTTTCAAGCATCTCATGCTTCACATGCAATTATGCATCATTTCAAGCATCTCATGCTTCTTTATGATCAAAAACATTACATTGGCTTCCAAGTGATCAACCACATCCACTTTTCAACACAACACCCTATCGGATACGCGGATCACAAGCGTTGTCCCCACGCTCCATACACCCTACCAATCCAAGGTCTCCCAAATGGACTTTTAAACACCATTTGACCTTACAAGCCTAAGGTTCCCATGTATGGACTTTTAAACACCATACAACCTTAGCTTTTCCCGAGGTTCCCATGCATGGACTTTTAAACACCATACAACCTCAACATGCACGAGGTTCCCCTGTATGGACTTTTAAACACCATACAACCTTTGCATCACCGATTGGTAGTTGTATAACATCACTAACGAGATCCGGGACACCCCACACAAGATCCACACATGGACTTACACCGCCATTGTGATCTTAACAAGCACAAGGTTCCCATATATGGACTTTTAAACACCATATAACCTTTGCTTAACCAAGTTCCTCGAATGGGCATCAACCTCCATTATGACCTTAACCATCTCTTTAGGATACTTGAAGGGAGTTTACCGGTCCACTCTTGACCACTCCACCTCCAAGGCGACTTAATTCACGGTGCACCCAATCCTATAGCCGGCTAACTATATCCGATCAACGAACCAAGAACCACTTTCATCACTTGCCAATATAAACATCTTACCATGATAATCCAATGATTCACATGCATAATCATAATGCAAAAACCATCATTTATCTTAACCAATAACCAACCATGGACTTACAAACAACATGTTGTTCTTAAATAAACAAGGCTTACACAAGGACTTTCAACCACCTTTGTAACCTTAAGCATCACTTACCAATGTACATCATTAACAACAATAATCCTCTTTTTTTAAGCATCACACAAAAGCCATTAAACAACATGCAACACTATGCATCAAAACCACAATTTCCATATACAAAACCAAGGATCTCTTACCTTGAACATCCTTCTCAAATGGCTTCCAAAACCAGCATTAAACCATGCTAAAATATACTTTCAAAACAGATTTAAACCATGTAAAACACATGCATTTCAATCATCAACCACAATTGCTTAAAAGCCAATTTCATAACACAATTCAAGAGCGAAAATCCATTCACTTACTCTTGAGCATAGCAAAGTTGTTTAGACTTAAACTAAGCTCCCAAAACCTTCAAACCTTGGTTTAAAAGCTAAAAACCCAACTTCACTCACCGATACACAAAACAAGGCTAGCCAACAAGCCTTCCAAGCATCTGAAACCTTCCGCAACACCTCTAAAGCTCACGGATCAAACTCCCCTGTTTCAAGCACACAAAAACAGAGCATTAATGCATCATTATGCATTAAGAACACCAGCAACAAGACTCAACTCGCTGCTCATCACAAATCCAACAATTTGGCTACCAAACACAACCGAAATCACCTCCAAACACTTCCAAAACTTAACCCAGCCAAGATCCATCACTTCTAACCATTTTTAAACATCAATTAACATCCAAAATGATCACAAACACGTCCTTATACCTCCAGGTATAACAGATCACCAAAAACACTCCAAAAACAACCAAGAACTCAAGCCAAACTTAGGAAATTCAACCTATCTGGGATTGCATTAATTAAACCTCAACTTCTAATCAATTTAGCATTCATTTAACATCAATTTGACACTTCAAAACACTGCCCAAACATATCACACGAAAATTTCACCAAAAATCACCAAATCTTGCATTTTAAGCCAAAATCAAGATATCAATTGAAAAGCCTTTAACAAATCACAAATCAAGGATTGAGAACTTAGGAATTTCAGTAAAGAACTGATAGTTTAGAGGAGAAGGACGTTCTTACCTCCAAACTTGAGTTTCTCCTTTTTAGAGCCAAAAAGCTTGATGAAACAACTTGCAAATTGAGTGGTTTTGTTGATGAGATGATTAGGAATCAAAAGAGAGTTGAAATGAGTGATTTAGATGACAAAATCAGAGAAGAAAATCTGGAGAAATGTGTTTGGGTTGAGAGAAAATGAGAGAAAAGGAAAATTGAGAGAAAATAGAAAAGTTAGTTATGAAATGGTAAAATGATTTCCCTTCACATTTCATAAATTTTAAAATCAGAAAAAATCCTTAAAATATCTTAGAAAAATCTGGAGAAACTCTTTTTGGAATAATAGCTCCTTAAAGATTCAAAGTTTCAATCCTTTATAAAACAGTCACGCAACTTTCAAAAATTACATTTTGGTCACTAGCCAAAATGTCAACCTTCCGAACCTCATTTTCCAAAATTGATTTCACAGTTCACTTAATTATATTAAAAGATGATTTTAGAACATTTTTCCATGTTTTTAATGCAACCCGAACTAGGCTTTCCTAAATTCACTCTTATATATTCGATCAGCACTTTGACCGAACCGGTCAACGCCCAAAACTTCTGAGCCCAAAACCGGGGCGTTACAACTCTCCCCCCCTTAGGAAATTTCGTCCTCGAAATTTCAACCGGCGAAAAGAGAACCACAACCTTCTCAAATCTCACACAAGGCAACACAAAAGCCTCAACCAACACTGAACACTTTCCACACAAAACACCACCGAACCCAACACCACCACATGCTGTTCACTAAATCCAGAACACACAAAGATAGCCACAACTTAACCTTTCACATAACCGGACTGTACATTGTTGAGTGTGTAAAAGTTCTATTATTTACACCCTTTTTAACCCATATTTCTGCTGCATTCAAGCATCATTGCATTGCATTTAGGTTAGTTTTCAATAAAACATCACAATTATATAAAAGGCACGGATTCTACTAAAAGATGGTGTATTTTGCAGGTAGCTGCCATGGTTGACGATGAAGGCAGGCGCAGGGCAGATAAGTAGGAGAGCTGAACTGGACAAGCAGCTGAAGAAGACGAACCTGTCATGGACCTGTCGTGACAGCATGGTGACAGCAGATTTATGAAGAGGAAAAGTCAAGTGGACCTCGATAGATAGAGAAAAATCTGCTCGTCTGTCGTGTGGAAGCCAAATAATTTTCCAAGCCCCGGATCAAAAGATATGTCAAGCCAAAGCTCAAGGAAAGGAATTCCCACAAAATAGGGATGCGGCTGGAAAGTAGGAGACTTTAGAGATTTAGTCTTTATTAGAATCTTACTTTTAATTAAAGTTGTAATCCTTGTTACCTTAGATAACTTGAGCCCAAAGCTTATATAAGGGCATAGATTTAACCTAGGAGCATAAACCGATTACCCTAGAACCGAAACCAAACCCCTGCCGTCCACCCGTCACCGACATGTTCTAAACTCCCCCTAGGGCCACGGGTTGTTTTGTAAAGTAGTTGCAAGGGTTGCTTTGTTTTAGGATTTTTCAAGTTCAATAAAATAAACTTCAAGTTCTTTTATCTTGGTTTTAATATCTTGCAAGAGCATCGGGAGAGCATTGTGAGGTTATCTATTTACTTAGCATCGGGAGAGTTAAGTATACGAAAGAGATAAAAGCGCGTTCTCTAGTTTATAGTTGAACCATCTCGTGCTTAGGGATAAGGCGAGGTTAAGTGGCTAAGGAAGAATTCATACACATCGGTGTTCATCCTTCGATTCACGCCGGGAGGTATCATCAAAGACGTGTTCATCGACAGACTTGTGCCTAGGGATAGGGCAAGGCAGATCTGGGATTCTTGCCAAGCTTGAAGTATGGAGTTGGTGTGTCTGCTGCCGCGACTGCCCACGGACAGACGTCGCGACAGGTGCTGTCGGCGACGGGAGCAACGACAGAACAGGAGATCCTAAGCAATTCAATACCTGCACTACTGAGCAATTCAATACCAGCCCATTCTCTCTATCTTGATATTCCAATCCTTTTATTTATGTTTTTATCATATTATTCTCGTGACAATTCTAAACTATTTCCTTTACTTCGTGCAGTAAATCAAGGTGAAGTCATTAGCCCAATCCCTGTGGAGACGATATCCGATACTTAGTATCACTTTACTACTTGCGTCGTGTACACTTGCACTACAATTGCGATAAACTATTTTACACGCAATATACACAGCCCCAACATCAACCTGAAGAACTTCAGCTCTTACAGCACACATCACTGTAACACACAACTCCCAAGACCTGTTTACACAGAGACAACAACCAATCCAATTCAGCCACTATGCAAACTTCTATGCTTCTAAAACTCTTGCAAACTCCCAAACCTCTTCCAAGGATTTCCCAACAAGCAAAAATCCTTAAGCAACAACTGCTTACCCAAACTCCTCAACGAATGCTGATAATCCTTTACATCTGCCGCTAACATTACCATAACGACTCACCAGAACTACTCACCCAGACTCCAAGAATTACATTACAACCCCAACTTGACTCCGTCAGCCGTTCCACACACCACCAGCTGACTTCAAACGGAACTTTCTTAACCACAACCAGCCAACCACTTCTCACAAGAACCCAAACAACCAACAAAAGCCTTCGATCTTTCATAATCCTTCCACTTCAAACTTCAACCATAACACTTGTCTTACAAGGACATCGCCCAACCTGCCATACATACCAACTCCTCAACTCCTCAAAGGTTGCTAAGAACCAGCACTTACAAACACAACCCTTCCACAACAACTTAAATACTAGGCTACTTCAGGACTTGGGAACACAACCACTAAACTGCAACATCCTTAGCACCAAGGAACTGCCACTTCCACTTAGCTATTCAAACCACTTAACTGATTCTAACCTCAACCGGTACTCCTCACCACCAAACCACTAAACTCTTTAAGCAACAAACACTATCCTTCTACCACAGGCTATACCACTCTCACCATTGCTAGCAACTAGCTTAATATTACTTCTAACTCTCACTCAGCACCAAAACAACCTCTAAAAACCCATCATCCAACCTAACCTAACCAAAGCACTAACAGATTCGATTAGTTATTAGCGAGTGTGAACATCGTATGCATGATCACCTACATGCCCTATCAATGCCTGATGTACATGCATGCAAAACCTCTAATGTCATGCCACATGTATGCATGGACCAACATATATAATATAGCATATAACAATGATTTTAACTGTGCATGAATGCCAGTTCACACCCTCCAATAACATCCTCAAAATCCGTCTAAGAACAACCTCCTACCTCACTTCTAGCTTATCTAACTCCATCATACCAACAACCATTAACCACCAGATACTCACTAAGCCTTCTTCACACCAAAGATGCTACCAAAACTACAACTATTACCCCAACCTGCTAGCAACAAGACTAAACTTATCACGCAAGAAAAACCAACCGAAACCATACTAAGGTAACTAGAGCAAAGATTACTTAACAAGGTTACCTGAAAACACAACACCACCCTGAAGCTTCATCAGACAAGCTCTCTTCCTTGCGGAACCATCATCCTCCTGCCGCACCACTGCAGCACAAGCTAACACACTGAGATCACCACCAACTCCTTGCGGTAAAGAACCTTGGCTATTCTGAGCCAACATCAAACAATCACGCCTCATGTGACCAGCAGACCCACATTTCCAGCAATTCTCTTTTCCCAAATTCTTCACAACCTTCTACTCTTTCTGCCACCTCTGAACCTTGCCTCGGCCGTGCCCACGACCTTCCAGAGACCCTTTGGCTATCACTGAAGCTGATTTCACCCCAAGAGGACAATCACGCTTCACATGCACTTTAGAATCACAATTCCAACAAGCACCCGCGCCCCAACAACCTCCAACATGGCGCCTTTCACAACGGTCACACACCGGTGGCTGAGCTTCTACTCTTTGCTCAAGCAACACTTGCTCCACAACAGCACTACCTTCACCTTGCTTAACCATTGGAAACTTCTCTCCAAGATACCTCTCATAAAAGGAAGATACAAAGAAATCCCAATCAATATCATGGATACGTGACGCCACCGCCACAGATGTCCACCAGGCACATGCATCCTCCAGCATCAAAGAAACAACACTCCCCAGCTTACAGGCATAATCACAACCCTTCTGATCCAGAATCAGAATCACACTGGCCAACCAGGCCCCAAACATCTCCGGTGAAGAACCATGATACTCCACAGCACCCAAATCCAACAAACGCTGCTTCGGCAAACCCACACATTCCACAGCCAGCACATCCACTGACTTTACCTTTACCACAGCCTGAGATGTTCCCAACACCTCCTGAACAACAGATGATGAACTCTTCATCACAGAACCAACTTCTTTCCTTTGCCTTACCACTTCAACTCCAGGCACAGAAGACTGAGACAAAACACCTCTACAAAAGGGTGAATTCCATGCCTTAACAACCTGCCCCAAGGCAGCAACCATCTTACCCAACTGCCATTCTTCCATCGACTTTGCCATACTACTAACAACAACAAACAATCACAACAAACAAACAAACCAGTTAGACCAGCTTTAAGCAAGGATTCAAACTCCAACTCCAAATAACACAATAGCTATAATAATAAGGCAATGGGTATCCCGAATCCTCCCCTTTACATGACATAACAGTCAACACGAACATGGATAACACAACATCAAGCTTATCAAACAACATACTTTGATCATGCTTACATCGAACAACATCCACTTGCAACAGCATATTATCAACATAACATACTCATAGCACTTTCATCATGCATAACACCAGCTCACAATATTAGCACATATCCACATAAGCTCAACCAAGACTCATAACCATAAAGCATGCTTGAAAACATCAACAACATGCTCAGAAACATCAACAATTTGCTCAGAAACACGTGTTTCAACCAACTTTCAACCACACATCAAGGTAAACATCAAACACACATCACAACAACTTACCGTCTTCCCCAAGCATTCGCAACTCAGCTCTGATACCACCAAATGTAACCCCCTTAACCCGGCCCGGACGGTTGACCCGAATTAAGAAAGTCACACGGGGAAAACCAAAGTCAACCCGGAAGTCAACCTTGATTAACGACCCTTTTTTTCTTTTTAATCTTGTCTAGATGCACATTAACCTTATATGTGATCATGCAAACAGCATACTCAAAGATCACAAACATCAGAGATCAAACAGGGACCCAATTGAACATTTTACAACTTTAGGGACCAAATTGTAAATTCTGAAAACTTTAAGGACTTAACCAGATTATAAGTTACCAACTTAAAATTAATCAGGTTTCATGCTTCTTTGCCAAATTTCAGCTCAAACGGACATCCCAAACTCATACAATTGCACAGACAAGTTTCAGGACCAAAATGCAAACATTCTGAAACATTTAACCGCCCATGTCAGCCCCAACGGTCACCCGTTCCGAAACAGGCAGAGCCCGTTTCGAAACACGGGGTCGTTCCGCAACGCGTACCGCAACGGGGGACTGGCAGTAGCCAAACCGTTCTGGAACGGTGGCACCCGTTTCGGACGCCTGGGTTTATGCAGGGCACCCGTTCCGAAACGGTGTCAACTGTTCCGAAAAGCCCTGCCCAGATTGCAGCATTTTGCTCACTCAAACACACAATTGACCATCCAATCATGCCCCAAAAGCCACCAAACTTTACCAACATGCAATTCAACATCAATGAGACATACTTGCATCAACAATTCATCAAAATAACATCATATATGAAAAGCCCCAAATCTAAAGGCATGCTTCCTACACAAGCAACCATTTAAGCACAACCTTTCCAAAACAATCTCATTAAAGCCAAATCATGATTCAGAAACATTAACAACAGCATTAAAACATCCTTGTCCGAACATATACGAACACATACACATTAACCCGAAAGATTCTACCCCCATTGCCTTTATTAACTATAGCTATTCACCGAGACATACATCTCAAATGGAGTCCTCCTTGAATCCCTTGCCTCTCGCTGTCCAAACTTCACGAATCTGCATTGATGGACAAAAAGGAGCGTAAGCACATAATGCTTAGTGAGGAATGCTCAAAACCAAAACACCATCAATGTAGCGGGTCACAAAACACTTTTAAAACAAACCCGATTTGTTACCAAGCAAAGTTTAAAAACTCCTTTTCAACATCATGCTTAAACCATGTATTGCACATACATGAAACCAACCCTTAGCTTAGCAAGCTAAGAAAACCTTTTCAAAGCACAACTTACAAAATCATCCATTTAACCATTCCATGCATAAACACCATATGCAAAGTTGAATCAAAACTTTGGAAAACACTTCCATTTCATATTACCCTTTCATATACTTGAACATCATTTCAAGCAAGAAACCCTTTTAAACCATTACTCAAGCAATCCAACTCATGCATTAAACAAAGACAACTTATGAATCACAACATCATCATCACATGCCTTTTAAAACAAGTCTTAGCAAGACTCCAATGCATTTAAGAGATTTCATGCACACATGCATCATTTACCAAATGATAATCAACACTTGTTCAACTTAACAAGTAACATGCATTCACAAGCATTAAACACTTTTCATGCAACCATGCATCTTTTCAAGCATCTCATGCTTCACATGCAATTATGCATCATTTCAAGCATCTCATGCTTCTTTATGATCAAAAACATTACATTGGCTTCCAAGTGATCAACCACATCCACTTTTCAACTCAACACCCGATCGGATACGCGGATCACAAGCGTTGTCCCCACGCTCCATACACCCTACCAATCCAAGGTCTCCCAAATGGACTTTTAAACACCATTTGACCTTACAAGCCTAAGGTTCCCATGTATGGACTTTTAAACACCATACAACCTTAGCTTTTCCCGAGGTTCCCATGCATGGACTTTTAAACACCATACAACCTCAACATGCACGAGGTTCCCATGTATGGACTTTTAAACACCATACAACCTTTGCATCACCGATTGGTAGTTGTATAACATCACTAACGAGATCCGGGACACCCCACACAAGATCCACACATGGACTTACACCGCCATTGTGATCTTAACAAGCACAAGGTTCCCATATATGGACTTTTAAACACCATATAACCTTTGCTTAACCAAGGTCCTCGAATGGGCATCAACCTCCATTATGACCTTAACCATCTCGTTAGGATACTTGAAGGGAGTTTACCGATCCACTCTTGACCACTCCACCTCCAAGGTGACTTAATTCACGGTGCACCCAATCCTATAGCCGGCTAACTATATCCGATCAACGAACGAAGAACCACTTTCATCACTTGCCAATATAACCATCTTACCATGATAATCCAATGATTCACATGCATAATCATAATGCAAAAACCATCATTTATCTTAACCAATAACCAACCATGGACTTACAAACAACATGTTGTTCTTAAATAAACAAGGCTTACACAAGGACTTTCAACCACCTTTGTAACCTTAAGCATCACTTACCAATGTACATCATTAACAACAATAATCCTCTGTTTTTTAAGCATCACACAAAAGCCATTAAACAACATGCAACACTATGCATCAAAACCACAATTTCCATATACAAAACCAAGGATCTCTTACCTTGAGCATCCTTCTCAAATGGCTTCCAAAACCAGCATTAAACCATGCTAAAATATACTTTCAAAACATATTTAAACCATGCAAAACACATGCATTTCAATCATCAACCACAATTGCTTAAAAGCCAATTTCACAACACAATTCAAGAGCGAAAATCCATTCACTTACTCTTGAGCTTAGCAAAGTTGTTTAGACTTAAACTAAGCTCCCAAAACCTTCAAACCTTGGTTTAAAAGCTGAAAACCCAACTTCACTCACCGATACACAAAACAAGGCTAGCCAACAAGCCTTCCAAGCATCCGAAACCTTCCGCAACACCTGTAAAGCTCACGGATCAAACTCCCATGTTTCAAGCACACAAAAACAGAGCATTAATGCATCATTATGCATTAAGAACACCAGCAACAAGACTCAACTCGCTGCTCATCACAAATCCAACAATTTGGCTACCAAACACAACCGAAATCACCTCCAAACACTTCCAAAACTTAACCCAGCCAAGATCCATCACTTCTAACCATTTTTAAACATCAATTAACATCCAAAATGATCACAAACACGTCCTTATACCTCAAGGTATAACAGATCACCAAAAACACTCCAAAAACAACCAAGAACTCAAGCCAAACTTAGGAAATTCAACCTATCCGGGATTGCATTAATTAAACCTCAACTTCTAATCAATTTAGCATTCATTTAACATCAATTTGACACTTCAAAACACTGCCTAAACATATCACACGAAAATTTCACCAAAAATCACCAAATCTTGCATTTTAAGCCAAAATCAAGATTTCAATTGAAAAGACTTTAACAAATCAAAAATCAAGGATTGAGAACTTAGGAATTTCAGTAAAGAACTGATAGTTTAGAGGAGAAGGACGTTCTTACCTCCAAACTTGAGTTTCTCCTTTTTAGAGCCAAAAAGCTTGATGAAACAACTTGCAAATTGAGAGGTTTTGTTGATGAGATGATTAGGATTCAAAAGAGAGTTGAAATGAGTGATTTAGATGACAAAAACAGAGAAGAAAATCTGGAGAAATGTGTTTGGGTTGAGAGAAAATGAGAGAAAAGGAAAATTGAGAGAAAATAGAAAAGTTAGTTATGAAATGGTAAAATGATTTCCCTCCACATTTCATAAACTTTAAAAATCAGAATAAAGCCTTAAAATATCTTAGAAAAATCTAGAGAAACTCTTTTTGGAATAATAGCTCCTTAAAGATTCAAAGTTTCAATCCTTTATAAAACAGTCACGCAACTTTCAAAAATTACATTTTGGTCACTAGCCAAAATGTCAACCTTCCGAACCTCATTTTCCAAAATTGATTTCACAGTTCACTTAATTATATTAAAAGATGATTTTAGAACATTTTTACATATTTTTAATGCAACCCGAACTAGGCTTTCCTAAATTCACTCTTATATATTCGATCAGCACTTTGACCGAACCGGTCAACGCCCAAAACTTCTGAGCCCAAAACCGGGGCGTTACAATGATAAAGTCCACATTCAACTCAAAGAAGTCAGAGTTTAAAGTCATATTTAATGTGGAAAGCTAATTTTGATGACTTCTACTTCAATAAGGACTAAACCTAGCTATTGCCTATATAAACTCATTGAAATTCTAATTCAAATCATCAGAGGTCTTCACTAGGGATAGCTTAGGTTTTCTCGCCGTCGACATGTTCTAAATTTCTCTTGGGTTTGGGTTATGTTGTAATTAGTTGTGAGAACGGTTGTTTAGGTTTTAAAGTTTGTTTTTGCAATAAATACTCTGAGTTTGCTTAATTCATGTGCCTCACTTCTCCAATTAGATCCAAAAGTCCAGTTGAAGAAATCCATTGGTCGGGCACGAGTGTGTCAAACTCATGAAAGAATTAAATATGGTCTCATCATGACGATGTGTTGACTAATTCGGCTTAGACATAAGTTAGAATTTCAGGGGCTAAAAGGAGCAACCAAACGTTGACTACCTGTGTTAGGTTTACGCTGAGATTGCTAGGTATTGCCTACATCACGCAGCAACAGAATCCTAGACTATACACAGGTAGGACCACTTCAGAATTGCTTTGCCGAACTTGGAGTATCTGCCAGACTTGTCGTCGAGACTTCTCTCCATCTCACTTGCCGGGACAACGAAAGTTGCAAGAGTAGAGTTTCGCCAAGGCATCGAAAGTTGTCGTCGCCTCAATCTGCCATTACCTGTCGAGGAAGCAGATCGTTGCAGTGCAAAACAACTTGACCTATTCAACGCAGTTTCACACTAAGCAGCAGCATAACCATGCCCTCTCTATCAATCTCATTACTTCCTTTTATTGCTTGTGTTTTATTTTACTCTTCTTCTCAAACAAGCATCTTACTAGTGTATGTACTTTATTTGTGCATGAACAACAATTCGATCCAAGCTGTCCAATCCATGAGGGAGACGATATCTTGTATACTATAACTTGACAAGAGTGTGCACTTGCGCTCATAAATAGAGAACACCCAAACACTCTACAAATTTTTGGCGCCGTTGCCGGGGATTGGTAACAACAACTTTCGTTTTTAATTTCTGCACTTTTATTTTTTTCATATATTTTATTTTATTTTTATTTCTAATCATAAAAAGAATTTTACAGTTTCCTTTGCTAGTGTATGACCAGGGTGAATCCAAAAGGAGAAATCCTCTTCTACGACGATATCGAGCGTAGAGCAAGAGAACTCAAGAAGGAGATCAGAGTATCCCTAGGAAAAAAACAAAGAAGAAAAGGATAAAGCAAAGGTAAACATGGACCCACCCAACAATGCCGCAAATGGCAGAGAAGGGTAGCATGTTTTGCCACCCAAAGATCAGCAAGATCCACTAAGGCAGCAACCTCATATTCCTCCCAGACTGCCTCAAATTGTTCAAACCACTATAGATTATCTGGAACATGAGTTCAGAAGATTTGATCTGACGGTGATAGACCTGAAATTGAGGCGAACCACTTCGAGCTAAAGCATGTCATGTTTAACATGGTCAACAAGCTAGGGCAATTTGGAGGGACTGCCTCAGAAGATGCTCAACAGCACTTGGGAGGATTCCTGGACATCTGCAAAGAATTCAAAATACATGGGGTCCATCAAGATGTATTGAGGTTGAGACTATTTCCCTATTCACTGAGGGATAGGGCAAAACAATGGTTAAACAACCAGTCGGCATGGTCGTTCAACACATAGACAGAGTTGTGTAAAGATTTTCTGGGTCGATTCAGCCCGTACAATGTCATAGACAGACTACGAAACAAGATAACAGCCTTCCGACAAAGGGGTGATGAGCCGATGTATGAAGCATGGGAGCGGTACCAACAGATGTTGAACAACTGCCCGCTACATGGTCTTTTGGCTTGGACACAACTATCAATATTCTACAACGAGGTGAACTATCCAACACAGATGATGATTGATGCTTCAGCAAATGGAATCATCCTTGACAGACTACCGAAGGAGGTACTCGGATTCTAAATCAAGCTTCCAAGAATGACTACAAGTATCCAACAACCCACGGAGGCGGCGTTAGGCGGCCTGCCACTGTGAACGAGGTATAAGCGTCAAAATCTGTAAAAGCCCGCCTTGACAAGCTGACAGAGCTTGTCATAAGCATCGTGAAACCTGCTGGGAATGTCTATGAGGTAAATGATGTGGATCCATTTTGTGACGATTGTGGGGGCAACCATGATTCGAGAGGAACATCATACCTGCCTGGAACACATATAACCATGGATGGAAGAACCATCTCAACTTCTCCTGGAGCAACCCAAAGACTATTGCAAACTCACAAAAGCAACAGAGAGATTATCAGCGGTACCTGTCACGACAACTACCTCAACAACAACATAATAAAAACACTTCTTCCTTAGAATCTACCTTGTATACTTTCATATCTCGTACAAATGATTTTATTCCAAATACGAATAAATTTATTCACAAAACTGAGTCTTTCATGTATTGGACGGGAAGAAAGATGAACAACTAAGAAGCATCGATAAAAAATCTGGAGACTCAGTTCAGAAAGTTTGCTCAGGTTATCAATACTAGGCCAATGGGTAGATTACCTAGTGACACTAAAATCGCGAAAGGGAAAACCCATGAACAATGCAAAGCTATAACAAACAGAAGTAGGATAACACTACAAGACTCGTCCATGCCAGCTGCAAGAGAAACAACACATGTCGAACCAGTTCAAGCCGCCGGAAAACTTGTCGTAGCAGCACCAGACGAAAGCAACAAAGAGACAGAACAAGAACTGACATATGACACCAAGAATGAACAAGCAGATTCTGAACTAGTTACCTCTTACCAGGATAAGGTACCCCTCAAAGAAAAATGTAACGCCTTGATTTTGGGCCTAGATGTTTTGGACATCGAACCGGACCGGTCGAGCTCGGTTCGAATCGTGTAAGGTGGTTTAAGGAAATCAAGGATCGGGGTAGGATGAAAATGTAGTAAAAACTGCTAAAATCCTCTAAAAATTTGTTTAAAAGGTTGGTAAAATCAATTTTATAAAAAGATTTTTGGAAGTGGGACATTTTGAGTGGTGACGAAATTGTAAAGTTTCAAAACTGTGGGAAATGTGATTTTTAAAGGAGAAGCCAAAATCTTAGAATCTTTAGGGGGCTATATGGCGATTTAACCTTTCCTTAATATGACATGTGTTTAAAAGGGTTTTAATTAAATAGCTTTAATTGGTTTTTATTTTATCTTGAGAATTCTTTTCTCTCGAACACTCTATCAATATTTCCTAAACAATTTTCAAGAAACCCATTCTAGTTCTTCAAGATTTTGCTAAGGAAAACTTGTCATTCATTGAGGAAAGCAAGGATTGGAGGTAAATCTCGTTCTCAACCTCTAATCAAAGTTCTTTATTGAAATTCCCAAGATCTTTGGCTTCTAATTAATGTTTTTTTGTTGACTTTTCATTATAGTTTTGATTTGAGATCAAAATCTTGTAAAAATATGGTTGAAATCTTGATTTTCGAATTTGTTTTGCTAAGATCTGTTTAGGATGGATTTTAATTGAGTTCTAAGTTGGTTATTATGTTGAAATGAAGTTTTGATAACGTAGATCCCGAAATCCTTGAGTTTCTTGTTAGCTTTAAGTGAGTTTTTGAGGTGAAATGGTAGAATCGTGCTTGCTGGAGGTATAAGGATGGGTTAGGTTGTTTATTTGATGTGTTTTGGTGTTTATAATTGAATGCATGTGATGCTTGGTAAAGAATGTTCAAAGTTTTATTTGTTGTTCTTAAGTGATGCATATGAGCATGTGTTTTAAAAAGTACATTGATGCCATGAGAGGGCATGTTTTAAGTAATGACATGTGTTGATAAATGATATTTTTCCGGTTATGTGAAATGGATTAATGAATGTTGTTTTAGCTAACCTCGCTAAGATTTGTGCTTACGCTCATTAGTTTCATTAATGCAGAGAATTAGGCATTTGAGGCAGCGAGTAACCAAGGGGAATCCAAGAACTTTTGTCTAGCAAAGTATGTGGATTTACTTTGGTGTAATAAGAGGCAATGGGTGGGATTTCTACTCTTGGATGTTTGAAGATATTGTTAATTACTTTGGGCATGTTTGGTTGCTTAACTTTGGTTTGTAAATGGCCATTGAGGATTGATTTTTGTTTGAATGTTGATTTTAGCTTTGTATGGCTTTGAAAGACTAGAGAGCATGCCTATAGTTCCAATGCATGCATGAATGATTCCATGTTTCAGCTTATTATTTGTATAGTTGATCTTTGATGCTTACACATGTTGTATGGATGCTGTGACATGAATTGGAATGTTTTCGGGGGTGTTTATGAGTGAAAAACTAGCAATTTGTGTAGTTGCAGGGCAAGGCGTATCGGAACACACTTACCTATTTCGAAACAGTGGCCTGAAATGGCCATGGGGTTTTGGAACGGGTAGGAACGTTCCGGAACGATTTGCTACTGGAATGTTGTGTTTCGATGTGGGTTTCGAAACGCACCAGAGTATCGAAACGGTCAACTTGGTTTCGAAACGACCGTTCCGATATAGGGCCTTGTGTTTCAAAACACCAGACAGTTGGAGTTGTTTTTGAATTGTTTCAGGTTTCTATTTCTTATGTTTTAATCCTTGAGTCTTGAATGCTTAATTTAATGAGCTTGGATGATCCGTTTAAGATGAAATTTAACATGTTGGTATATTATATGTTTAATTTTGGATTGGTAACTTTAAAACTTGTTTAGTCCTTATAATTCTCGAAATTTAGATATTAGTCACTAAAAGACGTTTGTATGCAATTGAACCCCTAAGTATGCTCCATTCGTTGTGTCGCTTCCGCTAAAATAATTTGCTATTCACATAGGTTAATAATGTGCATCTAGAAAAGTTAAAAAGAAAAAAAGTGGTCTTTAATCAAGGTTAACTTTCACGAGTTGACTTTGGTTTTCCCCTTGTAATCTTCTTAGTTCGGGTCAGGCGTCTAGGCCGGGCTAAGAGGGTTATATTTGTTGGTATCAGAGCCATGTTACGACAGAAATTGGGATGTTGGTATGTGAAATTGATATGTGTTGATGATGCGATGTGAAGTGAATATGATTGTATGCTGATGATGCGATGTTGATATGTGCTAATTTTGGATGATGGAAAGCATGTTGAGCATGATGTGTCATTGTATGCTATGCTATATTGAGGGAAATCAGGGTGCCCATTGCCTTATTACACTAATTAAATGTTTTTGTAAACTTGGATCCTTGCTTGATGCTAGCGTAAATGGTTTAATTTGTTTTTGTTGTTATGCTTTGTTTAAAATGGTACTATGGGTCCGAGGAGAGAACTGAGGTCGAACACAATAGTGCCTCACGGTGACCAAGGTAAGCAAGGGGCTGATGTCCCTCCTGGTGGAAACCTACCTCATTCGCCACCACCTGGAGGTGGGGAGCAGGAGCAGCAAGGACCTGCTGGTTCGGGTTTGGGTGATCTAACATTGTTGGTTCAGGCGATCATCTGGGCGTTTCAGGCTGTTGTTGCCAGAGCGCATGTACAGGCCCCTACAGCTGGGCATGCGAGCTTACCATTGGAGAGGTTGAGAAGCCTAGGACCTGTGGAGTTCTTTGGAATGTCTCCTTAGGCGTCTGAAGCCTGGTTAGCAAGTACGATCCATATCATGGATCAAATGGAATACGTAGTGTCTTTGTTGCAAGGCGATGCCTATAGCTGGTGGACGACTACCACTACTGGTTTAGAACCCAATAAAGTAGATTGGGAGTATTTCAAGGGTGTCTTCAAGAGTAAGTATTTGGGGGTGAGATACTTGGACGAGAAGAAACGTGAGTTTATGTATCTAGTTCAGGGTAATCTTTCTGTGGCAGAGTACGAGGTTCAGTTCGTACGCTTGAGCCAATATGCCCTTGAGCTGATACCTAGTGAGAGGCACCAATGTGATCGCTTCTGGTGCGAGCTGCTACAGGATGTCAAGACGTACATGTTGGTTGTGGATTATATCGACTTCGATGTGCTTGTCTGTCGAGCCAAAGACATCGAACATAATTTGGGTTTGTCGTCGCGAGGTGTTGGTTCTAGCTCTGGGGAGAGAGCAGCTGAGTATAGTTCCAGGGTGGACGGAACAAAAGAGGTCGAGATAGGAGACATCAGCCTGAGGGGAGGCGAGGTGCTCTGGGTCGAGACGGTCATGTTTAGGGAGGTAGAGTGAGGTCTGAGCAGCACACGTGCTGGACATATGGGTCGAGGGACCATCTGAGGTGAGATTGTCCTCGAGCAGCTACAGAGGTTTCAACTCATATTGTGGTGACGAGGAATTCATGTTGGAATTGTGGCTCAGCATATCACATGAGGAAGGAGTGTCCCTTGTTGGCTGGTGGAGGCCAAGGACGTGCACCTACTGTGGTTGTACCTTAGAGAGGTCATGGGCGCTGCCGGGCGAACTTCTAGAGGCGAAATGAGGGTTAGAGAGGTGTTGCTCATGTGGTGGAAGTTCGACCTGAAGGAGGCGATCCTGCCAGGGTTTATGCTTAGCGCTAGGAGTGCAATGATAGCGATGTTATTGTAGGTACCTTTGCTCTGCATTCTTTATCATTGCTGGCTCTGATTGATTCTGGATCTATGCATTCTTATATCTTGAGTGAGCATGCGCATTTTCTTGATATACATGTTGAGTTGCTTGGATAGGAATGCAAGTGACTAGTTCTTTTGGTGAGACTATAGTCACTAGAAAGTTGTTTATGAGATGCCCTTTGTCTGTGCAAGGTCATGTTTTTCTTCTGGATTTGATGGAGTTACCCTTCTACGGTTTCGATGTAATCCTTGGTATGGATTGGTTGTCTATGCATAGAGATGTGGTTGACTTTGATGTCAAACGGGTCACCTTAAAGATGGTCGATGATTATGAAGTTGTGGTAGTAGGCGAGAATGTGAAATTCTTGTCGAATATGATTTCGGTTTTGGAAGCAAACCGAATGATGAAGTTTGGTTGTGAGGCTTACCTTGCCTATGTGATGAATCATGGCACCAAGGATGTGTGTGTGCAGGACATCTGAACCGTTCGCGATTTTCCGCGTGTCTTTCTAGAAGAATTGCCTAGGTTACCACCAAACAGGGAAGTTGAGTTTGGTATCGAGTTGTACGAGAATACAACTCTGATGTCCATTGCTCCTTATCGCATGGCACCTAAAGAGCTAAAAGAGTTGAAAATGCAACAGCAGGAGTTGTTGGATCGAGGTTTCTTCTGGCCGAGTTTGTCACCTTGGGGTGCAGCGATCTTGTTTGTAAAGAAGAAAGATAGGATAATGCGGATGTGCATAGATTATCGGCAATTGAACAAGTTGACGATCAATAACAAGTATCCCTTGCCTAGAACTGATTATCTCTTCGATCAGTTCCAAGGAGCCTCGGTGTTTTCTAAGATAGACTTGAGGTCAGGATATTACCAGTTGAAGGTGAACGATGTGGACGTACCTAAGACAGCTTTTCGGACAAGGTACAGGCATTACGAGTTCTTAGTGATGCCGTTTGGTTTGACCAACGCACCTGCAGCTTTCATGGACATGATGAATCATGTATTCCATGAATTCTTGGAACAGTTTGTGGTGGTGTTCATCGATGATATCCTTGTGTACTCGCGTATCGAGGAGGATCATGATAGACACTTGAGAATCGCTCTGCAAGCGTTGTTGGAAAATCAGTTGTATTCCAAGCTAAGTATGTGCGAGTTTTGGCTTAGGGAGGTGGTCTTCCTTGGACATGTTATGTCAGCTGAGGGTATTCACGTTGATCCGCACAAAGTAGAGGTTGTGATGAGTTGGAAAGTGCCTAAGTTGATAACAGAGGTACGAAGTTCCTTGGTCTGGCTGGGTATTACTGTAGGTTTGTCGAGGGTTTCTCGAAGATAGCTGCACCTATGACCAAGTTGTTGTAGATGAATGTTCGTTTTCAGTTGACAGATGCGAGGCAGCAAGCTTTTGAGAAGCTGAAGGAAGCTTTGACGCAAGCTCTTTTTCTGATTCAACCTGAGTCTGGTAAGGAGTTTGTGGTCTATAGTGATGTGTCCATTGTTGGTTTGGGCTGAGTGTTAATGCAGGAAGGTAAGGTAGTAGCCTATGCATCTAGGCAATTGAAGGTGCATGAGCGTAACTATCCTACTCATGATCTTGAGCTTGCGGCTGTTGTGTTTGCTTTGAAGATTTAGAGCCATTACTTGTACGGTGAGAAGTGTGTTGTGTACACGGATCATAAGAGTCTGAAGTATCTTATGACCCAGAAGGAGTTGAATCTTAGGCAACGCCGTTGGGTGGAGTTGCTTAAGTATTATGATTTGACAATCGAGTACCACTCGGGCAAGGCTAATGTTGTAGCCGATGCTTTGAGCAGGAAAGTGGTTGTGTAGCTGAGGGTGATGTTTGCTCGTTTGAGCATATCGCGTGATGGTGGTCTTATTGCAGAATTGCAAGTGAAACCATCCCCGATTCAGTCAATCAAGGATAAGCAGTTGCTTGATGATTCCCTTGTCGCATGTTCAGGACATTGCGGAGATTAGACCTTCGGATTTTAGTTTTAATGATGACGGGGTGTTGTGCTATGGAAGTCGAATAGTGGTGCCAAGTGATGTTGAGTTGAGGCGCACTATTCTGATTGAAGCTCATTGTAGTCCTTTTCCTATGCATCCTAGTAGTACAAAGATGAATCGTGATTTGAAAGAGGAGTACTACCGGGTGGGTTGAAAAAGGATGTGGCTAAGTTCTCTAGTAAGTGCATGGTGTGTCAGCAAGTGAAGGATGAACATCATGTTCCTTCTGGGTTGTTGCAGCATTTGAGAATCCTAGAATGGAAGTGAAAGAATTACCATGTATTTTGTGTCTGGATTGCCATTGTCACTGTCAAAGAATAATTCAGATTGGGTGATTGTAGATCGGCTCACGAAGTGTGCACATTTTCTGCTTGTGCATACTACGTATACCTTGGATAAGTTGGTTGAGCTGTACATAGCTGAGATTGTGCGGTTGCACGATGTGCCAAAGTCTATTGTGTCGGATAGGGATCTGAGGTTTACAACGCGATTTTAGGAATGTTTGCATCAAGCCTTGGGAACACGGTTGAATTTCAGTACTTCATATCATCCTCAGACGAATGGGCAGTTGGAACGTGTGATCCAAGTGCTTGTGGACATGTTGAGATGCTGCGTGATAGATTTTCTGGGTTCTTGGGAGAATCACTTGTCGTTGGTTGAGTTTTCTTATATTAACAGCTACCAGGCAAGTATTCAAATGATTCCATACGAGGCTTTGTATGGGAGAAGATGTAGAAACCCTCTCTGTTGGGCAGAAGCTGGGCAAAAGTTGATTTCGATGCTAGCTATGTTAAAGGGAACCACCAAGAAGGTGAAGCTCATTTGTGAGCGTTTGAAGGCAGCATCAGATAGGCAAAAGTCTTACGCAGACATGAAGCGTAAGGAGATTGAGTTCGCAGTTGGCGAACATGTATTTTTTAAAGTATCGCCTTGGAAGAAGGTGATGAGATTTGGGTGTAAGGGTAAGCTTAACCCAAGGTTCATTGGACCTTACGAGGTTGTGGAGCGTATCTGTTCTGTGGCACATCGGTTGAGATTGCCTTCGGAGCTGGAAAAGATACATGATGTTTACCATTTCTATATGTTGCGGAAGTATAGATCGGATCCTTCGCATGTGATGCCTGTTGAGGAGATGGAGTTGAATCTGGATCTGTCATATGATGAGGAACCAGTGAGGGTTCTGGATGTGAGCAGTAAAGTTCTTCGTGGCAAGACGATAGAGATTGTGAAGGTGTTGTGGCGACACCGAGGAGTTGAGGAGGCCAAGTGGGAATGCAAGGCGGACATGTTGAAGCAGTTTCCGCACCTTTTTCCTTTAGGTAAAATTTCGAGGATGAAATTTCCAAAGTGGGGGAGAGTTGTAACTCCCTGATTTTGGGACTAGATGTTTTAGACATCGGACCGGACCGGTTGAGAACAATTCGAATCACATAAGGTGATTTAAGGAAATCAAGGATCGGGATGGGATAAAAATCTGGTAAAAATTGCTAAAATCCTCTAAAAATATATTTAAGAGGATGGTCAAATCAAATTTACAAAAAGAGTTTTGGAAGTGGGACATTTTAAGTGGTGACCAAATTGTAAAGTTTCAAAACTGTGTGAATGTGATTTTTAATGGACAAGCCAAAATCTTAGAATCTTTAGGGGGCTTTATGAAATTTAACCTTTCCTTAATATGAAATATGTTTAAAATGGTTTTAATTAAATAGCTTTAATTGGTTTTTATTTTATTTAATAAATTAGGTAGTTAATTAGTGAAATTCCATCACGTAACTACCATTCTCTTCTCATTTTCAGTCAAACACAATTTTAATCCATTTCCCTCCAGAATTCTTTTCTCCCAAACACTCTCTCAATATTTCCTAAATAATTTTCAAGAAATGCTTTCTAGTTCTTCAAGATTTTGCTAAGGAAAACTTCTCATTCATTAAGGAAAGCAAGGATTGGAGGTAAATCTCATTCTCAACTTCTAATCGAAGTTCTTTATTGAAATTGCCAAAATCTTTGGCTTCTAATTAATGTTTTTGGTTGAGTTTTCATTATAGTTTTGATTTGAGATCAAAATCTTGTAAAAATATGGTTGAGATCTTGATTTTCGGATTTGTTTTGCTAAGCTTTGTTTTGGATGGATTTTAATTGAGTTCTAAGTTGGTTATTATGTTGAAATGAGGTTTTGATAGCATAGATCCTGAAATCCTTGATATCCTTGAGTTTCTTGGTAGCTTTATGTGAGTTTTTGAGGTGAAATGGTGGAATCATTGTAACCCCCTTAACCCGGCCTAGACGGTCGACCCGAATTATGAAGTCTTAACCCAAATTAAAGATACCAACTTATAATTAATCAGGTTTCATGCTTCGCTGCCAAATTTCAGCTTAAACGGACATCCCGAACTCATACAATTGCACTTACAAGTTTCAGGACCATAATGCAAACATTTCAAAACATATAACTGCCAATGTCAGCCCCCAACGGTCAGGTGTTCCGAAACATGAAGAACCTGTTTCGAAACGCGGGGCCGTTCCGCAACGCGTTCCGAAACGAGGGCTGGCAGAGGGCTTTCCGTTTCGGAACGGTGTCTTCCGTTTCGGACGCCTGGGCTGCTACAAGGCACTCGTTCCGAAAAGGTAGCTACTATTCCGATACGGCCTGCATAGAATGCAGCAAAATGCTTACTTAAACACACAATTGACCGACCAAACATGCTCCAAATGCTACCAAACTTTACCAGCAACTCATACATCATACAAGAGACATATTTGCATCAAACATTTATCATTATATCATCATATATGAAAAGCCCCAAATCTAAAGGCATGCTTCCTAATCAAGCAAACCATTCATGCACTAAAACCTCCAAACCAACGCATAATGGCCAAATACTTGTTCCAACATCATCAACAACATAAAACTATTCTTAACCAACATTCACAAACTCATTAGCAACAACACAAGAGATTCTTCCCCCCATTGCCTTTATTATCTATAGCTATTAACCGAGACATACATCTCAAGTGGAGCTTTCCTTGAATCCCTTGCTTCCTGTTGTTCCAACTTCAAAGATCTGCATTGATGGACAGAAAAGGAGCGTAAGCACATAATGCTTAGTGAGGATTGCTCAAAACCAAAACACCATCAATGCAGCGAATCATAAAACCACTTCTAAAAACAAACTCGATTCGATAAACCAAAGCATTGCTTGAAAACCCTTTTCAACAACATGCTTAAAATCATGCATTGCTCAAACATGAAAAACCAACCCTTAGCTTAGAAAAGCTAAGAAAACCTTTTCAAAGCACAACTTGCAAAAACATCAATTTAACCATTCCATGCATAAACACCAAATGCAAAATTAAATTCAAAACCTTGGAAAACACTTTCACCTCACATCATACCTTTCTCATACTTGATTATCATTTCAAGCAAGAAACCTTTTAAAACCATTTACACATTCAATCCAACACATGCATTAAATAAATGCACTTATGAACCACACCATCAACATTTGCATCATATGTCTTTAAAAACAAGTCTTAGCAAGACTTCAATGCACTAAAGAGATTTCATGCACACATGCATCATTCTCAATAGATAATCAACACTTGTTCAAACTTAACAAGTAAACATGCATTCTTAATACATTATACACTTCTCATGCAACTATGCATCATTCCAAGCATCTCATGCTTCATTATAATCAAAAACATTATATTGGCTTCCAAGTGACCAACCACATCCACTTTTCAACTCAACATCCAATCGGATACGCGGATCACAAGCGTTGTCCCTATGCTTCATACACACTACCAATCCAAGGTCCCCAAATGGACTTCTAATCACCATTTGACCTTACCATTCACAAGGTTCCCATATATGGACTTTTAATCACCATATAACCTTAACTTTCACAAGGTTCCCATGTATGGACTTTTAATCACCATACAACCTTAACTTTCACAAGGTTCCCATGTATGGACTTTTAATCACCATACAACCTTAACTTTCACAAGGTTCCCATGTATGGACTTTTAATCACCATACAACCTTAACATGCACAAGGTTCCCATATATGGACTTTTAATCACCATATAACCTTAGCATTCACCGATTGGTAGTTGTATAACATCACTAACGAGATCCGGGACACCCTACACAAGATCCACACATGGACTTTACACCACCATTGTAATCTTAACAAGGACAAGGTCGCCAAATGGAATTTTAATCACCATTATTACCTTTGCTTACCCAAGGTCCTCGAATGGGATTCCAATAACCATTATAAGCTTAACCATCTCGTTAGGATACTTGGATGGAGTTTACCGGTTCATACTTAACCACTCCACATCGAAGGCGACTTTATTCACGGTGCACCCAATCCTATAGCCGACTAACTATATCCGATCAAAGAAACCAAGAACCACTTACATCACTTGCCAATATAACCATCTTACCATATTAATCCTTCGATTCACATGCATAACCATAATGCAAAAACCATCATTTACCATCATCAATTCACTATTTTTAAAGCATTACACAAGCCAAATAACCACATGCAACACCATGCATCAAAACCACAATTTCCATGTACAAAACCAAGGATCTCTTACCATGAGCATCCTTCACATATGGCTTTCAAAACCAGCATTAAACCATGGTAAAATATGCTTTCAAAACAGAATTTAAAACATGCAAATCATATGCATTGCAACCATCAATCACAATTGCTTTTAAAGCCAAATTCACAACACAAACCAAGAGCTAAAATCCATATACTTACTCTTGAGCTTAGCAAAGTTGTTTAGACATAAACTAAGCTCCCAAAACCTTCAAACCTTGGTTTAAAAGCTAAAAACCCAACTTCACTCACCGATACACAAAACAAGGCTAGCCAACAAGCCTTCCAAGCATCCGAAACCTTCCGCACCACCTCTAATGCTCACGGATCAAACTC
This sequence comes from Hibiscus tridactylites, assembly GCA_958450335.1. Lineage (NCBI taxonomy): Eukaryota > Viridiplantae > Streptophyta > Magnoliopsida > Malvales > Malvaceae > Hibiscus > Hibiscus tridactylites. The sequence goes on from OY288289.1 coordinate 31,708,486, forward strand.
CCCTGTTTCAAGCACACAATAACAGAGGATTAATGCATCATTATGCATTAAAACACCAGCAACACAACTCAACTCGCTGCTCTACACAAATCCAACATTTCGGCTACCAAACACAACCGAAATCACCTGCAAACACTTCCAAAACTTAACCCAGCCAAGATCCATCACTTCTAACCATTTTTAAACATCAATTAACATCCAAAATGAACACAAACACGTCCTTATACCTCCAGCTAGAACAGATCATCAAAAACACTCCAAAAACAACCAAAAACTCAAGCAAAACTTAGGAAATTCAACCTATTCGGGATTGCATGGATTAAACCTCAATTCCTTATCAATTTAACACTCATTTAACATCAATTTGACACCTCAAAACACTGCCCAAACAGATCACACGAAATTTCACCAAAATCAAGCAAATATTGCATTTTAAAGCCAAAATCAAGATTCCAATTGAAAAACCTTTAACAAATCACAAATCAAGGATTAAGAACTTAGGAATTTCAGTAAAGAACTGAGAGTTTAGAGGAGAAGGACGTTCTTACCTCCAAACTTGAGTTTCTCCCTTTTTGGAACCAAAATCTTGAAAATCCAAATAACAAATGGTGATGTTTTGTTGATGAGATGATTTGCAATCAAAAGAGAATTGAAATGAGTGATTTAGATAACAAAATCAGAGGGAAAAATCTGGAGAAATGTGTTTGGTTTGAGAGAAAATGAAAATGGAAGATTTGAGAGAAAAGTTAGTTAGAAAATGAAAATATCTTCCCTCCACTTTTCTTTTATTTAAAAATCAGAAATAAATCATTTAATATGTTAGAAAAATCTGGAGAAACTCCCTTTGGGTAAATAGCTCCTTAAAGATTCAAAGTTTCAATCCTTTTTAAAACAGTCACGCAGTTTTCAAAAATTACATTTTGGTCACTAGCCCAAAATGTCACCCTTCCAAACCACATTTTGCAAAATTGATTTCACCTTTCACTTATATATAATAAAAGAGGATTTTAGAACATTTTTCCATATTTTTAATGCAGCCCGAACTAGGCTTTCCTAATTTCACCTTTTTACATTCGAACAGCACTTTGACCGAACCGGTCAACGCCCAAAACTTCTAAGCCCAAAACCGGGGCGTTACGACTCTCCCCCTCTTAGGAAATTTCGTCCTCGAAATTTCAACTGGCGAAAAGAGAACAACCAAACTTCTCAAAGCAACACACAAGGCAACACAGGAGACTTAACCACCACTGAACACTCTCTCCACAAACTCCACCCAAACTCAACACCACCACTTACTGTTCCCAACCTCCAGAACACTCAAAGTAAAGCACAACTTAACCTTTCACAACTCTGGAATACATATAGCCTCATCAACCACCTGAAGAACCTCAACCTTTTACAGCATACAACACTTTAACACACAACTCCCAAAACTTGTTCACACAAGAACACCAACCAATCCAATTCAGCCACTATGTAATCCCATCACCTTCACTGCTTTTAAAATCTCCTTGCAAACTTTCCATCCTTTTTCAAAGATTTTTCCAACAAGTAAAAATTCTTAAGCATCAACCGCTTACCCAAACTCCTCATCATAAAGCTGACAATCCTTCACATCCGCCGCTATCATAACCATAACGACTCGCCAGGACTACTCACCCAAAATCCAAAATCACATCACAAAACCCCAACCTTGACTCCGCCAGCCGTTCCACACACCACTAGCTGACTTCAAAGGAATTCACTTATTCACAACCAGTCAACCACTTCTCACAAGAACCCATCCAACCAACAATGGCCTTCGATCTTACACTGCCCACCATAAACTTTGACCACAACACTCGCCTTACTAGCACATCGCCCAACTCGAACGTACATATCATCTTCTCAACTCTTCGAAGGTTGCTAAGAACCAACACCTACAAGAACAACCCTTCTACTACAACATCAATGCCAAGATACCTCAGCACTCTAGAAACACGTTCACTAACCTACAACATCACTTAGCACCAAGGAACTACCACTTCCACTAGCTATTCAGAACTACCTGACCGACTCTTACTTCAACCGGTACTCCTCACCACCAAACCACTAAACTCTTTAAGCATCAAACACTTTCCTTCTACCAACATGCTATACCACCCTCACTATTACTAACAACTCGCTTAACACCCTCCAATACCTCTAACATTCTTCTAGCACCCAAACAACCTCTAAAAACCCATCATCCAAACTAACCCTATCACAACACTAACAGACTCGATTAGTTATTAGCGAGTGTGAACGTTCGTATGAATGGTCTCCAATATGCCCTATCAATGCCTGATGTACATGTATGCAAAACCTCTAATGTCATGCAACATGTATGCATGGACCAATACATATATAATATAGCATATAACAAATGATTTTAACTGTGCATGAATGCCAGTTAACACCCTCCAATAACATCCTCAGAATCCGTCTAAGAACAACCTTCTACCTCACTTCTAACTTGACCAATTCTACCATTCTAACAACTCATTTTCCACAAGATAAACACTAAAACCCCCTTCACACTAAAGGTGTTTCCAAACAAATACAACAACAACTACCCCAACATGCTAGCAACAAGATCATACTCACTACGCAAAGAAAACCAAACCAAAACCAAACTAGGATAACTAGGCAAAGGCTACTTAACAAGGTTACCTGAAAACACATTACCACCCTGGAGCTTCATCAGACGAGCTCTCTTCCTCACAAAACCATCATCCTCCAGCCACACCGCTGCAGCACCAGCTAACACATTAAGGCCATCACCTTCTCCCTGTGGTAAAGAACCCTGGCTACCCCGAGCCAACTTCAAACAATCACGTCTCATATGTCCAACAGACCCACATTTCCAACAGATTTCATTTCCCAAACTCTTCACAACTTTCCGCTCTTCCTGCCACCTTCGAACCTTGCCTCGACCGTGCCCACGACCCTTCAGAAACCCTTTAGCTACCACTGAAGCTGGCTTCACCCCAAGAGGACAATCACGCTTCACATTCTCTCTAGAACCACAATTCCAACAAGCACCTGCGCCCCAACAACCTCCAACATGGCGCCTTCCACAACAATTACACACCGGTAGCTGAGCCTCCACTCCTTGTTCAACCAGCACTTGCCCCAGATCTGCACTACCTTCACACTGCTTAATCCTTGGGAATTTCTCTCCAAGATACCTTTCATAAAAGGCAGACACAAAGAAGTCCCAATCAATATCATGGATGTGCGATGCCACCGCCACAGATGTCCACCAAGCACATGCGTCCTCCAACATCAAAGAGACAACGCTCCCCAGCTTACAGGCATAATCACAACCTTCCTGATCCAAAATCAGAATCACACTGGCTAACCAGGCCTCAAACATCTCAGGTGTCGAACCATGATATTCCACAGCACCCAAATCAAGCAAACGCTGCTTCGACAAACCCACACATCCCACAGCCAGCACATCTACCGACTTTACTTTTACCACAGCCTGAGATGTTCCCAACACCTTTTGAACAACAGGTGATGAACTCTTCATCACAGAACCAACTTCTTTCTCCTGCCCTACTACCTCAACCCCAGGCATAGAAGACTGAGACGAAACACCTCCATTAAAAGGTGAATTCCACGCCTTAACAACCTGCCCTAAAGCAGCAACCATCTCACCCAACTGCCATTCTTTCATCGATTTCGCCATACTATTAACAACAAGCAATCACAACAAAACAAACAAATCAATTAGACCAGCTTTAAGCAAGGATTCAAACTCCAACTCCAAATAACACAATAGCTATAATAATAAGGCAATGGGTATCCCGAATCCTCCCCTTTTACATGACATAACAGTCAACACAAACATGGATATCACAACATCAAGCATATCAAACAACATACTTCGATCATGCTTTCATCAAACAACATCCACTTGCAACAGCATAATATCAACATATCATACTCATTACACCCTCATCATTCATAAAATCATCTCACAACATTAGCATAAATCCACATTAACTCAACGATGATTCATAACCACAAAGCATGCTTGAAAACATCAACAACTTGCTCAGAAACACGTGTTTCAACCAGCTTTCAACCACACATCGGGATATACATTAGACACATACTACAACAACTTACCGTTTTCCCCAAGCATTCGCAACCTGGCTCTGATACCACCAAATGTAACCCCCTTAACCCGGCCTAGACGGTCGACCCGAATTAAGAAAGTCACACGGGGAAAACCAAAGTCAACCCGAAAGTCAACCTTGATTAACGACCCTTTTTTTTCTTTTTAAACTAGTCTAGATGCACATTAACCCTAGATATGAACACTCAAACAACAGGCTCAAAGATCATAAACATCAGAGATCAACCAGGGACCCAATTGAACAATTTACAACTTTAGGGACCAAATTGTAAATTCTGTAAATTATGAGGTCTTAACCCAAATTAAAGATACCAACTTATAATTAATCAGGTTTCATGCTTCACTGTCAAATTTCAGCTTAAACGGACATCCCAAACTCATACAATTGCACTTACAAGTTTCAGGACCATAATGAAAACATTTCAAAACATATAACTGCCAATGTCAGCCCCCAACGGTCAGGTGTTCCGAAACAGGAAGAACCTGTTTCGAAACGCGGGGCCGTTCCGCAACGCGTTCCGAAACGAGGGCTGGCAGAGGGCTTTCCGTTTCGGAACGGTGTCTTCCGTTTCGGACGCCTGGGCTGCTACAAGGCACCCGTTCCGAAACGGTAGCTACTGTTCCGATACGGCCTGCACAGAATGCAGCAAAATGCTTACTTAAACACACAATTGACCGACCAAACATGCTCCAAATGCTACCAAACTTTACCAGCAACTCATACATCATACAAGAGACATATTTGCATCAAACATTTATCATTATATAATCATATATGAAAAGCCCCAAATCTAAAGGAATGCTTCCTACTCAAGCAAACCATTCATGCACTAAAACCTCCAAACCAACGCATAATGGCCAAATACTTGTTCCAACATCAACAACAACATAAAACCATTCTTAACCAACATTCACAAACTCATTAGCAACAACACAAGAGATTCTTCCCCCCATTGCCTTTATTATCTATAGCTATTAACCGAGACATACATCTCAAGTGGAGCTTTCTTTGAATCCCTTGCTTCCCGTTGTTCCAACTTCAAAGATCTGCATTGATGGACAGAAAAGGAGCATAAGCACATAATGCTTAGTGAGGATTGCTCAAAACCAAAACACCATCAATGCAGCGAATCATAAAACCACTTTTAAAAACAAACTCGATTCGATAAACCAAAGCATTGCTTGAAAACCCTTTTCAACAACATGCTTAAAATCTTGCATTGCTCAAACATGAAAAACCAACCCTTAGCTTAGAAAAGCTAAGAAAACCTTTTCAAAGCACAACTTGCAAAAATATCAATTTAACCATTCCATGCATAAACACCAAATGCAAAATTAAATTCAAAACCTTGGAAAACACTTTCACCTCACATCATACCTTTCTCATACTTGATTATCATTTCAAGCAAGAAACCTTTTAAAACTATTTACACATTCAATACAACACATGCATTAAATAAATGCACTTATGAACCACACCATCAACATTTGCATCATATGTCTTTAAAAACAAGTCTTAGCAAGACTTCAATGCACTAAAGAGATTTCATGCACACATGCATCATTCTCAATAGATAATCAACACTTGTTAAAACTTAACAAGTAAACATGCATTCTTAATTCATTATACACTTCTCATGCAACTATGCATCATTCCAAGCATCTCATGCTTCATTATAATCAAGAACATTATATTGGCTTCCAAGTGACCAACCACATCCACTTTTCAACTCAACATCCAATCGGATATGCGGATCACAAGCGTTGTCCCTACGCTTCATACACACTACCAATCCAAGGTCCCCAAATGGACTTTTAATCACCATTTGACCTTACCATTCACAAGGTTCCCATATATGGACTTTTAATCACCATATAACCTTAACTTTCACAAGGATCCCATGTATGGACTTTTAATCACCATACAACCTTAACTTTCACAAGGTTCCCATGTATGGACTTTTAATCACCATACAACCTTAACTTTCACAAGGTTCCCATGTATGGACTTTTAATCACCATACAACCTTAACATGCACAAGGTTCCCATATATGGACTTTTAATCACCATATAACCTTAGCATTCACCGATTGGTAGTTGTATAACATCACTAACGAGATCCGGGACACCCTACACAAGATCCACACATGGACTTTACACCACCATTGTGATCTTAACAAGCACAAGGTCCCCAAATGGAATTTTAATCACCATTATTACCTTTACTTACCCAAGGTCCTCGAATGGGATTCCAATCACCATTATAACCTTAACCATCTCGTTAGGATACTTGGATGGAGTTTACCGGTTCACACTTAACCACTCCACATCCAAGGCGACTTTATTCACGGTGCACCCAATCCTATAGTCGGCTAACTATATCCGATCAAAGAAGCCAAGAACCACTTACATCACTTGCCAATATAACCATCTTACCATATTAATCCTTCGATTCACATGCATAACCATATTGCAAAAACCATCATTTACCATCATCAATTCACTGTTTTTAAAGCATTACACAAGCCATTAAACCACATGCAACACCATGCATCAAAACCACAATTTCCATGTACAAAACCAAAGATCTCTTACCTTGAGCATCCTTCACATATGGCTTTCAAAACCAGCATTAAACCATGCTAAAATATGCTTTCAAAACAGAATTTAAAACATGCAAATCATATGCATTGCAACCATCAATCACAATTGCTTTTAAAGCCAAATTCACAACACAAACCAAGAGCTAAAATCCATATACTTACTCTTGAGCTTAGCAAAGTTTTTTAGACTTAAACTAAGCTCTCAAAACCTTCAAACCTTGGTTTAAAAGCTGAAAACCCAACTTCACTCACCGATACACAAAACAAGGCTAGCAAACAAGCCTTCCAAGCATCTGAAACCTTCCGCACCACCTCTAATGCTCACGGATCAAACTCCCCTGTTTCAAGCACACAATAACAGAGGATTAATGCATCATTATGCATGTAACCCCCTTAACCCGGCCTAGACGGTTGACCCGAATTAAGAAAGTCACACGGGGAAAACCAAAGTCAACCCGAAAGTCAACCTTGATTAACGACCCTTTTTTCTTTTTTCTTTTTAATCTTGTCTAGATGCACATTAACCCTAATTGTGATCACTCAACAACATATTCAAAGATCACAAGCATCAGAGATCAAACAAGGACCCAATTGAACAAATTACAACTTTAGGAACCAAATTGTAATTTCTGATAATTAGAAGGACTTAACCCAAATTAAGGTTACCAACTTGGAATTAATCAGATTTCATGCTTCTCTGTGAAATTTCAGCTCAAAAGGACTTCCCAAACTCATACAATTGCTCAAACAATATTTAGGACTAAAACGCAAACAATTCAAAACATTTAACTGCCAATGTCAGCCCCCAACAGTCACCCGTTCCGGAACAAGCAGACCCCATTTCGAAACACGGGCCGTTCTGCAACGCGTACCGAAACACGGGCTGGCAGTAGCCAAACCGTTTCGGAACGGTGCCTACCGTTTTGGACGCCTGGGTTCATTCAAGGCACCCGTTCCGAAACGGTGTGCACTGTTCCAAAACACTCTGCACAGATTGCAGCAAAATGCATACTTTAACATGCAATTAATCATTCAAACATGCTCCAAATGCTACCAAACTTTACCAGCATGCAATTCAACATATATGAGACTTATATGCATCAACAAATCAACAAAATATCATCATATGCAAAAAGCCCCAAATCTTTAGGCATGCTTCCTACACAAGCAAACCATTCAAGCACAAACTTCCAATTCAAGCATGAAAGGCCAAACACAAAATCCAGCATTCTCAACAACATTCAACATACTTAGGGAGTTCAAAACCTCTCCCAAAACATATACTTAGGTCCCCCATTGCCAAATTACCAAAAGCTAAAATGTGCTTAATAAAACCTCCATACTTTGAGCTTTTCTTTCACTTGAATACTTGCCCTCCTTGCTGCCCTCAAAGCACTCTAGTGTTCTGCATTATTGATTTAAGAAAACGAAAGAGAGCGTAAGCAAAAGCTTAGTGAGGAATGCTCATTAAAACCAATCAATAATGCATTTATAAAACATTTCTAAATCATGCTTCAAATCATCAATTGCACATGCTCAAAGAATACTTAAAACAAGCATCTCATGCTTCATATCATATATGTCATATTGGCCACAAGTGATAAGTTCCATTTCTTTAAAAAAAACAAGTTCAACAACTTTCACCCCAAGGACTTTTAAACACCTTGGCCCCAAGGACTTTTAAACACCTTGGCCATGGACTTTTAAACACCATGAATGAGGACCACACAAGGACTTTTAACCACCTTTGTGTCCGTAGCAAGTTTCACCCCAAGGACTTTTAAACACCTTGGCCCCAAGGACTTTTAAACACCTTGGCCCCACGGACTTTTAAACACCATGGAAAGGATCACATAAGGACTTTTAACCACCTTTGTGTCCACAAAAAGAACCATCCAAGGACTTTTAACCACCTTGATGTTCTTAAGTAACAAGGCTCACTCAAGGACTTTTAACCACCTTAGTTACCTTAACCTTTTCAAAACATCACTTGCCAATATACATTATTTTCATCATTTAATCAACTGTTTTAAAGCATTAAACCAAGCCATATCCATCATGCATTTAAAAGCATCAAACCACATTTTATCAATGTACAAAAACAAGGAACTCTTACCTTGAGCTTCCTTCAACATATGGCTTACAAAAACAGCAAATACCATGCCAAATCATGCTTTCAAAACAATATTTAAAACATGCAATTAACCACATTGCATCACAACAAAATCATGGCCACCACTAGAGAGTACTTCTGAAAACTTACACTTGAGCTTAGCAAAGTTGTTTAGACTTAAACTAAGCTCCCAATACATTGGTTTCAAAGCCGAAAACCCAATTTCACTCACCGATTCCACTTCGCCTCTTGCCGAAGCACCAAATCAAGCTTCCGGATCAACAACTCTTGGATCCAAAGATGCCTCCCCTGTTTTAATACATCAAAGCAGAGGATTAATGCATCATCATGCATTAATTGCTTCAATGAAAGCACCTAAACTCGCTGCTCTCATCCAACCTCCATTCTCGGCCACCAAACACAACCGAAAATGCATCCAAACCACTTCTCAACAAAGCCTAGCCATAAACCATCAAAACCAAACATCCTTTAACATCATTCAACATCTAAAAACAACCTATTCACAACCTTATACCTCCAGCAACATCAGATCCACAAGATCACCTCAAAAACAATCAAGAATCACAAGCTAAACTTAGGAAACTCAACCTATCCGGGATTGCATTAATCAAAACTCAATTCCTTATCAATTTAGAGTTCATTTAACATCAAAAACACATCTCAAATCACAGATTAATCGGATCTAACGAAAATCATCAAAAATCACCAAATCTTGCATTATAAGCCAAGATCCAATTCACAACCCAAAAGCCTTTCATAAAACATCAATTAAGGATTGAAAACTTAGGAATTTCAGTAAAGAATTGATAGTTTAGAGGAGAAGGACGTTCTTACCTCCAAACTTGAGTTTCACCTCTTTTTGGAATCTAAAACCTTGATGAATCAAGTAGCAAATGAAGAGGTTTTGTAGATATGTTGATTAGGAATCAAAAGAGAGTTGAAAGGAGGAATTTAGGTGAGAAAATCAGATCAAATTCTCTGGAGAGAAAGTGTTTGGGTTGAGTGAAAATGAGAGAAAGAAAATGGAAAGTTAGTTATCCAAAATAGCCAAAATGGCTTTCCCTCCACTTTTAATATGTTTAAAATCAGAATTAAGTCTTAAAATATCTTAGAAAAATCTGGAGAAACTCCCTTTGGGTAAATAGCTCCTTAAAGATTCAAAGTTTCAACCATTTATAAAACAGTCACCAAACTTTCGAAAATTACATTTTGGTCACTAGCCAAAATGTCACCCTTCCAAAACTCATTTTCCAAAATTGATTTCACAGTTCACTTAATTATATTAAAAGATGATTTTAGAACATTTTTTCATATTTTTAATGCAACCCGAACTAGGCTTTCCTAATTTCACCTTTTAGATTCGAACAACACTTTGACCAAACTAGTCAACGCCCAAAACTCCTAAGCCCAAAACCGGGGCGTTACAACTCTCCCCCTCCTTAAGAAATTTCGTCCTCGAAATTTACCTGAAGGAAAGAGATAAGGAAACTGCTTCAGCATGTCTTCCTTCAGCTCCCACGTGGCTTCCTCAACACCTCGATGCTTCCACAGCACCTTCACCAATTCAATGGTCTTGCCACGAAGAACCTTGCTATCCGAATCCAGAACCTTCACCGGTTCCTCATCATAGGTCAAGTCTGGATTCAAAACCACTTCCTCCACAGGCATCACATGCGAAGGATCAGATCTATATTTCCGGAGCATAGAAACATGGAACACATCATGAATCTTCTCCAACTCCTGAGGTAACCTCAACCGATACGCAACAGGACCCACACGCTCAACCACCTCGTATGGTCCAATGTACCTAGGGCTCAACTTACCCTTCCGGCCAAACCTCATTACCTTCTTCCAAGGCGAAACCTTCAAGAACACACGGTCACCCACCGCATACTCTATCTCCTTACGCTTCAAATCCGCGTAAGACTTTTGCCGATCAGAGGCAGCCTTCAACCGCTCACAAATGAGCTTCACCTTCTCGGTGGTCCCTTTCAACAAAGCCGGCATCGAAACCAACTTTTGACCAGTTTCAGCCCAACAAAGAGGAGTCCTACACTTCCTCCCGTACAAAGCCTCATAACGTGCCATCTGAATACTCGCCTGATAACTATTGTTATAAGCGAACTCAACCAAAGGCAGATGCTTCTCCCAAGAACCTTGGAACTCAATCACGCAGCACCTCAACATATCCTCCAAAATTTGGATAACCCGCTCAGACTGACCATCCGACTGAGGATGATATGATGTACTGAAATGCAACCTTGTACCCAGAGCTTGATGCAAACACTGCCAGAAACGCGATGTGAACCTCGGATCCCTATCCGACACAATCGACTTAGGCACACCATGCAGCCTCACAATCTCAGCAATGTACAGCTCTGCCAGCTTATCCAAAGAAAACGTAGTATGCACAGGCAAGAAATGCGCACACTTCGTCAGGCGATCCACAATCACCAAAACAGAATTCTTCTTCGAAGGAGACAAAGGTAAACTAGATACAAAATCCATGGTAACTCTTTCCCACTTCCATTCAGGGATTTTCAACGGTTGCAACAACCCAGAAGGAACCTGATGTTCAGCCTTAACTCGCTGACACACCAAACACTTGCTCACAAACTCTGCAACATCCCTCTTCAAACCCACCCAATAGTACTCATCACGCAGATCACGATACATCTTAGTACTACCAGGGTGCATAGCAAAAGGACTACTATGACCTTCAGTTAGAATAGCACGCCTCAACTCAACATCAGCAGGCACTACTATCCGACTCCCAAAACACAACACACCATCATCATTAAAGCAGAAATCTGAAGGCCTACCCTCCGCGATATCCTGAACATGAGACACCAAGGAATCATCCAGCAACTGCTTTTCCTTGATCAACTGAACCATTGATGGCTTCACTTGCAACTCAGCTACAAGACCACCATCACGCGAAACGCTCAAACTGGCAAACATAGCCCTCAGCTCAACAGCTACCTTTCTACTCAAAGCATCCGCAACAACATTAGCTTTTCCAGGATGATACTCAATCGTCAGATCATAATCCTTGAGCAACTCCAACCAACGCCGCTGCCTAAGATTCAACTCCTTCTGAGACATCACATACCTCAAACTCTTGTGATCCGTGTACACAGTACACTTCTCACCATACAGATAATGTCTCCAGATCATCAGAGCAAAAACCACCGCAGCCAGCTCAATGTCATGCGTAGGATAGTTGCGCTCATGCACTTTCAACTGCCGCGATGCATAAGCCACAACCTTACCCTCTTGCATCAGCACACATCCCAAACCAACATAGGATGCATCACTATAGACCACAAACTCTTTCCCTGATTCAGGCTGAACCAAGATAGGAGCTTGCGTCAAAGCCGCCTTAAGCTTCTCAAAAGCCTGCTGTCTCGCTTCCGTCCACTCATACTTAACATCCTTTTGCAACAGCTTCGTCAAAGGAGCAGCAATCTTGGAAAAACCATCCACAAACCTACGGTAGTATCCCGCCAAACCAAGGAAACTACGGACCTCATGAACAGACTTAGGAACATTCCAATTCATCACCGCCTCAATCTTCAAAGGATCAACACGAATCCCCTCAGCTGAGACCACATGCCCAAGAAACACCACCTCCTTAAGCCAGAACTCACACTTGCTCAGCTTAGCATAAAGCTGATTCTCCAACAAAGCTTGCAAAACAATCCTCAAATGCTCTTCGTGCTCCTCCTCAGTACGCGAGTACACAAGGATATCATCAATGAACACCACAACGAACTTGTCCAGGTATTCATGAAACACACGATTCATCATATCCATGAAAGCAGCAGGAGCATTTTTCAAACCAAACGGCATCACAAGAAACTCATAATGCCCATACCTTGTCCTGAAAGCTGTCTTAGGCACATCCACATCCTTCACCTTCAACTGATAATACCCTGACCTCAAGTCAATCTTAGAGAACACAGCAGCTCCCCGAAATTGATCAAAGAGATCATCAATCCTCGGCAAAGGATACCGATTCTTGATAGTCAACTTGTTCAGCTGACGGTAATCAATGCACATCCTCATAGTGCCATCCTTCTTCTTCACAAACAAGACCGGTGCTCCCCAAGGTGACACACTCGGCCGGATAAAACCACGATCTAGCAACTCTTGCAACTGCGTCTTCAGCTCCTTAGGTGCCATTCTATAGGGAGTAATGGACACAGGAGTTGTATTTTCATACAGCTCAATTCCAAACTCCACCTCGCGATTAGGAGGTAAACCAGGCAACTCCTCAGGAAAAACACCAGGAAACTCCTTCACAACCCTGATATCTTGCACCCTCAACTCCTTAGAGCTAGGATTCAACACAAAAGCTAGATAAGCTTCGCAACCTTGCGTCAGCATCCTACTCGCCTCCAAGGTAGACACCACATTGGCAAGAAACTTCACATTCTCACCAACCACAACAACTTCATAGTCATCCGTAAGCTTAAGCGAAACACGCTTATTTTCACAATCCACAACAACATGATGCTCAACAAGCCAATCCATACCAAGGATTACATCAAAACCATAAAAGGGCAACTCCATAAGATCAACATGAAAAACATGTTCTTGAACAACCAAGGGACACCTTCTATAAAGCTTTCAAGTCACAACAGTTTCACCAAAAGAACTAGTGACACGAACACCAACATCCAAAGACTCAACAGGCAAACCAAGCAATTCAGCATGCTCACGCAAAATGTATGAATGCGTAGATCCAGAATCAATCAAAGAAAGCAATGACAAGGATTGCAAAGTAAAGGTACCTGCAATCACATCCGCATCATTCCTTCCCTCACGCTGAGCATACACCATAGCTTGGCCTCCACCTTCAGGCTGAATAGCCACAACATGGGCTACTCCACGACCACCTTCCTCTCGCCTCTAGAAATTACCACGGCCGCGCCCACGACCTCTCTGCGGTGAAGCAACAACAGGAGCACGCACTTGATCACCAGCCAACCTAGGACAATCTCGCCTCAAGTGGTATACAAAACCACAATTCCAGCATTCATTCCCAGCTGCCGCTACAGGAGCTTGCACCTCCCTCACAGCACGAGGACAATCACGCTTCATGTGACCACGTGAACCACAGATCCAACAAGCACTCGGATCAGCTCTAGCATTGCCTCCTCTAGCAGATGTGTTGAGTGTGTAAAAGTTCTATTATTTACACCCTTTTAACCCATATTTCTGCTACATTCAAGCATCATTGCATTGCATTTAGGATAGTTTTCAATTAAATATCACAATTATATAAAAGGCTCGGATTCTACTAAAAGATGGTATATTTTGCAGGTAGCTGCCAAGGTTGACGATGAAGGCAGGCGAAGGGCAGATAAGCAGGAAGGCGGAACTGAACAAGCAGCTGAAGATGACGAACCTGTCATGGACCCGTCACGACAGCATGGTGACAGCAGATTATCGAAGAGGAAAAATGAAGTGGATATCGATAGATAGAGAAAAATCTGCTCGTCTGTCGTGTGGCAGCCAAATAATTTTCCAAGCCCCGGATCAAAAGATATGTCAAGCCAAAGCTCAAAGGAGAGGAAATCCCTAAAAGCAAGGAGGCGGCTAGAAAGTAGGATACTTTAGAGATTTAATCTTTATTAGAGTCTTACTTTTAATTAATGTTGTAATCCTTGTTACCTTAGATATCTTGAGCCCAAAGCTTATATAAAGGGCATAGATTAAACCTAGGGCATAGCCGACTACCCCATAACCGAAACCAAAACCCTGCCGTTAACCTGTCTCCGACATGTTCTAAATTCCCCCTAGGGTTACGGGTTGTTTTGTAAAGTAGTTGCAAGGGTTGCTTTGTTTTAGGATTTTTCAGTTTCAATAAAATAAACTTCAAGTTCTTTTATCTTGGTTTTAACATCTTGCAAGAGCATCGGGAGAGCATTGTGAGGTTATCTATTTACTTAGCATCGGGAGAGTTAAGTATACGAAAGAGATAAAAGTGTGTTCTCTAGTTTATAGTTGAACCATCTCGTGCTTAGGGATAAGGCGAGGTTAAGTGGCTAAGGAAGAATTCATACACATCGGTGTTCATCCTTCGATTCACGCCGGGAGGTATCATCAAAGACGTGTTCATCGACAGACTTGTGCCTAGGGATAGGGCAAGGCAGATCTGGGATTCTTGCCAAGCTTGAAGTATTGAGTTAGTGTCTGCTGCCGCAACAACTAACGGACAGACGCCGCGACAGGTGCTGTCGGCGACGGGAGCGACGACAGAACTGGAGATCCTAAGCAATTCAATACCTACACTACCGAGCAATTCAATACCGGCCCATTCTTTCTATCTTGATTTCCCAATCTTTTTATTTACGTTTTACTTTATTATTCGTGACAATTCTCTAAAATATTTCTTTTACTTCGTGCAGTAAATCAAGGTGAAGTCATTAGCCCAATCCCTGTGGAGACGATATCCGATACTTCGTATCACTTTATTACTTGCGACGTGTACACTTGCACTGCAATTGCGATATACTATTTACACGCAACAAGTTTTTGGCGCCGTTGCCGGGGATTGGCAACATAACTACATCTTTATTTTATTGCACTTTTTGTTTTAATTTTTATTTTTGTTTTTCAACTCTTGCTTTTCACAAGGTTCTCTTGTTTATGCGCAGATCGAAAAGAGGCGAGGATCCTGAGTATAAGTTAGATCCGGAAATCGAACGATCATTCAATCTCAAGAAACAGATTCGCCATCTTTTGGACAGGAACGAATACCTTGAAGAACAGCTTGAGCAGATGGCCCATAACCAACCTGCTGGAGGAGACGTACCGCCTGTCGGCGATCCGCCTGGGGCAGGTGGACGACGGTCATGTCGTGACTACATGCTGAATGACCATGTAGAGCTGGAGACCACGCTGCCGGATATTGATGTTGATAACTTTGAACTTAAACCTGTCATGTTTAGTATGATCAACAACGCCGGACAGTTTAGTGGTTCTGCGACAGAAGATGCTAGGGAGCATCTCAAAACATTCCAGGAGATCTGTGGTTCGTTTAGGCTACCAGGAGTTAGTCCGGAGATACTGAGGCTTCGGCTATTCCCTCATTCATTAAGGGATAGAGCTAAAACTTTGTGGAATAAACTTACACCGGGTTCTATTATGACTTGGGCAGATCTAACTCGTGAATTCTTATCTCGTTTTAATCCTTCACATTTATCTGAGCGATTACGTAACGAAATTGCTACTTTTCAACAGGAAGATGACGAGCCGATGCACGAGGCCTGGGACAGATTTACTACTCTTCTACGGAACTGCCCAATGCATGGATTCCCCGTCTGGAATCAGGTAACTAAGTTTTATAATCCTGCTAACTTACAAACTCGCATTCGCATTGATTCTGCAGCAAATGGACTGTTATTGGATAAAGATCCAGACGAGGCATTACAAGTTCTGAAGAATCTGGCTAAGAATGAGGAGCAGTTTCCGACAGCTAGAAGAGGAGGTAAACGGGTACTAGCTGTCAAAGACTATGAGGCTGACAGCACTATGAAATCACAGGTAGCATTCCTCACTAAAGCCATGAAACACTTATTGAGTGAAGAGGAAGTACGAGGGTTTGCTGTCGAGGAAATTTGTGCCACTTGTGAGGGAAATCATAGTAGGGATGAGTGCCCTATAAACATAGAAGAAGGGAAATATGTTGGAAATTACAAGCCAAACTACAATTCCAACAATTACAACCCTAATTGGAGAAAGGATCCCAAATTTTCCTGGAGTAATCCTAACAATGCCCTGAATCCACAAGCTTATAATCAGAATCAGGGGGGTCCTAGATTGTTGACGCGACAGCAACTACAGCCGCAGAACCTGCCGCAGAACCTGCCGCCTCAACAACAACAGCAGCCACCACCTGCCACGAGTAGTGTATTGGAGCAGACTTTGGCTACCTTTATGTCTCAGACTGGCACGTATATGGAAAATATTAATCAGTTTGTCAAAAAGACGGAAAATTTTATGGACGAGACTAAGATGAGAATGACAAACCATGAGGCCACCTTGAAATCTCTAGAGACACAAATGGGCCAAGTGTCGCAGCATATTAAACCAAGGCAGAATGGAGGTTTCCCTAGCAATACTGAAAACGCTAGACCACCCCCACATGAGCAATGTAAGGCAATTACTACTAGGAGTGGGAAAAAGTTACCAGGGCCGGAAAAAGAAGTTGATACAGAGAAGGACCCTGCTTTGAATAAACCTGCCGAGGAAGCTGCCCCGACAGGTAATAAACAGACTGCTGCCGATGAGCCTGTCACGACAGCAGAAGCGACAGAGGAGAAAAAGGAAGATCATCGTCCTCAGATTCGCATGCAGTGGGAAGGACGCATTGCTGATTATCGTCCTCCACCACCTTTTCCTCAACGGATACAACAAGCTAAGAATGAATCTCAACTCAAAAAAATTTATGATATTTTTAAACAGGTTCATATTAATATTCCGTTGTTAGATGCTGTTAGGGAAATGCCAGGTTATGCTAAATTCCTCAAGGATGTTATGTCTAAAAAATCTAAACTTGGGGAATTTGAAACGGTAAGGATGCAAGAGGGTTGCATGAGTATTCTTCATCGACAACCACCCCAGAAAAAGAAGGATCCAGGGAGCTTCCTCATACCTTGCGTAATCGGCAATAAATTTGTGGGTAAGGCACTTTGTGATCTAGGTGCTAGTGTTAATCTAATGCCCAAATCTGTTTTTTAGAAACTAGGTATTGGAAAGGCGCGGCCCACGACATGTTACCCTACAGCTAGCCGACCGCTCTTACGTTCACCCCGAGGGAAAAATTGAAGATATTTTGGTAAGAGTGGATAAACTTATCTTTCCTGCTGACTTTCTTATTTTAGATTGTGAGGCAGATGAGAACGCACCAGTCATCCTCGGACGACCTTTCCTAGCCACGGGAAGATCGTTGATTGATGTGGAAAAAGGAGAACTCACCATGCGCGTGAACGATCAAGAAATTAAGTTGAATGTTCTCCAAGCAATGAAACATGCCGATGTGGACGAGGAATGCAAAGCCATCATCGAGGTGACCTTTGATTACCCCTGCATCAGGTCAGGCTGCCGAGATATTAAATTCGGTCACTGCTACGACAGCCATCTACCAACCTGTCACAACAGTGACGACGACAGCAACAACGGCAGCACAGACGACAGTGACTCCTCTGAAACCGATACATCTGATACTGAAGGTCATGAGGAGGTAAACTGGTTAGACCATCGTCCAGGTAAGTTATTCGAACCCTTAAATTACACTTCGGATAACCATTTAATCCAAAAGCCCTCCACTGTAGAACCACCTGTCTTAGAACTTAAGCCCCTGCCAGGGCAGCTTAAATATGCTTATCTTGGTTGTGATAACACACTGCCTGTAATCATCTCTGCTAAGCTGCCGCAGGAACAGGAACGACAGCTGGTCGACATGCTAAGGCAGCATAAAAGGGCGATAGGATGGACGATAGCAGACATCCAGGGCATTAGTCCGGCAATCTGTATGCACAAAATCCTCTTAGAGGAAGACCATAAGCCGACTATTGATGCCCAAAGGCGGCTAAACCTTGCGATGAAGGAGGTAGTGCGTAAAGAAATAATTAAATGGTTAGATGCTGGTATTATTTACGCCATCTCCGACAGCAAGTGGGTAAGCCCGGTGCAATGTGTTCCCAAGAAAGGAGGCATGACCGTGATAACCAATGAAAACAATGAATTAATCCCAACCAGGACTGTGACCGGTTGGAGGGTTTGTATGGACTATCGGAAGCTTAACAAAGCTACCCGAAAAGACCACTTTCCTTTACCCTTTATTGATCAAATGCTTGATAGATTAGCGGGTAAATCTTATTATTGTTTTCTTGATGGTTATTCAGGTTATAACCAAATTGCTATAGCACCGGAAGACCAAGAGAAAACGACTTTCACATGCCCCTACGGAACATTTGCATTCAGGAGGATGCCATTCGGCCTCTGTAACGCACCTGCCACCTTCCAAAGGTGCATGATGGCAATATTCTCCGACATGGTAGAAGACTTCCTTGAGATCTTCATGGATGATTTTTCCGTCTTTGGAGACGATTTTGAGAGCTGCCTCGGCAACCTTCAAAAGGTACTTGAAAGATGTGAAAAGGCTAATCTTGTTCTTAATTGGGAAAAATGCCATTTTATGGTAGATGAAGGGATAGTTTTAGGCCATAAGATTAGCTGCCGTGGGATAGAAGTCGACAGGGCCAAAATAGAGGTCATAGAAAAGCTGCCGCCGCCAACAACAGTCAAGGGCATTAGGAGTTTTTTAGGGCATGCTGGTTTTTATAGGAGATTTATTGCCAATTTCTCAAAAATTACAAAACCCCTATGTCATCTCCTAGAGCAGAACCGACTCTTCGACTTTAATGACGAATGTACTGAAGCATTCAAGGTTCTGAAGGAAAAGTTAGTGACAGCCCCCATAGTACAGCCACCAGACTGGACGCAACCATTTGAAATTATGTGTGATGCTAGTGACTATGCTGTCGGGGCAGCACTTGGGCAGCGCAAGGACAGGCTGTTTCATGTCATATATTACGCTAGCAAAACATTGAATGATGCCCAAGTAAATTATACCACCACGGAAAAGGAGCTGTTAGCCGTGGTGTTTTCCATCGACAAGTTTCGTTCTTACATACTTGGAACGAAGGTTATAATCCACACCGACCACTCTGCCCTCAAATATCTATTCGCAAAAAAATATGCTAAACCTAGGTTGATACGATGGATATTACTATTACAAGAATTCGACCTTGAGATAAAAGATAAAAAGGGGACAGAAAATCAGGTGGCAGATCACTTGTCGAGGTTGGAAACGGGACAGAGTCTACCGCCAGATGAGACACACATATTGGAGACCTTCCCAGATGAGCAGCTCTTTGCTGCCGCACTAGTTGTCGCGACAGCCATGGCGGCAGGTAAGTCTTCTAACCTTCCCTGGTATGCTGATTTCGTTAATTTTATAGTTAGCGGAATATTACCTGCTAATCTTACTTACCAAGCCAGGAAGAGGTTTCAAAATGATGTTAAACATTATTATTGGGACGAACCTCTTCTTTTCAAAATGTGCGCAGATCAGGTTATAAGGAGATGCATACCACAAGAAGAACAAGAAGACATTCTCCATCACTGTCATGCTTCACAATATGGAGGACACTTAGGAGGAAATAAAACTGCTGCCAAGGTGTTGCAGTCAGGGTTCTACTGGCCGACACTGTATAAGGACGCACAGGAATTTTACAAAAACTGTGACAGGTGCCAGCGGACAGGTAACATCTCGAGGAGAAACGAGATGCCACTGCAGAATATTCTAGAAGTCGAAATCTTCGACGTTTGGGGGATTGATTTTATGGGACCTTTTCCATCTTCTTGTGGAAACCTTTACATCCTCCTAGCAGTGGATTATGTCTCCAAGTGGGTAGAAGCAATCGCAACTCAACGGAATGATGCCAAAACAGTCCAAAAATTTTTGCACAAAAATATCTTTTCTAGATTCGGCATCCCTAGAGCGATTATCAGTGATGAAGGGAGACATTTTGACAACAAGGTAATTGCTGCCGCCTTGAGAAAATATGGTGTCAAGCACAGGATCGCGACAGCATACCACCCACAGACCAATGGACAGGCTGAGATATCCAATAGGGAAGTAAAGAACATTCTTGAAAAAATGGTTAAACCAACTAGGAAAGATTGGTCTTTGCTTCTGAATGATGCATTATGGGCATACAGAACAGCTTTCAAGACTCCATTGGGCATGTCTCCATTCCGTTTGATCTATGGGAAAACCTGTCATCTGCCTGTCGAGATAGAACACAAGGCATATTGGGCGATCAAGGCAGTAAACATGGACTTGGACAAGGCAGGCCAGAAAAGGCTGTTAGATTTGAATGAGATCGATGAAATACGGACAATGGCCTACGACAATGCAAGGATTTACAAGGAAAAAACTAAAAAGTGGCATGACAAGAAGTTGCTGCCACGACAGTTCTGCCCAGGGCAGCTTGTGTTGTTGTTCAATTCTAGATTGAAACTCTTTCCAGGGAAGCTCAAATCTAGATGGTCTGGCCCATTCCAAGTAGTTCAAGTTTTTCCCCATGGTGCCATTACAATTCGATCACTAAAGAACGGGCACCAATTCAAAGTCAATGGACAACGCCTCAAGCACTATCAAGGGACTAAAGCCCCAAGAATACAGGAAGTGGTTACTTTAGGTGATGCCCCACAAGGCATCCCTAATTTAACCTAATTCTTTTCTTTTTATTTTTATTAATATTAATTATTAGGAATTAGATTTATTTTAATAATGTTTTGTTTTTTTTTTTAATTTCAGTTTTTAGGAAATAAAGAAGGCAAGTGAGAAAGAAGAAGTGGCCCAAGCCCACCGCCCATCCATCAGCCCAAAATAAAGTCCATTTATAACCTGTCGTTTCGGCTGCCGGCGCAGACGGAGTTGACAGGCTGTCAACAGACGCACAGTAGACGAAGAATCGTGCGGCAGACGCAGCATTAATGTCCGTCAGACGTGTCAGACGCAACATTCAATCTGCCGCTCCGTTATTCCCGCCTGCCGTTGCGGCATTAAACGGGCAGCCCCCGACAGCTATATAAACCCCTTCTATTTTTCATTTTTCCTCACTTCAGATTTTCTCTCTTGCTATTCTCTTCTACTTTGATCTCTTTTCTTTCATTTTCAGCCCTTGCAACCAAACATGTCTTCACGACAAACCCTACAGAACGCTGCTGCCGCTACCTCTTCCGCAGCAGCATCTCCGTTCGCTAAGAAGGAACTATGGGAGGAACGAAGCTTCATCTACAACAGAGATGCCCCTCTGTTGGGACTCCGGCCGTTCATCATGCAGGCCATAATCGCTCAATTGTGGGAAGATTTCGCTGAGCAGCCGGCAGAACTTAACGACACCCTAGTAAGGGAGTTTTATGCGGCGATCGAGAGCAAGACGGCAACATCTGTCACCATCAGGGGAGTGACAGTACCCTTTACCGCCAGCAGCATCAACCATGTCTTCGGCCTCTTCTTCGGCCCCAACGATGATGCCCATCAACAGTTTTGGGACACCCTAGACGCTGCCGGCCATGATGCTGTCATGAGGGAGTTGACAGAAGCGGGAACGACGTGGAGCACGAGTAAGAAGAACCCTCATTCTGTCAACAGGGGGCAGCTCCTACCAGAGGCAAAGTTATGGAACGCTTTTATTAAAAAGCGTATCCTGCCCTCGTCCCACCACACGACAGTCAACAGGCAGAGGTTGGCCCTCATCCACTCTATCATGCACAACAGGCCCATCAATGTGGGCAGGTACATGAGGGACAGCATTCTAGATTGCGCATTCCGCTCAGACTCACGGCTCTGCCTGCCTTGCACCATAACCGCCCTCTGCCGCTGCGCTGCCGTACCAGAGGAAGCCTCAGACAACATCAAGAAGGGCAGCGGCTGGACAGACAACAACATCTCCAGCCTCATGGAGCTGGTAGTCGTATCACCTCTCAACGCCTTCGATCCAAACGCCCCTCCTGCTGAGTCTGATGAGGAACCTGCCACCGAGCCTGCCACTGAGCCTGCCCCAGAAGCTACCACCAACACCGCTCCGGCAGATCAGAACGCCCACATCCTTGCTGCCGTCCTGCGGATCGAGGAACGCCAGATGGGCTTAATGACATTCATCCGAGACTTCTCCAATGCCACGGTAAACTTTATTACCAATACTTTGAATTTTTCGGATGTCTCTTTCCCAACCTTCCCCGCCCATTATTTCAATATCCCATCCCCTACTCCCACACCACCTGTCTCTCCCCATGGAGAATCTGCCTCCTCCACACCGTCCCCAACTGCAGCCGGCAGCCCACCGGCAGACACCTCCCCTCGAGGAACAAAGAGAGCTGCCACTGACGACAGCCCCCTTGTACGGAGGAACCTGGACAGCGCCTTCACACGGGTGAAGCGTATCAAGCATGTGGCAGACAAGAGAAAGCTGTCCAAGGCTATCATGTCCACCAGCTGGGACAGCAGCAGCAGCAGCAGCAGTTCTGATGTCAGGCTAGTGGAGACAACTGCCCTTCCACATGCTGACGACCCTGTCCCCCAACCGGAGGAAGATCCTGCCCCTCAACAGGCTGACGAAGCTGTCGATCAACCTGCCCCAGAACCTGCCCAGCCACCTCCTCAACGCAGACGCTACCATCAGATCCGCGTCAGCAGCAGCAGCGAGGACAGCGCATAAATTTTAAGTTTTTATTTCTTTTATCTCTTCTTATTGCTGCCTGCCCTTTATAATTGTGATGTACTTTTCTTTTTTCTTCTTTAATTGTTTTTGATGTTGTTTTGCATTGAGGGCAATGCAACCCTTGAGTTTGGGGGTGGCAACCCTCCATATTTAATGGCATCCTTAGCACATCTTTTGTTTAACTGTTGTGTCTTTTTACTTGCCTTTAAATTTAAAAAAAAAATAAGAAAATTAAACTGTTGGCTTAAAACTGTGAAGTTAGCTTACCTGTCATGACGGCTCTGTCGTGACAGCATCTTTAGGACAGGTTAAGGAAAAGTTTAGAGCCTTTCTATAGTTCTGAAAACTTAAACACTTTTGTGACTGTTATATTGCTTAGATTTCTCTTAGCCAAACTAGAATAGGATGCTTAGAACTTGAATAGCCCCTAGAGGTGCCTAACACTGGCTCTAGGAAAGAAGTTTAGTAAAAGAAAATCAAAAACCTAGAGGTGCCCGAAACCGGCTCTAGGAAGCTAACTAGAGGTGCCCAAAACTGGCTCTAGAAAAATCTTAGCTTGAAAATAGAAGAAAGAGAAGCATGAAAATGTGCCTTCTAAAAAAAATAAACTTTGGCATAAAAATTCGAGTTAAGGAGTTGAATATTCTAAGTGAAACTAAGAGAGTCTTAGCATATAACTATTCACAAGCATGCACACACTGCACGAGAGCTATAGGGAGATTCCGGACAGGTCCTAGCCTCTCCGACAGGTTGCTGCCGCCATAGAGAATGAGCGACGGGTAAGGGACAGTTCACTGTTTGAAAGCCAACACAAAAATTTTTCATTTTTCTTTAAGTTTAATTGCTTGAGGGCAAGCAAAGACTTGAGTTTGGGGGTGTGTTGAGTGTGTAAAAGTTCTATTATTTACACCCTTTTAACCCATATTTCTGCTACATTCAAGCATCATTGCATTGCATTTAGGATAGTTTTCAATTAAATATCACAATTATATAAAAGGCTCGGATTCTACTAAAAGATGGTATATTTTGCAGGTAGCTGCCAAGGTTGACGATGAAGGCAGGCGAAGGGCAGATAAGCAGGAAGGCGGAACTGAACAAGCAGCTGAAGATGACGAACCTGTCATGGACCCGTCACGACAGCATGGTGACAGCAGATTATCGAAGAGGAAAAATGAAGTGGATATCGATAGATAGAGAAAAATCTGCTCGTCTGTCGTGTGGCAGCCAAATAATTTTCCAAGCCCCGGATCAAAAGATATGTCAAGCCAAAGCTCAAAGGAGAGGAAATCCCTAAAAGCAAGGAGGCGGCTAGAAAGTAGGATACTTTAGAGATTTAATCTTTATTAGAGTCTTACTTTTAATTAATGTTGTAATCCTTGTTACCTTAGATATCTTGAGCCCAAAGCTTATATAAAGGGCATAGATTAAACCTAGGGCATAGCCGACTACCCCATAACCGAAACCAAAACCCTGCCGTTAACCTGTCTCCGACATGTTCTAAATTCCCCCTAGGGTTACGGGTTGTTTTGTAAAGTAGTTGCAAGGGTTGCTTTGTTTTAGGATTTTTCAGTTTCAATAAAATAAACTTCAAGTTCTTTTATCTTGGTTTTAACATCTTGCAAGAGCATCGGGAGAGCATTGTGAGGTTATCTATTTACTTAGCATCGGGAGAGTTAAGTATACGAAAGAGATAAAAGCGTGTTCTCTAGTTTATAGTTGAACCATCTCGTGCTTAGGGATAAGGCGAGGTTAAGTGGCTAAGGAAGAATTCATACACATCGGTGTTCATCCTTCGATTCACGCCGGGAGGTATCATCAAAGACGTGTTCATCGACAGACTTGTGCCTAGGGATAGGGCAAGGCAGATCTGGGATTCTTGCCAAGCTTGAAGTACTGAGTTAGTGTCTGCTGCCGCAACAACTAACGGACAGACGCCGCGACAGGTGCTGTCGGCGACGGGAGCGACGACAGAACTGGAGATCCTAAGCAATTCAATACCTACACTACCGAGCAATTCAATACCGGCCCATTCTTTCTATCTTGATTTCCCAATCTTTTTATTTACGTTTTACTTTATTATTCGTGACAATTCTCTAAAATATTTCTTTTACTTCGTGCAGTAAATCAAGGTGAAGTCATTAGCCCAATCCCTGTGGAGACGATATCCGATACTTCGTATCACTTTATTACTTGCGACGTGTACACTTGCACTGCAATTGCGATATACTATTTACACGCAACAAGATGCACCACCACCTCTCTTAGCTGAGGACTGATACTTCTGATCACGTCCCCTCTTGTTCCGTCCACCTCCGGAACTATACTCAGCAGCTCTCTTGCCAGAACTTGCTCCAGCACCTTTCGCAGATAAACCCAAGTTCATCTCTATATCCTTGGCTCGGCCCACCAACACATCAAAATCATCATATTCGGTGGCCAGCACATACATTTTCACATCCGTCACAAGACCATAACGGCACCTCTCGCACCTTGCTCGCTCATCAGGTA
The DNA here is from genome assembly GCA_958450335.1 of Hibiscus tridactylites. NCBI lineage: Eukaryota > Viridiplantae > Streptophyta > Magnoliopsida > Malvales > Malvaceae > Hibiscus > Hibiscus tridactylites. The sequence goes on from OY288289.1 coordinate 31,734,209, forward strand.
TCAGCTCCGGTGCATACTGACTGAGCCGCACAAACTGCACCTCATACTCAGCCACACTCATGCTCCCTTGGGTAAGAGACATGAATTCACGCTTCTTCTTATCAAGATATCTCACTCCAAGATATCTCCTCTTGAACACATTCTGAAAGAATGTCCAAGTAACATCAGCTTTAGCCATCCCAGCTATAGTGGTCGTCCACCACGTATACGCATCGTCCTGCAGCAAGGACACAACACAACCCAGCTTTTGCACATCCGTGCAGCTCATCTGACCCAAGATACGCTTGGTACTTTCTAGCCAAGCTTCAGAACTCTCAGCTGACATACCCCTGAACTCAGTCCCACCAAGACTGCGCAGACGCTCCAAAGGTAGTCTAACTCCAGCATCTCCCTGATGCCCAGCTCCTTGAGCTCCAGCTACTGCTGCTCGAAAAGCACCCGCAATAGCTTCTACCAACATAGACATATCAGGCATAGCTTGCCCCTGACCAACCTCTGGTCCAGCAGCTCCAGCACCAGCTGTAGCTTCAGCTCTCTCACCTCCAGCACCACCACCAGGCGGAGGAGGGGGTAACACCGCACTACCCGTGTTCTCCCCGTTTTCATTCTCATTAGGAGCCGTAGCTCGCACATTACCTCGTAACTGTCTACGTGGTGCCATACTCTTACCATGCAATCACAATGCAAATAAAAACAAAGTCAGGCCCAGCAAGGTAAGCAATCCAAGTATTCAAGCTCAATTTCATTCAAAATCAACAACATTTCATTAGCTTCGATTTGGCAATGGGTACCCACATCATGCTACATTACAACATACAACTCAATTGCATCCAAATCACAAGCCATTAAACATGCTTTCGATCAACAAGCATACAAGGCAAACATACTTCAATCATGCATACATTCATTCCCAAATACTCGAGAACCTGGCTTTGATACCACCAAATGTAACCCCCTTAACCCGGCCTAGACGGTTGACCCGAATTAAGAAAGTCACACGGGGAAAACCAAAGTCAACCCGAAAGTCAACCTTGATTAACGACCCTTTTTTCTTTTTTCTTTTTAATCTTGTCTAGATGCACATTAACCCTAATTGTGATCACTCAACAACATATTCAAAGATCACAAGCATCAGAGATCAAACAGGGACCCAATTGAACAAATTACAACTTTAGGGACCAAATTGTAATTTCTGATAATTAGACGGACTTAACCCAAATTAAGGTTACCAACTTGGAATTAATCAGATTTCTTGCTTCTCTGTGAAATTTCAGCTCAAAAGGACTTCCCGAACTCATACAATTGCTCAAACAAGATTTAGGACTAAAACGCAAACAATTCAAAACATTTAACTGCCAATGTCAGCCCCCAACGGTCACCCGTTCCGGAACAAGCAGACCCCGTTTCGAAACACGGGCCGTTCCGCAACGCGTACCGAAACACGGGCTGGCAGTAGCCAAACCGTTTCGGAACGGTGCCTACCGTTTCGGACGCTTGGGTTCATTCAAGGCACCCGTTCCGAAACGGTGTGCACTGTTCCGAAACACTCTGCACAGATTGCAGCAAAATGCATACTTTAACATGCAATTAATCATTCAAACATGCTCCAAATGCTACCAAACTTTACCAGCATGCAATTCAACATATATGTGACTTATATGCATCAACAAATCAACAAAATATCATCATATGCAAAAAGCCCCAAATCTATAGGCATGCTTCCTACACAAGCAAACCATTCAAGCACAAACTTCCAATTCAAGCATGTAAAGGCCAAACACAAAATCCAGCATTCTCAACAACATTCAACATACTTAGGGAGTTCAAAACCTCTCCCAAAACATACACTTAGGTCCCCCATTGCCAAATTACCAAAAGCTAAAATGTGCTTAATAAAACCTCCATACTTTGAGCTTTTCTTTCACTTGAATACTTGCCCTCCTTGCTGCCCTCAAAGCACTCTAGTGTTCTGCATTATTGATTTAAGAAAACGAAAGAGAGCGTAAGCAAAAGCTTAGTGAGGAATGCTCATTAAAACCATTCAATAATGCATTTATAAAACATTTCTAAATCATGCTTCAAATCATCAATTGCACATGCTCAAAGCATACTTAAAACAAGCATCTCATGCTTCATATCATATATGTCATATTGGCCACAAGTGATAAGTTCCATTTCTTTAAAAAAAACAAGTTCAACAACTTTCACCCCAAGGACTTTTAAACACCTTGGCCCCAAGGACTTTTAAACACCTTGGCCATGGACTTTTAAACACCATGAATGAGGACCACACAAGGACTTTTAACCACCTTTGTGTCCGTAGCAAGTTTCACCCCAAGGACTTTTAAACACCTTGGCCCCACGGACTTTTAAACACCATGGAAAGGATCACATAAGGACTTTTAACCACCTTTGTGTCCATAACAAGAACCATCCAAGGACTTTTAACCACCTTGATGTTCTTAAGTAACAAGGCTCACTCAAGGACTTTTAACCACCTTAGTGACCTTAACCTTTTCAAAACATCACTTGCCAATATACATCATTTTCATCATTTAATCAACTGTTTTAAAGCATTAAACCAAGCCATATCCATCATGCATTTAAAAGCATCAAACCACATTTTATCAATGTACAAAAACAAGGAACTCTTACCTTGAGCTTCCTTCAACATATGGCTTACAAAAACAGCAAATACCATGCCAAATCATGCTTTCAAAACAGTATTTAAAACATGCAATTAACCACATTGCATCACAACAAAATCATGGCCACCACTAAGCTCCCAATACATTGGTTTCAAAGCCGAAAACCCAATTTCACTCACCGATTCCACTTGCCGAAGCACCAAATCAAGCTTCCGGATCAACAACTCTTGGATCCAAAGATGCCTCCCCTGTTTTAATACATCAAAGCAGAGGATTAATGCATCATCATGCATTAATTGCTTCAATGAAAGCACCTAAACTCGCTGCTCTCATCCAACCTCCATTTTCGGCCACCAAACACAACCGAAAATGCATCCAAACCACTTCTCAACAAAGCCCAGCCATAAACCATCAAAACCAAACATCCTTTAACATCATTCAACATCTAAAAACAACCTATTCACAACCTTATACCTCCAGCAACATCAGATCCACAAGATCACCTCAAAAACAATCAAGAATCACAAGCTAAACTTAGGAAACTCAACCTATCCGGGATTGCATTAATCAAAACTCAATTCCTTATCAATTTAGAGTTCATTTAACATCAAAAACACATCTCAAATCACAGATTAATCGGATCTAACGAAAATCATCAAAAATCACCAAATCTTGCATTATAAGCCAAGATCCAATTCACAACCCAAAAGCCTTTCATAAAACATCAATTAAGGATTGAAAACTTAGGAATTTCAGTAAAGAATTGATAGTTTAGAGGAGAAGGACGTTCTTACCTCCAAACTTGAGTTTCTCATCTTTTTGGAATCTAAAACCTTGATGAATCAAGTAGCAAATGAAGAGGTTTTGTAGATATGTTGATTAGGAATCAAAAGAGAGTTGAAAGGAGGAATTTAGGTGAGAAAATCATATCAAATTCTCTGGAGAGAAAGTGTTTGGGTTGAGAGAAAATGAGAGAAAGAAAATGGAAAGTTAGTTATCCAAAATAGCCAAAATGGCTTTCCCTCCACTTTTAATATGTTTAAAATCAGAATTAAGTCTTAAAATATCTTAGAAAATCTGGAGAAACTCCCTTTGGGTAAATAGCTCCTTAAAGATTCAAAGTTTCAACCATTTATAAAACAGTCACCAAACTTTCGAAAATTACATTTTGGTCACTAGCCAAAATGTCACCCTTCCAAAACTCATTTTCCAAAATTGATTTCACAGTTCACTTAATTATATTAAAAGATGATTTTAGAACATTTTTCCATATTTTTAATGCAACCCGAACTAGGCTTTCCTAATTTCACCTTTTAGATTCGAACAACACTTTGACCAAACCGGTCAACGCCCAAAACTCCTAAGCCCAAAACCGGGGCGTTACAATGCATTAAAACACCAGCAACACAACTCAACTCGCTGCTCTACATAAATCCAACATTTCGGCTACCAAACACAACCGAAATCACCTCCAAACACTTCCAAAACTTAACCCAGCCAAGATCCATCACTTCTAACCATTTTTAAACATCAATTAACATCCAAAATGATCACAAACACGTCCTTATACCTCCAGCTAGAACAGATCATCAAAAACACTCCAAAAACAACCAAAAACTCAAGCAAAACTTAGGAAATTCAACCTATTCGGGATTGCATTGATTAAACCTCAATTCCTTATCAATTTAACACTCATTTAACATCAATTTGACACCTCAAAACACTGCCCAAACAGATCACACGAAATTTCACCAAAATCAAGCAAATCTTGCATTTTAAAGCCAAAATCAAGATTCCAATTGAAAAACCTTTAACAAATCACAAATCAAGGATTAAGAACTTAGGAATTTCAGTAAAGAACTGAGAGTTTAGAGGAGAAGGACGTTCTTACGTCCAAACTTGAGTTTCTCCCTTTTTGGAACCAAAATCTTGAAAATCCAAATAGCAAATGGTGAGGTTTTGTTGATGAGATGATTTGCAATCAAAAGAGAATTGAAATGAGTGATTTAAATGACAAAATCAGAGGGAAAAATCTGGAGAAATGTGTTTGGTTTGAGAGAAAATGAAAATGGAAGATTTGAGAGAAAAGTTAGTTAGAAAATGAAAATATCTTCCCTCCACTTTTCTTTTATTTAAAAATCAGAAATAAATCATTTAATATCTTAGAAAAATCTGGAGAAACTCCCTTTGGGTAAATAGCTCCTTAAAGATTCAAAGTTTCAATCCTTTTTAAAACAGTCACGCAGTTTTCAAAAATTACATTTTGGTCACTAGCCTAAAATGTCACCCTTCCAAACCACATTTTGCAAAATTGATTTCACCTTTCACTTATATATAATAAAAGAGGATTTTAGAACATTTTTCCATATTTTTAATGCAACCCGAACTAGGCTTTCCTAATTTCACCTTTTTACATTCGAACAGCACTTTGACCGAACCGGTCAACGCCCAAAACATCTAAGCCCAAAACCGGGGCGTTACAATCATGCTTGCTAGAGGTATAAGGATGGGTTAGGTTGTTTATTAGATGTGTTTTGGTGTTTATATTTGAATGCATGTGATGCTTGGTAAAGAAAGAGCAAATGTTTATTTGATATTCTTAAGTGATGCATATGAGCATGTGTTTTAAAAAGTGCATTGATGCCATGAGAGGGCATGTTTTAAGTAAAGGCATGTGTTGATAAATGATGTTTTGTCGGTTATATGAAATACATTGATGAATGTTGTTTTAGCGAACCTACTAAGCTTTGTGCTTACGCTCATTTGTTTCATCAATGCATAGAAGTAAGCATTTGAGGCAGTGAGTAAGCAAGGGGAATCCAAGCACCTTGGTCTAGCAAAGTCTGTGTGTTTACTTTGGTGTAATAAGAGCAATTCGGTGGGATTTTTACTCTTGGATGTTTGAAGATATTGTTAATTACCTTGGGCATGTTTGGTTGCTTAACTTTGGTTTGTAAATGGCCTTTGGGGATTGATTTTTGTTTGATTGATGATTTTAGCATTGTATGGCTTTGGAAGACTAGGGAGCATGCCTATAGTTCCAATGCTTGCATGAATGTTGTCATGTTTCAGCTTATGCTTCGTATAGTTGATCTTTGATGCTTATACATGTTGTATGTTTGTTGTGACATGAATTGGAATGTTTTCGGGGTTGTTTATGAGTGAAAAACTAGCAATTTGTGTAGTTGTAGGGCAAGGCGTATCGGAACGGCCTTACCTGTTTCAGAACAATGGTCTGAAATGGCCATGGGGTTTCGGAACAAGTAGGAACGTTCCAGAACGATTTGCTACTGGAATGATGTTTTTCGATACGGGTTTCGGAACGCACCCAAGTATCGAAACGGTCAACCAAGTTTCGAAACGACCATTCCGATATAAGGCCTTGTTTTTCGAAACACCCGACCGTTGGAGTCGAATTTGAAAATTTTCAAGTTTATGTTTCTTATGGTTTAGTCCCTAAGTCTTGAATGCTTAATTAAATGAGTTTGGATGATCCGTTTAAGATGAAATTTGACATGTTGGTATGTTATATGTTTAATTTTGGATTGGTAACTTTAAAACTTTTTTATTCTTTATAATTCTAGAAATTTACTTATTAGTCCCTAAAAGACGTTTGTATTTAATTGAACCCCTAAATGAGCTTCGTTCACTGTATCGCTTCCGCTAAAATGATTTGCTATTCATATAGGTTAATAATGTGCATCTAGAAAAGAAAAAAAAAGAAAAAAAGGGTCGTTAATCAATGTTGACTTTCCCAAGTTGACTTTGGTTTAATCTTCTTAGTTCAGGTCGGGCATCTAGGTCGGGCTAAGGGTGTTACACAAAAACTGTCGACCGAGCACCTCCACTACTATTTCCACAAAGACTGAAAAAGCAGAAACAAGATATGTAGTATAAGAAATTCTTGGACGTCCTAAAGCAAGTCAAAATCAATCTTCCACTGGTAGAGTTGATTGAACGGATGCATAGCTATGCCAAGTTCTTAAAAGATATGGTATCCAAGAGAACAAGGATTGGGGAATTTGAATTAGTGGCAGTAACAGAAGGATGCAAGACCATGTTGCACAATAAGGCAACGCCCAATCAGAAAGATTTAGGCAGCTTCATAATTCCTTGTAAAATAGGCAGCAACCACTCCATACGAGCCCTATGTGACTTAGGGGCGAGCATCAACTTAATGCCTAAATCTGCCTTCCAGAAACTAGGAATAGGAGATGCCCGACCAACAACAGTAATGCCCTAGCTTGCCGATAGAACATACGTACAACCGGAAGGAAAAATTGAGGCCATCCTGGTAAATATGGACAAATTTATTTTCCCTGCCGATTTTCTGGTACTAGACTGTGAAGCAGATGAGAAGGCACAAATAATCCTAGGAAGACCATTCCCTGATACGTGCAGAACACTAATTAACGTGGAAAAAGGTGAACTAACGATGAGTGTTGTAACCCCCATGGCCCAGCCTAGACGCTAGATCCGAACTACGAAGATTACATAGAGAAAACCAAAGTCAACCCAAAAGTCAACCTTGATTAACAACCCGTTTTTTCTTTTATCTTTTCTAGATGCACCTTAAGCCTGTGTGAATACTCAAGAATCATATGAGAGAAGGGCACATCGATCGGAAATCATTTAGGGACTCAATTGCTTGAATTACACTTTTAGGGACCAAAATGTAATTTTTAGAAAATATAAGAACTTTGCAGATTTTAAGTTTACCAATATGTAATTAGTCATATTACATGCTCCTTTGTCAATTTTCAACTTAAAAGGACATTCCAAGCTCAAGAAATTGCATCCACACCATTCAGGACTAAAATGTAAAACATGAAAATTAAAACAATTCAAAAACATCATCCAACGGTCATCCGTTTCGGAACACAGAACTTCGTACCGAAATGCTCGTATCAAAACGGTGTTGACCGTTTCGGTACTCGGGTGTGTTTCGAGACCGGTATCGAAACAGACCTCTCTAGTCGCAAAAATGTTTCGAAACACCTTCAATCGTTCTGAAACACAATGGCCATTATATGCCCCCGTTTCAAAACAGTTAAGGGTGTTTCGATACACCCTGCCCTGCAACAGCAGAAAATGCTGGTTTTTCACCTCTTAGCCCACTCAAACATGCTTCAAATCATATCATATCATACCAGCAACTTGTCTAGGCATTAGAGATCATATTTAGGAACTTAAACTAGAGTAAGGCATCAAGCACATGAACACTCAATCTATATGCATGCTTCCTAGCCAGGAATGCAAATATAAATTTTCAAACCTCAAATCACACAAACAAGACCACTTACAAACTCCAAAAGCCACACCAAACTTATTACAACCATAGGGAGTTCCAAAACACATCTCCCAACTACAACCATGAAACCCCATTGCCAATTATCAATACTAAAGTATGTAAAACATCACCATACATGAGCTTTGCACTTCCTTGGATGTTCTTAACCTTCTTGCTGCCCAAAATCACATCAATTATCTGCATTGTTAGTAAAAGAAAGCGTAAGCACATTTGCTTAGTGAGGCAAGCTCTAAAGAAAGCCAAGAAAACAATGCATTATTCAAAACACTTTCTCAAAAGCCTTTTCTACAACATGCTCATTCTATCTCATGCTTGAAGACCATTTCAAAGCAAAACTCCATTGAAAACACATGTACCTCAATTCAATCTCATACATTTAAACCAATGCAAATCTCATGGCAAGGTCATACACATGCTTGTGAAAACTAAAGCATTTCATATACAAATCTCATATGCATTTCTCATAGCATAAATCATATCATCAATAAGTACATGCCAATCAAAAGCATTTTCATATATTATATTGGTATTTCACATCTCATTATTACTCGGATATGCGGACAACATTCTCAAACCCACTAGACACTTCCAGTGGAATCTCACATCACCGTACTCACTCGTCTAGTAAATATAATTTCTGGTGGAATCTCACATCACCGTACTCACATGGCGGAATCTCTCATCGCCACAAAGCTTGGGTATTTCACCAAGTCCTACCCGATGGAATGCCCATCATCGGTCTCTCCCTTTGGATTGAATCCAAAGAACACGTACGAATTTTTAGTTTATAGTGCACTCTCATCCTATTGATTGATCAATTATATCCAGTAAGTATCTCATTTCTATGCCAATATATTATGTCAAAACATCATCTCACCTACTGTTTTTAATGCAACATTTCTCAAAGCTTTCTCATCTCTTTCAAAAACATAACATTTGTCATGCTTTAAATCAAAAGCTCAAAACTCATCAATGCAACATGTTATTTCATGAAATCTTTTCAAGCATCATCTCATGCTTCAAATCATGCATAAAAACAATAGGAATTTATCTATATCAAAACATTAGCATGTAAAAGCATTTTAGGGGCAACCACCACATATATGAGAGCAATCTAGCCAATACTTACTTCCGGACTTAGGAAGGTGTTTCAAACCTTTCCTAAATCCCCAAACCTTGTTTCTTTTTCCCTCAAAGACTTCTAAAATCATTCGCACTCACCAATTACGTTTCGCTTGCTCGTCTAAACACTATCTAAGTTCCCGGATCAACACCAAGGCAGTCTGAAGATGTCTCCCTTGCTTATAACACATAAGAGAAGAGGATTAATGCACCATCATGCATTGAAATCATCAGCCACACACCTAAACTCGCTGCTCTACTCAGGAACCTCATTTTGGCTACCAAAAACAACGAAATCATCTCCAAACTCTCCCAAAACAAAGCCCAGCCAAGATCTATCACTTCTAATCATTTCTCAACATCAATCAACATAAAAAACCACCACGAACTCGTCCTTATACCTCCAGCTATAACAGACCACCAAAACCACCCAAAAAAACACCATTCTAGCATGCAAAACTTAGGAATCCAAACATATTCGGGATTTGTTTGATAAAACCTCATTTATAACATCAATTACCATCCAAAATACATTAGAAAACAACCTCAAAACAGAGCCTAACTAACAACCACAAAAATCATCAAGATCTCTCCAAAAAACCTTGAGTTTTAATAAAATTTCTTGTTTCTAACATTAAAGCAACTCAAAAATCATTAACAAAGGATTGCTAACTTGGGAATTTCAGTAAAGAACTGATCATTAGAGGAGAAGGACGAAGCTTACCTCTAATGGCTGATTTCTCCTTGATTTGGGCAAGTCTTCTTGAAAATCCATTGTGAAAACAATAGGATTTGGTGAGGAAAAGATTAGGAATCAAAAGGAGATTGAAATCTCATCAAAAGGAATGAAAATCAGAGGCTAATTGATGGAGGAAATGTGTTTCGATGAAAAGAAATTGAGAGAAAATGAAATGAGAGAAAATTGACGTAAGGTAGTTATGAAAAGTCAAATATGGTTTTTCCTTTTAATTAAAAAATTATTAAAATCACCCAAAATAAGGAGAAATCTGATTAAAAACATTTTGGTAAAATTATTTTCTTAAAGATTCAAAGTTTCAATCCTTCACAAAATAGTCACTGTTTAACTTTTGCAAAAACTGCGATTTGGTCACTACATTGAAATGTAGTATTTCCAAACCTTATTTTGTAAAATTGTTTCACCATAATCATTCACATAATAAATGAGGATTTTTAGGTATTTTTCCATATTTTTAAAGCATTGCGAACAAGGTGTTCCCTAAATCTCCCTTTAAGATTCGAACCATTCTCGACTGGTCCGATTCGAACTCTAAAACATCTAGGCCCAAAATCGAGGCGTTACAAGGGTAAACGACCAATAAGTAAAATTGAATGTCTTCCAAACCATGAGGCAGGCTGATGAACCGTAAGAATGCCAGTTAATGGAAGCCATCTCAGAGTTCAACTTTGCAGCCATCAGACCCTGCCTACAGCAAGACTATCCGGGCAGAGATCTCGACAGCTGTTTCAGCAGCCATATAGAAACATGCCCAGAAGATGAACAACACAACGAGTGGACAGAGCAGGAATTGGAGGAGCAAGAAGAAGCATACTGGATAGCAAACAAGCCAGGTAAGTACTTCGAACCATTGAATTATACAGAAAGTGGGGGAAAAATGTTCAAACCATCTATTGAGAAACCTCCCACTCTTGAGTTAAAAACCTTACCTGCACAACTTAAGTATGTTTTCTTGGGACCTGGAGATACACTGCTAGTAATAATTTCTTCCAAGTTGCAACCCAGACAGGAACAACAACTGACACTATTGCTGCGGCAGCATAAGAAGGCAATAGGTTGGACCATTGCAGATGTAACGCCCTGGTTTTTGGCCTAGATGTTTTAGACATCGGACTGGACCGATCGAGAACGGTTCGAATCACGTAAGATGATTTAAGGAAATCAAGGATCGGGATAGGATAAAAATGTGGTAAAAATTGCTAAAATCCTCTAGAAATATGTTTAAGAGGTTGGTAAAATCAATTTGACAAAAAGAGTTTCGAAAATGGGACATTTCGAGTAGTGACCAAATTGTAAACTTTCAAAATTGTGGAAAATGTGATTTTTAAAGAAGAAGCCAAATTCTAAGAATCTTTAGGGGGCTTTATGGCAATTTAACATTTCCTTAATGTGACATGTGTTTTAAATGGCTTTTAATTAAATGGCTTTAATTAGTTTTATTTTAATTATTTAAAATGAGTAGTTGATGTTTACGTAACTACCATTTTCTCTTCATTTTCAGCCAAACACTATTTTCATTCTTTTCTCTCCAGAATTCCTTCCTCCAAAACATTTTCCTAACATTCCCTAATCAATTTTCAAGAAATCCTTTCAAGTCCTTCAAGATTTTGCTAAGGAAAACTTGTCATTCATTGAGGAAAGAAAGGATTGGGGGTAAATCCCATTCTCAACCTCTAATCAAAGTTCTTTATTGAAATTCTCAAGATCTTTGGCTTCTAATTAATGTTTTTGGTTGAGTTTTCATTATAGTTTTTATTGGAGATCAAAATCTTGTAAAAACATGGTTGAAATCTTAATTTTCGGACTTGTTTTGTTAAGCTTTGTTATGGATTGATTTTAATTGAGTTTTAAGTGGGTTAATATGTTGAAATGGAGTTTTGATAACATAGATCCCGAAATCCTTGAGATCCTTGAGTTTCTTGTTAGTTTTAAGTGAGTTTTTGAGGTGAAATGTGGAATCTTGCTTGCTGGAGGTATAAGGTTGGGTTAGGTTGTTTGTTAGATGTGTTTTGATGTTTATAATGGTTTGGAAGTGATGTATGTTGGCTGGGCTAGGTTTAGGAAGCAATCGATTGAGTTTTCGATTGTTTCTGATGGGAAAATTGGTGTAGTTTGGTTGAGCAACGAGTTTATGAATTTTTGCTGGTGTTGAAATGCATTTTAATGCATTTAGATCTCTGTTTTGATGATGTCAAAACATGGGATCTTGATCCGGGAGCAAACGAGGTGTTGTTGGAGGCTCCGGAAGAGTAATTTTCGTGTCAGCAAGTAAGGCTTCGCGTATCGGTGAGTGGAAATGGACTTTCTAGCTTTGTAACGCTTTGAGAGTGGTCTTGGGAGCTTATTGTAAGTTTGAAACACTTAGCTAAGCTCAAGAGTAAGTGGTTCGAAAGTCTCTCTCAGAAATGTGCTATGTTTGACGAAAACGCACTTGAGTTAAATGAGAATTTGATTACTATTTTAAGGCATGTTTTAAGCATGAATGTTGCTGGATTTTAATGCCATTATGTTAAGGATGCAATAGGTAAGTGATCCTTGGTGGAAATGGCATTCTGTTTATACTTGTAAAACAGTGGATTGATGAGGTTAAATGATTATATTGGCAAGTGATGGAAATGGTTTTTGGTTGTGTTAATCGGATATAGTTAGCCGGTTATAGGATTGGGTGCACCGTGAATAAAGTCGCCTTGGATGTTGAGGGGTTGTGATTGTATCGTATACTCCATCAAAGTAGCCTAACGATTGAAGTTAAGATCACAACAATGGATGTTAATTTCGTGTGTGGATCTTGTGTTATGTGTCTCGTCTCTCGTTAGTGGAATTATACAACTACCGATGAGTGGTGTTGGGGGGTTGTGATTGTACCGTTATACTCCACCACATGCGTCACAACGACGAAGGGTTTCTCTCGTGTGTGAGCCTTGTGTAGACCGGTAGTGTGTATGAAGCGTGTGGGATAACGCTTGTAATCCGCGTATCCGATTGTGTCTTGAGTTGGTTTTGTTATGGTTTGAGAAATGATCACTTGTAAGCCAATATAATGTTGTGAATAATGGACTAAGCATGAGATGCTTGTGATTTATGCTAGAATGCATGTGATGCTTGGTAAAGCATGAGCAAAGGTTTATTTGTTGTTCTTAAGTGATGCATATGAGCATGCATTCTTAAAAGGGCAATGATGCCATGAGAGGTCATGTTTTACGTAAAAGCATGTGTTGAAAAATGATGATTTACTAATTGTGTAGAATGCATTGACGAATGTTGTTTAGCCACTCCTCACTAAGCTATAGGCTTACGCTCATATTATTCATCAATGCAAAGAATTAAGCATTTCAAGGCAGACCAAAAGCAAGGGGACTCCAAAAGCTTTGATTAAGCGATGTATGTGGTTCACCTTTAGTGTAATAAGTGGCAATGGGCGAGATTTCTACTTCCTGGATTTGTGGGTGATGTTTGTTGTTTTAAGCATGTTTAGTTTCTGATTGTGGACATGTAATTGGCCTCTAAATGGTTCCTTGGTTTGCTTATGGTGTTTTACCTTTGCTATAGCTTCGTATCTTAAGCATGCTTGGATAGCTTCAATGTCATCATGGTATGAAGTGGTTGAGGAGTATGATTTGTTGTTTGATGGTGTTTATAAGTCTATTAGATAGATTACATCATGTATGCATGATTTGAGCTTGTTTGGATGTGTTTTAGTATGTTTAAATGATGTTGGAATGATCCATTCTGGTATGTGTATCGATACACGGGGAAGTGTAATGATACATTAAGGAAAAATTGAGACATTTCAGTACAGGGGTATCGGTACGGATTGGCCGCGTATCGATACGCCTAAGCCAAGTTTGAAGGCCGTACCGATACGCGGGGAAGCGTTTCGATACGCTCTTCCCTTCATTTGCTATTGTCTTCCCGTGTATCGATACAGGCTCAAGTGTATCGATACGGGTAGTTAAAATTCGGTTAAAAGTATCTTTGTATGTCTTGAAAAGTTACATTTTGGTCCTTGAATGATATTTGACTATTTGGATGAGTTTGGATGTTCGTTTGAACTGAAATTTGGCATGATGGCATATTACATGACTAATTGAGAGTTGGTAACCTTAAAATCTGAAAAGTCCTTGTATTTTCTGTAATTTACAAAATGGTCCCTAAAAGTCATAAGTATGCAGTTGAACCCCTAGTTGAACTTCGATCGCTGTGTTGTTTCTTTCTTTGGTTCTGCTGAACACATAGGTTAATAAAGTGCATCTAGAAAATTTATAAAAGAAAAAAAGGGTCGTTAATAAAGGTTGACTTTCGGGATTACTTTGGTTTTCCTTGTGTAATCTTCGTAGTTCGGGTCGGGCGTCTAGGTCGGGCTAAGGGGGTTACAGCAGATATAAATTGAATAAGCTCGGCCATTTGCACGCACAAAATCCAGCTCGAGCAGGACCAAAAGCCAACTATAGATGCCCAGAGGAGACTAAACGATGCCATGAGAGAAGTTGTCAAAAAGGAGATCATCAAATGGTTAGACGCTGGTATCATATATCCTATCTCGGACAGTGAATGGGTAAGCCCGGTACAATGTGTGCCAAAGAAATGTGGCACAATTTTTGTAAGCAATAACAATAATGAGCTAATTCTAACTGTAACAGTAAGTGGTTGGAGAATATGCATGGATTACCGCAAGTTAAATAAAGCAACAAAAAAGGATCATTGATAATTGTACAAATATCCTTGTTTTCATACCTTTTTTCTATAGCATTTTCACGTTCTTAAGTTCATACCATAGCATTTAGAATGCATTTAGGTTGTATTTTCTTCTTTTGGGTGCATCTTTATCTTTGATGGTTATTGGTCCATGTTGAGGGGTACTGCTCGAAAGGATGGTTTTGGGTTTGTTGGTGCGTAGGAAAGGAGTCAAGAGAGAAAGCCAGTGTCGGGAATTGATAGAGCATAGTGGAAGTGGATATTGGCTAGCACGTGAGAAGCATGTGAGCTATAGAAACATGTGAACATGCAAAAAAGGACGACATGACATGTGCAGCAGCTGGTACCCACCAGCAGACTGTCCTCCTTGTCCCCTAGTGGCAGACCTTGTCGGTGGATATTCCTTGAGATTATGAAGGCATCTTTAGGAAACAAAACCCTAGAAGCCTCCACTATATAAAGGGGAGAGAAGCTTGGAGAAAGGGTGTCACGAAAGAGAGGCGGAAGAGAGAGAAAGTTGCAAGGAGTGAGAAGTTTGCATCTTCATCTTCTCCAGCTTAGTGTCCTCCATCGTTGAAGCTCCAAAGAGTGGCCTCACCGGCCTGGAGAGAGGTGGTGGGCCTAAGACAATCAGGCAGTCCATGGCGGAGAGGGAGTTCACCTTTATTTCTGTCGCTATAGCATTTCCTTTTCATATCTTTATCTTTGGTGATGTTATCACAATGATACGTTGGATGATATTGCCCAGCCACGAACTGTTTTAGGTGGCTTGGTTTTGATGGATGATTTTATTTTGAGTATTTTTAATGCATGATGTGGCTTTTTTAGTGTTCATCATGTTCTATGCTTTGCTTATGCGTTTTTGTTTCCTTAAAGTTGTAAGAGCCCTCGAGAGTTGGTTGTTCTTTAAGTGTTTGTTGAGGTTAGTGATCGAGAGAGCTAGCCTTAGAACCCCCATAAGCAATGGAGTGGGTGTCGAGAGGCGGACTTTAACCTACCTTAGAGATAAGTGATAGGTTTCAATGGCTAAAAAGAATAGTGCGTGAAGGGTAGGGGAGTGTTAAGAGTTTATGTCAAGAGTATGGTTGTAGCATTTCTGACTCCCAGTTTCCTGGCGAGAGATAGTTTAGGAACACTTTTAGCAAATCCCGCCTAGCATAGAAGATAGCTGAAGAGTCTTAGTATCGTTAAGAAGCTTGATTTAGGTTATCCATCATTCCCAGTCAGTCATTCCATAGTGAGTTTCACATACGAAAGGGGACATGTTTATCATATTGTTATCTCATCTTTCTCTGCACTGTTTTGCTTTAGCATTATTTTACATCATCTCTTTTACTATAGCATTGTCATCTGCAAAAAGTTCAATCTTTATTGTTACAGCAAACCATGAATACCTCCAATCCCTGTGGAGACGATACTCACTCATCACTTTATTACTCGTTCGACGTGTATACTTGCACCATATTTGCGTATGGTTTATAGTACACTACACGCAAGAAACAAGTTTTTGGCATCATTGCTGGGGATTGGAAATTGGTTGTTTACGGTTTTTTTTGTTTATATTGGTTGTTCTTTTTGTTTTTGTACATATTTATTTTAGGTTTTTCATTTTTCTTTTCAGGTGTCATGCTAGTGCATGACCAGAAGACGACCTAGAGGACCCCTGCAATCACCTATTTCTGAAATCGAGCATTTCTTGAGACTTAGGAGACGTGTTCGAAGAGAATAGACTAGACTAGAAACATGAATGGAGAAATACCACCACCTCAAGGTAACGGAGATGCTATGGCAAATGACAAGGGAGAAGCAGCTCGACCTCGAGCAATTAGGGATCATTTGACTCCTATCTTGGATGATCTCTATCCCTAAATAGTAGATCCAGAATTCAGGAACCCTAGTTCGAGCTTAAACCTATTGTGTTCAACATGTAGAACATTATTGGTCTGTTTGGAGGTATGCCTCATGAAGATGCAAGAAAACATATATGTGCTTTCTTGGAAGTGTGTGATTCGTTCAGAAAGCATGCAGTGCACGAGGATGTGCTAAAGCTTAAAGTGTTTCCATATTCTTTACGGGATCGTGCTAGAGCATGGCTAAGTGGAGTGCCAGCTGGATTAATGGAGACTTGGACAGATCTATGCAAAAGTTTTCTGCTACGGTATAATCCACCCAATAGAAACAGTCAGTTGAGACATGATATTGCTTCTTTTCATCAAGCTGATGACGAATCCATGTATAAGTGTTGGGATCAATTCAAGGGATTATTGAGGAAGTGCACAAATCAAGGTTTTCATGACTGGACCCAAGTGGTTATGTTCCATAATGGAGTGAATGCTCTTACAAGGATGATGTTAGATGCTTTAGCAAATGGGACCTTGTTAGATAAATCACCAGAGGAAGCATTCAACATTCTTGATAGGGTAGCCAACAATGATTACCAGTTTCCGACCACAAGGCTTGGAACAGGGAGGAGGACCCAAGTAGTTTGAGACAGTGAAGTTGATGACTCGGTAGCCACCTAGTTAGCTGCTATCACAAATATGCTAAAGAACCTCCAACGTCCCAACGAAGTCAAGGAAGTGAAATTTGCAACATCATTTCTCATATGCGATGGCAATCACCATTTGAGTGAATGCCCTGACAATCAAGAGTCGGCCAACTATGTGGGGAATTATAACCGCAACAACAATCCATATTCTAATACTTACAACCCAGGATAGCGTTAGAATCCAAATTTCAGTTGGGGTAATCATGGCCACAACAATTCTGCTCAGCCAGCACCACAGTAAAATCTGATCGAAGCACAATCTTCTAACCAGATGATGCCATGACAAGGTCACAATGGAGCAGCATCTTCATCAAACAGTTCGTTGGAAACTACATTCAAAGAATTTATGGCTATGACAAAAGATTTCATGGGAACCACGAAAGGTTTGTTACAGGATCATGCAGCAATCATTAAGAATCAAGGAGCCTTATTGAAAAGCCATAGTTCCTCTCTCAGAGCCTTAGAAACACAAGTTGGTCAGATAGCTCAAACCTTGCATGCGAGACCACAAGGAAGTTTGCCTAGTGACACTGAAGCCACTAAGCACCATAGCAAGGAACAATGCAGCGTACTCACATTAAAGAGTGGCAAGGAAATTAGCAAAGAAGACAAGTTTGGGGGAAAAGAGAAGGAGGAATCTCAGCCCAACTTTCCTCATGAAGAATATAACTCACAAGATCCTCTAGTTGAAGAAAAGGGTGAGGAAGTCATAGCAAAATAAACACCGGCTTGAGAAGCATAAAGAAAACCTTCAGTTCTAGAAATTTGTAGATATCCTGGACAAATTACATATTAATGTCCCATTTACAGAGGCCATTGATCAGATGCCAACATATGCCAAGTTTCTCAAGGATATAGTCACGAAAAAGAGGAAGGTCGAGAAGTAAGAAATTGTTGCTATAGCAGAAGAATGATATTCTATGTGGAGCAAGCTTCCACCTAAGAGGAAGGACCCATGTAGTTTTTCTATCCCATGTTCTATTGGCGACAAGTTTGTTGGAAGAGCACTTTGCGATTTGGGATCAAGTGTTAACTTGATGCCTAAGTCGATTTTTCTGAAACTAGGAATTCGAGAGTTATAACCCACCAAGGTTGTGCTACAGCTAGCAGATCACTCTCATGTTCGCCCAGAAGGAAGAGTTGAAGATGTTATTGTAAAAGTGGACAGATTTATCTTTCTAGACGATTTCTTAATCCTCGACTGTGAAGTTGACAGCAACACACCCATTATCTTGGGTAGGCAATTTTTAGCCACCGGGCGAGCTTTGATCGATTGTGAGAAGGGTGAATTCACGATGCGAGTGGCTGATCAGACGGTCACGATCAATATTCATGACACCCTCAAGTACGCAGACAATTCAGAAGTATGTCAATATGTAGATGCTATAGCACAAAATGTGACTGATGAGTTTTGTTGTAGCAATGAGATGCAAATGGAAGAGTTTGAAGCACAATGCAAGGATGATGATTCAGATCTAGAAGAGCTCTCAAGGGAACTGGAGCAGTCTAGTCGACTCAAGTCTAGAGCAGGTACGCACTTTGAACCTCATGATTTTTTCAAAATTTGTACCTTCTAAGCCTTCCCTTGAGCATGCACCTACTCTAGAACTGAAACATTTGTCGTCACATCTTAAATATGCTTACTTAGGGAGCAATGAAACTTTGCATGTGACAATCTCATCTAGTCTCACACCTAAGCAAGAAACTAGTTTAGTAAATATGTTGTTACAGCATAAAAATGCGATAGGGTGGACTATGGCTGATTTGAAGGGTATAAGCCCCGCTATATGCATGCACAAAATTTTGCTTGATGATTGTCACAACAATTCGGTTGAGCCCAAAGTAGATTAAACCCAATTATGAGGAAAGTGGTGATGAAAGAGATAATCATGTGGCTTCATGCTAGAGTAATCTACCCGATATCTGTTAGTTCATGTGTCAGCCCGGTGCAATGTGTACCGAAGAATGGAGGCGTGAGAGTGGCAAGCAACGAAGAGAATGAGCTATTGCCTACTACAACCGCCACGGGGTGGAGGATTTTCATGGACTATAGAAAGCTCAACAAGGCAACCAAGAAGGACCATTTTCCCCTCACATTCATTGATCAGATGTTAGACCGACTAGACGGCAAGGCATTTTACTGTTTCCTTCGGGTATTTTGGGTACAATCAGATTGCTATAGCACCCGAAGACCATGAGAAGACGATTTTCACATGCCCTTATGGAACTTATGTTTTTCGGAGAATGCTCTTTGGTCTCTGCAACGCTCTAGCAACTTTTCAAAGATGCATGCTGGCTATCTTTTCAGACATGGTCGAAGATTTCTTGGAAATTTTCATGGATGACTTCTCGCTCTCCAGAGATGACTTCGACACATGCTTGGGCAATCTTGCCATGGTTCTAAATAGGTGCGAGGAAGCAGACTTGGTGCTGAATTGGGAAAAATGTCATTTCATGGTAACGGAAGGAACGGTCTTAGGCCACAAGATTTCGAA
Organism: Hibiscus tridactylites; assembly: GCA_958450335.1. Lineage (NCBI taxonomy): Eukaryota > Viridiplantae > Streptophyta > Magnoliopsida > Malvales > Malvaceae > Hibiscus > Hibiscus tridactylites. The sequence goes on from OY288289.1 coordinate 31,753,785, forward strand.
GCAAGGGATAGAAGTTAACAAGGCAAAGATCAAGGTCATTGAAAAACTACCTCCCCAACTACTTTCAAGGGAGTAAGAAGCTTACTAGGGCATGTTAGCTTCTATCAGAGATTCATCAAGGATTTTTCGAAGATCTCAAAGCCGCTATGTAATTTGCTACAACAAAATCAACCATTTGTGTTTGACAAAGATTGGTATAGTGCATTTCAAGAACTGAAGGAGAAGCTTATCTCAACACCAGTTGTCATTCCACCTGATTGGAACGAGCCATTTGAGCTGATGTGTGATGCAAGTGACTACGTCGTTGGTGCAGCACTTGGACAACACCGAGGTAAACTTTTTCATGTTATTTATTATTCTAGTCGCACTTTGAATGATGCATAAATCAATTACACCACTACTAAAAAAGAATTGCTTGTTGTAGTATTTTCCTTTGATAAGTTTAGGTCATACTTGATAGGCACTAAGGTCATAGTTCATACCGATCATTCAGCCATTAACTACTTAGTGACTAAAAAGGATGCTAAGCCTAGACTTATTAGGTGGATACTCTTGCTACGGGAATTTGACATAGAAGTTAGATATGGGAAAAGATGTGAGAACCAGGTAGTTGATCAACTATCTAGGCTAGAAAATGCTATCACACAAGGTAGTGAAACTGAAATTAAGGAGGAATTCCCTGATGAGAAACTGTTAGCTACTACAATAATTTCGTGGTATGATGATATTGTTAATTATCTTGTTAGTGGTATTTGGCCTCCTTATTTATCTAGCCAGGGACTCAAGAAATTTAGACATGATGCAAGATTCTACTATTGTGATGAACCTTACCGGTTCAAACAATGTCCTGATCAGATCATAAGGAGATGTGTTCCAGCAGAAGAATACCATAGCATTCTGTACCACTCTCATTAATCACCATGTGGAGGGCATTCTTGTGGTGATAGGACTGCTGCAAAAGTTATTCAAGCGGGATTCTATTGGCCTACATTTTTCAAGGATGCACACGAGTTGTAGAAGACTTGTGATAGATGCCAAAGAACGGGGAACATCTCCAAGAGGAATGAAATGCCATTGCAAAATATTATGGAGGTTGAAATCTTTGATGTATGGGGAATTGATTTCATGAGTCCGTTTTCTACATCATATGGTGACCTATATATTTTACTAGCAGCCGACTATGTGTCAAAATGGGTGGAGGTTGTTGCCATACCAAGGAATGACACCAAGACGGTCATGAATTTCCTTTACAAGAACATCTTCACGAGGTTTGGAGCAGCCCGAGTCATCATCAGTGATGAAGGAACTCACTTTGACAACAAGCTTATTGCTAAAGCATTACACTGATATAGAGTCAGGCACAAGATTCCTACAGCATATCATCCGCAGACAAACGGACAGGCTAAAGTTTTCAACCGGAAAAACAAGCAAATTTTGGAGAAGGTGGTTAATTCTAAGAGAAAAGATTGGTCCCCCAAGTTGGATGAAGCACTTTGGGAGTATAGGACAGCCTTGAAGGCGCCTTTAGGCATGTCACCCTTCAAGCTTGTATTTGGCAAGGAGTGCCATTTACACGTGGAGCTTGAGCACAAAGCTTATTGGGTAGTCAAGAAACTCAACATGGATGCCCAACTAGCTGGTGAAAGGAGGTTGCTAGAGCTTAATGAGCTGGAAGAATTTAGAGCCCAAGCATATGAGAATGCTCGCATTTACAAGAAAAAAAAACTAAGAAGTGGCATGACAAACACATTTTTCCAAAGCATTTCTTAGAAGGTCAACAAGTGCTTCTCTACAATTCCAGGCTAAAGCTTTTTCCTGGAAAGTTGAAATCAAGATGGTCAGGACCATTCATCATACACAAGGTGTACCCTCATGGCGCGGTTGATATCAAGAAGTTGGACGATGGTGAAATATTCAAGGTCAATGGCCAACGCCTGAAGCTGTACAGTGGAGCCCCTATCTTCAGAGACAAGCCACACCTGGATCTTCACGATCCTTGAAAGTTTTCCACTCTAAACCATATCTTTTATGCTATATCATGTTCATAAATAATGGTTTTATTTTTAGTTTAGTTTTCATGTTATCTTTGTTTTTATTTTCATATCTTTTCACGTGACCCTCGTACAAGGCTTTCTCTTTCCTAGTACAATGCCAGGTACAGAGCAGGAGAGCGTGCCGTCTACATGGTTGGTAGCAAAAGGGAGAAGGACATGGAGTTTGTTTTTATCCACTTTTGGAAGTACGAAAGAAAAAGGGGAAAAGAAAGGATAAGGAGAGGTTTTATCCGAAAAAGTGGGGAGGATGAATTAAAAAAAGAGAGAAAAAGACAAAAGGCAAGAGAGAGAATATTCACCTAATTAATGAGGTGAAACCCTAGCAACAAAAACCCACATATTCTCTCTCTAGCCGTCAACTATCACATTAACTCCCATTTTTTCTCTCTTCCTTAAAGCCGACACACGTCCTATCACTCCATCTCTTCCATTAATTCATCAGTTTCCCCCCACCTTTTTAACTTCTCATATTTTCTTCATCATTATCACTTGTCCCATCAACTTCTTCATATTCTTCAACACTCAATTTCTTCTTTCCTTCATCCCTTCGATTTTCACCCAAACATACAAAACACCTTTCACCATTTTCCCACTCACATATTCACTCCTCCCCTATTTTTCAACAAAACCCTCCATGGCTCGTTGCAAGAATGCCCCTGAAACTTCTGATCGCCCCAAGAAACCACCAGTCAAGGAAATCTCTAAGTTTTTCGATGAGGCAGCAAAGGAGCGATGGACAAAACTCAAAGATAGGAATGTTCTTCCGGAACTAGGGTTTAAATACCCTAAAAAGGAAAACGACCAGTTCGATCAGGCCATCATGGACGCCATTGGCAATCATGAATAGAAAACCTTCGTTGTTCACTCTGAGGATTGTTGCGTGTAAAAGTGTCTATCGCAATTGTAGTGCAAGTGTACACGACGTAAGTAGTAAAGTGATATGGAAGTATCAAATATCGTCTCCACATGGACTGGGCTAATAGCTTCACCTTGAATTATTGCACGAGAGTAAAATAATGATTGAAGATTTTGTCACAAGAAATATAAAGAGTACTGGAAAATAAGAGTAGAGAAATCAAGATAGAGAGAATGGGCTAGTATTAAATTGCTCATTAGTGTAGGTATTTCTAAGTCTAGGAATATCAGATCTGTCGTCATCCCCGTTGCGTCAGCACTTGTCGCGGCGGCAGTTTGTTGCTTGTCGCGGCAACGAACACACAACTCCGTACTTCAAGTTTGGCAAGAAACCCTGCTATGCCTTGGCCTATCCCTAGGTCCAAGTCTGTCGATGAACACGTCTTTGATGATACCTCCCGGCGTGAATCGAAGGATGAACACCGATGTTGTTGAATTCTTCTTTAGCCACTTAACCTCGTCCTATCCCTAAGTCCGAGATAGTTCAACTATAAACTAGAGAACTCGCACTTATTCCTTTCGTATACTTAACTCTCCCGATATTAAGTAAATAGATGTTAATAACCAGAATAAAGAACTTGAAGTTTATTTTATTGAACTAAAAATTCCTAAAACTAAAGCAACCCTTGCAACTACTTTACAAATCAACCCGTGGCCCTAAGGGGAATTTAGAACATGTTGAGAGGATGAAAATGGCTAGGGTTTTGGGAAGAAGGCTAGAGATAGGTGATCTCTTCTCCTAGGTCGAATTACATGACTTTATATAGGCTTTGGGTCCAAGTTTTCTAAAATAGCAAGAATTCAAGTTTAAATTAAAGTACAACTCTAACAAAGACTAAATCTTCAGAGAATATAGCTTTAATTCGTCCTTCCTTCTTGCTTGGATTTTCTATCCTTGAACCTTGGGCTTGGCCTTCATTCTGATCAAGGGCTTTGAAAAATATAGTGATATTCCACGACAGACAGGCTTAATTATCTCTTTCTGTTGAGGTCCACTTTGCTTCTTCTCCTCAAAACTGCTGTCACGACGGCAACCATGGCAGCATCGTCCTCCTTGACTGCTCGTCCAGTTCCAGCTCTTCTGCTTCACTGCCCAGCGCCTGCCTATCCATCTGCTACAGCAGCAACCTGCAAAAGCAACCAATTTCAGTAGAAATTGTGCCATTTAATTTATTTGTGATGTTTAACTGTAATCTAACCTAAATGCAATGAATTATGCTTGAATGCAGCAGAAATATGGGTTAAATAGGTGGTAAATTATAGAACTTTTACACACTCAACACACCCCCAAACTCAAGTTTTTGCCTGCCCTCAAGCAACTAAGACCTAAAAGAAATATAAAATATTTTTGTTTTGGCTTAAAACAGTGAACTTTCCCTTACCCTCCATTCATTCTCTGTTGATGGCAGCACCTTGTTGGATAATTTAGGATTCGTCTGGAATCTCACTATAGCCCTCGTGCAGTGTGTGCATGCTTGTGAACAATTATATGCAAAGACTCTCTTAGTTTCACTAGAATATTTCAGCCCTTAACTTGATTTTTTATGCCAAAGTTTATCTTTTTGAAGGCATTCCTTATGCTCCTTTGATTTTATGTTTTGACTCGATTTCTTTATTTTTTAAGCTAAAGTTTCACAAGAGCCGGTTTCGGGCACCTCTAGTTAACTTTCTAGAGCCAGTTTCGGGCACCTCTAGGGCTGTTGAGTCTCTTTTGCTAAACTTCTTTCCTAGAGCCAGTGTTAGGCACCTCTAGGGGCTATTCAAGTGCTAAGCTTCCGATTCTAGTTAACTAGAAGAGTTCTAGGCAGTATAACAGTCACAAATAGTGTTTAAGTTTTCAGAACTATAAAAAGGCTCTAAACTGCTCCTAAAACTATCCTAAAGGCACTGCCACGACAGAGATGTCACGACAGGTAAGTTTAGTTCACAGAATTAAGCCAAATTTTTCATATTTTCATTTTTTTTAACCAAAAGTAATCTAAGTAAAAGACACAATTTTAAAACTAAATTAGACTCCATTAATGGAGGGATGCCACCCCCAAACTCGAGGGTTGCATTTCCCTCAATGCAAATGACAAAATAAAAATAAAAACAGTACATCACAAAATATATAAGCAGACAACAAAATAAGTTAAGAAACTCAAAATTTTAAGCGTTTTCGTCACTGCTGCGGCTGACTTGGAGCTGGCGGCGGGCACGGGCCTTCTGAACTGGCTGGCAGATAGGGGAGGCAGATGTGTTCTTCATTTTGGCCTCCCTCAGAGGATGAATTCTGGTGGGGGAGATGTGAGGGGGTTTCTCCACAACTTGGACCTCCGAACTGCTGCTGCTGTCAGAACTGCTGCTGTTGTCCCCACTGTTGCCACTGCCGCTATCCGGCTTGTTTTTGTCTGCCATTCTTTTCTGCCGTTTCACCGGTGTAAACTCTTTGCAGAGATTCCTCTTACTAGAGGGTTCGTTGTCGCTCTCCTCCCAAATGGAGGATGAAGAGAAACCGGCAATGAAGGCGTCAAGCTCGTCCGAGGGCATTCTTCATTTTGTTCCCCGGGCAGAAGTCTCAGCTGCACGGGTGTTGTCGGCAGCTGTCGTGGCAGGGGTTGGTGTGGACGCTGTAGAAGGTGTCAGTGGTGTGGCCGCAGGTGTTGGGGTGTGGGTAGGGGTTGGGAAAGCAAAGTAATGGGCAGGGAAAGTGGGAAATACAACATCAGGGAAATTTAAAGAGGTTTGGATGAAGTGTACCGTAGGTGCGGTGAAATCCATGATGAAGCTCATAAGACCGAGACGCCATTCCTCCATCTTCTATATAGTAGCAAGGATCTGGGAGGAGTCGGTCGGGGCTGCTGTTGCTGGTTGTTGCCTGGCTTCTGTGGCAGCAGGTTCATTATTCGTTCGCTCTGTCGCGTCTGTTGTCGTGGCAGCGGGATAAAATGAGGACTGAGGGGTGGCAACAGTCAGCTCCATTAAGCTGAGTATGTTTTTGTCTGTCCATCCCTACCCTTGGACTCTAATATCGGCGGCAGCTTCAGGTACCCCATGGCCGCGGTAGAGGGCTATGATGAGGTAAGGAAGGTAGAGAGGTCCCGTCGGCCGGTGTGCACACTCCAGAATGCTTTCGCGGATGAAGCTGCCCACGTTAATAGGCCTCTCATGCAAAATATAGTGGATTAAGGGTAACCTTGGCTGGTCGACAGTGGTGTTGTGCGAGGACGACATGATGCGCTTTTTGATAAAAGCGTTCCACAATTTGGCTTCCGGCAAGAGTTGAGTTCTCTTCACCGTCCTCGGGTTCTTGCGGTTGGTGTTCCACTGTGTTCCTTCATCAGTCAGCTCTGCCATGACAGCATCATAGGTAGCAGGGTCAAGGCTGTTCAGAAATTGTTGGTGACCGTCATCGTTGCTGCCTACGTAAAATCCATACAAGGTGTTGATTTATTCAACTTCAAATGGCACTTCCCTCCCTCGTACGGTAACTGTTGTCGTCGTTCTGCTATTGATGGCAGCATAGAAATCTTGCACTAAAGAGACGTTCATCTCCTCATGTTGTTCGGCAAAGATCTGCCACTGTAGAGCCATTATTTTGCGAGCAATGAACGGCTTAAGGCCCAAATTTCCCTCCTTTGAAGTGTAGATGAATTCCCTTTCCTCCCATGTCTTTGATCTGGAAAGACCGTGGGGTGGTTGTTGTCGGGGTGGAGCCGGAGGCAGCACTTCTTCGGGTATTTCTGGAAGACATTTTTGCAAGGGTTGAGAAAATGAAAATGAAAGAAAAAAATTCTAGAGGAAGCACGTAAGAAGAGTAGAAGTGACTGAAAATGAGAAAATGAAACGGGGTTTATATAGAGAAGAATTTGCTACCCATTGGAGCTGTAATGGCAGGCACGAATGACGGGGCTAGTTGTTACGCGTTTGTGTGTCTGACGTGTTTGTCACACGTTTCCGTGTCTGCTGCGCGTCTGTTACGCGTTTCCGTGTCTGTCGCGACAGCTTGTCGACAGCCTGTATTTTCTGTGTCTGTCGCGGCAGCTGTAATGACAAGCTCCAAAATTTGGGCTTGTTGGGCTGGTGGATGGATGGTGGGCTGAATTCACTTCTCTTTTTCTTCTTGTCTCCTTTATTTCCTAAAAAGCAATAAAAATAAAAACATTATTTAAAAATAAAATAAATCTAATTTCCTAATATATAAATAATAAATAATAATAAAACTAAAAAATAAAAATAAAAATTAGGTTAAATTAGGGATGCCAGGTAGGGCATCTCCTAAGGTAACCACTTCCTGCATTCTTGGGGCTTCAGTTCCCTGATAATGCTTCTAGCGCTGTCTGTTGACTTTGAATTGGTGCTCGTCTTTTAAAGATCTAATCGTGATAGCACCATGGGGAAAAACTTGTACAACTTGAAATGGGCCAGACCATCTAGATTTCAGCTTCCCTGGGAAGAGATTCAACCTAGAGTTAAAAAGCAACAAAAGCTGCCCTAGGCAGAACTGTCATGGCAGCAACTTCTTGTCATGCCACTTCTTAGTTTTATCCTTGTAGATTCTTGCGTTGTCATAGGCCATTGTCCGAATTTCTTCAATTTCATTTAGGTCAAGTAGCCTTTTCTGCCCTGCCTGTTCCAAGTCCATATTAACTGCCTTGATTGCCCAGTATGCTCTGTGCTCTATCTCGACAGGTAAATGGCATGTTTTTTCGTAAATCAGTCGGTAAGGAGACATTCCCAATGGAGTTTTGAAGCTGTCCTATAAGCCCATAGCGCATCATTAAGATGTAAAGACCAATCTTTCCGAGTTGGCTTAACCATCTTTTCATGAATGTTCTTGACTTCCCTGTTGGATATTTCAGCTTGTTCATTGGTTTGAGGGTTGCAATCCGATGCTTGACACAATACTTCTTCAAGGCAGCAACAATAACCCTGTTGTCGAAATGCCTCCCTTCATCACTGATGATCGCCTTAGGGATGCCAAATCTGGAAAATATGTTTTTGTGTAAAAACCTTTGAATTGTCTTGGCATCATTCTTTTGAGTGGCGATAGCTTCAACCCACTTAGATACATAATCTACTGCCAGGAGGATATATAAATTACCACATGATGATGGGAATGGTCCCATAAAATCTATCCCCCAAACGTCAAAGATCTCGACTTCAAGAATGTTCTGTAGTGGCATCTCGTGTCTCCTTGAGATGTTTCCTGTCCGTTGGCACTTGTCACAGTTCTTGTAGAAGATTTGAGCATCTTTATACAATGACGGCCAATAGAATCCGGACCGCAAAACCTTGGCAGCAGTTTTGTTGCCTCATAAGTGTCCTTCATACTGTGAAGCATGACAGTGATGAAATATGTCTTCATGCTCATCTTGTGGTACACATCTTTTTATAACCTGATCTGCACAGATTTTGACAAGAAGAGGTTCATCCCAATAATAATGCTTAACTTCATTTTGAAACCTCTTCCTTGCTTGATAATTATGGTCAGGAGGAATTATTTCGCTAACTAAAAAATTAACGAAATCAACATACCAAGGGAGTTCAGAAGACTTACCTGCCGCCATGGCTGTCGCGGCAGTGACTGTGGCAGCAAAGAGATGCTCATCAGGGAAGGTATCCAATATGTTTGTCTCATCCGTCGGTAGACTCTTTCCCTTCTCCAACCTTGACAAGTGATCTGCCACTTGATTATCTGTCGAGGCTTTGCATCCTTTTTCACGAACATATAATTCAATGCAGAATGGTCTGTGTGCACTATGACCTTCGTTCCAAGTATATAAGAACGAAACTTGTCAATGGAGAATACCACAGCTAATAACTCCGTCTTTGTGGTGGTGTAGTTCACTTGGGCGTCATTCAGTGTTTTGCTGGCATAGTATATGACATGAAAGAGTTTGTCTCTTTGCTGCCCAAGTGCTGCCCCGACAGCATAGTCACTAGCATCACACATGATCTCGAACGACAGTGTCCAGTCTAGTGGTTGTACTATTGGGGCTGTTACCAGTTTTTCTTTCAGAACCTTGAATGCTTCAGTACATTCATTGTTAAAGTCGAAGGGTCGGTTCTGCTCTAGAAGATGGCATAGGGGCTTGGTGATTTTTGAAAAGTTCGCAATGAACCTCCGATAAAAACCAGCATGTCCTAAGAAACTTCTGATTCCTTTGACTGTGGTGGGCGGCGGCAGCCTTTCGATCACTTCTATCTTAGCTCTGTCGACTTCTATGCCACAGTAGCTAATCTTATGGCCAAGGAATATCCCTTCATCCACCATGAAGTGACATTTTTCCCAGTTCAAAACTAAGTTTGCTTTTTCACATCTCTCGAGCACCTTTTGTAGGTTGCCTAGGTAGCTTTCAAAGTTGTCTCCAAAGAATGAAAAATCATCCATAAAGATCTCTAGGAAATCCTCCACCATATCGTAGAATATTGCCATCATGCACATTTGAAAGGTAGCTGGTGCATTGCATAATCCAAAAGGCATTCTCCTAAAAGCGTAAGTTCCGTAAGGTCTTGTAAATGTCGTCTTTTCTTGATCTTCCGGTGCAATAGCTCTTTGATTGTAACTTGAATAACCATCAAGAAAACCATGGTAAGGTTTACCCGCTAATCTATCAAGCATTTGATCAATAAAGGGTAAAAAAAGTCGTCCTTTCGAGTAGCTTTGTTAAGCTTCCGCTAGTCCATGCAAACCCTCCAACCGGTCACAGTCCTGGTTGGGATTAGCTCATTGTTTTCGTTGGTTACCACGGTCGTTCCTCCTTTCTTGGGAACACATTGCACTGGGCTTAACCATTTGATGTCCGAGATGGCATAGATTATTCCAACATCTGGTCATTTGATTATCTCTTTTCGCACGACCTCTTTCATCGCATGGTTCAGCCGCCTTTGAGCATCAATAGTCGGCTTATGATCATCCTCTAGAAGTATTTTATGCATACATAATGCCGTACTAATGCCTTGAATATCAGCTATCGTCCATCCAATAGCCTTTTTGTGGTGCAGCAGCATCCCTATTAACTGATGTTCCTGTTCCTGCATCAACTTGGAAGAGATGATTACGGGCAACGTATCATTTAAACCAAGAAAAGCATATTTTAGCCACCCTGGTAGGGACTTAAGTTCTAAAATAGGGGGCTCAACAGTTGATGGCTTTTGGATTGCATGGTTATCTGAGGTATAATTTAAAAGCTCGAATAACTTACCTGGACGATTGCCTATCCAGTTTACCTCCTTCTGGTCTTCAGTATCAGATGTATCAGGTTCTGAGGAGTTGCTGTCGTCGGTGCTGTCTTGATAGTCTTGTAAGTGGCTGCCGATGCAGTGACCAATGTTGATGTCGTGACAGCCCGACCTAATGCAGGGTTGGTCAAGGGTAACTTCAGTGATAACCTTGCATTCTTCTTCTGCATCAGCATGCTTCATAGCTTGGTGAACATTCAATTTTATTTCTTGATCGTTCACTCTCATGGTGAGTTCTCCTTTTTCCACATCAATCAGTGATCTTCCCGTGGCTAAGAAGGGTCGCCCCAGGATGATTGGTGTGTTTTCATCTGCTTCACAATCTAAAACAAGAAAGTCATCAGGAAAAATAAACTTATACACTCTTACTAGAATATCTTCGATTTTTCCTTCTGGATGAACGTAAGAGCGGTCTGCCAGCTGCAGAATTACAGTTGTGGGCCAAGCTTTTCCAATACCTAATTTCTGAAAAACAGATTTTGGCATGAAATTTATACTAGCACCAAGATCACAAAGTGCCTTACCCACATATTTGTCTCCGATTACACATGGTATGATGAAGCTCCCAGGATCCTTCTTTTTCAGGGGTGGATGCTTGTGCAGAATACTCATGCATCCTTCTGTCATCTTAATCGTTTCAAATTCCCCAAGTCTAGATTTCTTCGACATGGCATCCTTGAGAAATTTGGCATAACCGGGCATCTTCCTAACGGCATCTAACAACAGAATGTTAATGTAAACCTGTTTAAAAATATCATAAATCTTTTTAAGCTGTGATTCTTGTTTCAATTTCTATAACCGTTGAGGAAAAGGAGATGAGGGATGATAATTAGCAATACGTCCTTCCCACTGCATACGGATATGAGAGGTTTGGGTTCATCATCTTTCTCCTCTGTCGCTTCTGCTGTCGTGACAGGCTCATCGGCAGCAGGCTGTTTGTTACTTGTCGGGGCAGCTTCCTCGGCAGGTGATTCCAAGGCTGGTTCAACTGATTCATCTTTCTTCTCAGGCCCTGGTAGTTTCTTCCCACTCCTAGTAGTGATGGCTTTACACTGCTCATGTGTGGACTGCCTAGCGTTTTCAGTATTGCTAGGGAATCTGCCATTCTGCCTTGGGTTGATATGCTGGGAAACCTGACCCATCTGTGTCTCCAACGATTTCAGAGTACCTTCATGATTTGTCATTCGCATCTCTGTTTTATCCATGAATGTCTCTGTCTTCTTGACAAATTGATTCATGTTCTCAATGTAAGTTCCTGTTTGAGACATAAACGTAGCCAGAGTCTGTTCCAGTATACTGTTTGTGGCAGCTGGTGGTTGTTGTTGTTGCTGCTGCGGTTGCTGTCGAGTCAGCAATCTAGGTCCTCCCTGATTCTGATTATTGTGTGCTTGAGGATTCAGGGCATTATTAGGATTACTCCAAGAGAACTTGGGATCCTTTCTCCAGCTAGGATTGTAGTTGTTGGAGTTATAATTCTGCTTATTGTAGTTTCCAACATACTTTCCCTCTTCTAACTGTATAGGACATTCATCTGAACCGTGATTTCCTTCAAAAATTTCACATACCTCTTCGACAGCGAATACAGGCTGTGAATCATCGTTCAAGAGCTTTTTCATTACCTTAGTGAGGTACGCCACATGTGATTTCATTGTGTTGTCGGCCTCATAATCCTTAACAGCTAGGACCCGTTTACCCCCTCTTTTTGCTGTCAGAAACTGCTCCTCATTCTTAGCCAGATTTTTCAATACTTGCATTGCCTCATATGGGTCTTTGTCTAGTAGTAATCCATTTGCTGCTGAATCAATTCGAATAAGAGTTTGTAAATTGGCAGCATTAACTTTGTTACCTGGTTCTAGACAGAGAATCCATGTATTGGGTGGTTCCTTAGAAGAGTGGTAAATCTGTCCCAGGCCTCATGCATTGGCTCGTCATCTTGCTGTTGAAAAGTAGAAATTTCGTTACGTAATCGCTCAGATAAATGTGAAGGATTAAAACGAGATAAGAATTAACGAGACAAATCTGCCCAAGTTCTAATTGAACCCGGCGTAAGTTTATTCCACCAAGTGTTTGCTCTGTCCCTCAATGAATGGGGAAATAACCGAAGCCTCATTATCTCCGGATTAACTCCTGGTAGTCTAAACGAACCACAGATTTCCTGGAACGTTTTCAGATGCTCCCTAGCATCCTCTGTAGCAGCACCATTAAATTGACCGGCGTTGTTGATCATGCTGAACATAACAGGTTTCAGCTCGAAGTTGTCAACATCTATATCTGGCAGTGTGGTTTCTAGTTCTACATGATCATTCAGCATGTAGTCTCGGCAGGACCGTCGTGCGGCAGCGGCAGGAGGGTCGACGACAGGAGGAATAATCTCTCCATCTCTGGCAGGAGGGTCGACGTCAGCATGTAGTCTCTAACTGTTCTTCAAGGTATTCGTTCATGGCTAGTACGTGACGAAGTGGGTTCCAAAGATTGAACGAACGTTCTATTTCCGGATCTAATAAATACTCAGGTTCTTCTCCTCGTCTCGATCTGCGCATAAACAAGAAACCTTGTGAAAAGCACAAGTTGAACAAACCAGAATAAAACAGAAAAATAAAAAGAAAAGTGCAGTAAAAGATAGGGTAGAGTTATGTTGCCAGTCCCCGGGAATAGCACCAAAACCTTGTTGCATGTAAAAGTGTCTATCGTAATTGTAGTTCAAGTGTACACGACGCAAGTAGTAAAGTGATACGAAAGTATCAGATATCGTCTCCACAGGGACTGGGCTAATAGTTTCACCTTGAATTACTACACGAGAGTAAAATAATGATTTAAGATTTTGTCACAAGAAATATAAAGTGTACTGGACAACAAGAGTAGAGAAATCAAGATAGATAGAATGGGCTGGTATTGAATTGCTCAGTGATGTAGGTATTGCTAAGTCTAGAAATATCATATCTGTCGTCGTCCCCAACACGACAGCACCTGTCGCGGCGGCAGTCTGTTGCTTGTCGCGGCAGCGAACACACAACTCCGTACTTCAAGTTTGGCAAGAATCCCTGCTATGCCTTGGCCTATCCCTAGGTCCAAGTCTGTCGATGAACACGTCTTTGATGATACCTCCCGGCGTGAATAGAAGGATGAACACCGATGTTGTTGAATTCTTCTTTAGCCACTTAACCTCATCCTATTCCTAGGTCCGAGATAGTTCAACAATAAACTAAAGAACTCGCACTTATTCCTTTCGTATACTTAACTCTCCCGATATTAAGTAAATAGATAACCTCGTAATGCTCTCCCGATACTCTTGCAAGATGTTAATAACCAGAATAAGAGAACTTGAAGTTTATTTTATTGAACTGAAAATTCCTAAAACAAAAGCAACCCTTGCAACTACTTTACAAATCAACCCGTGGCCCTAAGGGGAATTTAGAACATGTTGAGAGGATGAAAACAGCTAGGGTTTGGGGAAGAAGGCTAGAGATAGGTGATGTCCTCTCCTAGGTCGAATTACATGCCTTTATAGAGGCTTTGGGTCCAAGTTTTTGAAAATAGAAAGAATACAAGTTTAAATTAAAGTACAACTCTAATAAAGACTAAATCTTCAGAGAATATAGCTTTAATCCGTCCTTCCTTCTTGCTTGGATTTTCTCTCCTTGAACCTTGGGCTTGGCCTTCATTCTGATCTAGGGCTTGGAAAAATATAGTGATATTCCACGACAGACAGGCTTAATTTTCTCTTTCTATTGAGGTCAAATTTGCTTCTTCTCCTCAAAACTGCTGTCACGGCGGCAACCATGGCAGCATCGTCCTCCTTGACTGCTCGTCCAGTTCCAGCTCTTCTGCTTCACTGCCTAGTGCCTGCCTCTCCATCTGCTACAGCAGCAACCTGCAAAAGCAACCAATTTCAGTAGAAACTGTGTCATTTAATTTATTTGTGATGTTTAACTGTAATCTAACCTAAATGCAATGAATTATGCTTGAATGCAGCAGAAATATGGGTTAAATAGGTGGTAAATAATAGAACTTTTACACACTCAACAAGGAGTTATGCACCTCACTAGTAAAGGAGTGCTACGCACACCTCACAAGTCCAACGCAGTCTACGGTTCATGTGCGAGGCGAGCAGATAAAGTTTACTGATGTAGAAATTAACAAGTTCTATGGGCTAAAGCACATTGTAGACCACCACACCACTTTTGTAACAACTATGTACGCGCAGACACAACGCGAGGTGCTAGAGGATATTTGTTTTAAGGGAACGTTGTTGGACAACAACATGTCAGTCGAGAGGATGCATCAAACCTGAGGCCAAGGTATGGAACCATTTTGCTAGACATAAGCTTATGCCTACACTACACACTGCCACAGTCCACATCTCTAGACGTTTTCTTATCCACTCAATATTACATGGTAGACGCATTGACACAAGAAAAATCATAGTGGATGAAGTGTATGCTTGTCTGAAACGGCCTCGTAGTCCTCTTGTTTTCCCTAACCGGATTACTGCTTTGTGTAAAAGAAAAGACGTCTTTATAGACGATCTAGTGGATGCAACTATTTCAGGAAAGACAGGTTTAACTCCAGCCCTCGTCACAAAACTCTGGAGATTCAATGAAGATGTGCTTCAGCAAACAGTGGAGGGAGGAGCTAAAAGTTTTGTTGCAGCACGAGTAGCAGCATTGGTGGCCACAACGAAGGAATTGAACGATGAGCTCAACTTGATGATGGCACACCAGCGGGCATACTTTAAGTATGTCCATTATCACGATTGTGCCATAGCATCCTACTTCAACAAACTCCTACCATAGCAGAATGTGTCATTCCCACTGTTCCCCACGGAGTTATTGCAAACCCCCACCACTGATACAGCAAGCATAGTGTGTCCCAGTGACCCTAGCTTCGTCCAACCTGCTGCCAAGAAGAAGACTCCGAGAAAGAAGACGCCTACGACTCCGACTGCCCAGCAAGAAAAAGAAACTCTCGTAATTCCACCCACTGTAGAAGAGACCGACCCAGTGCCTACCCCGACCAAGAAAAGGAAACGTACCAGGAAGGAAACTAACCCAACACCGTCACGTTTAGAAAACCCACTTCTTGAGCCAGAGCATATACCAAGTAATCCTGAGGAAACCCCTAAGAAGGAGACTACTCCAGCACAAACACCTAAGGTGATACCAGCACGACCTGCGGATGCTACAGCATCCAGACCAAAGACACGCATCAAACATACTGCTAGACGTGTCAAACCCTCATCTAGTGCTCAGTCAGTCTCCTTCGAGAGTGTGGACGATGTTGCAGATCCCCACCACTACTCGTCCGAAACATCAATGGACAACACCAGCAGCACCACGTAGCCTCCGCACCTAGAAGGTAACTAACTTTTTTTCTTTTCATTTTTTCAGTTTTTTTAATTTTTTCATTTTTTTCATGGCATATAGTATAGATTAGTTCATGCATTGAGGACACTACATCTCTCAAGTGTGGGGTGTTAGTATTAATAGTTAATATTTTGCTTTAGTATATGCATTGTAGAAAAGAACAAAATTTTTGGTATGGCATTTTGTTTAGTCTAGAGACAGTCTATGAATATATTCATGATGTCTGACGACGAAATCTTAAAGGCCTAAACTAAGTTAGAAAAAACACAACTAGTTGAGATCTGTAGAACTGACCTTAGGATTTAGTTGTTAAAAAAATATACACAACTGCTCTATTTCTATAAGTAAGTTTGTTAGAAAAAATTTCAGGAAGAACCCTAGTAAACTATGATATGTAAACTATATGGAACTAAAGAAAAACTAGACGACCCTTTGCTCAAACAAACAAATAAATGCTACGACATATCTATAGAAGGACACTCCTCTTTGCTATAGCATATGAGTCAATGAAAGTTGTCACTGGATGACTCTCCCTCCTAGCTCGGGGGTGAGAGGTTTGCTCTCTGCTCATCTAGAGTTAAGGACGGTAGGTGTGATGAGTTGACACCCTTCGTAGAAGAAAACCTATATCATTGGGAGTCTAAAATTAGAAAAGAACTAGAGAACATAGTTAGGGTAAAACTAGGGAGATTCCTTGAAAATTGATCTCTCTAGCTTAAGTATAGAAGGAAGGCAACCACACACACACGCACACAGCTTAGTCCTAAGGATTGTTCTTAAAGATCTCACTTCTGGTTGTTTATATTTAATAGCCTAAGTTATTTCTGAGGGTTGAGATGTTACCATAGCAATTCTCTAGGTTAAATCTTTGCCATAGTAATTCTTTAGTTCTATTCTACTCATTGCTTGAGGACAAGCAATAGCTTATGTTTGGGGGTGTTATAACTGCATAAATATCCTTGTTTTCATACCTTTTTGCTATAGCATTTGCATGTTCCTAAGTTCATGCCATAGCATTCAGACTGCATTTAGGTTACATTTTCCTCTTCTGAGTGCATCTTTATCTTTGTAGGTTATTGGTCAATATTGAGGGGTACTGCTCGGAAGGTTAGTTTTGGATTTGATGGTGCGCAGGAAAGGAGTCAAGAGAGAAACCTGGTGCCGGGAATTGCTATAGAATAGTGGAAGTGGATATTGGCCAGCACGTGAGAAGCACGTAAGCTGCAGAAACACGTGAACATGCAGAAAAGGATGACCTGACATATGCAGCAGCCAGTACCAACCTGCAGACTGTCCTCCTAGTCCCCTCGTGGCAGACCTTGTCGGTGGATATTCCTTTGGATTATCAAGGCATCTTTAGGGCACAAAACCCTAGAAGCCTCCACTATATAAAGGGGAGAGAATCTTGGATAAAAGATGTCGCGAAAGAGAGGCGGAAGAGAGAGAAAGTTGCAAGGAGAGAGAAGTTTTCATCTTCATCTTTTCCAGCTTGATGTCCTCCATCGGAAGAGAGAGAAAGTTGCAAGGAGAGAGGTGGTGGGCCTAAGACAGTCGGCCAGTCCATTGCAGAGAGGGAGTTTACCTTTCTTTCTGTCGCTATAGCATTTCCTTTTCATATCTCTATCTTTGGTAATGTTATCGCAATGATACATTGGTTGATATTTCCTAGCCACGAACTATTTTAGGTGGCTAGGGTTTGATGGATGATTTTATTTTGAGTACTTTTTAATGCATGCTATGGCTTTTTCAGTGTTCATCATGTTCTATGCTTTGCTTATGCGTTTTCATTTCCTTAAAGTTGTAAGAGCCCTCGAGAGTTGGTTGTTCTTTAAGTGTTTCTTGAGGTTAGTAATCGAGAGAGATAGTCTTAGAACCCCCATAAGCAATGGAGTGGCTGTCGAGAGGTAGACTCTAACCTAACTTAGAGATAAGTGATAGGTTTTAAGGGCTAAAATGGATAGTGCGTGAAGGGTAGGGGAGTGTTAAGAGTTTACGCCGTGAGGTATGGCTGTAGCATTTCTGACTCTCAGTTTCCTGGCTAGAGATAGTTTAGGAACACTTTTAGCAAATCTTGCCTAGCATAGAAGATAGCTGAAGAGCCTTAGTATCGGTAAGAAGCTTGAGTTAGGTTGTCCATCATTCCCAGCCAGTCATTTTGTAGTGAGTTTCGCATACGAAAGGGGACCTGTTTATCATATTGTTATCTCATATTTCTTTGCACTGTTTTCCTTTAGTATTATTTTACATCATCTTTTTCACTATAGCATTGTCATCTGCAAAAATTTCAATCTTTATTGTTACAGCAAACCGTGAATACCTTCAATCCTTGTGGAGACGATACTCACTCATCACTTTATTACTCGTTCGACGTGTATACTTGCACCATAATTGTGTATCATTTATAGTAAACTACACGCAAGCAACAATCATTTTCCATTACCTTTTATTGCTCAAATGCTTAATCTCCTTGTTGGAAAACCTTTCTATTGCTTTTTGGATGGATATTCAGGTTATAACCATATTGCAATCGCACCGGAGGAACAGGCCAAAATAACATTCACCTACCCATATGGCATTTATGCTTTTCGAAGAATGTCATTTGGTTTATGCAATGCCCCTACCACATTCCAGCGATGCATGATGGCTATCTTCTCCGATATGATAGAAGACTTCATGGAAATATTTATGGATGACTTCTCTGTCTTCGACAGCAACTTCGACAGCTGTCTCGGCAACCTGGAAAAAGTACTCATCATATGCGAGGAAACAGACCTGGTACTCAATTAGGAAAAATGTCACTTTATGGTCGATGAAGGAATAGTCCTGGGGCATAAAATTTACGTACAGGGAATATAGGTAGACAAAGCCAAGATTGAAGTAATTGCCAACTTGCCGCCACCAACTGCTGTCAAGGGCATTCGGGGTTTCCTAGGACACGCATGTTTTTCTCGCAGATTTATTGGGAATTTTTCTAAAATCTCTAAATTGTTGTGTACTTTGCTGGAACAGGACAAACCATTCAACTTTGATGAGGCATGCCCGAAAGCATTCAAAACCTTAATGGAGAAGCTAGTGACAGCACATGTGGTAGTTCCCCCTGACTGGAGCCAACACTTTGAACTAATGTCTGATGCTAGCGATACTGCCGTCGGTGTCGCCCTAGGACAGCACAAAGACAAAATTTTCCATGTAATCTACTACGTGAACAAAACACTGAATCCTGCCCAAACCAACTACAACATTACAGAAAAGAAGTTACTAGAAGTAGTGTTTGCCTTCAATAAGTCCCAACCTTACCTTATTGGTACAAAGGTGATAGTCCACACAGATCATTTTGCCTTGAGGTACCTGTTCGCAAAGCAGGATGCAAAGCCTCACCCGATCC